>CM053562.1:30643546-30787570 GCA_028646485.1 Cryptoprocta ferox
GAGAAGGACAGATACCATATGTTTTCACTCATAAGTTTAACAGGAGAAACTTAGCAGAGGACTAGGGGGGAGGGGAAAGGGGAAAATAGTTGGGGAGAGGGAGGGAGGTAAACCATAAGAGACTCTTGAATACTGAGAACAAACTGAGGGCTGATGGGGGAGGGGGAGAGGGAAGGGGAGGTGATGGGCATGGAGGAGGGCACATGTGGGGATGAGCACTGGGTGTTACAGGGAAGCCAACTTGATAATAAACTATAAAAGAAAAAAAAAAGACTCGAGGCACAAACCTAAGATTACAGGTATAGACTAAGAATGGACCTTTATATTTTAAAATCAGATGTTCAGTGAGCACATACTATGGGTCCTGCACTGTGCGTGGATCTGAGAGCAACACAGAAATGTGAGACATGGTCTGTCCCTGGAGATCTTGTGGAAAAGTAAGAAGGCAGCATTTATTCTTGTCTTTTGTAGAGGCTTCAGTGAAGAAAAACATAATGATGTGATCAAATATATCTTAATAATGTTAATAAGCAGTGTGTATTAAGTATGCAGTAGGTGTGTATTAGGCACTTTACATGCATTCTTTCTTTTCATCCTAAAATAATCCTATAAAGTATGTAGGGACTGTTAGTAGCTCTATTTTACAGATGAAGAAACTGATATTCAAAGACATTACAGAAACTTGCCAGACATGTATGAGAATGCTTGTTTCCCACACCTTTATCAACAAAGCAGATTGTCAAACTTCTGGGTTTTTGCCTATAGTTGAAAAAATGGTATCTCACAGTAGTTTAAGTTTGCACTTCTGTTATGACTGGCATTTGGCTTTTTTTCGTATGCTTAATAGTCATTTAGATTTTCCTTTTCTGTGACCTCTCTTCATATCCTTGTCCATTCTAAAAATTGGAAAGTTGTTTTTCTTTCTGATCAATTTCTAGAAGCTACTTTTTGTAATTATATAAATACAAATATCTTCCCATTTTGTCATTTGTCTTTGTTAATCTTGCATATGTTGTCTTTACAGAATGTTTTTTTCTGTATAACTCAAAATTTATTAGTTTAGTGTTACAGCTTCTGGATTCCAGATTAGTTAAGAAGGGCTTCCTGTGGTCTCTAAGCATTTAGGTAATAAATTGTGTTAAATATGGGGGATTGGACATTGGTATCTAATTCTCATTTCTCCTTGAAAACCCAATGAAATGATAGTAGAGTTGTGGGGTTTTGTTTTTGTTTTTGTTTTTGTTTGTTTTTGTTTTTGTTTTGGCAGCAGGAAACATTTTATTCCCAGGCGCTAAGCAGCCCTGTGGCCACCAGCCAAGAGCCCCCAGACTGGGCAAGGCCAGTCCTCATGGCCCAGCCCTGGGAGGCAGGGACAGGCAGTCTGGGTTTGTTCCAGAAGGGGTTTTGGCAGAGACATAAGCATGCGGGACAAGGAGGGGTTACTCCTTCCAGAATGTCAGGCACTTGTTAGCCGGCATGTCCACCATCCTCTCCAGGAGCAGGCCACTGGCTTGGCTCAGGTCGTCCAGGAGGGCTGTGTCCGCAGTCCCCATGCCAGGTGCCTGCATCTAAGGGTTAGTTCAAAATCTTCGTTACTGTGCAGAGTGATCCGCCTGTTGGTTTCAGAGGGCCGGTAGGTGATCAGTGGCTCCATGGGTTTCAGCAGGTGCCCTGCTGCTCTGAAGAACCCCTTGGTGCAGTTCAGGGGGCTGATCTGGATCACACTGATGCCAAGCAGCAGGTCCAGTGACCGTGGCAGGATCCCACCCCACTGTTCTCAATCCCAGGTCACATCCAGGTACGGTGGGGCCATCATGTGGGACGGCCCTGAGCCTGAGTGGTGGCAGAGATGCTGCTGTCTAGGCAGCGCGGGTCCACGGCTGCCAGTCGGACTGAGGGTCGCAGGGGGAGGCCTGCATGAAGTGGGCCCTGTGCTGGCTGGGGCCCAAGGCCACCTTGTGCCTGTGGACACTGCACAGGAGCAGGATGGGCTCCTTGTTCCTCTTGGTGACCGCCATCACCAGCAGGGCAGCCAGCCTGCCAGGAGAATAGTTGGACCTGGAGAAATTGTGTGTGTGTGTGTGTGTGTGTGTGTGTGTGTGTGTGTGTGTATGTGTGTGTGTGTGTTTTAAAGATAGAAACCCATAAGGACAAAAAAAATTGAGAGATGAGAAAGTAGCAGATAAGTAGTTTCAACAGATTTTTTGCAGATGGAAGGTGGATGGAGGAATGGTAAGTGCTGTAGGAAAGTGAAGGAACCCATAGCCCAGATGCGAACATGCAAAGATGAGAAAGGAACCTTTTCTCTTTCTCTCTCCCTCTCTCTCTCTCTCTCAAAACTCAAGGAAAACTCTGGCCTTAGGGAGGGGAAAGAAGGGGATACTGCAGCTAAAACTAGGGGTGTGGGGGTTGGTTTGAAGTTTTGACCTGGTGTCTAAGATCTCTACCAAATGTAGCCAGGTGACTCTAGAGCTAATGCAGGGATCAAAAGAAGGACATAATATTCATGTTTCCCTGAAATAAAGTAGGATGCTATAAAAGAAATAATCAAAATATAAGCAAGAACTTTTGCATCTTAAAAAAACGGGGCAGCAGAAAATTTAAAACATAGTAATTTTGGAAGATAAAATCAAAGAAATCTTTCAGAAGGTAAAATAAAAAGACAAAGACTAAAAAAAGGGGGGATGGGGTGATAAAATTGAAATATCAGTCCTACATTTTGGTTCATAGGAGTTCCAGAAAGAAAGAAGATAAAAATCAAGGGGAGAAAAACTGTCAAAGAAAATAATGTAAGGACCCTTTTCAGAGCAGAAGAGCACCAGTCCTCAGGTTGCCAGTCATCAGGTGTCCAGCTCTTTGCATAAGGAAGACTCACATAAAAACTATCATTGGGAAATCCTGGAGCTTCAGGGGGTTTATAATAAAAAAAAAAAAAAGGCCTAAAAACTTCTAAGGGATGTTTGGGGTGCCTGGGTGGCTCAGTTGGTTGAGCGTCAGACTTGGGCTCAGGTCATGATCACACCATTCATGAGTTCGAGCCCCACATCAGGCTCTGTGCTGACAGCTCAGAGCCTGGATCCTGCTTCAGATTCTGTGTCTCCCTCTCTCTCTGACCCTCTCCTGCTCATGCTGTCTCTTTCTCAAAAATAAGTAGACATTTAAAAAAATTTAAAAAACTGTCATAGGGATGTAATTGTTTACATGCAAAAGATTGTCAGAGTACCTATCTCAATAGTAATGCTGACATACAGAAGATGATGGAGCTATACTTTCAAAATTCTGATGGAAAAACATTTCATCCCAGAATTCTGTATCCAAACTGTTAGTCAAGGGTGAAGATAAAGA
Source organism: Cryptoprocta ferox (assembly GCA_028646485.1). Lineage (NCBI taxonomy): Eukaryota > Metazoa > Chordata > Mammalia > Carnivora > Eupleridae > Cryptoprocta > Cryptoprocta ferox. The sequence goes on from CM053562.1 coordinate 30,646,892, forward strand.
CATTTTTAGCAATGCAGGGATGCAGATGACTTGCAGCACATTTTTCTTGAGGAACCACTGTAGGATTTGCTCCTATGAAATGAGAAGGAAGAAAGAGAAAATATCAGCTGTAGCACAACAGTGGTGTTGGGGTGGGGGGGTGGGGGGTGGGGCTGGATCCTGAGCCTGGAAAGCAGCCACACCAGATGAGAGCAAGGGGACAAAGGCTTCCAGAAATGGTATCTCTAGGGGAGAAAAAGTGGAGCTGGTTATTTAGAAATATAGGATATATTATTAATGGACATAAAATAGAAGTATCAGAATGTATGAAATAAATTAGTGAAGGGTTCATGAACAACCAGGCTGATTTTTTAAGAATTGAGGTAATAATTAACTCCAGGTAAAAGGAAAGGTTGTGTGTGTGTATGTATATGTATGTGTGTGTGTGTGTGTGTGTATATATATATTTTATAATTTTTATATTTATATAAAATTTTGTGTGTATATAATATATATTTATATTTGTGCATATATAATATACATATTATATATACATTTGTGTGTGTGTGTATATATGTGTGTGTGCACGTGTGTGTGTGTGTGTGTGTGTGTGTATGTCTTGTCCAAGCATAAATGACAGAGCCAAATTTCAAAGCTGAAGCTGTTTGATCCCAAAGTTAGTGCCTTGCAATCTTATGGGAGAATAAAGCTCATGCTGCAGAGTAACTGTGTGACCTTAGTAAGCCACCTCCTGGGCCTCAGTTTCCTCACCTATAAAGTAAATGGGCTACACAAGAAAACACAAACCATACATGAAAAGATAGAAAAATTTGATCATGTCAAGGTGAAAAATGTTGGTATGACAAAAGAGCATAAAAAACAAAACTATGGACTAGGACAGCAGTTAGCAAACTGGCCTGATGCAAATTCGGCCCATTACTTGCTTTTATAAATAAAGTTTTATTGGAACACAGCCATTCCCATTCACTTACGTTTTGTCTGGCTGTTCTTGCACTATAAAGGTGGAGTTGAGCAATTTTGACAGAGATGCTATCATGACCATCAAAAGTAGAAAACATTTATGATTTGTCCCTTTACAGAAAAAGTTTGCCAACCCCTAAACTGGGAGATTTTCACAATGTATTGTAAACACCAAGAAATTAAGACCTAAAATATATAAAGTAAGTTGACAAATCAATATGAAAAAGACAAAGAGAACACAGGATTAAGGTGGAAAAGAAAGGCACTAGATGGTGATATTGAACCCCAGGCAGAGTGTCTCTGAAGGAACTGGGGGGTTCCTGGGCACAGATAGGCTCCATACCTCAGCCTGGGACCTCACACACATGTGGCCACGGGACCCTGGTGAGGGTGTGAGGCTGCCTCTGGGTGAAACCACCTGCTGCAGAGACTGTGGCAGAAATTTGTGAGCCCTGCTGCTGGCAGCGGGCGGGCAGGGTATCTGCTCCTCGTGCTAAGGACAGCAGTGCTTTGTTCATTCCCTGCTCAGAGCTTCTGTAAGCCTCTCACTTGTCACTCCCAGTACCCTTGGGAGAGAGTCTAATTGTTGCAACCATTGTGTATAAAAAGATATGTCCTGAGAGCAATACCTTTGTTGGCTTGTTGCTTTCCAATTTGCCTTAATTGGCTTGCGTGTTGGCTGGCTGATTTTCAAGGGGCAGCAGGAAGAGGACTCTTTCTAAGTAGGAGAGGGCACTGGGGCCATCAGCTCCTGGCTCATGCTCTTTCAGCCAATTTAGCTTAATCCTGGGAGCCAGCCACGGAGGAGTGGCTGAGTTCTTGGCAGCTGGGCAGAGGGAGGCAAAATTAGCCTGGGTTTGTGAGCTCACACCTTAGGTTCAAATCTGCTTTCTTTATCGCCAAATAAACTCTGAGCATCAGTGCCTACTTACGAAATAAATGATAATAGTTGTAGCCCAACCACCAAGTACACTCATCTGGTAAGGTTGACATTTTTTGTTTAATCTAGGAAAAAACCATGCATAAAATGTCCATTGGTGAAATAGTTTTGACATGTCATGGCAAGTCGGGGATGGGGTGAGAGGAACAGAGGGCGGCACACGGGAACTTGGGGATCCTGCCAGCATGGGCAGTGAAACTTCCGCCTCCACCAGACAGACCACTCTGGTTCCACTTCCCTCCTTTGATTATACAGAGTGACTTCCCCGCATGCCTAAGGACCTGCCTACCCAGGCCTGAGGAGTTCCATTCCCGCCCCTAAGATGGTTTATTGAAGCTTCCGCTGTTCAGAGCAGGGCTCTGTCTTGGCCATTCTTGTGCTCTCAGGACAAAAATATTCATCTGCCAGGCTTTGAGCAGTTCTGTGTCCACACCATGCCCAGGTCTGACTAGACCTCAGCTCCTCTGGTCTGGGTGGCGGGACTGCCCTTCCCACTGATTCAGTGACCCAGAAGGGCTATATTTGCAGTACGGGAAAGGTGAGACCTTCAGTCCAGGGTGGGGCGAGGCAGAAATTGCATTTACTGATCATCAGGTGGTACTGTGTGCTGTGTACACCTTAGACCTCATTTAATTCACACCCCACCCTGGGGGGCGCATTGCTCTCTTTACACCACTTACAAGAATGACACAGAGAGACCAGCTTTGGAGAAGAGAAGGGCCACAGTACAGAGATGGAGTGTGCAGGCAGAGATCTGGCCTGGAGACTCAAGCTTACCTTCCGTGGTTCTCTTACATAGGGTGGGAGGTGAGAATGAGGAAAGGAAAGTGACTCCATTTTCATGTCCCTGTTTTCTCCTCCCTGGTGAGAATCCAGGAGAAGGAAGGGCCTCAAAGGGTCTGCAGGCTAGGTGGCAGGCAGGTGCCACAGCCCATAGGCTCCAGTGTCAGACAGGCCTGAGCTTGACCCCTCTCAGTGTGTGCTTTCTCTTAACCTCAGCCTGCTCATCTGTGTAATGGAATTACAAGAGTGGCTACCCCATGGGGTTGTTGGGATTCACTGAAATAATGTGTGCAAAATGTTGAGAACAGCACATGATGGACAGGGAGAGCACAGCACCCAGAGGCCACTGTCATTTTCAAATGATTCTGGGCTCCCTCTGTGGGTTCAGCCCTGGCTTGTTCCCTTTCATGGTTTTGGTACATGAGCACTCACTTCTCTGCCATGTCTTCTCTGCCCTTTGTCTTGCTGTTTCCTATTTCACCCTCCCTGTGAGGCCCTTCTGCAGGGGCTGCTTCTTTTTCTCTTCTACCTTCTGTCCATCTCGTCCTGTTTTATCTGTTCCCCTTTTAGGGCTTCTGTCCCTCTCAGAAGCCCAGTTCCCTGGAACAGAGCAGGCATCTTCACGTCCACATCTCCTGCTTCCCCCGGATCCCATGGCCCCTTTCTTGCCCCCTGGGGATCTCCCACAGCCTTCAGGGGTCAGAGCAGACAAGTGGGGCTGCTTTGGCTGCACTTATGCCACCCCTGCCCCCTGTCCCCCGAGAGAGCCAGGGGTCCTTTAGCATCCCTACTTCAAGTCCGTGGGCCGAGTATAGGCATGGGATGGAAGGACAAATGGTCCAGACGTTCAGCTTCTGGGGCAACTCAAATGCCAAAAGTTGTTCCTGGGGTGAAAGCTTCATCACAGAAATGCTGAGAAACCGAAGGCCAGATTCTGCAGCCCAACAGCTCAGCCTTCCTTTGTTGTATTGGATTCAGGAGCAATTTCTGCCATGTGTATATTGAAAGAAGGAGATACAATTCGTAAGCTGTCTCTCCGAGTGCCATGTGCTTACGATGGTCTCGTGTGAAAAAAAATCACAGAGAGAAAGGGGTGCAAGTGGTGCAGCCACTTGATAAGCACAAGCCCCCTAATGTTGCACGGGCTGCATCCTGGCAGGAAGTTGCCCCTCTCCCAGATGCACTGACGTGGTTGACCCTGTCTAGTGTGTGTGGGGGTGGCTGATGGGACAGGAAGAGGGTCTTTGACCTTTGGGAGATTGCATGGCCAGGTCCCCGGGTCCAGCATAGATCCGCAGGCTAGGAGGAGGGCACAGGCCCTCCCTCCACGGGGGTGAGTGGCAGCGGCATGAGTGTGCAGTCCGCTTGGTCAGTCTGGGGTTTTGTGTGAATGTGCAGCTGGGGAGACAAGCTATTGCACTTGCCCCAGAGGAGTAAGAAGTCATCTGGGATTGAAAAAAAACATATCCCATGTCTGCAATTGGTAAAAGGGCCTTCTGGGGTTGTAACAGAGGTGGGTGGGTACATATCCTGAGGGCTGAATTGACTTCTCAGCCCCGAGGCTTGGAGCCTGGTCCCAGTACAGGAAGCAGCCCTGGGTGTGGGTAACTGACATTTGTCATACTTTACCATTATCTCATTAATACTCAAGGGTATTCAGTGCTCATCCTGGGATAAGCTCAGAGCCTGGTGCAAGTAGGTGTCTTGCTCACGTTCCCTGTGTTCAGTCTGCCAGGGAAGTCCTCTTACCCTTAGGTACTCAGCTCTCTCCAGAGCCCTGGAGACCTTCCCACGGCAGCTTCCTGAGCTCTTCCCAAGGCCCCTTTGCTCTGGAGTCTGCAGGGATCCCAGCCCTGGTGGCAGAGCTTAAATATCAGCCAGCTTGGGCTCTGGTCACAGTTCTGTAGACTAATTGAGTAAACAGCGAAGGACTTAACCCCTCTGAGCCTGAGTCCTTCATCTTTGAACGAGGGGTAATAATAGTTCCAACCTCATGGGCCTGTGGTTGAGAGTTAAGCTAAGGCATGTAAACGCTCAGCATTGGACCTGGTTCAGTTGATGGCTGTGAGTCACACAGGCCACAGCTGGGCAGGGGATGATTCATCCAAAGACAGGGTGTTTCTAAGACAGATTTGGGTGAAAATCTGCATCCTCCTCCCCTGCACAGACCTTGTGCCTACTGTTTTCTGGAAGCTTTAGGAACAACAGATCCTCTGAATGATGGGAATAGACTGAGCAGAGAGGAGGAAAGAAGGGGACCCCCAGTCTTTGTGGCCAAGAGAACCAAGAGAAAGTCAAGGCCTTGACTGGAGCCCTTGCAGGCTCCAGAGAGAGGAACCAAGGTGCTAGTGACACTGGCAAAGGTGACATTATCCGGGGCCCCCGTCCCCTGTGGTAAATAAAACAGGCTGTGGACACCAGGTGGGGGCTCAATCCTCCCCTTCTCATGCACTGCCCCATTTCAACTTAAACTTCCCCCTCCCCAGCTCCTCCCCCTGCTGCACTTAGGGTCCAGTTTGGGAAAACAGAAATTGCAACCACACTAATTGTTAAGAGAAGATTTAAATAAGGGAATTGGTGTCAAAGCCAGAAAAAGGGAAGAGATGTTGAGGATGCCCAGAGATTAAGAACTAGAAGCAGCAGGGGCGCTTGGGTGGACTTCAGCTCAGGGCATGATCTCGAGGTTCGTGGGTTTGAGCCCCGCATCAGGCTTTGTGCTGATAGCTCAGAGCCTGTGTCTCCCTCTCTCTCTGCCCCTCCCCCACTCACACTCTGTCTCTCTCTCTCTCAAAAATAAACAAACATTAAAAAAAAAAAAAAGACCTAGAAGCAGCAGCAGCAGCTCTCCCATGGATGGGAACACAGAGAGAGGCATTAGCACACCCAAGGAGGCTGGGGGAGGGCCCCAGTTTCCTCGAGGGGCACTCTGTGCTGCTAGTGTTCACACCTCCAAGGAGGGGTGCTGTGTGCCTGATGCCAGGATATCTGAGACACCCCTGGGGCTTGTCCCTCAGCTCTGGGGCTAGGGCCTGATTTAGGGGGCACTCGGGGTGAGGAGCGGCATGGAGATATGCTCTGACTGCCACATGCACAGGGGGGCTGCTGCTGGTGCCCTGGGGAGCACAGCAGAGCCTACTGGGGAAACACCGGCAGGAGCTGCCAGAAGGTGGGAAGGTGGGGCTGAACTGACCACTGCTGCTCGCACAGATAGCATAGGAGCTGCAAGCAGGGAGGAGGGGTCTTCTCTCCTCCCCCTGCCTTTTGGTCTTGCCAGGGCCTGCCATCGGCAGAAGCCGGCTGCCCAGGGAGCCTGGGAAACGTGGGCCGTCTCTCAGCTCCAGCATTTCCAAGCAGGGTATGGAGGGTGGATTTGATGCCGATTAGCAATAAGTAAATAACTGAGGCATACAGCATGCGTGCACACACCACATACACATACACATACACAGCCTGGAGCGCGTTGTCTCATGTGTTCCCCTAGAGATCTAGTAAAGAGTATTATTCCCAAGTGATAAAGACAAAACCAAAGGCCAGAGAAGTTCATTGATCTGCCCAAGTCAGACAGTCAGTCACCAGTCATGGAATATCTGCAGGATGCCAGGCACTGTGCTAGCTCCCGGGCCACAACTGTGAGCAAGACTGAGCCTGTCTCAGCCAGGACGCTGGTATTATAGCTGGCGCTGTGGGGACAGTGGGAGTGGGGAGACAACCAAAGCACACTGGGAGACAGGTAGACACACTAATAATCTCAGGTACCAAGAACAAGTGCTGCACGCAGTGTGAACACGTCAGGTGCTATGGGAGGGAGCAGGGGTTAGGAGAGGTCAAGGCCCCAGGGGACAGAAATAGCAGCTGAATACCAAGAACCCAAGTGCATGGCCATTGGCCATTCTGAGTCACCCTCACATCTGCAAGCTGGGAGCAGTGCCGCATCCCCAGCCCTGGTGGGAAAGTTCTCCATCAAAGCACATTGTGTAGAGCAGCGAGTCTGTGGGCACTTCAGAGAGGCTGCCGTGGCAAGGCCAGGTGAGGGGAGCACAGGGCTTGAGCCATCAGAGGTAGGGCCGGGCCACAGCTCAGGAACCAGTAGTTGGCCTCTTCCAGTGGCAGAGTGGTGGTGGCCCAGCCCATGCCCCAGTCCATGGCTGAGGAAGGGGACAATGGCAGCCAGTCCAGCCTCAGCTTGGTAGAGAGGCTGGCTGCTCGAGATTGTAAGAATATGATAGAGGCACATGGGGACTAAACCACCTCATGAACTCATAGGAGAGGAAAGGCAATGGACTGTCAGTTCCCAAGGGGAAGGCTTTTTCTTGGTGAATGGTTGATCAGAGCTGTCTCCTGGTGGAATGAGGTTTTGGAGAGAGTGTCCTCTCTCCTTATGACAGAGCATGAGGCTTCGGGCCGCAGTGAGGAATTCAGGTTAGGTAGCAGGAAGCTTCCCTGAGCATGGGAAACCTCACCTTGCTCTCCTGACAGCGTGGGCGGACTGCCCAACTCCGGGGCTGATTCACTTGGTCTGTCTGGTGTCAGAGAAATGGGCCCCTTTCCAGCTCTGGGATCTGGGGTGCCTACAGCTGCAGACCCGTAGCTGAGTTCCTTCCCAGTGGGGGGGACCAGCGTGGCTGTGCTCCCCACCAGTGCTTGTCCTACAGGCAGAGGGCTCAGGCAGCACAGACATAAATACCTGAGGGCCAGGGACAGCCATTTTTGTCTTCAGATCCAGTGCCTCAAGCCCTCTGCCCAGGATGGGATTCAGGACTGGGGAGGGGACAGCGACGCCTGGTACCCAGCAGGGAAACACAGAGCAAGAGAGGTGGGTGTAGCTGTGAGGGGCTCCATGTGCACGTAGAGCTGGGGCCAGCTCTCCACATGAGCCCACATGCTTCATTCAGGGTGCTGTGCTGGCAGCTCATGAGGGGGCACAGGTATCTGAGGGCTCATCAGAGAGAATGGGCCCTCACTCTGACACTGTCCCAGACCGTGTCCTGCCTCTGCCCACCCTGGTGTGAGAGACTTCACTGTGCAGACAGTTCTGATGAAATGTCTGTAGTTTAGATGTGACTGAGACACCGTGGTCATCTCAAGGAGTGCAGAACCAGCTTCCTTGGTGGTGGAGCGGCTGCACCCAGTGAGCAGTGGGTCCCCCCTGGACTCCTGGACTCAACGGTGTTGAGAATCAGCATCCTAAAATGGGGGTGTTAACCGCACAGTAGAAAATTATATATAGGGACAGCCAAACCCTAGAACCATCTAAATACTGAAATTGTTACAACCTTTATTTTTCACAACTAGACAGTTGCACAAATCTAAGAGCTATTTGCTCTAGAGCCTTGTGCCTGGGATGGTGCAGTTTGCTGGTTGGAGCAGTGAGTGTCCCAGCAACCCAATCACATGCCACAGACAGTGTGCCACAGATCATGAAAGATGACAGTGATGTCAGAGCCAGCTCTCTAGGAATGTACAAGTTGTCAGGATTCACAGTTTGTCCATTTTGATAGAAAACACCTCTTTCTAAGAGTGGGATAACAATTATGCAAATATATGCTTTGTATGAGATTTTTTAATCCAGAAAAAAAAAATGAGAATGCAGCCAACCAGAAGACGCTGGGGACGGGTGAATCTCTCTTTCATTATTGTCCCCTACAGGTTGTAGGAAGCACACGGTGGAGAGAGATGAATCCAGAGGACATCAGGTGCAGACTTACCTGGGTGAATGACTTCTGTGTTCACCTTAGGAGGCTGTGAGAAGTCACTGATGTAGTCAAAGCAATTAGCCCAATATCTGGTGCTTTGTTGAATGGCTGGTTGACATTAGCCACTTTTGGGCTTGAAGGCTCAGATGAGGAAGTGAGAGAATATTCACCCTGTGCCCAGGTTGGAAAGAAACAAGGTCCTGACTCTCAAGAGGCAATGTGAGCAGAGTTGTGTGGGATAATAAGGCCAAAGAAGGCAAGGGGAGTGAGCCAGATGCGCAGAGAAATGTTTGGTCAGTTTGATGTCTGCAAATCCCAGGTCACCGTCTGCTTTTATAAGGTGTCTTATGGAACAATGAGACCATATCATGTTAACACAATTTCACAAATCACTATCAGAGTGTCCCCAGACAGGAGGGAGGCATTATGGAGGGCGTGTTGGAGGCTGAACCCTGCTTCGCCTGCCTTAGCCCCTTGGTATCTCTAATGAGAGAGGAAGGAGGTCACCAGCTCCACATCTTGGCCCCATTTCCTCCTGCCTCACAGGTGACTTGGCTCATGCTGCGGAAGCAGTGGGTGGGAAGAGTAGCTGCTCTGGCTAGGAGGAGAGCAGAGGGTGAGGGGTCTGTGGGATACTGACAGCCATGCTCAGTGTGGGAAGTTTCAGGTTTGGGGCCGAACTAGAGAGAAGGGCAGCACTGATTTAGAAACATGATAGGAGGGAGGGGCTTCTCACAAATGTCATTTGTTGCATCGCCAAGCCTTGCTGTAGGAATTTTGTAGATATGACAACTGGGGCTTAGAGAGATCAAGTGCTGTCCTTGGAGGCTGTGCCAGCACACAGCAGGGTGGGCTTTTGCACTGGGTCTTGTCAGCACCTCCGTGAGCTCTCAGCTGCATGAAGGTGTGCACTGAAGCAGGAGGGCCCTGGCAGGACAGCTGGGCGGAGCACGGGGAGCGAAGGGCAGGGCACTGGGGAGGGCCACACGCAGGATGGGAAGCAGCAGCAGCAAGAAAGGAAACCGAGTTCTAGTTCCCAAGGGCCACCGTAGCAACTTACCGCAAACTGGGGTGGCTTCAAACAACAGGAATTTATTCTGCTACAGTTCTGGAGGCCAGAAGTCTGAAATCACAATGCCTATAGGGTTGGTTCCTCCTGGAGGCTCTGGAAGGGAGTCCATGCTTCTCTCCTAGCTTCTGATTGTGAGCAATCCCTGGAATTTCTTGACTTGTAGCTACATCACTCCTATATTTACCCCCACGTTCGCATGGACTTTTGCTCTGTGCTTCATATCTTCTCTTTTGTGTGTCTTATAAAGACACTCATCACTGCATTTAGGGCCCACCCTTAGGCAGTATGATCTCATCTCAGGATCCTTACCTTATTACATCTGCAAAGACCCTTATTCCAAATAGGGTCACATTCTGAGGTCCTGAGTAGACATATCCTTTGGTGTCCATAATCGGTCCACTGCACTAAGGGAGTACAAAGCCAGGAGAAGAGTGACAAATGGGGCCCTGGTGAAATGCTGGAGGCCAGCAGCTCCCATGCAACAGAACCATCTCTTCCCTGAGCAGCAGCCAAGGGATGCATCTCTCTTACTGGGCAGCACTGAGAAGGAGGGTCCTCAACCCCCTTGGCCTTGTATCATCAAGACAAATGAACAGGTGCATCTGTAGGAGTCTTTCATGCCCTAGGTTAGTCTGTCAAAAAAAAAAGACCTTGCTGGTCCACCTGCCCTTGGTGCAAGGTTCAAGAATGGATGAGATGCTGCCAGTCTCGATGGGCTGTCACTGAGGGTCATTCTTAATGCCAGAAGAAAGTGCAGATGTTGCATGGTGGGGGGAGGGACCGGCCGAGAGCAGTGCTCTGACAGGCACTGGGCCAGGCCACCTGCGAGCAAAGCATCTCTAGCCTCTAGGTGCTTCCTGGAGGAAGTCCTCTGGGACCTCTGTGCATTCCTGTTCCTCCCTCCCAGCACCGAGCCTCAAGGTCACTCGGTAACTGATACCCTCGGCACTCTCCAGGGAGACACTGTTTTTCCCATAACCAATACACTCAGCTCATGTGCTACACAGCCCCTGCTTGTCCTGACTTCTCCAGGTCTGGATTTCACACTAAGTTATTCCTCCATCATGATGAATTAAATGGTCACACAGCCTAATGTACCCAGGGAGTTGTTTCCTCCTTGAATGTTCCAGGAGCCTCAGCTTATTGGCCAGATCTCTCTGCTTCACAGAACTGCCCCTGAATTCTTTAGAAAAGTTGAAGGACAGGGAGTGACAGAAACTAGTGGAGAGGGCTGAGTGGGCAGAGCCAGAGGTTATCAACATGCAGTGGGAAAAAATCATCCTTTTCCCAAAACCCCACAGAATCTCCCCTCAGCAGAATGGCTCAGAATCTGGGCATGGGCAGGGACTCTGGTGACTGGGCTTTGAGTCTTACCTCCACCATTTGCATACCTTAGGGAGTCACTGACCTTTCAAGGCTCAGTTTCTTCATTTGGAAAGCGAGGATAAGGAGGATAAGGAAAGCGAGGATAAGCCCAGCTGCTGGGGCTGCCATAAGGATGTCACGAGATAGTACACGTCAAACATGGAACAGCAGTGCCTGGCACACCAGACATTTTCCATCAGCATCAGCACATCCACAGGCACCACTACTATAAACACGTCCTTCTCCATTGGTGGCATTTCTACCTTTTGTCATTGCACGTGCTGTCCCATCTGAAACCTTCACCCAAATTCTTCACCTTTTTTTTTAATGTTTATTTTTAAGGGAGAGGGGTGGGAGGGGCAGTCAGAGCCAGGCAGGCTCTGTACTGCATCTGTACCAATTCGGGGCTCAAACTCACAAACCGTGAGATCGTGACCTGAGCCAAAACCAAGAATTGGGCACTTAACCGACTGAGCCACCCAGGCACCCCGTAAATTCTTCACCTTTGATACCTGATTACTTCCAGCTCATCCTTCCAGAATCCTCTCAAGGGTTGCCCCCACCAAGAATGATACATAATACACTTATTCAGCAACCATTAAATGTCAAATGCTCTTTTAAATAATTTTTTAAATTTACATCCAAGTTAGTTAGCATATAGTCCAACAATGATTTCAAGAGTAGATTCCTTAATGCCTCTTACCCATTTAGCCCATCCCCCCTCCCACAACCCCTCCAGTAACCCTGTTTGTTTTCCATATTTAAAAGTCTCTTCTGTTTTTGTCCCCCCTCCCTGTTTTTATGTTATTTTTGCTTCCCTTCCCTATGTTCATCTGTTTTGTATCTTAAAGTCCTCATATGAGTGAAGTCATATGATATTTGTCTTTCTCTTACAGACTAATTTCGCTTAGCATGATACCCTCTAATTCCATCCATGTAGTTGCAAATGGCAAGATTTCATTCTTTTTGATTGCCGAGTAATACTCCATTATATATATATATGTATGTATACACCACATATACACCACATCTTCTTTACCTGTTCATCCATTGATGGACATTTGGGCTCTTTCCATACTTTGGCTATTGTTGATAGTGCTGCTATAAACATTTGGGTGCATGTGTCCCTTCGAAACAGCATACCTGTATCCCTTGGATAAATACCTAGTAGTGCAATTGCTGGGTTGTAGGGCAGTTCTATTTTTAATTTTTTGAGGAATCTCCATACTGTTTTCCAGAGTGGCTGGACCAGTTTGCATTCCCACTAGCAGTGCAAAAGAGATCCTCTTTCTCTGCATCCTCGCCAGCATCTGTTGTTACCTGACTTGTTGATTTTAGCCATTCTGACGAGTGTGAGGTGGTATCTCATTGTGGTTTTGATTTGTATTTCCCTGATGATGAGTGATGTTGAGCATCATTATGTGTCTGTTGGCCATCTGGATGTCTTCTTTGGAGAAGTGTCTATTCATGTCTTTAGCCCATTTCTTCACTGGATTATTTGTTTTTTGGGTGTTGAGTTTGATAAGTTCTTTATAGATTTTAGATACTAACACTTTATCTGTCATTTGCCAATATCTTCTTTCATTCCATGAAAGATGGATTTCATTCCATCCATTGCCTTTTAGTTTTGCTGATAGTCTCCTTCGCTGGCAGAAGGTTTTTATTTTGATGAGGTCCCAATAGTTCATTTTCCCTTGTCTCTGGAGACGTGTTGAGTAAGAAGTTGCTGCAGCCAAGGTCAAAGAGGTTCTTGCTTGCTTTCTCCTCAAGGATCTTGATGGCTTCCTGTCTTTCATCCATTTTGAGTTTATTTTTGTGGATAGTGTAAGAAAGTGGTCCAGGTTCATTTTTCTGCATGTTGCTGTCCAGTTTCCCAGCACCACTTGCTGAAGATACTGTCTTTATTCCATTGAATATTCTTTCCTGCTTTGTCAAAGATGAATTGGCCATACGTTTGTAGGTCCATTTCTGGGTTCTCTATTCTGTTCCATTGATCTGAGTGTCTGTTCTTCTGCCAGTACCATGCTGTCTTTATGATTACAGCTTTGTAATACAGCTTGAAGTCTGGGATTGTGATGCCTCCTGCTTTGGCTTTCTTTTTCAAGATTGCTTTGACTCTTCCAGGTCTTTTCTGGTTCCATACAAATTTTAGGATTGTTTGTTCTAGCTCTGTGAAGTATGCTGGTGTTATTTTGATAGGTATTGCATTGAATATGTAGATTGCTTTGGGTAGTATTGATATTTTAACAATATTTGTTCTTCCTATCCCGGAGCATGAAATATTTTTCCATTTTGTGTGTGTGTGTGTGTGTGTGTGTGTGTGTGTGTGTGTGTGTATCTTCTTCAATTTCCTTCATCAGCTTTCTATAGTGTTCAGTGTATAGATGTTTCACCTCTCTGGTTATGTTTATTCCTCAGTATTTTATGGTTTTAGGTGCAATTGTAATGGGATCAATTCTTTGATTTCTCTTTCTGTTGCTTCATTGTTGGTGTATAGGAATGCAACTGATTTCTATGCATTGATTTTATATCCTGCCCCTTGGCCGAATTCCTGGATCAGTTTTAGCAGTTTTTTGGTAGAATTTTTTGGGTTTTCCATATAGAATGTCATATCATCTGCGAAGAGTGAAAGTTTGACCTCCTCTGACTGATTTGGATGCCTTTTATTTCTTTGTGTTGTCTGATTGCTGAGGCTAAGACTTCCAATACTATGTTGAATAACAGTGGCGAGAGTGGACATCCCTGTCTTGTTCCTGACCTTAGGGGGAAAACTCTCAGTTTTTCCCCATCGAGGATGATATTAGCGATGGGTCTTTAATATATGGCTTTTATGATCTCGAGGTATGATCCTTCTATCCCTACTTTCTTGAGAGTTTTTATCTAGAAAGGATGCTGTATTCTGTCAAATGCTTTCTCTGCATCTATTGAGAGGATCATGTGGTTCTTGTCCTTTCTTTTACTGATGTGATGAATCACACTGATTGTTTTGCAGATATTGAACCAGCCCTGCATCCCAGGTATAAATCCCACCTGGTCATGGTGAATAATTTTTTTGATGTATTGTTGGATCCGGTTGGCTAGTATCTTGTTGGGGATTTTTGCATCCATGTTCATCAGGGAGATTGGTCTATAGTTCTCTTTTTGAGTGGGGTCTTTGTCTGGTTTTGGAATCAAGGTAATGCTGGCTTCATAGAAAGAGTTTGGTATTTTTCGTTCCATTTCTATTTTTTGGAACAGCTTCAGGAGAATAGGTGTTAACTCTTCCTTAAGTGTGTGATAGAATTCCCCTGGAAAGCCATCTGGCCCTGGACTCTTGTTTTTTTGGGAGAGTTTTGATTACTAATTCGATTTCTTTTCTGGTTATGGGTCTGTTTATATTTTCTATTTCTTCCTGTTTCAGTTTTGGTAGTTAATATGTTTCTAGGAATTTGTCCATTTTTTTCCAGATTGCCCATTTTATTGGCATATAATTGCTCATAATATTCTATTATCGTTTGTATTTCTGCTATGTTGGTTGTGATCTCTCCTCTTTCATTCTTGATTTTATTTGGGTCCTTTCCTTTTTCTTTTTGATCAAACTGGCTAGTGGTTTATCAATTTTGTTAATTCTTTCAAAGAACCAGCTTCTGGTTTCATTGATCTGTTCTACTGTCAAACACTCTTTTTAAGGGTTTTACTGCTACTGTCCAACATCCCCCTCACGAGAGCCCTGCGAAGTCAGTCATACCATCTGCTTGCACAGGTGAGGAAGCTGAGGCATAGGGAGCATTATCCCGAGTCTGTCGGATTTCCGGAGCTGGTGCTCAGGCTGTCTGTCACTCCTCGCCATCTACTCCACCAGCGCCCACCCTCCTTGCCACCCTGGGCCTCCGCGCCTTCTGTTGAAGCTGTGTTTGCCAGTCTGTCTCCCGACAAGCCGACACTCCCGGGAGGGCAGAGCCGGGCTTCATTCTCTCTAGCCGCAGTGCTGGCAGCACATGATCTTAGCTCAGTGAGGGAAGACTGGCCCCGGTCTTTCTGGAAGCCTCAACCCCTCCCTGAAGCTCAGGGCCTCCCTGTTCTGGGCAGTCCACATGTTCATGCTGCTGTTGAGAGAAAAATGCAGCCCTTGATTCCATAATGAGCCACTCCGAGGGGGTTAAGAACTGGCCTTTTCAAAGAGCAAGACCCAACCCACCACCTTATCAAATCAGTCCATCTCCACCTTGTTTTTTCATGTTTTTAGTTTCGTAAATGGCCAGGTTTGTTAATCTTCATGTTTTATGCTCTGCCATAAAACCAGCCAGGGCTACTGGTGGAGGGGGCTGGTGGGAGAGGAAACTATGAGGAAGGCCATGTCGCCAGGGCCTGGAGAGACCTCAGGGTGGGATCAAAGTGGCTTGAGTCCGTGCTGGCATTGCTCTGGGAGAAGAGGCCTGGCTCCCCTTGTCATGGAGCGGCAATGTGTGTATACCTTGCTGCATGCTCTGCGTGTAGTTGGTGCTTAGTAAATGCTTGTCTGGCTCTGTGTCCTCCATTCTGGACAGCAAACCACTGTTTTGTCAGATCATCTGATGTGAGCATGCATGCATAGACAGAGGACGGCAGTGTGGCTGTGACCTCACTAGTGCACTAGTAGTCATCAATTCAAGTGTTGAGACCCTAGTCAGCAGATCTGGGTCAGGCTGCTTGCGTCAGAATCACCTGGGAGCTTTTGCAAATGCCGGTCTCTGGTGGTGCTGTGGGAAATCCTCACTCAGTAGATACAGCCTCTCCTGGAGGTTTGAAGTACAGCCAGATTTGCGATGTTGATCTGGTCCAGAGGAGGAAGGACCTGACTTACCCAACGTCACACAGCAGCTGGGCAGTGGCTGGATTGGGACCCCTCCAAGCCTGTGCTCTTTCTACTGCTTGTACATGTTCGGGATTGGGGGCATGTGTCTGAATCTCATAGAAACCAAAATAAGTTCCTTTTGGTTTATCTGTGGTTTTCTATGATTCATGCTCAGTCTCTGTTCATTTATGCAAACCACTAAGAATTGACATCATGTATATATTCTTCCAATCTGAGCTCTTTCAAGCAACTGGGCTCCCACTCATGTCCCCGCCCCTCATCCTCTATGCCGTCAGGGCTCCAGGTGGGTCCATTCCCCTCCCCGTCCTGTCTTTCACCTACTTGTGCGGCTGGGACACTCTTGTTCTTGCTCAGCGACCCTGAGGGGACCCCTGTGCCTGGTCTGGGGCTTGGAAAACCCTTGGGCTTGAAAGGGGCTGGACCTGCCTGAATGGAGCCCAGAAGAGGGTGGATCGCTGACTCACCTCAGATTCCAGGAGCATTGCTTTTTCAGACAAGTCTGAGATAGCTGCTCAGAAAGCCCTGCCGCTTGACGACCGGAAGTCAATTCAGTTCAGTTCAACAACCACTTATAAAAGGCCTTCGGGCCCAGGCTGTTGCTTGGTGAGCCCCCAGAGGGACACAGAGATAGACGAGTGAGGCACAGTGGCCATCCTGCCCCAGGGCATCCTCTGCCTCCCCAACTGCAGTAAGTCAGGAGCTGCTCAGCACTCTGGGGACCACCCGTGCCCAACACATCAGGCAAAGGAAAATATATGCCCCTATGAGCCGGCAGGACTCTGGCTGGCCAGGAGGGATCCAGACTTATCCCATCATTGGTGACTGGACCCATGCCAGCCTGTCCCCAGACCGTGGCCTTTCTGGGGAGCGATTAGAGTCCCTGGTAACAATGTCTCCAGACTGACCCCTGTTGCCATGGCCCCGTCTACCAGTCACCAGTGTGAAGAAAGGTGACGGCAAGGCAAGAGCACCAGCCCACCCCTGAAGTTCTG
This sequence comes from Cryptoprocta ferox, assembly GCA_028646485.1. Taxonomy (NCBI): domain Eukaryota; kingdom Metazoa; phylum Chordata; class Mammalia; order Carnivora; family Eupleridae; genus Cryptoprocta; species Cryptoprocta ferox. Next base: position 30,663,531 of record CM053562.1, read on the forward strand.
TTTTTACCTAGCTGTGTGACCTCCATCTAGCACAAAACCCGTTTTATAACAAAGTGTTGAAAATCTCACGTAATTTATGGAGTACTGTGCCGAAAGGGAAAAACAGCCTGGTTGTGTGGGTACAGAAGGGTCCTAAGTGTGTCCGTTGTCTACTCCGGTGATCGCATGGCTGACGGGGAGCCACGGCTCACTGCCACTGCCTGGCATCACGAGAGAGCATCGTACTGCATATAGCTAGCCCCAGAAAAGATCCAGATGCAGAATTCCAAGTACCATTTCTAATGAATGTGTACCCCTTTAGTACCATCGTAAAGTAGAAATAACATAAATCAGGGCCCGTCTGTTCACTCTGTGTGAACATATAGTTTTGAAGCATATCGGTTGTGCATAGAGACGCCCACTTATAATTTCTTTCTCTCCATTGGACCATGAATATCAGAAACGGATTTGTGTGTGTGTGTGTTGGGGGTGGCATACACATCATTTCTTTCACCCCAGCATGGGCTCTCAAACAGGGAAATGGCCATAATTTATTCACTGACGTATTCAGTGATTCGCTGGCAATTGATTAAGGACTATATATATTAGGCATGATACTGAAGATGAAAAAAAACTGAATAAAGCATTGTGCCTGCCTTCAGAGAGCTTCCTCCAAAGGAAAAGATGAACAAGCAAAATGCTTCTTTTCACAGTGGTTGCAGTGGTCTGTGACACAGGTCTGTGTGGCTGCCCCATGTTTGCTACCAGCAGGAAGGGTCTTTGACCCAGGGGTGGGGAGAGTCAGAGAAGCTCTTTGGAGTACATGACTCCTAGGCTAAATCCCGAAACTCACGGAAGAGTCAGGTTGAAGGGATGGGGCGGGAGATGAGATTGAATGGAGCTTCAGGCAGGTGAACAGGGCTTTACTCTGTTCAGAGATTACTCAGTAAGGATGGAGCATATAGGTAACTAAGGGGTGGGAGGCAGGAGATTTGATCATGCAGCTTTGCTGTCCACTAGGGGACAATGAAAACCTGGAACCCTGTGCTCTGGCTCAGCAGCAGGGTTAGAGATAGATAGGAGGCTCCCTTTGACTGGAACATGGCACAGGAAATGGCCTTCCCATCCCTCAAGGTGATGCACAAATACAAAGGGCACCCATCCCCCCACATGGGGGGTGGATTTCAGTGTTTTCCAGAGGGGTTTCTAGGCAACGCTACTCTTTCAAAAGAGGGAGTCTAGGGGAAAGGGTTTTGGAAATGCCACATGCAGTAGTCTCCTAAAAGACACATTAAAATGGTAAGACTCTGAGAAGTTCTGCAGTAAAGCAGCCAAATTACCATTGTAGTGTGGTTCAAATTTATTTTATTTTGAAATTTATTCTCCCTCAAGATCCCTGTTAAAACCTCATGGAACACTTTGGAAAAGCTGGATAGACTTGTCCTCAGGCCTGTTCAGTGCCTGGTTAGAGCAGACAGCAGCCTGGGTTTGGGGTCTTGCCTCTCATTCCTAGAGTGCCTGGTGCTGGCAGCACAGACCTCATCATTGCGAGTCATGTGGCCACCCTGCCCCCTCGGATATGAAATATGTGGCAAATGCATGATCATGGCTGCCTCTGGGATGAAGACTCCAAGACCAACTTCTCCACAAATGTGGGTGAAGTTAGTAAGCAGAACCCCAGACCCCATCTCAGCACAGCTGTTGGACCACATCAGCTCTGTGTCCCCTAGGGGGTTGCTGGTTTTACTCACTGATCCTCAAAGGAGGGCTCGGGCATTTTTGCAGGGCAGGAAGCTCTGTCTTGGTTCATCTGCCCATTGGATGGGCCAGTGATGTTCAGGTGGGGCTGCTGCCAGCACACAGGATGAGTCACAGCAGCACTAGGGTGACACTCAGGGATGAGCCAAGAGGCTTCAGAAGAGTCAGCACAGAGCTTGACGTCCCTATCTCCTGTGGAGAGCCCAGGCCAGGGAGTGCTGAGCTGCCCCCACTGATGTGGCTACAGTGTTGCCTGGGTCGGGCTGGGCCCCCATCCCCTAGTCCAGGATCCACGGGGCATCTGGTGGAAGAGCAGAGGATACCCTGCCCCTCACAAACGTCCACCACAAATGCTGTTGTGAGCCCACTGGTGTACTTCACTGTAGAACCTCTTGGAGTCAGTTTTATGTGCCCTCCCCCCAATATCCGAAGAACGGCTTCCTTTTCTTTAGTCTTAGAATATCTCATTTCACGTTCAAGAGCTGCCTTAACCTTTGATGTTGAGAGAGTTGCTGAGAGGACCATGTGTGTTCCAAAGCCAGTCCTTTCCTTTATATCATTGACATCTGTCGTTCATCTTTCCAGGCAGAAGACATTCTCCCGCCGATTTATTAGCTTATATGTATCTTTTATTCATTCACTTATTCCACAAATTATTTATTGAGGGCCGTCCAGGTACCAGGCATTTTCTAAGTGCTGGAAATAGTGGACAAAACATACAATCCCTGTTTTCTTAGGGTAGATAAAATTGTTTTAAAGCAGAACGTGGGACGTGCCAAATACTGTTCTAGGACCTCAGGGAGCTTTCAGAGATACAGGTGTCAATAACTGGTATCGTGTTTGGGAAGGGGTGCTTACAAGGAACAGAGCCCCACTCCATCTCAAGTAAAAACAAGATGAAACCGTTAATCAGATGTCCTGCAGGACACAGGGCAGTCGGCTCAGGCCACCAACTCTTGGGTACATGTGCATTCTCATTCACTCATCCTTTCTCTCTTCCTCCCTTTTTTCTGCCCGCCTTTCTTATTCTTGTCTTCCCTCTTCCCCTTTGTAAGAAGGAATGTGCCTGGGGGACAAAACAGATGGCAGGGCTACCGCAGGTGGACACAGGCCAGAGAGGAGTTAAGGCAGAAGAGAAGTTCGAGCACAGAAAAGGTGGTTGGTGTTGGGAGGTGAGAGGTAACTTAGACCTCTGTGGAATCAGGAAAGGCTTTCTCGAGGAGGTGCTATTTGAGCTGGGCCTTGGTGTTAGGGGGATTTGGATGCTCCACGGAGAGCTGGGGCCATTCCCAGAACAGAGCACAGACGGCAGAAGTGGGGAGGGAGGTGGAAGTCTGGTACTTCAGAGGGGGGAGGGGCAGGGAGGGTCCTGTTCCTTCTATTTATTGTCCCTTCGTCCCTGTGATGCCTTTAGTTAGATTTCTCTTCAGGGTGTCTTCCTGAGACCCACGGCTTGGATCTGCAGGCTAGACTATAGGAGTAGATGGGGTGTGGCTGAAGGGAACTAGGGGAGGCAAGGTGGTTAAATCACTGCTGGGCAGGGCTGGGAGAAATACTGCCCAGTGCAGGTCAGAAAGTCCTGCACTGCGACCCAAGTAATGTAAAGTCTTAACCAGGTGGCAAGAGGAGCAGCCGCATCCCACTCACCTGTTAGTGGCAAGTGTAGAGTCATTTGGCGTCAGGAGCTTTGATGGAGAAATGTGTGTTGGACTCCTTTGTATTTACGGGCGCTGTAAAATCAATCTTGTTGGTCAGACCTGAGAACCTAATAAGTAGTCCCATCAGAGAGCTCTGGCCAAGGGGCTTCCTGGAGGAGAGGGTGAGTTATGTACCATCTGTGCCTGGAGGCTAAAAAGGCAGAGGCCTTAAGAGGGTGGGGCAAGGAGGGTTTATATTACGCATCTAGAGTGGGCCTGTGCTTTCACATAAGGAGTCTTGTGTTAGCTTTACAGCAAGTCAGAATAGTGGGGATTTTGCTCACTTTTCAAGGAGGAAATAGACTCAGAAGGTAAGATGTCTGCCTGAGGTCACACAGCTAGATGGCAGGGCTAAGATTTCTTTCTGACTCCAAACCCTGTGGTCCTGCCATGCCACCATGTGTGCCTCTCCAAGACCTGCACATCCTGTGGCAGGTCCTCAGGGCAGGTTCTGGGTTGGTCCAAGGCTGCCCATTCAGGATGCAGGGGTTTCCAGGTTGTGATGCCAGAAAAGCTGCTGCTCCCTTACCCAGGCCTCTCCTCTGCTTCTCAGTGATATCAGTACTGGTCCTTGGACCAGTGATTTGCACAGAAGAGACGACTTATTGCAGGTGGCCTCCCACAAGTTCAGATATGGGATGGGTCGAACATGTCCCTGAGTGCATCTGCCACACTTAATATAAGCCAGAAATGACACAGCTTGCCCATAATCAGAGGTTGGCCCAGGGGAAAGCCATAATTTATGGCTCTTGCTCTACTCAGAACCAGATTCATGGATGGTTTGCTGACTGTCCATCCTCTACATGAAGTGTTATCATCAGTATGTACCTGTTGGATGTTTAATGGGTCTGCAGTTTGATGGCTTGGGTACAAGTCTCCTTCTAGCAGACTTCTCTTTTTTTGTGACATTTAGCTACCCTAAAACCTTGGGTTTCCCCTTCTCTAAAATGGAATGTGTCCCAGTGACTTCAGTGCTGCAGTAAGGAATACATGAAGTGACATTAAAGTGCCTTACAAACCGTCCAAATGGTTGTTGGTGTTAGAACAAGCTTGTGTGCAAGGCCATGGGCCCTGCTTCCGTGTGAGTGGCCTGAGGACAGGGAGGGCTTCCGTGTGAGACTTGCTTTTGCTTTCATGGCCGGCTGAATTTGACCAGATCTGCAGGTGACAATGGCAGTCTTAGCTGTGGCCCTGCCTGGGGATTCGTCTGAACTTTCTTGCCCTGCAGTGTGGTGTAGACCAGGGATGCTCCAATTTCATGCAGAAGAGTCACCTGGGAAGCTTGCCAAAGATTCAAGGGCTTCCTGTCGGGAAGTTCTAATGCAGCAGGTCTGAGACGGGGGCAGGTGATCCTGGACTGCAGGCAGGGGCAGATTAAAGGGGGCCCAGGTCAGGCAGGGGAGGGTCTCTGGGAGGAGGTCATTTGGCACCTCCAGCCTCCTGGCATGTGGGGACAGACAGGCTGAGGTTTGTTCCCCTTGAAGAGGATGGCAGCAGGAATCCTTTCCCTGCTCTGGGCAAGCTGGGAACGAGTGTCTGGGAAAAGGCAGGTTTGGGCAGGTTTCTGAGCAAAGGCCGGGGAGGCACTGGAGGGGTGCGAGCCCTCTGAGAGCAGCAGTCCTGGGGGGGAGGGGGGGGGGCGCCTGACGGCTGCGGGGCTGAGCTTTGCCGTCCTTCTGTCTCGCTCCAGATCGTGTTCCGGAAGATCAGCGACGTGAAACGGGAGGAGGAAGAGCGCATGAAACGCAAGAACGAGGCCCCCCTGATCTTGCCCCCGGACCATCCTGTCCGGCGACTCTTCCAGAGGTTCCGACAACAGAAGGAGGCCCGGCTGGCGGCGGAGAGGGGCGGCCGCGACCCGGACGACCCAGATGTGGAGAAGGGTGGTGCCATCCCCGAGCACGCGGCCAACCACAGCCTGGTGAAGGCCAGCGTGGTCACCGTGCGCGAGAGCCCCGCCACGCCCGTGGCCTTCCAGGCGGTGTCCGCGACGGCGGTGGTGTCGGACCATGGCCGGCTGCACGCGCCCGGCGCCGAGTGCCTGGGCCCCAGGGCAGCCGGCGGCGACTGCGCCAGGCGCAAAGGCTGGGCCCGCTTCAGGGATGCCTGCGGCAAGGGCGAGGACTGGAGCCAGGTGGCCAAGGCCGAGTCCATGGAGACGCTCCCCGACAGGACCAAGGCATCCGGAGAGGCCACCCTCAAGAAGACGGACTCCTGTGACAGCGGCATCACCAAGAGCGACCTGCGTCTGGACAACGTCGGCGAGGCCAGGAGCCCCCAGGACCGGAGCCCCATCCTGGCGGAGGTCAAGCATTCTTTCTACCCCATCCCGGAGCAGACGCTGCAGGCCACAGTCCTGGAGGTGAAGCACGAGCTCAAGGAGGACATCAAGGCCTTGAACACCAAAATGACAAATCTTGAGAAACAGCTCTCTGAGATACTCAGGATATTAACTTCCAGAAGATCCTCTCAGTCTCCCCAGGAGCTGTTTGAAATATCACGGCCCCAGTCCCCAGAATCAGAGAGAGACATTTTCGGAGCAAGCTGAGTGGTCTGTCTTAAAAAAAAAAAAAAAAAAAAAAGTCAAAGACCAAAACCCCCCCGCTCTGCCCTGGACACCACCCCCAACAAACACACCTACATGACCAACAACTTCTAAAGTAGGCTTTTCCTGATGGAAAATCAAAGTGGGACCAGTTGCTTAGGCACACGCTCTATCTGGGCACAGATATGGGAAGAGGCGTGTGCTACCACCCTGCTAGATGGCAGCTGTTTTCCAACTGTCTGCACAATTTTGGAAGAGGGGGCATGCTGTCTAAAGGGTATTTTCCTTCATTTTTAATTTTTTTACTGCCATGATATTTGTAAAAGATGACAACCCACCAGAAAAGAGCAGCAGCTATTTGGGGATTGGTGGGAGAGCGCTGGAGAACCCCTCCTGTATATACCAGACTGGGCTCCTTCACCAAGACCCCAAAGACTGCGGTGGGCACAGGGATTTCCCATCATTCCCTGTCCTTGTACAGCCCATGTCTGTCACCACCTTATATTTGCCCACAGTCGTCATTTGTAACAAGCTCGGGACAAGGGGAGCTTGGGGGCCAGGGAGGGTAGGGCCTTGTGACTTTCTGTCTCTAAGGCCGGAAAGCAGTGAGGTGCTCTGGGCACCTCCTCGGGTCTCCTTTCCCAAGTGTAAGAGCTGCAGAGGGGCCTGCGGGAGGCAGAGACCCTCGGGGCTGTTGTCGGCAATCTGCTCACACAGGAGAGGCCTCAGATGAACCTCTGGCCCCTGATCCATACCACTGGCCTCACTGCATGGGCCCCTTTGCTTCTTTTCCTTCTTAGCCTCTTCCCAAGCATTCCTGTGGCATTCCTCAGGGTGTGGGGCACCCACCGGCAGGAAGGCTGATGAGCCCAGAGTTGCTTTATTAGCAAAGCAGACACACATACAACCTCAGAAAAATGATTGTAGCCAGTCCTCTATTTATATTATGATTCTCACTGGGATTGATGGCCCTTCAGGAGTTTGTATTTTGTCCACTGCATGGGGTCATTATAGGACACTTGGGAGCCATGCTTGGCCTTATTTTAAAATTAACCTCTCTTTCTCTTACTGAAGTCAGTAGGACTTCAAGAAAAACCGCGAAGACAGCAGGGTTGCAGTCATACTTGCTTCAGGAGCAGCAGAATGGCGCGGCAGGTCCTCGAGCTGTGTGAGGTGATGGACAGAGACGGTCATGGAGCCACCTATGGGCCATCCAGGTCCCTATGCCACGATGCTTGGGCACGTTACACAGCCTCCTAGTCACCTGGGGTCAGATTATTCATGTGTCAGGTTATTTACATGCTCCTTTCAGTGGCATCAGAGAAAGGAAAGAGGGCCCTCCCGGCAGAGTGGAGCTAACTCAGGGGTTATGCCCTGCCCTGAAAGTTGACAAGCAGAGGTGGAAGTTCAGGTCTAACAACTAGCTTGGAGAGAGCAGAATTAGGATCTGCACTACTGGTGACAGCAGGGACCCCTCCAGGGCCCTGGCTTTCTGCATGTGTCACACTGCAGCACCCTCACCCCTTATGCTTGGCGTGGCTTAGCTGCACAAATCTGAAACCTGTTGTTAATCCCCTCAGTACCGAAGGGGACCTGCGGGCTGGGACCTGCCCTACCAAAGACAGCATTTCAGAAGGCCTCCTGTCTGGGACCACTCTCCCCACCACCCTCCACCCCCACCCCTTTGGGCCTGCTTGGTGGCCATGGCAGGTCCCAGGACTGGGCTCTCAGTTGTCTGTGCAGAATGGGGCTGTCCTCCCCTGGCTGCCAGCATCAGCCAGATGGCCCCCAGGGAACAGAGTCCAGGAGGTCAAGGGAAGGGCCCTGCCCCAGGGGTCCCTGTACACTTACGCAGCTTCTCGTGGGAGGCTTACCAAGGTGGCCGCTGGCTTCCTGAGCTGCAACATTATTAGATTTAGCCTCAGACAGCAGCATACAAAGAGTAGTAGGTGTAACTTCGCAAGGCCCAGTCTTGACTGTGACTCCAGATAAAGCATTGAGACATTCAGTCTCTTTGAGAAGCTGCCAACTAGTCAAGAGGCTATAAAATATCTGGAATCCCATCTGCCCCCAGAATGTTCTAGTTTGCCGTCCCTTAAATGTGCTCATTAGCCTGCTTCTCAAGTTTAGGACCTACTACTTTCAAGTCAGGACAAGGGCCCTGGATGACTCTCTCATCCAGCTTCAGAAGCACGTGCCCACTCTGTGGGTGTGGCGATAGGCTCCTGTCCAGCATCCTGCAGGCCAGTGGAGAGGGGCCCTTCCCTCCCCCACTAGCTCTGCCTGAGGGGCCAGGTGTTTATTAAGAAATGACGCCCCATTTGGGTCTGAGCGGCAAAGAGGCTGATGTGCCATGCTCCGAAGCCAGACTTGTTTTGGGGAGGAAATAAAGCTTTGTGAATGTACTCTTGGACTGACTCCTAGGATAAGAATTGGGCTAATGACCAGAAAAGCCTGGATCCTGCGGTGGGAATGTGCTCATATCAGGGCCGCAGGGCCCGCGTGTGTGCCTGTGGTGACAGATCCCTACGGTGTGGCCTGTACACGCTTTTAAGTCTTCTCCACTTAAGGACTTTTGCTTTGTTTCCTCTGAAAAAAAATTTTTTTTTTAAATGAGCCAAACCTTCTCTCCTTTCACATTTATGACATGCACTTGGCCACGGACTGCTTCGTGCCAACTACCTACTCTTGCCTGGATGCTGCTCTGGCTTCCTGAGCAAGGACCACAAGCTTCAGATACTGACCAAAGCTTCCACTATCTGGTGGCTGAAGAGAGGTTAGGGAAACACAGAATTACTAGGTGTTGGGCTGAACATTTAGACTTTAGAAGTTATGTTGAGATATTTACCTGGGTTTTTTTTTTTTTCCTTTTTGAGGGAAGGGGACATAATGTATTACACCATTGCCCAGTACTTGCCGGTTACTTGATCTCGTACTTAAACTCCTTACCTCGGATGTTATTCGTAGGGTGGCTCCACTTCCCAGAGACTGTCCTGACAGGCTGCTTTGGAGCAAGAGGTCTTGCCTTAGCACTTGGCTGCTTATTGAAGTTGCTCTCCCCCACTGATGGAGGAATGAGAGTGAGGCCTGAGTCTATGAAATAAGACGGCCAACGAGCTGGAGTGCTTGTTCTCGGTGGAGGATGGGACTCCGGCACTGAGTGCTGCTGTCCGGTGCACCTGCCAGGGATCCCCCAGGAAGGAGAGGGAGGCAGCCCTCTGGTTGAGAAGCTCTAGTCTAGTGCACAGTTTTGGTATCTGCACCTCCATCCGTCCCATTCTCTCATGCTTAGACCTCCTGGCTTGGTTCTAAGACCATTCTTCATATTCTCAACCTCAGGGTCCATCCGTGTGCAGAAAGTTTGTAGTCAGTAGCAGGCAACCAGTGGCTTAAAAACAAACAACAACACTCTGATGCTATGACAGCATGGGCCCAAGGGTTTCAAAGCTGTTCCCATTTTTTGTTATCTGATTCCTGGGCCTGTTTTATCCTCCACCCTCTAGATCCCGTGTGCTGTTGGTGGCTAAACACCAGGCCCTTTTCAGAAAGGAATCTTCTTTCAGAAGCGGAGCTAGCATGGCTCAGAGTAAAAATACACTCCACCACCGCACCCCATCTAGCAAGCTTCCCCTCCGAATCCTTCAGTGGAAGGTGAAATAAGCCAAGTGTCAGGATTTTTGTTGAAGCCTCTGTAGGGACTAAAAGAATGCCTTAGGAGCACCCGATGTAGGGAGAGCCTCATCTCCCCTTGTTGGATTGACCGCCAAATGGCACACGCACTCTCTGGAAAACTAACTGCAGGAGTCCTGGTGGAGACACAAGTTGCTGATGTGAGTTTGATGAGTAGATTATACAATGTTTTGCAATAAAGATGTTTAGCCTTAAGACCCTTGACTGGAACTCCAGCTGCGATGGAGCTGCTGACACCCTCCTCTTCCTCCTCCCTCCTCATGTTGTGTTGCTTCAAGAGGAACCCACTGAGAGCACACTCAGACCCCGGGGTAGCCTCTCCTCTGTCACTAAATCGTTGTACTGCCTTCTCGCTCGCTTCAATACAAATACCTTCACCAGCTCTTGTGCTCTCCAGCTGGGGGACTTCTCTGTCCCCTCAGCACCAACGCAGCCATCAAAGAAAGCACCATTTTCTCACCCAAGGTATTCATGTTGAGAAGTGTTGATTTCCACTCCCTCCAATACACAGTTCAAAAGAATCAATGTGAATGTGCAGCTTAAATTAGTTTCAAGTGAAACTTCATTCTCATGCGAGCAAATCAGATACTTTGGAACCTCTAGAAGCGGACTCGAAGCCCTGCAGGTGGCGGGCTCGGTGGGTCCCCTCCCTGCCCCACCATTAAACTTTTCTCAGAGTCATTGTCTCTTTATCTGTGACTTCAGAGTTGGTCAACAGATCTAGGAGTTGTTTAATGAGAAGTTCACGGATCTTGTATCAGGATATGAACATGAGAAAGATCTTAAGATGCACCCCGCCCCAATGAATGTATTCTCTTAAAATCCAGACATTGTATTTGTGCATCTGTTGGAGACTACCCACATCTGATGTCTCACCAATGCCGTAAGGACACTTCTACTCCTGAGTAGTTCGTCAGTCTGGGGCTTCTCCTTATATTGACACTCTTTCCATTGAGTCCCGCCAAATCCTTCACTGGATTTTTCTTTTTCCTTCGCATCTCCCACTTTGTCCGAATGAGCATGAATAGATAGAAGCGCGAATGAGTTGAGACTATTTTTATGGTCAGCTGAGGATGCTGCCAGAAACTCCACTGTATGTGTGCAGCTTGGGAATGTGAAGACGAACATGTGGGCCCCTCCCTGGATGATATTCCTTCCTCAACATTTTTAAACAAGCACAAATGATATTTGTAAAAAAAAAAAAAAAAAGTTTAATTTTATTTATTATGGTAATAAACTATTTTATACATGATACTTGCTTTTGCTTTTTCTTCTATAATTTTAAGGCACTAAATTGGGTGTTCTGATCTAAGATGCCACAACAAGGCTAGTACTTTCTCTTCCTTTTCCAGAGCCTAGGAGGCTCTAATTCGGATAGCACCTGTTAAGTGTGGTTTGGGAGAACTCAGAATTCTGGAGACAGCAAGACTGTGTGTCTAAGTACTGCACAGCAAGAGAGTGGCTGTGAGGGTGCTTGCCCTATGATCTAGAAACAGAGCTGTATCTGCTGTACAAGCGTACAGAGATGCCTTCAAAACTTGGCATCACTGGAAAGCTGTGGTACAAACACATTGACTTAACACTTATCTGCAGGTGGCCTCCCAAGGAGAGGTGAGCTTTTAAATTTTAAACAATTTGGATTGAAATTTCAGATTTGTGAAGGCTTCCCTGCCTTTTAAAATATACTGTAGAAAACGTAACAATCTTTTCGGAATGCTTCCGTATCAACAGTGGGAGTTATGGTCTGTGCTTTAATTCGCTGATGGTCTCAGAAGCTAGTAAGGTGGGGGACTGCTTATCCCGAAACCAACTAGTCCTCTCTCCCAGCACTCAGTTCTGCTATGGATTTAAGTAGGTATTACTTCCTACTCCTGGCAAGATTCTTCACAATACTGTCAACCTGAGTTCTTATTCAATACCACTGGACTGCATTTCAAAAAGGGCACTTTTTGTAGACAGTAGAATTTAATTCAGAATGAGGAAATCTGTGATCTGCAAGCCATATTCAGGCCTCTGCTTGATCTCATAGGGCCACAGGATGAATACAGCATTTTTAATGATGTCCTCCCTACAACCTATTATTTCATTACATTGCAGAAAAGCATAATAAACATTAAAGGTGACAGATTTAAAATTCCAAGTGATTTGATATTCAAAAATATCACCTAAAAAAAAGACTCACTTAATAAAGCACTGAACATTATGTTCTTTATCTATCCTCAATTGCGAAAAAAATCTTTTTGTGAATATGATTTTTATAATTAGTCAAAAGGGCTAGTAATACAGAGCTAAGTAATAGATACTACATTCTGGGTGCCACAGGGGTTTCAACTATTTAAAAAGGGGGATTTTGTTTTATTTTAAAGTTTATTTCCTTATTTTTGAGAGAGCACAAGCAAGGAAGGGGCAGAGAGAGAGAGGAAGAGAGAATCCCGAGCAGGCTCCACACTGTCAGCCCAGAGCCCAATGCACTGTGAGATCTGACCTGAGCTGAAGTCAGATGCTTAATCGACTGAACCTCCCAGGCACCCCTGTTGGTTTGTTTTAAAATAAAACAGGGCATCTGGGTGGCTTAGTCAGTTAAACATCCGACTTCAGCTCAGGTCATGATCTCACGGTTCGTGAGTTCGAGCCCCACATCAGGCTCCACTCTGGCAGTGCGGAGCCTGCTTGGGATTCTCTCTCTCTCTATGTCCCTCCCCCACTTGCACTCTATCTCTCAAAATAATAAACAAACATAAAATAAAATAAAACAAAGGCCCTGAAGAAGGGCCTCAGATTTCTCAATGCCCAATGAGAAAGGCCAGCACCATCAAGATAATCTGGCTTCTCAACAGTTGGTCCTATTGTATGGATATGTTCTGGTACATTTGTTAGAAAGCAAACTCGTTATGATTAATTTCTTATACTTAGTCAACAATTATATTATTTTTTTAAATAAGCAAGTGAGCAGTCTCAATTTTTTTAAGGAAAACACCCATCCCACTAAATTACTATCCTCCCAATATATACATTATATAATTGAATAGATGATATATTTTCTTTCTATGCTTGCAGTCTTTAATAGAACAAAAGGTTTTCTTCTGTCACTTCAAACAAATTAATCTTAAGGAATAATAAAATACCTTTCAGTCTTCCTGCACAGTCCCAAATTAGTCAAAATGGCCACAAGTTGGCTGCCCTTCAGACGTCTTGCTTGCCTTCTTGGGGATCATCTTGGCAATCCTGCTTGGAGCGCTCTGGCTTGCCCAGAGCTAGGTTGAGGTCAGAGGATCCTGGGGCTAGAAGTTACCTTGGGACCTCCTCTAGTTGCTTTCCAGCTGTGTGCCTGAAGTTGCCCAGGGCTGATGACTGTGGAAAGTGACATGTCACATGCTCCTCAGCCAGGACTGCTCTGTCTTCTCAGAGATACTTCAAGAGTCTCATTTAAAGCAACTCCAAGATTTTACTTCACATGCATGAAGAGAGACGTATTATTGTTTTCATACTACAGTTGGAGAACAGCAAGAGGTTAAAGAAAGGAAACAATGGTTCTAGAAAATCCACATGTTGGTTAATCAGGTCGCAAATAATTTACTAATTCTTGAGAACCACTCTAAATCATGCGATAGCTTAAAAGAAATTCAGGCTTATTACTTTCAAATATATTCACTGATTCTTCCAATACAGTTGAATGAATAAGCCTATTTGTTTTTACATAAATGGTCTCTGAGTTCAAAATTCTTTGTATTGTTTATACATGTACATACATTAGACACTTGCCTACAATCATCTTCACATCCCTGTGTTTCCTTAGCCAACCCTTTCCTTCCATGTGAACTTCAGCCAAAATCCCTGTGGCTGACCACAGTTCCTGAACTAGTATCGGTCCATGATGTACTATAATCATTTGAATGCTCACTCTTCCCAGCCCCAGCCCCTCTTTGAAACTTCCCAGGCACCTTGGAATCACCTGCCTGGGCCTCCCTCTCGTTTACCAGTCAGTTGCTGAGGCCACTGCTACCAGCCCGCCTGCCCCTTTGGGTCTGTTTCTTGCAGGAGCCAACACGGGGTGTGCCCACTCCATGCCATCCGCTCCACATCTGCTCTTCCAGGCAGAATGGCTAGGGAAAAAGGATGTCAGCAAGATGGCCGGTCCTGCAGTCTAGGAGTATCTCATTGAGTTAAAACCACAGCCAGGACACAAGGACCACAGTAGATAACAAATATGAGATATGTGGCCAGACCAGGTCCAAGGGAACCTTTCATTCAAGAACAATTTAATTCATGTGTTTGAGATATATGCTAAGTTTGCCCATAATGAGGTACACTATGGATTGAAACCTCAAAGCTTCTTTACCACTCAGCACCTGCTCCCTCAAAACAAAACAAAAAACAAAACAAAACAAAACCCTCTAAAGCCAAACAGACATATTCAGAATTATCTACGACTTGGGTCAATGACCTGTCATGTGCTTTCCAAAAGAGTGAATAATTAAGAGTTATGTGTGTTTAGATTTTAGGCATTTTCCTCATAAAAAAAAAAATTCAAAATGATTCTACAACTATGTAAATTATCAATGTGATAGAAAAGGCTCCATTTTATTTGAAACAAAACAAAACAATGTAAACTACTGAGTGTAAACCACTGAGCAGGAAGACGGCTGCTGGAGCTCACTTGCATGGAGAGCAGAAAACATCACAGGAAACCATCCTTAACCCTTTGTCACTTGCCTGATAGCACCGGTCTGTGGACGCGCTATCCCTGGTTTCTTAATTCTGCTTCTATATTGGGAAATGAAGATTAACTCACTGCTAGAGGAACTGCCATATTTATACTTCGCTGTAAACCCAGGGCACAAGCATCCAAATGTTGATCACCTGGATAGTGTTCAAATAACAGATCTCCTTAGGTACTGACCCCTTGGAAACCACAGGACATGTTGTATGTTCTTTGGGAAATTAGAAACATGACTGTGGCGTTGTCGCCTTCCTGCTGGGGAGCTGAAGTGTGAAACTTGACCCCAAGTGCTGGTTTGAGAGACCATACCGCAGGACATGGGGAAGAGGTCACTTACATATTACCAAAATGTCTCAGAAGTATGCTCAGTGGAGAACAGGCCTTACCACTATCAGGATTTCTATGCTCTTAATTGAGAAATGTCTATTGTATTTAATTCTTGGTAAAGTAGAAAGAACCCAAGGGGCCACTGGGACTGGGTTCTAGACCACAAGGTCGCCATGTGCAGCTGAGTGAGACACTTCTGCTCTGGACCCCTGCTTACTCAGCAGGAAAATGATGGGGGGAGATGAGCTCTGGGTCCCCAAAGTGAGAAGTCTGATTGTCAATTTTCTATGAGAGCTCCAGCTTCCAGTCTTGGAGTGAGGTAACTTCAACAAAAGATGAACAGATCAAGCAAGCACTGGTCCCTCGGAGGTTATCTTGGTGTGCGAGGTCAGGGTGAAGCACCATTTGCCTCGGAGGCCAGCGGTAAGGGCTGGCATGGGCCGGGTAGCTTTAGTCCACCACGTATGTCTGGGACCAGGCAATGCCCACATGGGAGTAGCAGTACAAGAATCCCAGGACAGAGAGTGTCACATACGGCCAGCCTGCAGGAGGAGGACCGAGATGGAAGAGCAGTTAGAAATGCCTGGGGTGGAACCTCCCACAGGTGCAAACTGTCCCCCTTTGGGGGACAACCCATAAAACAGCATGGGCCTCGGTTGACACATTCAGACACACACCTCCCATAAAGTGTGCTCTAACTGGAACGCCAACAACTCGAACCCTACATTCCCACTGGGGTCAGTACAAAATGAAGAGTGCACTATCTCAAATGGAAATTATATTTAGAAATAGGACAAGCTTTTAAAGAATACATATTTAGAAAACTAAAATAGTTAATAATCAAAAAAGAAGAAAAGTCCACAAGACCCACAGTAAATCTCAAAATATAGATTGGCCGTTATACTGAATTAAGTGCCATCTGTAAGCACACAGAAGGGAGAGCCTAAATTAAACATTTGCTTTCAAAACTCAAAGCTTTTAGTGGTTCCTTCTATAAGTATTTGTCTTAGAATATCCGATGTTCTTTTCTTTCCTCTTCTTCTCCTCCTTTCCCTCCTCCTTCTCAATTAACAGCCCTTTCTGCTGAGTTACTTGTTACTTACCTCCATGCCTTCTACATGTTTCACTTACTCAAACATTCCTTGGGAACTCTGGAGATCCAGAGGTGCTGTGGAAGGTACCAGATGCCGAAATAGGTGACCCCACTTCAGCTCAGGAAAGAGACACACACACTACTGGGATTTATGAGCCACATACTGCGTGCTAGGTAATGATATTTACAGAGCACATTTCAACTGGGCTGTGTGGGGTAAGCAAGAGTTTGTCAGATGGGAAGGGACAGAGATAGGCTGCCAGAGAGACTGCTGGAAGTATATCACAGGCCAGCCCAGGCACAGGGATCACGGGATTGTGGCTCCTGCACAGGGAGGGGCAGGCAGGGTAAGGATAGAAGTAGGAAGGCTGCAGTGGGGCCCCAGATGGTCCTGCTACTCAGCATCCTCTCTTCCTACCATGTCAACAGTCAGCTGCTATTATTATTCATAGAAGTTCAATTAGTATAGCATAGTGGTCAAATGTGCAGACTCTGAAGTGAAATTAGACATCAGTTCTAATCTTGGCTCTGCTACTTGCCACCTGTGTGATCTTAAGCAACCTAATACATCGCAAACGTAAAACTAAAAGGATAGAACAACTTTATTAAGAGTCATTATAAGATGCCATGGACTGATTGTGTCCCCCCACACCCCCGCCAATTCGTATGTGGAAGCCCTAACCCCTAGTGTGTATTTGGAGGCGGGGCTTTTGGGAGGTAAATGGGTTGAAGTCAGATCATGAGGATGGGGGCATCATGATAGGATTAGTGCCCTTATAAGAAGAGACACTCTCTGCACAATGAAGTGGCCATCTAGAAGTCAAGAAGATGGTTTTCTCTAGGAACCAAATCAGCTGGCATCTTGATCTTGGACTTCTCCAGTCTCTGGAACTATGAGAAATAAAGTCTTTTGTTTAAGCCACCCAGTCCATGGTATTTTGTTATGGTGGCCCAAGTTGACTACGACATAAGGAAGAAATGTGTGAAATGATGTAAAGGCCTGCATGGTGCCTGGCCTATGGTGGGCACTATGGAAAGGTAGCAGTAATGTTGGAGAGAGGGCACAGAAGTCTTTCTCCACCAAGAGTAGAGTGACAACAGGGAAGTCCAGCCCTGGTCCTCCTCTGAACTCATTTTCAACATGCTCCTTAGACTGGCTTGGCACAAGTATTCTCCTAGGCCCTCGAGGCAAGAGAAGTGAGGGGAGCAGAGAACTCACAAGAGCCTGGCTCTAGGACCTGCCCTACAGCCCTACCTCCTGTCTGCTACTCAGCCAGTGTGTTTGTTTCCTATGGCTGCTGGAACATGTGACCACAAAACAGAAACTTATTCTCTCATACTTCTAGATGCTGAAAGTCTGAAATCAAGATGTTGCAGGCCACCTCTCTCTGAAGGTTCTAAGGGAGACTGCTCCCTTATCTCTTCCAGCTTCCGATGACCCCAGACATTCCTTGGCTTTTGGTAACATACCTTCAATCTCTGTGTCTTCACATGTCCTTCTCCCCTATGTACCTCTGTGTCCTCTCTTCTTATAAGGAAGCCAGTCATTGGATTTAAGGCCCACTCTAAATCCAGGATGATTTCTTCTCAAAACACTCAACTACTTACATCAGCAAAATGCCTATTTCCAAATGAAGTCACATTCTGAGGTTCCAGATGGACATGAACTTGGGGGGGCACTATTCAGCCCAGTAGAGCCAGGTATGTTTTCAAACTTCAAAATGGACCCATCCTGCCTGGAGGCCCTCTGATCTCTTACCTCTGTGGCCCACAGATGCCAGGGGTCCTATTGATATCTGCTCCTTATGGGCTCAGGGAGCAGAAATGAGGGAGGGAGCTTTGGGCACAGGAAGCAGTCCCAGACTTCAGCTGTGTTTAGGGTGACAAATTGGCAGGTGTTTGGTAAACACAGAACCCAGAGGCTGGCTATGGAGGTGGGAGGATGGGGAAGTTTTACTTACACAAAGCTGGGCCTGGGACATTAGACAGCTGTGCTTGGCCCCATGGTTGTGAAGGCTCATCCCTGTGAAAGCTTCTGGCCAGCACAGAGAACCATAAGGAGGAACAGCCCTAACAGTGCCCAGAAGTGAGGCGTACACGTGTTCAGTATGGACCACAGTCGATCCTTGAAAATTCCCACTCCCATTAACTGTATACCATTTGCAGAGGCAGACAGACAGCAGTTAGGAGACTTGCAATCCCGACTCTACTACAAGACCCTAGGAGGGCTTCAGTTTCTCCATCTACACAATGGGAAGTCAAAAATAAAAAAAAGCACATGAAATAAAATAAGATCACAGATTAATAGTGCTTTTAAATCTACACATTCAATGCAATCCCAATCAAAATTGCACCACCATTCTTCAATCCTAAAATCTGTATGGAACCACAGAAGACCCCCAATAGCCAAAGTAATATTGAAGAAGAAAACCAAAACGGGAGGCATCACAATCCCAGACGTTAGCCTCTACTACAAAGCTGTAGTCATTAAGACAGTATGGGATTGGCACAAAAACAGACACATAGACCAATGGAATGGAATAGAGAACCCAGATTCAGATCCACAAATGTATGGCCAATTAATCTTTGACAAAGCAGGAAAGAGTATCCAATGGAAAAAAGACAGCCTCTTTAATAGATGGTGCTGGGAGAACTGGACAGCAACGTGCAAAAGAATGAAACTGGACCGCTCTCTTACACCACACACAAAAATAAACTCAAAATGGATGAAGGACCTGAATGTGGGACAGGAAACCATCAAAACCCTAGAGGAGAAAGGAGGAAACAACCTCTTTGACTTTAGCCACAGCAATTTCTTACTTGACACATCTCCAAAGGCAAGGGAATCAAAAGCAAAAATGAACTATTGGGACCTCATCAAGATAAAAATCTTCTGCACTGCAAAGGAAACAATCAACAAAACTAATAGCCAATGGACGGAATGGGAAAAGATAGTTGCAAATGACATATCGGATAAAGGGCTAGTATCCAAAATCTATAAAGAACTCACCAAACTCCACACCCAGAAAACAAATAATCCAGTGAAGTAATAGGCAGAAGACATGAACAGACACTTTTCCAAAGAAGACATCCAGATGGCCAACAGAAACATGAAATGATGCTCAGCGTCACTCATCATCAGGGAAATACAAATCAAAACCACACTGAGATACCACCTCACACCAATCAGAGTGGCTAAAATGAACAAATCAGGAAACTATAGATGCTGGCAAGGATGTAGAGAAACGGGCACCCTTCTGCACTGTTGGGGGAATGTAAACTGGTGCAGCTGCTCTGGAAAACAGTGTGGAGGTTCCTCAAAAAAGTACCAGTAGAACTCCCCTATGACCCAGCAATAGCACTGCTAGGGATTTACCCAAGGGATACAGAAGTGCTGATGCATAGGGGCACATATACCTCAATGTTCATAGCAGCACTTTCAACAATAGCCAAATCGCGGAAGGAGCATAAATGTCTATCAACTGATGAACGGATCAAGAAGATGTGGTTTATATATACAATGGAATACTACATGGCAATGAGAAAGAATGAAATCTGGCCATTCATAGCATTCGTGGATGGAACTCGAGGGTGTCATGCTAAGTGAAATAAGTTAGGGAGAGAAGGACAGATACCATATGTTTTCACTCAATATGTGGAACAGGAGAAACTTAACAGAGGACCATGGGGAAGGGGAAGGGAGGCAAACCATAAGAGACTCTTAAATACTGAGAACTGAGGATTGATGGGGGTGGGGGAGAGGGGAAAAGGGTGATGGGGATCAAGGAGGGCACTTGTTGGGATGAGAACTGCATGTTATATGGAAACCAACTTGACAATAAACTATAAAAGAAAAAATAAAATAAAATAAAAACAATCTTGGAATGTGAAAAAAAAATAGTGCTTTTAAAAAGTGTTTCTACGGAGCTTGTTTGGGATTCTCTCTCTCCTTACCTCTCTGCCCCTCCCCTGCTTGCACTCTCTCTCTCTCAAAATAAACACACATTAAAAACATAAAAAATAAATAAAAAGTGTTTCTAGGGGCACCTGGGGTGGCTCAGTTAGTTAAGCATCAGACTCTTGATTTTAGCTCAGGTCATGATTTCACTGTTTGTGGGATCAAGCCCCACATCAGGATTTATGCTGACAGCGTGGAGCCTGCTTGGGATTCTCTCTCTCACTCTCTCTTTGCTCCTCCCCCAATCACACATGCTCACTCATGCATTCTCTCTCTCTCAAAAAAAAAAATAAACATTTAAAAAAAATAAAAAGTATTTCAAAAATGCAAAGAATTACTACAGGACCACCTGAGAAGTCTATATGTATAGTGTATGAAGCTGTTATTCACACATAGCTTGCTGACTTTTAACATGGCTGTTCCTACAGATAGTAACCCCAGTGTACACTGGAGGGCTGCCAAGGACCTCTTACCTTTTCCTGACCTCAGAAGTAAGATATGTGATGGTAAGGAAAAGACAGATTCAACAAGTCACCCTTCCACAGTATTCAACCAGCATTTCATGAGCATTTGCTGTGTTCCTGGCCCTCTCCTAGACATCAGACATCAACATTACCCTCTGTGCAGTGCCTGTAGGCACAGGGTCTTTGACTGTGGTGGCTGCTAACCAAGCACTGATGTGATCCAAGTACTGGGGGCTGCTTGGGGCAGATCCTCCTCTTTATCAGGGCTCAGATGATCACAGAATAAGAAACTGGGATGGGCTGGCATTCTGGCAATGTTCAAGGGTTGCAGTCATCCAGGCTTGTCATCCGTTAACAAAACAGATGGCATCAAAAAGGGTTCTGTCCTGCCCAATGAACATGGACCTCATCCTGCAGCCCTCACTCCCCCTGGCCTTTCCCCACTCTGTGTTCTTCCTCCAGGCTCTCCCTTCTCACCAGGATTTCCAATCCACAGTGTCTGGTCAACTCCTATATCCCCACATCCCCAACCCTGTGCATGTACACAAAGACTCACACACACACAGATACACACACACACACCATTAATGTGGCTCATAAAGCCTGGTGGGAAGTACGATATTGGTAAAAGAAAAAGATCCTTCTTTTTTTTAATTTTTAATGTTTTATTTATTTCTGAGATCAAGAGAAGCAGAGCAAGAGCAGTGGAGGGGCAGAGAGAGAATCTGAAACAGGCTCCAGGCTCTGAGCTGTCAACAAAGAGCCCGATGCAGGGCTCAAACCCACAGACCATGAGATTATGACCTGAGCTGAAGTCAGACGCTTAACCAAGTGAGTCCCCCAGGCACCCCTGGAAAAGATCCTTCTTGAGAGAGCACTTTAAGGCCAAAATCCCCTGCACTCATTGTATTTACAGCTAAGCCTCCAGACTCGATGATGTGTCCCAGTGGGTTTTTGATACTTGGACCTGTTAAGATCTGAACAGTTTTAACAGATGACAACTAGGCAGCACTGGAGATATTACAAACAGGATGCCAGCAAGTCAAACAACAGTTCCAAAGGATTGGGTAATCATGATATTGTTAATAGGACATTGGTGAGCTGTATAATAACTACAGCTAATGAGAATAGGTAGGACACAGGGAAATGTCTACAGCTAAAAGAAAGGAAGCAGTGTAATTTTACTTGAGGTGACTATGGCTGAACAATTTTCTAAGCAATTACATCAGTCTAAAAAGACTGGAAGGGCCAAGGCTCAGAACAATGAAGACCATCATCATTCAGGGCCGTGAGAAGTCAAAGAATATATCAAATTTGTTTTCTGGAAAGTGATGAGCTAATCAGAACGAGAAGCAAGTCTAATGAACATCTTTGTTTAAAAGGTAACGTTGTAAAATGATTGCAGCCACCGTGGGAAACAGCAGGGAGCTTCCTCAAAAATTAAACACAGAATTATCACATACGTACCCAAAAGAATTCAAAGAATCAGAAGAGATATTCATGTACCTGTGTTCCCAGCAGCATTACGACAATAACCGAAAGGTAGAAACAACCCAAGTGTCCCCTCACAGATGAATAAACAAAATGTTGTCCATACATATAATGGAATGTTTGTCACCCTTAACAAGGAAACTCTGTCATAGGCTACAACATGCGTGAACCCTGAAGACATTATGCTAAATGAAATAAGCCAGACACAAAAGGACAAATACTACACGCGAGGTACCTAGAGTATTCAGATTCCTAGAGACCAAAAGTAGAACGGCAGTTGCTAGGAGCTGAGGGACTTGCTGGAGTTATCGGTTTATGGTGCCAGAGTTTCAGTTTTGCAAGATTAAAACAGTTCTGGAGATGGATGGTGGTGATAGGTGCACAGCAGTGTGAATGTGCTTGATACCAGTGAACTGCACACTTAAAAATGGCTAAAATGCTAAATTTCATTATATATAATTCACCACAATAAAAAATTCTATGCTGAAAGAAGCCATTGACAAAATACATACCATATTATTCCATTTATGTAAAATGAAAATTGATTTAGAGTAACAGAAAGCTCGTTAGTGGTTGCTAGGGGCTAGGGCAGGGCAGAGGAAGGGACAGATTACAAAGGGGACACTAGGAATCTTTGGGGATGATGAAAATGTTTTGCATTTTGATTACGGAATGTTTTCAAGGGTATATATAACTGAAAAATACCTTAAATGGATATATTTTACTGTGCATAGATTATTTCTCAATCTCAAAGTTGTAAAAAAAAATTCAAAATTAAAAAAAAATTTTTAAGAAAACACTGGAACATTAGTGAATCACAGACTTGCAGTATTCTGCTGCTACATTATATATTCCCTAAGGTATTCAGACAAAAGATGCAGATGCAAGAAGATACAATTCACTTTTGAAATGATGATGGTCTTCAGTCTTGCATTATCCTAGGGGCAGGAGGGCAAGCCGTCTGGAGGACCGAGCAGTGGCCTCCCCTAATCATACTCTCTTCCACTGGGCCCTCTGAGCAGGAGGAGAACGCTAAGAGCTTTTTCTTAACTGTGCAGACACACTCAGCAGCTGAATCAGCACAAATCCCTATCCCAGGGAAGAAATCAATCCTTCCTAATGGGAGAGGAGTTAATTGAGTTGCTGAATTGTGTATGGGCTATCAATTACCCCATCAAAGGCTCACTCAGCTGTCAGTGTGGGCAACACTCCTAAGCCTGTGACCACCACCTTGGCTCTAACAGGGCTTTTTCAAAGGCCACTTCCTACTGCTAACCATTTTTAGAAGAAAATGGCTTGGTGACCAGCATATGAACAAACTATGCAGGGAAGCCTTTTTCCTGCCCTTCCTCCCAGTCAGCCAGCACCATAGTCTCTGTCACTGTATGAGTAGTTTATAAAGAATATGCAATCTACTACACAGTTTACAAAGAATACTACACAGTTTACAAAGAACACACAGTCTTAGTTAATCCTTACAACACTCCAAGATAGAAATCGTTAACCTATCTCAATAGTCTTGCTTGAAGCCACACTGCCTCACCCAGAATCCATATCCCAAGCCCAGAGTGTCAGGCTAAATCCTATTTGGAGGAAAGTCTGAAGGATTTCAGCCTGTCCTTCAATTTTTATCTATAATTATCTGTCATTTACCATTAACAATGCCCTAGCTTCCTCCTTTTATCCATCCCGGCAAGCTCTCTAGCCAGAGGCTCTGATGCCCTGTTGCCCATTGACTTTCTTGCTCATCCACCTCTCAGTTGTCACCTTGCTGGGTCACAGATCTCCTTGGGGTTAAGGAACACGTTCAGCTTGGCACTTAGATCCCTAGAACTGAATAGATGGACTCACTTTCTGGTCCCATGGAGCAGCAATGTCACTCAGTGACTCAAAACCATTCTAAGAGAGAGGAGGTTCCCATTATTCGGGAGAGCCACTGGGCTACAAAGGAAACAAGTCTCACCTCCCCAAACTCTCCTTGGTTGAAACCCAAGCCTGCAAATGTGAAGGATGTATTATGATTATTAAATGCCACCATCAGATCCAACCAATTGCTGGGGATGCAGGTGCGTACATCAGAGATCGCATTGCCATCGCGGTGAAGATATACAGGAGGCTGATGAATTTCAGCCTCCACAGACAGCCTTTGTGACAGGGTAGCTCAAAGGAGGATATCCAATGGGGTAATGGAATCAAGAGGTGATTCCAGGAGACACTGCAAAAAAGAAAAGTCATAGGACTTAGTGACTGATGGATTTGGGGGCCAAAGAATAGATTCTCTCTCACTGACCCTGAGCACTGCCTCACATGGTACCCTTGGTGCGAACATTCAGCTAGTACACCTCAGAGAGACTCTACCTAACATCAAGAGACTGATTCACTACCCTACTAGTTAGTAAAAGCCATGGTCCCAGCCATTCCTTCATGACCATTCTCTGATAACACATCAATAGAGGTAAACACCTGGGACTTGCTCCAGGCACATGGCTGCCATCTCTTTGGATTGACAGGTCTGTGCCCATGCCTTACATTTGTTAGAGATTTTGGACACCAGCTCCCCACCCTATACCTGTATTCTGCTTTGATGACATCCATTTCAAGGCCAGCAGAAGTGGAGTGTTTCTCCCCTTAGAAAACTAGCTCAGGCAGCAGACTCTGGTGCCAGCTTGGGGTCTGAGAAGGACCAGTGCCCCTTCGCCCTGGCACTCTCTGCACCATCCTGCCAGCTTCACTGCTGTCATTTCATTCATTATTCACAATAACTTCATGCACTGTTGCCTCTGTTAAAAGAGCTAGCTCCTGACAGTATTTTATTTTTAACAATATTCAGGCCTGAAGCGGGGGGGGGACAAATGATAAGGTGCCTGGGTAGCTTTATTTAAATCTTATTTACTCCAGTAGTCCCAGCCCAGAGATCATGTGGGGCCATTCATCAAACAGTACTGAGCCTGCAGACCTTCCTTCACAGCTAAATTTAGAGCTGTACCTTAATAATGGAATCTTAATAAAGCTTTAGGGCAGGACCCTTTTCCCATCAGACGGCTACCTTACTGAAGGATATACAGCAAGAGCAAAGCTGCCCAGGCTTCGAAGCCTGTGAACTGCTGGGTCTGTTTTTAAACATACGGGGATAGGGACGGAAGGGCTGAAGAACAGGCTCTTGACACGTGAGGGTTAAATAACAACTTCTTACCTCCATAGAGTTTACAAACCTGGGTCTCAAACCCAGGTTTTGACGCCTTAGTGTTTTTCCAAAACATGCTCAGCTGCCTCTTTCACATCCTTTCATTCCATTAGGAGTGGACGGTTCTAATCTGTTCATGGAACTAAAGCACAAAATCCTAGGGTGCTGGTTTTCTAACATGAGCCCCTGTCAGCACCTGGAGGACACGCTAAAAGAAAATACAGGGCTCTGATCCAGGGGGCCTGGGGCGGGCCTGAGATTTGCATTTCTAATGAATTCCCAGCTCAGGTAGATGCTGCTGGCCCAAGAACCACACTTTGGAGACCACTGTTCTAAGGGAACTCCACAGAAAATTGAGGAAGAACTTTCTACTGACAGGGTTGCTCATGAATTGATTGGGCTCCTTCATGGAACAGAGGAGACAGACAGTTATGGAGTTTATATGTTATTGGGTACCTTGCTGGGCACACTCCACATTCTCACAGCCTCCTTACCAGACAGGTATTATTAGCCCCACTTTGTAGAAAGAGGAAACTAAAGCTCAGAGAAGTAAAATAACTTTCCAAAGGTGTAACAGCTAATTGATCATCAAGCCAAACTGGGACATAGGGCTGTGTGACTTCAAGTCCACTTGGCCATCTAAGCTCCCAAAGCAGTAACCTGGGCCATGTGACAGAAAAGGCCCATATAAGGCATCTGCCTCGGGGCCCAATCCCTCTCCTTAAATCCTCTACTCATGGTGCCCAAGATAGCAGCAGGGAGGGGGAAGCAACAGGGTTCTATTTTCCGGCATCATCCACCACCAAGCCACTAGGTCACACATCTTCCTTCAGAAGCCTCGATCCCTCCATTTTTGTGAAGGGGGACAAGGGGAGCACTGATGAGCATATTTATCCATTGCCTTGCTGAGAGCCTCACTTAGGCTGTATCCATTACAGAGCATGTTCCCAGGGGCGTCTTGGGGACTTAGTCGGTTAGGCTTCCAGCTCTTGATTTTGGCTCAGGTCATGAGTTCATGGTTTGTGGGTTTGAGCCCTGCATCGGGCTCTGCACTGATAGCATGGGGCCTGCTTGGGATTCTCTCTCTCCCTCTCTCTGCCCCTCTGCTACTCACATACTCTCTGGCTCTCTCTCAGAAATAAACTTTAAAAACATAAATAAAAATAAAAATAAAGAGCATGCTCCCAATGCCTGAGTGCCCTTTTATTAAAATTGTCAGAGCCACAGTTATTTGGCCTCTGTCATGGGCTGAGCCTCCAAGAAGTATCTAGCAGGGAGACGCAGAGGAAGGGGTGGCTTCAAACCCCCTCCGGGAGCTTCCTGAGCAAAAGCTGCTTGCCGGGCGCCATGTGCACGCTTTACCTGGGCACACAGAGCAGTCATTAATAAATCACATTGTTCATGGTCAATTTCACATCCTGATACAGCCAACCTAGGCTGCATTTTTCATCCTTTCCTACCTCCCGGTACAAGCCTCGCAGACAGAAGCTTACTGAAGCACTCACTTCCATAAAGTAAAATCATTTCATGTGAAATTGAGGAAGTGGGGGAACAAGCCAAAGCCACTTTTTCTTACTCTGACACCGTAAGTCGATGGCAGTACTGAGAAACATGTATTTTCCCTCTCTGGGCCAGATGGGTGGGGGCTTGCTTCCAGAAAACTGTCCCTGCAGTTGTTGCCACCATCCCAACTCCGGCCACCGGGACCAAAGGCTGCACAATCAGAACACGCTTCCCAGTGGTTTCTCCTCCTTAACCTGTGTTTTAATACAGTCTAGTTAAGGCAGTTGCTCATTGTTAATTCATGACCACATTATGTAACACGGCGGATATGGCCTGGCAAAGGAGCTCATGAAAGGCACTTCCCTCAAAGGGATGTGCACAGGGTGGGTCAGGCTCCCTGTCACACAGCCCGGACAACCACTCGTCCCCAGTGGTATTTATGAGGCACCTACTGCGTGCCCGGCATTGAGACAGGCCGTCTTGCTCCTTGTCAAATGAGCAGTGTGCGCTTTCGTCTGGGGTCTATGAGCAGGTGCCCCTGGAGGCTGAGTGCACTCCAGGGTCCTGAATGCTTCACCTGCCCCTTCAGGCTCGGTTCCTCAGCTCTGTCATCCAAACGTGCAGATACGGAGACCCGGGGGAAACAGATAGCAGAGACAAGATTTTCAAACAACTGTGGAGGCTGGGAGGAGGGGCTGCCACTAGTAAGTTGAAATTGCACTATGATAAAAGAGCTGAGCCTCACGGCTTTCGTTTTCTAATCCACTATGCAAATATGGAACGGAGGTGGCCCAGGAGCACATCACGGGAGCAGGGGTTGACACACCTGGCAATGTTTACGTGGGAACACAAAGACTCTGGAGAAGATAGCTGCCTGCGCGTATATAAAAGTCTGCCTTAGAAGCGGTCCGAAGAGACATCCGCGCACCTCGGAGGGTAGGGCTGTGGGGAGGGGGAGACTCTTTCGGGGGGGAGCAGAAACACACTCTGGCAGCAGGAGCCCCCAATCCAGTGAGGCTCTGGAAACAGAGAGCTTCCTCCTGCAGGGAACGCAGCAGCGGCAGGACAAGGAGGACCGAGCACAATCGAAGAGATTCCTCTTTCACACCAGAGGGAGAACCAGGTCTGAGAGTCCATGAATCTGCTTCTCCTGCCCAGGGCGCCAGGACCAGGGTGCGCGTGGTACATGGGCAATGGAAAATGATGAGACGGAAGAAACACAGACACAGTTGTGGATTTCTGACTCCTCACTCACAAAGTTCCCAAGTCCCTGCTATAGGTGATTAAAAATAAGAATTGTTGCAAAATCCCCGAACAAACAACCATTTGTATGTACATCTGGCCCCCATTTCCCCAGCCTGTGGGATCTGAAGGCCATTGGCAGGTATGCCCGGGCGAAGAGGCCCCTGGCATCTACCGACCGTGAACACCTAGACTTTGCCAAGGGACAGTAAGGCAGGAAGCCACTTGGGTCACACTCAGCCTCCTACCACCCCCAAATGAACGTACCAGAGAGAGCTGGAAAGGACGAAAAAGAGAACGGTGCCTAAACCATGTGAATATCTAAAAGACGATGGCAGTGATGTGTCTGACATGCTCTTTTCCAAAAGCAGTTGTTACATAAAGGGCTGCAAATTACTTGACTTCTATTTCTCAGCAGAAACAGAAGAATAAAAGCAGGCTCTCAGTGGTAGCGGCGGCTGCTCTTCCCGGAGCTCTCAGCAGCGGCAGTGGGCCGAGCGCACCACCAGCCCCTCGGGAAGAGGAAGGAACCATCCGTCTGCCTGTCAGATATGGCCTTGCTCTCACCTGCTGCTCCCACTTGCTGTGTCTGCAGAATCTATTTGGCTCCCCTCCGGGCTGAGGAATGGGTGGGTCTGAGCGCTGGAGGGAGGTATCAGGGACCAAAGAGGTTGTCCGTGCCTCGTCTTCCAGCGCTGCTGCTGGACCCAGCAGCCACCCCCACTCTCTGCCCTGCTCCTGCAACCCGGCACAGGCAGGCCGCCTGTGTCTGGGGTGCAGTGGGGGGCCATGGAGCAGACCGCAGAGCTGGTCTCATTCGTGCTGACTTGAACCACCTGAGCTGCCTGGTGCCTGCCAGAAAGCACAAAACAGCTCTGAGATTAGGTCAGAAAAACACAGCTCCGATGTTTACAAATGGGATTTCGAAAAGGCATCTCACTTCCTAGGTGCCGGTGAGAGGAGGGGCGTGGGAAACAGGGAAGAACAGGCAGGCGCAGGGGGTACTTGGGCAGCAGCAGTGTCCACGTGTCACCATCCAGCCAGCTGGCCTGAGCGGGGGACGCAGCCTGTGTGTCCCTCGGCAGCTGGGAGCCGTCGTTCAGAGCCGCTCAGCACACAGGTGGTCCCAGGCGCCACGAGAAGGCAGCACAAGGGGAGGCCGGCTGTGGCCTCAGGACTGGGTCCTTCTCTGCTAAAGAAGCATCAGTGCTTCCCTGGGACAAAGCAAGGACTGTTTAGGGGAGGGAAAGGAATGCAAAAGACCTCACAGGACTCTCCCATCAAATCCACACGTGCTGGAGCCCCCGGGCTCTGCCAAGGGCAAGTGGAGGGGCACAGAGCTGCCCGCACCACAGCTGCTCCTCCCCCTGCAGGAGCATGGGGCAGGCACAGCTACCTGGCCCAGGACCACAGTCACAGCCCAGTGAGGGGGATGTGTGTGCAGCTCGAGGGTGAGAGAAAGCCACACGCACGTGCGCATGGACTCCAGGGAGGCCGACTGGCTCCAGGCACCATGTTTTACAAGAGACAGCCACACAGAAGACACGTCCAGGGGGGTCTAGAAGGACTCCGCAGCGTGGGCATGCTGGTAAGTCAGAGTTTAGTCTGGAAAGAGACCACAGGCCACCTGTAAGGGGAATCAGACTTATTCTGTGTCCCTCTGGAAGACAGACTGGACCACAGACCACAGATTCTGGCTGCCCCTGAAAGGAGCAGGTACCAGGCAGCACCTCCCCACGAGGTGGGCAACCCGGGCTCCCATCACTGTTAGCATCAGGAAGAGTCCCCAAAGATGCGTCTTGGGGACGGCTGTCTCTGATGGGAGAAGCACCAGAGGCTCCAGGGTACTTTCCACCTCTTAGACATCACGGTCCTATGAAATTCCAGCCCTCAAACCATCCTGTCCTCCCCGCTCTTCCCCAGAAAAAGTACAGACAAAGACTGAGGTAAGAAGCAGGGGAGGAAGGGCATCCTGTCAGTAATGGGAACAGAAGGCCTTGTCGCAACAAGCTGTGGAAATGTCACAAGATACGGCAGTTTTTAGTGAAGTGCTTATGAGGATATTTACCTGACATAGAAAGTGACTCAGATATTTTTTTTGGATTTGGGTTATAGAAAAAGACATTTTTCTGCCTTAAAGATCCCATTCTGAAGGAACACTGTGTACCCCCTTAGGCCTCCCAACTCTGGCTGATGGCCTTGATGGTGGGCCTGTGTGGGACAACAGGCGGTACTGCCAGAGGCTCTGGGCCCACAATGGGACCTGTCCCCTGCCCCCTGCCCAGGGTCCCTTCCTGCAACCCTGCTCTCCTGGGCAGCCTGCAGGTCCTGACCCTAACCAGTCTCCGCAGGGAGCGAGTGCACAGGGGATGTTCACAGGAAAGCTCTCGTCCTCACCTATCAACTGCTTGGAATCAAACACCTCGAACCAACCATCTCCAGGGGCAGAGCACAGAGCTGGTGTAGTGGGGCTGAGAGGCAAGTCCGAGGCAGCCTGGGGTCCTCAGGGATGTTAAGAATCAACGGGAGCTGCAAGTGTGAAGGTGTTTGCACCCTTCCCTGCCTCCTCTGGGCCTCCTATTCTGCCAGCAGGAGGATCAGGGAGGCTGGGATCCCGCAGGAAGCAGCCACCGCACTCTCTCCTCCTGGTAGTCGTTACATGGGGGTAACTGTCAGCTGCCAGCAGCCACAGTTTCTGGCTTGGGTTGTTTGTGACCTCAGAGCACAATATTTACACTCTGGACTCCTTGTGGAGTTCCCAGATGCTCCCTTGCTGAGGGTCAACTCAGGGCGTGGAACCAGGCCCCAGTGTGCTTTCTCCGATTCTTCTACACTGACAGGGCAAGTGTCTATCAGACTGTCCCAGGGCTCGGATCTGGACGTCTCCTGCTGGGCTGGTGTCATCTCCCCAGCTCTTCCTCACTGGGTCCAAGCAGTGAGGCTTGAGGTGGCTGGAAATAGGACCTGTGGCAGTGGCAGCCCCTCTCCCCTCCCCGTGGCTGTCGGTGCCATCTCTGACATCTTGAGGGCAGTGCTGACAAGCCTGCTGGCACCTTTCACTTCATGGAGCCTCCCACCCCCCTTTTTTGGGGCTGCTGTGTGTTCCATTTGGGAAGATTTGGCTCCATTCTTGCTGAAAAGACTGAGAAGGATCTGATCTGAGGAAAAATTCATCATCTTTGTGACTCCTCATTCAACACTTATTGAGCTCCTACTACATACTGGGCTAAGTGCTGGGGACACCAGAGAGATTGAAAGGCTAGCTTGCAGTTAGGGAGACTGGAATTGGATGTAAAAAGATACATCATAACCTCAGAGTGTCTCCTGATGTAGATGGATGGATGGATGGATGAATGAATGAATGAATGAGTGAGCCAGCATTCATTCAACATTTATTAAGCATGTTCTCGTGTGCTGGACATTATGTCAAGGGCTGGGGGAAATGGGGTAGGAAGGTCTGGCCTCTGACCTTACAGAGCTCCCTTCTGGAGAAGGAGGGAGGTATGTGTGTGGCAGGACTCAGAGCACTGAAAGCCAGTGCAGAGAACGCAGCAGCAGACAGGGCTAAGGAAAAGTAGCATCTGGTCACTGCCAGCCTGGCCGAGCGATTCCGCTCTCTAGACCACTTTTTGGTGGTTTCCAGCCTCTAGGTACACCCTCCCTCAATGGAAGAAGGCCTGCCCTGCAGTAAGACTGTCCATGTCATGTGCCCACAGCAGGCACCAGTCCTGCCCTCCATAGCAGCTCACTGTTTCACTGTTTCTGGGTCTCTGTGAAGTGAAGAAATCAAAAACTTCTTTACTACTGGCATCATAATCCCTGCAAGGAGTTCACACAGACAGCTGGGCAGCAAAGGCGGTACACTTCTATTTTCACCCTATAGACCCTTCAGCTGGACAGCTAGGGGCAAGTTGTGTATGCTTTGATTTCCTCTCCCTCACCCACACCTCTGCTCCTTCCCCTTCATCTCTCTCCCTGGCCTCTCCCACCCAGCCACCCACATGTTTAATAAGCAGTGCTGAGGCAGACAAGGCTCTGTTCCCTTAGCCTTCTCTCATGGAAATCTCCTAGGGTGGCTGAGCCACCGGTATGTATCTAACATCTGTTCCAGTGACTTCCCCCAGCTTTTGGTCCTTCGGTCCTGAGCCAATCATGACAGATGAAAGCAAGGATCATGTTAATTTGCCTCAGCCACACTGGTAAGGGGCCTCAGGGCCAGGTTCAGGGCAGCCATGAAACTCCCCTCTCCTCATCCACTGGCTCCTTCTTTGGGTGTCCCTTGCTGCCAACTGTCCTTGGCCTAGAGGCCACCAGCTGCAAGCCCAGGTGCCTGCATTCTTACTTAAACCCAGATTCTCTATGCTTCTCTTCAGGACGGTCCATTCCCTATCACTAAGCTTGTTTTGCTCCCCAATTCTGAGCAGTTCCTATTGGCATAGAAGGAATTCCTTCCAGTTTCTAGTCCTTGTCAGTATTCCTCCAGCAGAAGGCAGCTGTGGCTCCAAAGCCCAGTTTCTATCTCCATGTTCAGGTTCAGCAGGCCTTGCCTCCCTGGAGGTCTGAGAACCAGCCATGCAGCACCCTCTGGTCTGAGGGTCAAGCATAAGCCAAAGGGCCAGGAGACCATTATCCAGGCCTTTTATTTAATTGATAAAATTTCATATAGGGGATTATCTCCTTTTTCTCTTTATGATTTTATAATATGAGAATATGTAAAACAAAACCAAAAGCACTATGTTTGGCCCTCTTGGACAAACTAGAGAAGAAAGGTGCCATGAAGCAACAAGCTAATAAAGGACAGGCTTTCCCAGTGCCCACATATGCCTAGCTCCTCTCCCTACCATCCCCATCACCTTGTAAGGACAGAGGATTCAACAGCTTGTCTAAATTAGTACCATCACAGGCCTATCCAGCTGATAGAGAAAAAGATAAAGAGATGAGAGTTTCCAAATGTCCTGATGAAGAGTTGGAGTCATAACTGAATCCTCTTAAATGTGTTTATAGTAGGCTGAATTCCAAAGATGCAAATAAAAGACGTTTGTATTATGTTTGCCCTTTTATTAAGAACAAAGAGTATGCTTGCCCCCTTTGTGAACCCCAAGAATGCACCTACAGTCCAACCCTTTTAATGGAATCTTTAAAAATAAATTTTTATATGGTATTTGTCTTTCTCTGCCTGACTTATTTTGCTTAGAATACACACTAGTTCCATCCATGTCATTGTAAATATCAAGATTTCATTCTTTTTGATGGCTGCATAATGTTCCATTGTATGTATGTATATATATATACACACATATAATACACACACATCTTCTTTAATCATCTGTCAATGGACATTTGGGATCTTTCCATATTTTGGCTATTGTAGATGCTGCTGCTGTAAACACCAGGGTGCACGTGTCCCTTCTGTCAGTATTTTTGTATCCTCTACGTAAATACCTAGTCGTGCAACTGCTGAAACTAATATTACTGCATGTTAATTCACTTGAATTTAAATAAAAACTTTTAAGAAATAAGTTAAAGTAAGTTTTTATTTTATTTTATTTCAAGAGAGAGTGCATGAGTGAAGGAGAGGGGTAGAGGGAAAGAGAGAGCACCCCAATCAGGCTCTGCACCATCAGCATGCAGCCTGATGTGGGGCTTGATCCCATGAACTGTGAGACCCTGAGCTGAAATCTAGAGTTGGACACTTAACTGACTGAGCCACCCAGGCACCCCTAAAAATGCGTTTTTAAAAATCCTATTTCAGTGCTCTCTCTAGGATGAGGAACCACAAAGCAGAAAAGAACAGTATTGCCTGCCCTCATGGCTGGGGCCAGTTTCAGGAGCCAGAACACTCAGTCCCAGAAAAGAGCACTCCCCTTGCACCCAGGGGTCCTGAGTTCCACCACTTGTTAGCTACATACTCTAACTTCTCTGAAACTCTTGTTTTCTTTAAAGCCAGGACCATCAATCCCTACTCCACAAAATCATGAGGAGTGGACCTTCCTAACTCCCCATTCATTCAGCAGGATGCCTGAGTAGGGCAAAACTCTGGCAAGAATGTACTCAGACATCTCACAACTCTAAGTCTTTTTCAAAAAAGGTTTCCTCAGACCTAAAACAGGCCACTGAACAAGCCCGCTTTTGCTTGTAGAGATAAGGAAACACAAACCCTGAAGGGACTACTTTGTTGTTTCTAACCCCAAACTTGCTTCCATTTAAACTTACCATCCCTTCAGCATGGCTGGTTGTCAATAGCTTGATTTCTGTACCAACAGCTTACAACCCCATGCCAACATTCTGACGTGCTCCTTTCCCATTCCCCAGAAACTAGAGAAGCTGTTTGACACCACATATGACAGGTCAAGACCTTTCATGACTGGCCCCCATGTGCCCACGGTCAGAGACAACATAGAACCTGAAACAGCCACTTCTCAGGCATGGTGTGGATGGCCCCAAGCAGCCCATCCTCCTAAATGGAAAAACACTGCACTTACCCGTATCCCACTATCTGAGGTCATATTTGCACACAAAGGTGTGCCATAGCCATGGCAAGGTTTGCCTCTGGCACTACCAATCAGTGTTGTATTCGGTTCCATGCTGGAACCACTGCAGTCTGACCCACTCAGGCCTATCTAAATTAGTCTTTGGGAGCTGATGTGGGTCCATGTCTCATTTCATAAATCCTTTTGCAATTATGCTATGCATAGACCCCTGAAAATGAGTCTATGTTCCTGAGCTTACTTAGACATGGGAGAAAAAGGGCTCCTGTATATGCTATGTGGTCAGAGGGTACCCAGAATGTGATTCCAAACACTAGCTGAAGACAGGCATATATTTGAAGATAATCCCTAAGTATTACACACTGGATTTGAATATACAGCCAAATATATGCTAAATATCCCTTCTGCCCTCCTCAAGTATTTAGCTGAAGCCAAGATTATACAGTTGGGCTGATTCTAAGAATTTGAATTACTAGAAGCTGTTTTCATATACACCAATTGGGTTATTTAACACAAAATTCAACAGTGCTGGATGTCTGAGTCTGAATAAATTATAGGATCATTATGCTGGGAATGGTCTGTTTTTAAAAGGCTCAATTCTGGTGTCACTTTAACTGAACCACAAATTCCCTGAGCATTTCTGCATACAGGCATATTAATTCAAACATTCGTAATACAACCAGCTTTTGCACTTTACATAATGCACATTCGGACCTCTGTGAAATTTTACAATTAGTCCTGCATTTTGTATTAACACATGTGCAATACGTACAGCCAGTATTTGTTCTCTGTAGAACAAATAAATCCTCACTTGGGGGGAAACCCTGCTGGAGAATGCTTATGGTGGTGTGCATAATCAATCAGCTTGTGGGACTTTAACACTAAATGTATATGGAGTTAGGGTTTGGGGATAATAACCAAATAGCACTGAATAAGCAAACTGGATATTGGGGACAAAACTGAAAACCTCTACCGATGAGTAATGAATCCAGAGCAGTGCAACAGAAGGAAAAACCAAATGCTGCCAAGACGGGGAGAGACCTTTTCCCCACCACCAGCCCTACCAAGCATACTGCCAGGGGCGAAGGGATGAAAAATAAATGCACAGCTTCAAGTCTCTTTCAGCCAAACATATGTAGACTATATGTTCATAGTATTCCTCTGAGGGTCAGTACAACAGTACTCGATTTACTTGAAGACCCCCCCATGCGAACATGGTTCAGATGTTGAGACTGATGATACCACACATGTGTAAAGAGGATAAGAAAAGTTTTATTACTCACAGCAGACACCCAAGCTATTCCAAACTGACTTGAGCAAACGTAGGGGTGGGTGGGCAAGTGGCTCTGGTTTGCACTGTCGTTGAGGGTAGGGCCAGGGTGAACAGTGGCTGGGCAGGCATAGTTTGAACTTTCCACCAGTACTCAGAGAATGAGCAAGTCCATTTTCCTGTTGGCTTGCCCAGAGATGGGACACAAGGGGATGAAGGAAGGTGGGGCTAGAATACTGTCAGCAGTCAAACATGAAAAATGGGGCCATGCTCTTTATTACAACTTCCCTACCTTCAAGCTGCCATTTAGGGATTTGAAACCCTACTCTGAAATTTACCTACTGTGTGACTCTCTTCTCATCAGTAAAAGTTGTATCATGTTTAAAATAAGTGATGTCGAACTGGGCCAACATGGCGGAGAAGTAGGGGGATCGTACTCCCCACGTCTCCCAAACAAAGAAAGGCTGAAGCCAAGGGACTCTGAACCTCAAGAGTCTGGGAAGAAAGGAGACGGAGTCTAACAGGAAGAAAACGGGAAAACCAGATGGCCCCAGAGGTGCGTGATTGCAAAATGGGGGAGTTAAGACGGGCTGCATCAGCACAGAGAGGAGGGATCCCCTTCTGCGGAGAGAAACAGGGAAGAGAAAGAGCGGCTGGGGAAGCATAGGACTGTATCTGAACAAGAGAAAAATTTCAGACTGGGAGGGAGAAGGATCCCATCATCCCATCTCTAACTGCAGTGTTTTCAGAGAGGGATCTCATCTCTAACTGCAGGGCTTTCTTTGGACTGGGGCCACTGCCCTGTTCCACTCCTGGGGAAGATGGGTCATCTCTGGGTTCAGTGGTGCATCAGGGGCGCAGTCGACAGCAGGAGGAACCGGTCCCCTGCCCCCGAAGTGCTGCAGCACAGCCATGGGATTACATTTCCAACGGCATCATTAACACACAAGGAGTGGGAGTTTAAAATGCAGCTAGGCATGGGACATAGGAGACAGCAGAACGGGAGAGCTGCCTCATCTGCGCCCGCAGCACAGTGAGAACGGATCCAAAGGAATGATTTGGGGCACCTGGTCTGTGAAGAAGGGATGGGGGGGTCACCATTTTCCTCCCCACAACCACCAAGGTGGAGCCTCAAGGATGGGTCCATGCAGGGCCCACAGTGGAGGTGGGACCCACCTACACCAAACCAGCCCCTCCGTGCTGGGTAGCCGCTTATCTACTGGAGCTGGATAGATGCTATGGAACTTGCACTGCGGCATTGCCTGGATTAACTCTAAGGCTACTTCAAGGAACAAACCAAAGCACACTTGGTGGAGAGCCCAAAACATCACTACAAGTAGAGAAACAAAATAACCAAAGTCACAACAACAGAGAGAAAGTAACTCTCTCCAAAAAACACCTCCTGAACGGCCAGGTCCTGAACAGTGTATGAGCCCCATTTAATACAGCAATACTCGCAGGTGCAGAGCACATAACAAGCTTTTAAAACTTACAAGGGACAGAAAACCTGCCACAATGACAAAATGGAAGAATTCTCCTCAAAAGAAATTCCAGGAAGAAGTGACAGTGAAAGAATTGATCAAAACAGATACAAGCAACATAACTGAACAAGAGTATAGAATAATAGTCTTAAAATTAATTGCTGGCCTTGAAAAAAGCATGGAAGACAGCAGAGACTCCATTGCTTCAGAGATCAAGGATCTTAAAAATAGTCATGATGAATTAAAAAATGCTATAAATGAGGTGCAAAATAAAATGGAGGCAGCCACAGCACGGATTGAAGAGGCAGAGGAGAGAATAGGTGAATCAGAAGATAAAATTGTGGAAAAAGAGGAAGCCGAGAAGAGAGATAAATTGATCCAGGAGCATGAAAGGAGAATTCGAGAACTGAGTGATGTAAATGGAACACTATCTGTATGATAGGAATTCCAGAAGGACAGAGGGAAAAGGGGCTGAAGGGGTACTTGAACAAATCATAGCTGAGAACTTCTCCAACCTGGGGAAGGAAATAGACATTGACATCCAAGAGGCACAGGGAACTCCCCTCAGATGTAACTTGAATCGATCTTCTGCACGACATATCATAGTGAAACTGGCAAAATACAAGGATAAAGAGAGAATTCTGAAAGCATCTAGGGATAAATGGGCCTTAACATACAAAGGTAGACACATAAGGATAGTAGCAGACCTATCTACTGAAACGTGGAAGTCCAGAAAGGAATGGCAAGAAATCTTCAGTGTGATGAACAGCAAAAATATGCAGCTAAGAATCCTTTATCCAGCAAGTCTGTCATTCAGATTAGAAGGAGAGATAAAGGTTTTCCCAAACAAACAAAAACTGAAGGAATTCATCACCACTAAACCAGCCCTACAAGAGATCCTAAGGAGAACTATATGAGGGAAATGTGGCAAGGAACACAAAGTACCTGAGACATCACTACAAGCATGAAACCTACAGAGAACACAATGACTCTAAACCCATATTTTTCAATAATAACACTGAATGTAAATGGACTAAATGCTCCAATCAAAAGACACAGGGTATCTGAATGGATAAAAAAAAAATACCCTTCTATTTGCTGTCTCCAAGAGACTCATTTTAGACCTGAGGACACCTTAAGATTAAGAGTAAAGGGATGGATAACTATCTATCATGCTACTTGAAGTCAAACAAAAGCTGGAGTAGCCATACTTACATCAGACAAGTTAGATTTTAAAGTAAAGGCTGTAACAAGAGATGAAGAAGGACATTATATAATAATTACAGGGTCTATCCATCAGGAAGAGCTAACAATTATAAATGTCTATGAACCGAATTTGGAAGCACCGAAATATATAAAACAATTAATCACAAACATAAGCAATTCTTATTGAGAAGAATGTGCTAATTGCAGGAGACTTTAATACTCCACTTACAGCAATGGATAGATCAACTAGACAGAGAACCACTAAAGAAACAATGGCCCTGAACGACACATTGGACCAGATGGACTTGACATATGTATTTAGAAATCTATATCCCAAAACAATGGAATTCACTTTCTTTTCGAGTGCACATGGTACATTCTCCAAGATAGATCACATACTGGGTCACAAAGCAGCCCTCAATAAATATAAAAGAATTGAGATCATACTGTGCACACTTTCAGATCACAATGCTATGAAACTTGAAATCAACCACAGGAAAAAGTCTGGAAAACCTCCAAAAGCATGGAGGTTAAGGAACATCTGCTAATGAATGAATGGGTCAACCAGGCAACTAGAGAAGGAATTTTAAAATATATGGAAACAAAAAAATGAAAATACAACAATCCAAACTCTTTTTGATGCAGCAAAGGCTTAGCAAAGGCTAAGAGGAAAATACATTGCAATCCAGGCCTATCTCAAGAAACTAGAAAAATCCCAAATATAAAATCTAACAGGGCACCTAAAGGAACTAGAAGCAGAACAGCAAAGACAAAAGACACCCCAAACCCAGCAGAAGAAGAGAAATAATAAAGATCAGGGCAGAAATAAACAATATAAAATAAAAAAAAAAAACAGAACAGATCAATGAAACCAAGAGTTGTTTTTTTTTTTTGGAAAAATAAACTAAATTGATAACCCTCTAGCCAGGCTTCTCAAAAAGAAAAGAGGGAGGACCTAAATAGACAAAATCACGAATGAAAACATATTTATTACAACTAATCCCTCTGAAATACAAGCAGTTACCAGGGAATACCATGTAAAATACCAGTATGCCAACAAACTGGACAATGTGAAGAAATAGACAAATTCCTAAACAACCACACACTAACAAAACTCAAATGGGATGAAACAGAAAATTTGAACAGACCCATAACTAGTGAAGAAATTGAATCAGTTATCAAAAAGCTCCCAACAAATAAGAGTCCTGAACCAGACAGCTTCCCTGGGGAATTCTACCAGACATTTAAATCAGAGTTAATACCTATCTTTCTCAAGCTGTTCCAAAAAATAGAAATGGAAGGAAACCTTCCCAACTCACTCTATGAAGCCAGCATCACTTTGATCCCCAAATCAGACAGAGACCCAGCAAAAACAAAAACAAAATCTACAGGCTAATATCCCTGATGAATATGAATGCAAAAATCCTCAACAAGATACTAGCAAATCAAATTCAATAACATATAAAAAGAATTATTCACCATGATCAAGTAGGATTCATTTCTGGGCTGCAGGGCTGGTTCAATATTGGCAAATCAATCAATGTGATACATTACATTAACAAAAGAAAAGATTAAAACCATATGATCCCATCAATAGATCCAGAAAAAGCATTTGACAAAATATGCATCCTTTCTTAAATAAAAACCCTTGAGCAAGTCGGGAAAGAAGGAACTTACTTAAACATCATAAAAGCCATTTATGAAAAGCCCACAGCTAATATCATCCTCAATGGGGAAAAACTGAGAGCTTTTCCCCTGAGATCCCGAACACGACAAAGATGTCCACTCTCACCACTTATGTTTAACATAGTGCTGGAAGTCCTAGCACCAGCAATCAGACAACAAAAGGAAACAAAAGGCATCAGAATTGGCAAAGAAATGAAGTCAAACTTTCACTTTTTGCAGATGACATGATACTCTACATGGAAAACCTGACAGACTCCACCAAAAGTCTGCTAGAACTGATCCATGAATTCAGCAAAGTTGCAGCATATAAAATCAATGTACAGAAATCAGTTGCATTTATGTACACCAATAATGAAGCAACAGAAAGAGAAATAAAAAAACTATCTCATTCATGATTGCACCAAAACCCATAAAATAGCTAGGAATAAACCTAACCAAAGATGTAAAAGATCTGTATTATGAAAACTATAGAAAACTTATGAAGGAAATTGAAGAAGACACAAAGAAATGGAAAAACATTCCATGCTCATGGATTGGAAGAATATTGTTAAAACGTCATTACTACCCAAAGCAATCTACACATTCAATGCAATCCCTATCATAGTTGCACCAGGATTCTTTTCAAAGCTAGAACAATCAATCCCAAAATTTATATGGAACCACAAAAGACTCCCAATAGCCAAAGTAATATTGAAGAAGAAAATCAAAACGGGAGGTATCACAATCCCAGACTTTAGCCTCTACTATAAAGCTTTAGTCATCAAGACAGTATGGGATTCACACAAAAACAGACATAGACCAATGGAATAAAGAACCCAGAATTGGACCCACATATGTATCAACT
This sequence comes from Cryptoprocta ferox, assembly GCA_028646485.1. Lineage (NCBI taxonomy): Eukaryota > Metazoa > Chordata > Mammalia > Carnivora > Eupleridae > Cryptoprocta > Cryptoprocta ferox. Next base: position 30,704,157 of record CM053562.1, read on the forward strand.
AATCTTTGACAAAGCAGGAAAGAGTAACCAACGGAAAAAAGACAGCCTCTTTAACAGATGGTGCTGGGAGAACTGGACAGCAACGTGCAAAAGAATGAAACTAGACCACTTTCTTACACCATACACAAAAATAAACTCAAAATGGATGAAGGACCTGAACGTGAGACAGGAAACCACCAAAACCCTAGAGGAGAAAGGAGGAAACAATCTCTTTGACTTTAGCCACAGCAATTTCTTACTTGACACATCTCCAGAGGCAAGGGAATCAAAAGCAAAAATGAACTACTGGGACCTCATCAAGGTAAAAAAAGCTTCTGCATGGCAAAGGAAACAATCAACAAAACTAATAGCCAATGGATGGAATGGGAAAAGACAGTTGCAAATGACATATTGGATAAAGAGCTAGTATCCAAGATCTATAAAGAACTCACCAAACTCCACACCTGAAAAACAAATAATCCAGTGAAGAAATGGGCAGAAGACATGAACACTTTTCCAAAGACGACATCCAGATGGCAAACAGACACATGAAACGATGCTCAACGTCACTCATCATCAGGGAAATACAAATTAAAACCACACTGTGATACCACCTCACGCCAGTCAGAGTGGCTAAAATGAACAAATCGGGAGGCTATAGATGCTGGCAAGGATATGGAGAAACGGGCACCCTTCTACACTGTTGGTGGGAATGTAAACTGGTACGGCCACTCTGGAAAACAGTGTGGAGGTTCCTCAAAAAATTAACAATAGAACTCCCCTATGACCCAGCAATAGCACTGCTAGGAATTTACCCATGGGATACAGGAATGCTGATGCATAGGGGCACATGTACCCCAATGTTCGTAGCGGCACTTTCAACAATAGCCAAATCATGGAAAGAGCCTAAATGTCCATCAACTGATGAATGGATAAGGAAGATGTGGTTTATATATACAATGGAATACTACATGGCAATGAGAAAGAATGAAATTTGGCCATTTGTAGCAATGTGGATCTGGAGGGTATTATGCTAAGTGAAATAAGTCAGGCAGAGTAGGACAGATACCATATGTTTTGACTCATACGTGGATCTAGAGAAACTTAACAGAAGACCATGGGGGAGGGGAAGGGGGAAAAAAGTTACAGAGAGGGAGGGAGGCAAACCATAAATGACTCTTAAATACTGAGGACAAACTGAGGGTGGATGGGGAGAGGAGAAAGTGGGTGATGGGCATTAAAGACAGCACTTGTTGGGATGAGCCCTTGGTGTTGTATGGAAACCAATTTGAGAATAAATTTTATTAAAAATAAATAAAATGTTTTAGTGAACTAGAAAAATAAGATAAAATAAATGCTGTCACACCTATCAAAGGAAACTTCCCAGTGCCTGTATATAACAGATGCTTAATAATTGTTTCTGCATCTCGATGTGGAAATTTACCCTCAGTTTGTGTTCTTATGAAAACCAGAGAAGTCACCAGGTCTAGTAAGACTCTTGAAACAATTTACCAGAGGAACTGGGATAAGGATGAGACAGTAAAGTATAGAAGGGGCTATGAGGCTGGTCGTTGGGGTGGGGGAGTCAGGGAGGGTGGTGGTCTGTGGACAGGGCACTGCAGAGGGCAACTTTCCCAAGATGTGTTACAGAACATGTCTATAGGAGGCATCTCTTCTGGTCACAGGGGACAGGTCGCTACAGAAAGGATGGCCCCAGTGGGGGGGAACAAGGAACAGGAAATATAAGTGTTCTGGACTGAATTGTGTCCCCCCAAGTACATGTTTAAGTCTTAATCCCCAGTACTTCATAATGTGACTTTACTCAGAAATACAGTCCTAGCCCATGGAATCAAGTTAAGATAAGATCACTGTCAATTATAGTGTGTCCTAAATCCATTATGACTGATGTCCTTGTAAAACAAAAGAGACACACACAGAGACCAGTGCCATGTGCTGACAGAGGTGGAGACTGCAGGCTACAGCTGCCAGCCAAGGCCACCACCAGAAGCTGGAAGAGAAAGGAAGGATTCTCCCCAGGGTCTAAAAGGAGTACGGCCGGGCTGATACCTTGATTTTGGACTCTTCTCCAGAATTGTGAGAGAATAAATTCTGTTGTTTAAGCCCTACTCTTTGTGGTATTCTGTTACAGCAGCTCTAGGGAATGAACACATATAGAAGAGATCACCCACTACTTCCTTCTTTTCTTCCTTGAAGATTTGAGTGTGTGATTTTCCTCAAAATTGGAATAACTAGGGATGCTAAGTCCTTTACCCTAGGATGATGAACAAATCACAGATACTCATATGTTGCCAATGAGCCTTTAATTCCTCAGAATTATTTTAAATAAAAAATGAGAAGATATTTTATGAAAAATATCTATATTTTGGGCTCATAACAATTTTTATTACAACAAATGTGCAAAGAGAAGATAAAGATGAATCTTTGCAAGATCTGCAAGCAAAGACCAACATGAATAGTGATTATCTCTGAGTTATGGGATTACGAGTACTTTTTATTTTCTTTTTATACCTTTCAAGTTGTCCTCATTGTAATAAATTTTTTTTCAAAAGTGGCACATTTTTACTTTCCAAAAGACATTATTGTTTTTCATAAAAGCAAAAAATAGGATTCAGGGCTTTGTCTTATGAGCTTTTGTCTTGACTTTCAATCCTGGGGCTCAGAGATCTGTTCATAGCCTCCTGATTAGGCCTAAAAGGATTAGAATGGGGCATGCCGTGGCAGAACATCCATATGCTCCTTTAGAAATTGGAAAAAAAATGAACTTATCCTGTCAGCACAAGAAAGTCAGGCAGGGGAGCTTGCAGGTAATAGTTTCTGGTTTTTTAGAATATGGACACTCTCTCATTCTCAGGGGTTTTCACAAATTGGCCTTTAAAGTCCAGCTGCTTATAAATAAGTCTCTTTGCAACAAAAATCAAGACTATTTAAGAGTATTCTGATTCTGCTATGACTGTGCAAACCTAATAGAACCTTGTCTCCTGCTCCTTACAACTAAACACTGCAAAAATACATAAAGCAACTACCTGAGGACTCAAGAATGTAAGTGAAAGCAGTCAAACTTGGTGAAGCACAAAGGTAAAATTCCCACTAATGTTTCCTCTTTTATCTCTTTGCTGTGCCCACAGAGCAGGTCCCCACTGTGGGCCTACAGGACGGAGCGGCAGGATGGAGGGGAGTTAAAACTGACAGAAACCTTGTCTTTCTGATCAAAGCAACCAAGAAAAGGGCTCCTGTGGGCTGAAGAGTATAAAGAGAATCTTGGAGAAGAGCAAGAAAGAACTGGGAAAGGAAGCACAGGACTTCCAGTTTGAACCCAAGTAGGTTGATTGTTCCGTATCTTGATGATGGCAGTGGTCATACAGGTGGGCATACTTGCCCAAATTCACTGACTACCATACGGTACTTAAAAGGGTTGCATTTTATTATATGTAAAACCAAAGTTGATTTAAATTTTTTTAAAAAGAGCCCAGAAATAAACCCACAGTGAGTGCTCCAGGACCAGCGGCTCTACCTCAGTGCTTGTCCAGCCCACCACTCATAGACTTCCTGCTGCGCCTGTAGCGCCCCACGCTGCCCACAGCCCACAAGTCCTGCAGGAGATTTGGCCCTCACTGACCAGAGCCTGGGGGAGGTACAGGCCAGCAGGCTCCACGACCAATGTGGGGCTCGAAGTCAGGACACCGAGATCAAGAGTTATATGCTCCACTGACAGAGCCAGCCAGGTGCCCCAAGATCTATCTACTTTCTATGTCTACTACCATAACTCAAAACTAAGCCAGCAGTATTTCTGGACTATTCCATCTGTGGTAGCCTCCAGAATGGTGTTCCTGGTTCCACACCTTGCCTTCCATTCTGGTCCCAGAGCAGCCACAGTGATCTTGTAAAAATGCAATTCACTTAAAGAGAGGCAAATAGATCAATGGAATAGAGTTGAAAATGCAGAAATAAAGCCATACATATATGGCCAATTGATTTTCTACAAGGGTGTCAGGACCATTCAGTGGGGAAAGAACAGTCTATTCAACAAAGGGTCTGGGAAAAAACTGGATCTCCACATGCAACATGCAAAAGAATGAATTTTAAACTTTACCTCACACCACATACAAAAATTAACTCAAACTGATTGAATACTTAAGTGGAAGAGCTAACCCTATAAAAACTCTTAGAAGAAAACATAGGCATAAATCCTCATAACCTTGAATCAAACAGTTTCTTAGATATGATGCCTAAGGCACAGGCAACAAATATAAAGAACAAAGTGGATTTCATTAAAATGAAAAATTTTTGTGCTTCAAAGGACACTATCAAGAAAGAAAAAAGACAACTTATAGAATGGGAGAAAAGATTTGCAAACCATACATTTGATAATAGGCTAGTATCCAGAATATATAAAGAACTCTTACAACTCAATGATAAAAAGACAAATGACTCCGTTAAGGAATGAGCAAAGGATTTGAATAGACATTTCCCTAAGGAAGAATGGCTGATAAATACATGAAAAGATGTTCAATGACATTAGTCTTTGGAGAAACGCAAGTCAAAACCACAGTGAGATACTACCTCACACCCACTAGTGTGGCTATAACAAAAAAGACAGTAACAAGTGTTGGTGAGGATGTGGAGAAACTAGAACCCTTCTAAGTTGCTGATGGGGAATGGAAAATGGTGCAGCCACTTTATAAAAGTTTGGCATTTCCTCAAAAAGTTAAACATAGAGTTACCATATGACTCAGCATTTCTCCCTAGACATATGCTCCCACAAAAACTTCTACATGAATGTTCACAGCAGCATCATTCATATAACCAAAAGTGGAAATAACCCGGATTTCCATCAGCTGATAAATGAATAAACAAAATATATCCATACGGTGGAATATTATTTGTCCTTAAAAAGGGATAAAGCAGTGATACACAACTTGGAAGAACCATGAAAACCTGCTATGGGAAAGGTGTCAGTCACAAAAGGCCCCAGACTGTGTGATTCCATTTATATGAAATGTCCAGAAGAGACAGATCTGTAGAGACAGAAAGATAAGTGGCTGCTGGGTGGGAGGAGGGGAGAATGGGGAATTACTGCTAATGGGAACAGGGTTTCTTCTGGGGGTATGAGAGTGTTATGAAAATAGACAGTGGTGATGGTTGCATATCGTGAATTTACTAAAAGCCACTGAATTGTATGTATAATTTTAAGGGTAAATTTTATGATACATGAATTACCTCTCAAAAAATCATTATTAAGAAAAAAAATACAATTCTGAGGCTCCTGGATGGTTCAGTCGGTTAAACATCCAACTCTTGATTTGGGCTCAGGTCATGATTTCACGGTTCCTGAGACCAAACCCCATGTCTGGCTCTGTGCTGACAGTGTGGAACCTGCTTGGGATTCTTTCTCTCTCTCCCCCTCTGCCTCTTTCTCTCAAAATAAACAAACATTTTTTTTAATGCAATTCATGTCAAAAAAAGAGAGAAAGAAACCCACACATATAAGATCAATTAACTTATGGGGCACCTGGGTGGCTCAGTCGGTTGAGCGGCCGACTTCCGGCTCAGGTCACTATCACACGGTTCGTGGGTTCGAGCCCTGCATCAGGCTCTGTGCTAACAGCTCAGAGCCTGGAGCCTGCCTTGGATTCTGTGTCTCCCTCTCTCTCTCTCTAACCCTCTCATGCTCTGCTTCTATCTCAATAATAAATAAAAAACATTTTAAAAAGATCAATTAACTTATGACAAAGGAGCCAAGAATATACAAAGGGGAAGGGCAATCTCTTCAATAACTGAACAGCCCCATACAAAAGAGTGAAACTGGACCACTATCTTCCACCATACATAAACATCAACTCAAAATGGATTAAGGACTTGGACGTAAGACCTGAAACCATACAACTTATAGAAGAGAACAGAGGCAGTCAGTTCCTTGATGTAGGTCTCGGTGATGATTTTTTAAATTTGACACCAACAGCAAAGCATAAACAAAGCAAAAACATAAATAATGAAGCTATATCCAACTATAAGGCTTCTGCATAGCAAAGGAAACCATCAATAAAATAAAAAGTCATCCTACCGAATGGGAGAAAATAGTTGCAAATCATGTACCTGATAAGGGGCTAATATTCAAAATATATAAAGAACTCATCCAACTCAATAGCAAAAAACAAATAATCCAATTAAAAAATGGGCAGAATACCTTAATAGACATTTTCCCACAGAGAACAAGCAGATGGCCAACAGGCACATGAAAAGATGCTCCATATCATTAATCATCAGGGAAACAAAGCCACCATGAAATATTACCTCACACCTATTAGAATGGCCATTAACAAAAAGGCAAGAAACAAGTGTTGATGAGGATATGGAGAAAAGGGAAATATTATACACTATTAGTGGGAATATAAGTTGGTGTAGCCACAATGGAAAACAGTGCGGACGTTACTCAAAATATTAAAAAGAGAACTACCATATGATCCAGCAATTCCACTTCTGGGTATTTTTACTAAAGAAAACAAAAATAACTGAAAAATATATCTGCACCCCCATGTTAACTGCACCATTATTTACAATAGCCAAGACATGGAGATAATCTAAGTATCCATTTATGGATAAATGGATAAAGAAACTGTGGTGTGTGTGTGTGTGTGTGCGTGTGTGTACGTGTGTGCATGTGTGTATAATGGAATATGATTAACTCATGAAGAAGAATGAAATCTTCCCATTTGCAACAATATTGGTGTACTTCAAAAGCATTATGCTAAGTGAAATAAGTCAGACAAAGACAAATACTGTATTATCTCTCTTACATATGGAATCTTAAAAAAAAAAAAAAAGAAAAAGCTTATATACAGAGAACAGATTGGTGGTGGCCAGCGGCAGGGGGAAGGGTGGGAGAAATGGGTGAATTATTATTTTCTAGTTTAGATAAATTGTATTATTCTTTATTTTAAAATATTAAAAATCTCTTTAAAAGTTAAAAAAAAAAAAAAAAGACCCTGGCACTGTCTCCATAATAATAACGACAGAATCTGGTAAGGAGGCAGCCAGGTATGATGAAAAGCACATCCTGTTTGCTAAGCCAGGTGGCCCTGAACAAGTCATTTAACCTCTAGGATTCTTTGCTCCCTCATCTGTAAAACAGGGACTATAATAACTAACCTCCTAAAAAATTCTGTGAGGACTAAATATAAGACAGGGTCTAGGCAAGTGCAATTAGTAGACGTTAGAGTATTTCTACCCCCAGATGACTACTTGGAGAGCGTGGCAGCGGGTGGCAAGAGAAAGTGACAAAGAGAGGCCTTATTAGTGGCAAAAGCTGTTGGATTCATATTGCCTGCTGCCTTATAACAAGCTGTTCTAGGCAAAAAGTGTTCCATGATTAAATGTTTGGGAAATGCTGAATTAAAGTTAAATAAATGTCCCTACTTTATGGCAAAACTGCAAAAGATGACAGGCTAGGCAAGAGTTTTCCAATGAATTTTGCCAAGGATCCCTTTTTAGATGAAAAATTTCAGTCGCCCAAGAATATTATTTTAAGGATCAAACTTTGGGAATACTTTGGGGAAAGCTGACCTCTTGAAATGACCCTGGGACCGAAAGTCAGGAGACCTGGCCTCTAGTTCTGGTCCAAGTAACTTTACTTCCCTGAGCCTCAGTGTCCTCTTCTCCAAAATGGGAGACTTAGACTAGAATCTCTCCTCCAAGATCTTTTTGGATCTAACTTTCCACAATTCTATGGCTTCTGCAAAATATAGTAGACTGTCTTGCATTAGAGAGAAGGTGAACCAGAGATCTCTGAATTTCCAAATAATTCTTCAAAAATGCCCATGTTTTCAGCTCCAAATCAAACAAAACAAAAGCAAAAAAAATTAAGTTCTTTGTGGCATGAGCATTTCCAGAAGTATGAAAACTCATTCATGGCATATGAATATATCACTTCCCACTAGTTCTAAACACCACTGGTTCATCTGTCTAATGTTTCCAGATGCTTCTGCAATTAGATCCGTTACATTTAAATTCTGTCCACTAAATTGAGTAAGATGTTCCCTCTTCTCTTGCAACAAAGCTGTCTGGTTCAAAAAAAGAGCGGAGTTAACAAGGGACAACAGGAAAGCTGCACTCTGCAGGCAGGTGGCTCACGCAAACCCCTTCTGTGATTCATTTCTCAGGGCTAAATTGTGATTGACTCCAGCTCTGCATCTCCACCTTCAACTAGAATGTTACAGTGATACCTTACGAAAGATGAAGTAGTAGTTACCCTTCCAAATGGAGCAGGATATTCTAGAATGTTTAGAATCTATCAGCTATTTCCCATCTATACAAATAATTACTTCATTTATGATTGATCAAAGACTAGCAGTAACCATAAGATCTATACTTTTTGTTTCCTAAATATATCGAGGGATACACCAATATTGTAGAGATGTCAGTTCTCACCAAACTTATACACATATTCAATGTAATTCCAATCAAAAGTCAACTAAGGTGTTTTGTTTTTGGGTTTTTTGTTTTGTTTTTACAGAAATTGGCTAGATGTTTCTAAATTTTTTATGGAAAGCCAAAGATCCAAGAGTACCTAAGACAATCTGAGAGAATGATGGTGGGGAAATTACATTGCCAGCAACAAGAATTATAAAACTTTCTTAATTAAGACAGTACAATGTTGGCTCAGGAGACAAATAAACCATTGGACATCTGATTTATGATAAAGATAGTGCTGCACATTATCAAGGAATTGATGGACTTTTCAGTGAATGTTGCTGGGTCAATTAGATCATCACACAGATGAAAAAATCTTTATCCTTATATCATACATAAAATTAACTCCAAATGGAATATAGATCTAAATAGGAAAAGTAAAAAAAAATAGGTAAAGCTTCCAGAAGATAATATAGAGTAATATCTTCATGATCTTGGGGTAAACAAACATTTTTTAATGAGGACACAGAAACCACTAACAATAAGGGGAAAAACTGAGAAACAGGACCTAATGAAAATGTTAAATGCCTACATATCAGAAAACATCATTAAAAGAGTAAAATATGCAAGCCATAGAGTAGGAGAGAACATATTTGCAATACACAAAACTAACAAAAGACTTACCTGGGATATATGAAGAATGTTTATAAATCAAGGAAAATAAAGCAATTGACTCAACTTTTGTTAATGGTCAAAAGACTTCTAAAGGCACTTCTCAAAAGAGAAAATACAAGTAGTCAATAAACATATGTGAAGATGCTTAAATCTTAGTCATCAAGGAAATGCAAATTAATATCATGATGAAATACCATACACATACACAAAGAACCAAAATTAAGAAGGTGGACAATTCCAAGTTCTAGAGAGGATATGTAGCCACTGGAATCTTCATGTATACTGGTTAGAGAATAAATTGGTGCACCCACATCAGAAAACTGGTAACTTCTACTGAAACTGATCACACACATATCCCAAGATCCAGCAATTCCATTCCTGCATTTGTACCCATAAAAGTGTGGCATGTGTGCACTAAAAGACATGTACAAGATTTTTCAAAGCAACATTATTTGTAAAAGCAATTTTAAAAGTCCATCAATAGTTGGATAGACATAATTATGGTATATTCATATAATGGAATACTATTCAGCAATAAAAATGAATAAACTATTGCTAGACATAAAGATATTGATGAATCTCTCAAACATTATGTTGAAAGAAGACACCAAAAAGAAATATAGTCAGCTCTGCCAAAATGTGATGTATATATGCCTAAAGATCACCACACTATGCAAAATCAAGCAGTTAAAACGACAGGACTTAGAAGATATTTGCAAATGACATATCTGATATAGGGCTAGTATCTAAAACAAATAAAGAACTTATACAACTAACTCAACCCTCAAAAAAACAAATAATCCAGTTATAAATGGGCAGAAGACATGAGCAAACATTTCTCCAAGGAAGAAATACAAATGACCAACAGACACATGAAAAGATTCTCAACATCAGTAACCACCAGGGAAATACAAATCAAAACCACAATGAGATATCACCTCATACCTGTCAGAATACCTAAAATCTAAAACATAAGAAACAGCAAGTGTTGGTGAAGATGTGGGGAAAAAAGAACCCTGGTATACTGTTGGTGGAAAGAAAGCCACTGTGGAAAAGAGTATGGAAGTTCCTCAAAAAATTAAAAACAGAATTACCATATGATCCAGCAATTACACTACTGGGTATTTTCCCAAAGGATACAAAAACACTAATTCAAAAAGATATATGCACTCCTATGTTTACTGCAGCATTATTTACAATAGCCAAATTATGGAAGCAGCCCAAGTGTCTACTGACAGATGAATAAAGAAGTGGTATATACCACACACACACACACACACACACACACTGGAATATTACTTAGCCATAAAAAGAATGAAATCTTGCCATTTATAACAACCTGGGTGGATCTAGAAAGTAAAACGCTAAATGAAATAACTCAGTCAGAGAAAGACAAATAAGATAAGATTTCACTCATATGTGGAATTTAAGAAATAAAACAAAGAAAAAACAAACAAGCCAGAAACAGTCTCTCAAATATGGAGAACAAACTGATGGTTAGCAGAGGGGAGATAGAGGGAGGGATGGGTGAAGTAAGTAAAGGGGATTAAAAATATACTTATCATGATGAGCACCAAATAATGTATAGAATTGTTGAATCACTGTATTGTATACCTGTAATTAATATAACACTGTATGTTGACAATACTGTATTTTCAAAAAAACAAAACTATAGAGCTTAAGGAAAAAAAAACAAGAGTTAAGGGCATAATATTCAAAAACTTTTTCAGTGACACATAATATTAAAAAAAAAAAATCTAAGGGATGCCTGGGTGGCTCAGTCGGTTGAGCATCCAATTCTTGATTTCAGCTCAGGTCATGATCTCACATTTCAAGAGATTGGGCCCCATGTCGGGCTCTGCGCTGACAGTGAGGAGCCTGCTTGAGATTCTCCTCTCTCTCTGTCTCTCTCTCTCTCCCTGCCCCTCTCCCACTTGTCCTCTCTCTCAAAATAAATAAAACATTAAAAAAAGAAAACTAATAATGTTGGTAGTATGGATTTACACATGTAAAACTGTTCAGAAATGAATCGAGTATTAAAATAATATTTATGTTGGCAAAGTAGGTTTCTGTATTGAAGTGGGCATCAAAAAACAAAGGGGGCACCTAGGTGGCTCAGTCAGTTGACTCTTGATTTCGGCTCAGGTCACGATCTCGAGGTTTATGGGATCAATAGCCGCGTCAGCTTCCATGCTGAGCATGTATCCTGCTTGGGATTCTCTCTCTCCTCACTTTACTCTCTGCCCCTCCCCAACTCACACATGCATGCTTGCACTCTTTCTCTCAAATGGTAAACAAACTTTAATAAAAAAAAAAAAAAGTGGGCATCAGAGGGCTGCAGCTTGTGGGTAATCATGAAGTGATGGAAGGAGGGTTATCTCATGCCAGACAGAGTGTTGTAATACAGGATGCGGGTGGGTGTGGTTCACTACAAGGAACAGAGGTGGCTGGTAGATATTTGAGGTGTGTACGTGTGTGCACGTTCTGTACATCTACGGGGACTGCTGGGTGCAGTTTTCTGCATTCACCTGGGGTTTCTCGAAGACAAAACTGCAGATAAACAAACACTAAACTGCATTATGCTCAAATTGCTCCCTACGTATCAATCATGATGAAAGTGAAATCCACACTTTCAAAAACAAGCAGTACTGCTGAACTGATAGTACCTTATTCCTCTATGTAAATAAAGTTCCGACACAGGCAAAATTCATACCTGACATTAGGTATCAGGATGCTTGTTACTCTAGTGAGGGCTGTAACTAGGAAGGATCACAAAGAGAACTTCTATCTATAGTGCTGGGTACAAAACAGGTGTGTCTACTTTGAAAATTCATCATGCTGCACACTTAAGATTTGTGCACTTCATGTATATGCTTAAATAAACGTTCCAAAAAAAGGAATGTTACATTAAAAATTGAAAAACAAGATCTATCCCTTTTGGAAAAGCTTCCTGGGCCTTGAAGATAAATGATGAGGTTTTCCTACCCCACTGGATAGACATTAAGTTCCTTTCCAAACAAGTACACTAATCATCCATACTTATGTCACAAACATTTAAATAGCCCTTCTCGTGCAGGGTTCAGTAATCCATCATTCATACCCTAAAGAATAACAAAGCAGGATTCCTAAGTTATCAACTCCAGACAGGGACTTAGCAGAAACCCGAGCATCTTCCTAGCACTAAAAAACGAGCTAGATGATGCGAGTTCAAGTTTCAGCTCTGCCATTTCCCAGGTGAGAGGGTCCGTCACGTCATTTAACTAAGTTCGAGCTTCCTACTTATCTTTAAATAAGAATAATAATTCTGCTCAATCTATACTACAGGGCTATAAGCAATGAAAATGCTTTTCAAAATGTAAACAGAGATATACATTTTAAGATCCAGTTAAGTATTTCCTCTCTCATGTTCAACTGAAATTTAGTTGGTCTCCTCCCATGTTGGTGTAGGTCAACAATGTCTTGGACATCAAGACCCTGAATAACAAGGATGGCTGGCATCACCTAAACTTTTCTTTTTTTTTTTTTAAATACAGCCCCGTACGTAATGAGCGGTTCCACAAAAGCATTTAGATGGTGATGGTGGTGAGCAATTTGGTGCTCGGATGGATTTATGTCTTCATGAAGAAAACATATGTCCACATAGCATTTTGATGTATGTTTAGATCTAGAGGCATTTTAAAACTTCCTCTCCACCTTACTGGATTAAGCCGTCAGTTATCTGTGTGGAGACAAGAGTTTTCATTACAGCTAACACTGCCCCCACTCCACTTTCAGCTGGCCCTGGCCATTGTCTTCCTAAGGCCCTTCCATTTTAATCTCCTAAAATTCAAGTTCTGTTTTCCCTATCAAATCAAGCAAATTGAAGAGGGTGCATATCTGATATCTAATAATATGCCTCTAAACCCAGATGCTGATTACTTGGATATGTTACAGTTTGGATTATCTGTATCACCAGACATATGAAAATGACCTAGAGCTGCTGGAGTCCTTGTCACCTTCAAGAATCTCAAAGAACATCTACCCACTAAACTCAGTGGGAGAGATGCATACACAGAATAGTGTTTTCTCCTTCTTAGCCATGGTGCAACAAATCTAGGCTTGAAGAGATCGGCACTAGGAGGGCACTAGAAGGGAAACTAGAAATTTCCCATATTGTTAAGTAATGCTGGAACTGAAAGATCAATTACGGGAGAGGATCTCAGGGTGATAAAAGGTGCATTTCAATCAGAATCACTAAGGATGTTTATTGAAATACAGATTGCTGAGTGCCACCTACTGAATCAGAATCTCTCAGAGGTATGACAGCTCAGAATTCTGCGTTTTATTTTAAAGTTTATTTTATTTATTGAGAGAGAAAGACAGAGAAGAGAGAAAGAAGAGAGGAAGCAAGGGAGGGGCAGAGAGAGAGGGAGAGAGAGAATCCCAAGCAGGTTCCACACTGTCAGCATGGAGCCTGATCTCAGGAACCATGAGATCATGACTTGAGCCAAAACCAAGAGTCAGATGCTTAACTGTCTGAGCCACCCAGGAGCCCCATGAATTCTGCATTTTAAATAAGTTTTGCAAGGGATTCTGAAGAGCATCAAATGTGGAAACCATACTGGAGGTTGGGCAAGAGAACAGCTGACATCATACTGATTAATGATGACACAAAGGGGAGCACTCTCATTAAGAAAGCTGTGTTAGACCAAGTCAACCTTGAAATCATTCAACATTGTGTTAATAATGAGAAATGCAGCTACCAGGCCTCAGGCATGGAGCCACAGACAGGAGGCAGGAGAGAATGTCATACGTATTTAACATTGAGTTGTCATAGCAAATAAACAAAACCAGAAAATTTCCTACATACCATTCTGAAGGCTCGTCAGAGGTGAGATGTGGCACAGGTGTTCTTGCTACTGCAGCATGCCCCTGGCTACATAACTAACCCCCCCACACACACACACTCGTGTAGATCCATCTGTTTACTGGATGGATTGATAAAGAGCATTTCCTCTGCAGAGCTGGGAAAAGTCACCTTAGTAGGCATTGCAACTCATAAGGACACTAGAAATGCCAAACTACCATGATGAAAGGCAAGAACTAGCATGACTCCTGGACTTTAGCAGATGACCAGTGAATAGTTTTTGGATTTACAGAGTGAACTAGGAAAGAGAAAATGAGATGGAATGATACGGGAGGATGGAAGGAAGAGTCAACTGATAGAAGGAAGGTCAGATGGATGGATGGACAGATGAACAGACAAATGGATTAAGGAACAGGCAGAATTACTATGCCAGACCAATTATCTTTTAGCCCCAAAGTAACTTAAAAAAAAGATTGAGATGTAATTAAAATACAATTTACTCACGTAAAGTATATAATTCAATGGCTTTTAGTATACTCAGAATTGTGCAACCATCACCACAATCAATTTTAGAACACTGTATCAGCCCCCTCCCAAAGGGAATCCCAGGCTCATTAGACATTACCCTCTAAACCCCCATCCCTTCCAGCCCTAAGGCAACCACTAATTTACTTTTTATCTCCATAGATTTGCTATTCTTGATACTTCATACAAACGGGATCATACAATATGTGGTCCTTTGTGATTGGCTTCAAGATTCACTTATGTTACAGCATGTTGTAGCATGTATCAGTACTTTAGTCCTTTTTAGTGCTGAATAGTATTCCATTGTCTAGATTATATCACATCTTATTTACCTATTCATCAACTGATGGACATATGAGCTGTTCCCACTTTTCCCATTATTATGAATAATTCTGCTATGAACATTCATGTACAAGTTTTTGTGTATATATATTTTTTTCATTTTTCTTGGGTATATACTTAGGAATAGAATTGCTAGGGTAATTGTTTAACTTTTTGAAGAAGTTCCAAATTATATTCCTAAACGTTTGTTTTCTACTCTATTTCCCCAGGCAGTGTATGAGGGTTCAAATTTCTCCTCGCCAATATGTATTGTTCATTTTGGGTTTGCTTGTTCATTTCTTATTCATTCACAATCCTAGTGGTTGTGAAGTGGTATCTCATTATGGCTTTGATATGAAGTTTCCTGATGGCTAATGATGTTCAGTATCTTTTCATGTGCCTATTGGTCATCTGTATATCTTCTTTGGATAAATATCTATTCAGATCCTTTACCCATTTTAAATTGAGCTATGTGTGGGGCATCTGGGTGGCTCAGTTGGTTAGGTGTCTGACTTTGGCTCAGAGTTCAAACCCTGTGTCGGCTGTGTCCTGACGGCTTTGGAGCCTGGAGCCTGTTTCAGATTCTGTGTCTCCCTCACTCTCTCTGCCCCTCCCCCACTCACGATCTCTCTCTCTCTCTCTCTCTCTCTCTCTGTCTCAAGTATAAACATCTAAAAACTTTAAATTGAGTTATGTGTCATTTTATTATTGAGTTGTAATAATTCTTCATGTTTTCCAGATACAAATTATCACATATATGGTTTGCAAAATTTTCTCACATTCTAGTTCCATTTTTACTTTCTTGATGATGTCCTTTGAGTCACACACACAAAATTACTTTTGATGATGTCCAATTAATCTATTATTTTTCCTTTTGTTACTTGTGGTTTTTTTGATGCCATATATAAGAAACCACTGGCTAACCATGGTCACAAAGATTTTCCCCAAAAGAATTTTGTAGTTGCAGTTTTTACCCTTAGGTGATGCATTTAGAGTTAGTTTCTGTATATGATGTGAGGCAGGGATTCAACTTCATTTTTTTTGCATGTCGAATATCCACCAAACTATTTTTGACAGAAGAAAAGGGGCCATGTGGGTAGAATAGTGTTAATATAGTAATATTACCGACAATAAGCTACCACTAGTAAGGGCTCTGCAAAGCTTTATATTTATTACTTTATCTAATCTCCACAGTCACCTATGAGTGCATATTTTTCTTAATTTACAGCTGAGAAGCTGAGTGTTAGGGAAGGTATCTTGTCCAAGGTCCCAAAGCTAGTAAATGACTCAACTGTATTTCACTTCAGAGTCCTTTACCACCATTCTACACTACCACTAAAACACAACCCTCAGTGGGGCACCTGGGTGGTTCAGTTGGTTAAGTGTCCGACTTCTGCTCAGGTCATGATCTTGCAGTTTGTGAGCTTGAGCCCCATGTTGACTCTGTGCTGACGTGCAGAGCCTAGAGCCTGCTTCTGATTCTCTTTCTCTCTCTCTCTCTCTCTCTCTCTCAAAAATAAACAAACATTAAAAAATTAAAATTAAAAAAAACTCCCACAACCCTCAGAAGTTAGAGGATTCCTCAAACACACCTACCTTCTCTTAGCAATCCAATATGAATTCATTTATCAAGAATTTACATGTCTTCTATTTATATCTGAAGCATATGATCATTTCTTGGATATTTCAAATGGTATATCTGACTCAAATGAAAATCAGGATTTCTACAGAATTTAAGAAAGACTTCTGTTTCTGGCAATGGCATTAAGTTATTTGCACTAATTCTCCCTGAAATTGGAAGTAAAAAATTCTCACCAGAAGGAAAAAAAACTAAAATTGCTAGATAAATATTTTATTTTTTTCAAAAGGCTGGCAAATGTTCAGCACAACAGTAAGGAATTTCCTGGCCAAAATCTATGAAAAAAATGAAAACCAGGGGAGACAATGTAAGCTCTTAAAAATGTTTTTGTCATGGGACATCTGGATGGCTCAGTCAGTTAAGTGTCCAACTTTGGTTCAGGTCATGATCTCATGGTTCGTGGGTTTGAGCCCCACATCGGGCTCTGTGCTGATGGTTCAGAGCCTGGAGCCTGCTTTGGATTCTGTCTCCCGTTCTCTCTCTCTCTGCCCCTCCCCCACTCACACTCTGCCTCTCTCAAAAATAAACAAACATTAAAAAATGTTTTTAAAAAAATGTTTTTATCATGAGAACATTTGGTTTTCCAGACTGTGATACAATATTTGGGGTAAGATAATAGAAATAAAATTTCAGGCCTGCTAAAAATAGTGAATCTAATAGCAAACCACAAAAGCATATTAGGCTGAGGCCTAAAAAGGAATCAAATCACCTATAGGTTAAGAGTGAACCAGAATTAAACACAGCCTCCTTTGTCAAGAGAGAGGGAGAAAGAAGTGAATCGCTCCCTAAGAAAATATAACCATGATCCAATCCTATCTGCTATCAATCAAATACAAGCACAAATTTTTGTCTGGAGAAAGGTACCTTTGTAGCAGACCTCAGGAAAAACCCACATATAATTACATAAGACAATGAGCAGCACATAGTCAAAGGTATCAACCATATAAGGAAAGAGGTGCTATGAGTAGGATCCAGCACAAAAAGAAGACAATAGATACAAATACAGATTCAATGTACTGAAAGTATCAAGCACAGATTATAAAGCAACTATACTCACTATGTTTGAGAAACAAAAGACAAGAGGCACCTGGGTAGCTCAATTGCTTTAGTGTCCAACTTCAGCTCAGGTCATGACCTCCTGGCTCATGAATTTGAGGCCCGTACTGGGATCTGCATTGACAGTGTGAAGCCTGCTTTGGATTCTCTGTCTCCCTCTCTCTCTGCCTCTCCCCCACTCACATACACTCACTCTGTCTCTGTTTCTGTCTGTCTCTCTCTCAAAAATAAATTCCCCGCCTCACATACACACTCTCTCTCTCAAAAATAAATAAGCATTAAAAAAAGAAACAAAAGACAAATCTGAAAATATCTGCAGAGAACAAGAAACTACAATACATGACCCTTCCAGGATGAATTTGGCCTTGAAAAAAGTATTAATTCAGGTAGTCTACTGAGCAAGCTGCTTATCTCCACAAAGACCACCTCTTGGTCTTGGCATTTTCCTTGGCACTTGCACATTCCCTCAAACTGCAGAGGCAAAGGAAAGGAAACAGAGAAGTCTGTAGAGGCCATTTTTTCTTCAAAATTCAGAAATTAATCTATGTTATCTACAAAAGCAGCAGATAAGCCTCAAGTATTTTTGTCTATCTCAGGTATCAAAATGATTAAATCATAAATATTATGAAGACTTGGATAATTCCCTAAAATCTTCCCTGGGAGAATTCTGAGGATTTCTTCTTCTGTCTTTCCTGTCCTTTGATACTCAGCATCCCTTGTCATCTCTCACATGGTTTCCTGACTGCCCTCTCTGCTCTACGTACCACTCCTCTAGAAATCAGCCTCCACAATTACTTCTACATAGATCTTTCAAAAATAAGAATCATGTTACTGTCTTTCAAAAATCTTTCTGTGACCCACTCCTCCCCAGCCTATTAAGGATGAAGCCCATACTCTGTAGCATGGCAAGTACCTAAAAAAAGTTCCTACGTTTTTGGTGTTCTTTGGCACAACCAGCCTATTCACCAACATCATACCTTGCATCTTTCCTGCCATGATCCTGAGATGCTTATATTTTGTTCAGTGTGCAACTTTATGCTGCATGGCTTTGTGCCCACTGTATCTATCCCTCAAGTCTGGTACTTACTCATCGTTTAAGCCCACCTCTGATGTCCATCCTCCTCCATGATGACTTTCTCACCCAGAAGATAAAGTTAAGCATTCACCTCTTTGTTTCCAAATTTGTTTCCAAAGCACGTATCAAAAGTGGTATGTCCCAAAGCACTGTGGCACATTTTGCCACAATTGATTGTCACTGAATCCTAAGCACTCAGTACAATGACTGGCAGGAATGTAGGGAGGCCCTCTCCTTCAAGCCTTTTTCTGGGTAAAATAGATCTTGAGCCTCATCCAGACTCACTTAAGGACTGTGCCTCTTTTTCCTGAATCAGAGAGTCTGAGATGCTTCCTAATTTCTTATTTCCTTACTCTGTACTTTTGCTTCTTTTAGTAAAATCTTCACTGATGATAGCAATTTTGTACAGCAATGCAAAAGGTATGATCCAAACCTCTAGCAATCCTGTTGGGGCAGCCACGAAGTGAGAAAAGTAATCTTTTCTTGCTTGAAGGAGCAAGCTTCAAATATGAGAAGAGTAAGTGATAGGTAACTGTAGACATGCACAGAATGTTAAAACAGGACTAGAAGCAATTTTTTTATGTTAAAAGTTACCTGGTTTCTTCTAGCTTTGTAAAAACAATGACATTCCTAGGAAAGGTGTGTTTCCCAAGACAGGCCTATGTGACTGTCCACTGGCTATTTGTCATTTGAAAGTCAGCACACAACAGTGCCTATTATGTTGCCTGACATCTTTTTGATTGTCTGTGATTGACAACTCTAAGAATGCAAATGATCCACTCTTATACATTATAACAAATGTGCTCAAAGACCTGCTCACTTAGGGGACAAAGTGTGGAATGAAGGTTATGAAAGTGGTCCCATCTACCCAACATGAAAACAATTAACTGAGGAAAGGGAAATCAAGCAAAAGCCCTATTACTGTGTCATAAACTGGGTAGCCTGGCCTCTCCCAAGCCAGCAAGAACATCTTTCTAATGTTCTCTGGAACAGTGTTATATCTGCTGCCTCAGCCCTCAGTTGTCTATTTTCCTCTCCCTCTAAGAGTCACAGGTTTTAGCTACTCCCTTTGCTATATACTCCTAATCCTGTGAAAACGTCTAACAGCATAGCAAGATAATCATCTTTAAAACAACATTTTAGAATTCCCCTTTTGCTTTACTGATAGGTTAGTCCGTCCCCCCCCCCCCCAAGGTCACATGAAAATGCCACTTGAAAAAAATAAAGAGAAGTCCTGAGACATGCTGCATAGAGATCTAAATAGGGCTAAAATTAGCAGCTGCTTCTTTCTCTGGGCAAGCGCTGGGAGCAGCTGGAGCGTGACAATACCCAGGGGAGATCAGAGGGGAGGAAAGGGGCACTGCAGGCCCGCCACTCAGGGCTGCACTGGGGGACAAAGGCTTCAAGCCTCAGGTCGGCTGGATGCTGGGCCACTTCCAAGCAGGCGGTCTGTCCTGCCTGACCTCCCAGGAAGCCTCAGGATGCCCTTTGACATGGGGTGACATATAATTCCAGACCAGCTATTTCCATCTGCTGCTTCCTGCATAATCAACGTCATGGGAAGGGCACATGAGAAGACGAATATCAGACATGGACTTAACTTGAACCTAACTTGAAGACGGTGTTTCTGACCTTCTAGTTCTGGACTTATGCACTGAACTGCTCTATTTCTTTGAGGGGAGGAAGAAGTCACTGCCAACCATCTCAGTACCTTATCCTGCCACCTTCCTGCACCACACCCCCGACACGAGTTTCCTAAGGCTGCTGTAACAAAGTCCCGAAAACGCAATGGCTTAAACAACAGAAATGTACTGCCGTAGCTCTGCAGGCTAGAGGTCTGAAGGCAAGTTGTTGGCAGGGTCATGCTCCCTGAGGCCCCTACGGGAGGTTCCTTCCTTGCCTCCTGCAGCTTCCGGTGGTCCCAGGCTTCCATGGTATGTGGTGGTGCAGCAGCAGCCTGTCTTTACGTGGCCATCCTTTCCCTGTGGCTGCACATCACCTTCCCCCTGTGTGACTGTCTTTGTACCCACATTTCCCCAGTTTTTAAGGACACCGGTCCTATGGTACGCCCTTTGCCATGTCCTCTCTTAGCAGATTCCCCTTGTAAAGAATACTCCGCAGCAGCAGGTAATGTGAACAGGGTGGTGGCTGGCAGGCTGCAAGAATTACAAGTCCGTACAGAGAAAAATGGTCCAGATGAGGCTTGGATGCCTGTCGACACAAGGCTCCGACCCTTTAACTATTCTGTGTGGTACTAAACAGGTGCTTGCAAAACAGGATTCATTTTTTTCCTGTCTTTATTTCAAGACAACGAACAAGTCTTCCTCTGTGGTTTTCATTCTCATTCACTGAATATGCATCGAAATACCTAACTGCCTTAATTACGCTCGAGAGGTGACCACAGTGCTGGACAGAACTCCTGGGGCAAGGAAAGCCCCCCGGACTCCACTTTCTGATCTCTACTGTGAACAAAACAACCACAACCAGCCCACACTGCTGCCTCAAGCTGCATTTTCAGCACCACATGAGGTAGCACAGGCCTTTGGCTCCTATGACAGCCATGCTGAGGTCATTTTATTTCTCTGGTAATCCAGACAGTATGCCTAAACAAAATGATCTTCTCCTTCCCCTGCTCTCCTGGTCTGAGTAAGGGTGATTAATACGAGAAACAGGCCAATAAGCAAGCTAATGCAGTGGCTGAGTGACCCTACCAGAGGGAAAACCAACACCCGAGTGTTGAAGTGTCAGGTGAGCAAGAGTCCTTCACCAACAGGGCAGACTCACTATAAAAACACTTCATTGTAGGGGTGAAGACCAGCTGGCGGCCAACCCAGCTATGGCCATGGACTGGAAGTCTGCTTCCTGTCTCCTCCCTCCGACCTCCTGTGAGAAGTACCAGGAATAGAGCCATGAGCTAGGCACCACAGACTGTGTCTCCCACAGTGGGACCCAGAGATGCTCTGTGGTGAAAACAGTGGTTGCCTGTCACTCTGTACACCTCACAGAGTGAAGAAATGAGAGTACAGCACAACATGAAGGATGCAGGATCTGCACTCAACAGGCTTGTGACTCACCTGGTATCTCTGTTTACTAGCTGTGTAATAATGAACAGGTTTCCTAGCCTCTCTGGGCCTCAGAGTTAAAACATGACAACGTCTATCTAAACTATCTCACAGAATTGCCAAGATCAACTGAGCTGGTAAAGTGAAAACTACTTAACAATGAATAGTTAGCATAATAACAGTAGATGCTACTAACAGGCAGTAAATCACATTTAGTCGGAGCACTCAGGAACATCTGAATGCCAGGCAGCCTAGACATCTATGCAAAGGAATACTTGCTTGTTAGCTGGGCTTTGGCTCCACACCCTGAGCAGAAGTCCACATGGCCAGGCTGGCCCACAGAGAAGCTCCTTTAAGTGAGACCAGCCTCAGTGTCCCAGTGTCCCAGATAGTCACAGTATGGATACCACACCCACACGCATGCACGTGCGCACACGAGTCCTTCGGATTGTTTCGCTGCAAAATAGAGCTGGCCTAGGCCTCTCCTGGCCCAGACCCTCCCCTGACCTTCACCAGCCACAACAACTTCTGGATAGGAGTTACTACATGGGGGTGGGGGGTTGGGGGGGGGGGCAAAGAAAGCCTCTGCAGGGGAAAGAGGGAGAAATGGCCACAAGAGGAGAAGAGGCCAAGGGGAGAGATGGCAAAATGGAACCAGTATGATTCCTGTTACCTCTCCAGCCTCATGGGATCATCTCAACAGTCATGCTGTTGGGCCAGCTCTCTGTCCCCTCTGAATATGCAGCTAAGACTGCAAAAATGCTCACACTCCTTGACATGCCTGTATCAACACCTCTACAAAATGAGCATACAGCTCCTATCAGGGGATGGGGTCTATGTCCCCTCCATATGAATTTGGCCTAGCGTTATGACATGTTTTGGCCAAAAAAATGCAGCAGAAGGGACAGTGTGTCAGTTCTGAGCCTAAGCCTAAAAGTCCTTGCATACCCTCTGCTCTCCCTCTTGGCCCACGATGACTGCCGTGTGAACAAGCCTGGGCCAGTCTGCTGGAGGATCACAAGTCAACGTGAAGCAGACCTGACTCAGCCAATTCTTCCCAGCCAGGGCCCCAGAAATGTTAACACTCAGTGAAGATCAGCCAATCCAACCCATGGTTGACCCACAGATGTATGCCTGAGACTGTCCTGGACCAGCTAGTCACCAACTGACACTGACTCATAAGCTAAATAAGTATTTCTTCTTTTAAACCATTAACTTTGGTGGTGGTTTGTTATGCAGCAGGGCATAACAGAAATGACACATGCTAACCCGGACAAACACTGTCTAGTCCAGTCTAACACTCCTTTCCCTTGGGCTAGAACAAGGACTATGGAGTGGGACACAAAGGACAGTGACCTTCTTTCCCCTACAGGGCACTAGTCTTCAAAATGGGTTATAAGTACCACTAAGGCTGTAGCAGGACTTTTCAAAGTCTAAGTTTAGAATAATTGATTTCCAGATCCTCAACTCCATATATATATATATATATCCATTCTTATATATCTTATATATCCATATCTATATCTATTCTTCTCTAAAATTAACCTGAGGTTAAGGTTCTCCTTTCCCCTATCCTTTATCTACCTTACAAAGGAAAGGTAAGCTTTTCCCCCATTCTTCTGTTACCTCAGGATATTATTCCAGGGTGTAAAACCCTCAAGGGAATTGGTAAAACATTCTGTGAAACCACTTGGTGGCATCTGCAAAAGTTGAATATATATATGCATAGCGTGTGAGGCAGCAGTCCTGTTCTCAGGTACACACCCAGCAAAAATGTGTACATAGCTTCACCACAGGTCATATATCTGACTGACGATGGGAGCTAATAGCTTATATGTTCATCAACAATAGAATGGGTAAATGAATTATAACATGGTCACACAATGGAATGCTTACAGTACTAGCAGGAAAAATACATAGACTCAAAAATATGGATGATTCTCTTAACGTGATATTGAGTAAAAGAAACTAGACACAAAAGAAGGGATAGAATGTGATTCTATTTATATACACAAAAAAGCTTCCTAACAAAAAGCTATGCATTTAGAAGCCAAAATAGTGGTTATCTAAGGGTAGGTAGTAATTGGTAGAGTCATAAGAAGGGAGTTTTAGGCACAAGTTATACATGTATGTTCACTTAGAGAAAATTCCTATGATATGCACATTTCTGGGCTATGGTATATTTTAATAAAAAGCTTTAAAATAGAGAAACAAAATAAAGGGATAATTACACAATTCCTTTACTCAACCAGAAATTCATACACCATCCATCTCAAGAGAAATGCATTTCTAATAAAATTTTACTTTTTATATTTAATAATTACTTATCATTGGTATTATCTTTGTGCTGCTTTGAGTTATGCACTAATAATTGTAGTGATAACCCAATCTAGGAGAAAATGTTTACATTTCTAGGCTTACGGTCATCGAAAAGCAAACAAACAACACAGCAACACTACAAAGAAGTAGGATAGCTGAAAAAGGAAATAACTTTTAAACAAGAGAAAATTCTGGGAGAGAAATGAAATACAAATAGATCAAGGAAATAACATTATGAAATAGATCTTGCTCATATATAATTTTTTAAATGTTTATTTATTTATTTAGAGAGAGAGCGCATGAGAGCAGGGAAGGGACAGAGAGAGAGGAGGAGAGGGAGAATCCCATGAGCCCAATGTGGGGCTCAAACTCATGAACCATGAAATCATGACCTGAGTTAAAATCAAGAGTCGGACACCTAAATGACTGATCCACCCAGGTGCCCCTGCCCATGAGTATTTTTAAAAAGATGATGGTGGATAGTAAATCACTAAATCTTTATAATCCATACATTTAAAGGTATCATAAATGTCAATATTCATATTATGGCAAAAATGAGATCTCTTATACTTTTATTTAAATTTACAATAGAATATCTTAGATGCCTACATTATAAAGTAACAGGGTGCACAAGTTTTCAATAAAATTACTTTATTAGGGGAGACATAAGCCAAAAATAGTTATATGAAAAAATGGTTCGGTACAAAAGAATCTCCCCAAATATCCTTCCCTTAAGATTCTGTCAGGGCGGTAGGTTCTACCTACATTATTTAGGTTAATCTGTTAGTCAGGATTCTTTTGGTTACAAGTGACAGAAACAGAAAACCAACCAAACTGGATTGTCAGTCAGTGAAGGGTCTGAGATTATACCCTACTTGCAAACAACAAATTAGCCTATCACAATTTTAGGGATCTTGCAGAAGACACGAGACTCTTGGTGTCATTTCCCTGAGCCCCACATCCCACAATGCAGTGTAAAGAGGGCCAGGTGATGCCTGTACAGGCAGTGAGTTATGTCATAGGAGATAAACCTGGGCTTAGGAAATGCAAACATTTTACAACAGGCAGTAAGCCTGCCTGATCTTTGCCCTAGAGAAGGATATTATCTTTATTATACTGAACAGTAAACAAATACCCTTTACTTTGGAGAAAGATACTGTCTCCATCTTCCAAAGATGTTTGTTATACAAATATTCTTGGAAATATGGTCTGAAACAGAGTCAAAAGATATACAGAAACACAAGAGAGCCCTGGAGAACTGTCTCACAACATGAGTTGAGAAAATAAACAAACAGAAAGAAACTCCTGTAACTGAAAAGTACACAGATACATTAGCTTCAAGGATATCTGGATCTGGGGGCTTAAAAATATGTGGCAGTGAGTCATCTTAAAAACACAGCATCCAACACATAGCTCTGCTTTCCTCAGAGCTGGCTTTCCTTGCTACCTGGCTCTCATTGGTGGGGGCAAGAGGGCTGCCAGCAGCTCCGGACCAGTGTTCTGACACCTCCACGACAGCAAAGGCAAGAATGTTTTTCCTTCCTGACAGTTCCAACAGAAACTGGCCAGTCCTAGGTACATGTTAAACCCTAGATCTTAGGTGTAAGATGTGACCTACCAGAGTGGCACAGAATGAGAGTGGGGTGGGAGAGGTTTGCTCCCAAAGAATGGGGGACTGAGCTGAGCCTGCAAAGCTGCAGCTTTCCCCTATACTACTAAGTACTCTGAAGATAGCAAAGCTCACATGTATACTTCTGTGAAATTCAAGTGCCATTTCTTTTTACAGGCTGATTCTCATTTGAATGAAGCTAGCAGCATATCCAATTTTCTATTCTATAATCAAAGCTCTTTAGGAAGAGGCTATTTCATCAGTGCCACAGGAAGGATGTTCTGTTTGATGGTGATTGTTACCTTAACGTGCTATTCCAGGCTAAATAATGGCTCCTCCCAAGATGACCACACCCTAATCTCTGAAACCCATGAAGATTTTTTCACCTGGCAAAAGGGACTTTGCAGATGTGATCAAGTTAAGGATCTTGATATGGGAAGATTTTCCTGGACTATCCAGTGGGCCTGATGTAACCATAGGTTCTTTATACGAGAGACACAAGGAATCAGACAGAAGTAGAGGGACAGAGAGAGAGATTTAAAGAGGAGGAATATCAGCCATGAGCCAAGGGATGTAGGTGGCTTCTGGAAGCTGGAAAAGGCAAGGCAAGAATCTCCAGAAGAAACCACTCTTGTCAACACTTTGACCTTGGTCCAACAATAAATGATTTCGGCTTTCTGGCGTCCAGAACAGTAAGAGATAAATTTGTACTGCTTTAAGCCATCAAATTTATAATGATCTGTTACAGCAATCATAGGAAACAAATGCAAGTGGTGGCAAAAGCAGGTGGTCAGGGCCCAGTGCAATGGTAAACAGAAACAAACCCAACAAAGGGTCCTGACGCATGAAGGAATTTGTTCCAAAGCTGAGACACCTGGTGATGATGGCTCTTGCTGAATTTCCTTCTGTTACAAAATGTTACTGAACTCCATATTACACATTCTTAAGTTTTAACACTTTTTAATAATGCTTGGTAGTGACTGGAGAAGACAGGATGGTATAAAGGGTCCCTGGACTACCAATGCATATGATAAAAACTAGCATAGTTACCATTTTGGACTTTATCCTTGCATAAGGCACCAGTTCCAGAAGCAGTGGGTTAAGGCCAGCACCTTCCCCTTTTACCCTCACCCGGCATGTGCTGGCACAGATGATGCTGGACTATTCCTGCCCCCATAGCAGAAGGTGTAATAGAAACTGCGATAAGCAGTCAAATAAATAACATAAATTCTAGGATGCATAGTTCATTCTGGAAAGCAAACATGTACTGCAATCCCAAGTGATTTCTTGGTTTGGGCCTTACAATACAGGCTTGGGAATCCTTTTATATATTGAACATATTATCACCTGATAAGCAGCTATATATATATATATATACACATTAGAGAATAAACAGCACTTAAATTTTTAAAATTATTTTGGTTTGATTTTAATTTCTATTTACATATTTGTAATATGCTTTTCCCCCCTTTCCCCCATTTTATTGAAATATGATTGACATATAATACTGTATTAATTTAAAGTATATAATGTAGTGATTTGATTGTAATATACTTCTGAATATCACCCCGCACACATACGATTGGGGGCATGTAGATTGGGGCCAGTGAGAAGTAGAGACTTTGAATATTATATGCTAATAAAACAGTAAAAAATCAAGATTATCTTTATTCGATTAACTGTGTCTAAGTCCTACTAGTCTTTACCTGATATTCTATGTAAAGACCACTTTAAAATGTTCCCATATTCCATAAAACTCTTTTCAAATGAATTCACAGAAACTCCTAGTTAATAGGAAAAAGTTTCCCACAACCTCACAGAAGTAGTATTTAAGTGTACTATGATTCAAATTCCTTTATAGATATTTTAGAAATCCTCTCAGCTTTAACATAGCCCCAGGCGCACTGCTGGATAAGAACTCCCACTCACTGTTTCTCGTGTCCTATACCTAGTGACTTGGCCTGAAGTACTTTTTAAAAAAATGCATGCCCAAGCCATCTGGAAGACCGTGTGGCAGAGAGTAAAGACAAAACTAAGACATCTCTAAGTCCTGAAATTCAGATTCCAAGAATGGCCATAAATGGACCAGTGTGTAACCATTGGTGAGCCATATAACCTGTATCTACAAACAATTTTACCATGAGAAGCCCCTGATCTTCTCACTGTTCTACAGCTTGCAGAAGACCCAGTGAGGCAGGAGCAGAATTGATTGGAGCAATAGAAACTCCCTTTGGAGGTGATGCCTCGTGAAGATGGTGAGACAAAGTAATCACAAGGGAAGGCCCCTGAGACACTGACAACTGCCCCCCCCATCTTCTCTCATCAAAAATGAAATTTTAGTCCCAAGTTCTTAACAAGATGTGAGGGGAATGAGTTTCTCTCTAACCACAGCCTTCCAGCATTTCCAGTGTGATACTCCAGTTCAGTTTTAAATAAAATACCTGTCCAGAGCCATTTGAGTCAGGAGACAAATAAGCTGTCTGGACAAGCTAGTAATCAGGGAGAAAATCTACTTTCTCCTTTCTTGGCTAGAAATAGTAAGCAAATATGAGGAGTGTAAAGGTTCTGATCTGCATTAAAAAAAAAACTACTAGTTCCTCTCTCACTGCAATCTGGAAAAGAACCACATTCTCTTTGCCTTGGCACAGGGCCACTCCAGGAGCTAAGTGTTGAGATGGAGTTTGCCAAACTAGATCAGGCAACAAGACGAGGGAAACAGGTGTGTGTGTGTGTGTTTGTGTGTGTGTGTGTCTGATGAGAAGTCAAGCAGAAGAATGTTTGGTGGATGCCATCTCCCTACAAAACTGGTCACTTTAAAACCCTAGATGTAGGATCTAGGGCCCTACCTCTTGGGAAAGGACTAGGTCCCTTTTTTACAGAACCCATGCCTACTGCTGACCAAAGTGGATGGACCTTCCAGAAGGAACACCACCTTGCACCCAGACAACCATCAATAAAGCTCTCGGCCCCTCAGGGCCAGATATATTCCCAGTGCACACCCGTCCCCTCTGAACACGTACCAGCTGTCACAGGACTGCAGGGCACTGCAAGGATCCTTGAGACACAATTGCTTTATGGAGCTCAGTCTTGCAGATTTGGAGTTATAACTCACAGATCTTTCTGAGTTATAGAGCAGTCATCATCTGCTTGTTCAAGAAATTAACTTATACTTCAACATCAAGGATATAAGACAGACATGAGAAAGCTCTTTCCATCAACAAATGCTTTTGAAGGCCAAAGAGTTATGTAAGAAGCAACCTGAGTTTGCCTCTGCAAAGCATGACACAGCAGAGCCCCCTAGACCAAATCCCCACATCCTTCTCAGATCCCTGGATCCAGCTAAGCTCCTTAAATAGATGAGGCCTAAACATTCACATTCCTCAAGCTGCTTGAAGTAAATTTCAATAGCACAAGTTGCGGGACTTTTGTTTTTAAAGGCAAAGATATAGATTCTTATTTCTCATAATTAATTGAACACTACTTTTCCAACCCCTGCAGCAGAGAGAATGCCTGATAAAAATGGTGTGTGATGCATACCAGAGCCCTTAGAGGACTGCTTAGCATTTCCATCCGTTGGTTGGCATCTTCCGATTTCCCGGGCAGTGGGGCAGTGTGCCTAGCAGAAAGGGCAGAGTCTGATTTTACAGCCTGGTATTATCAACCACATAGAGACCAGGCTAGAGATTTTTACATATGCTACTAAAATAAGCTTTGTAGCTTCAAGCCAAAATCCAGGGAATTGGAGATTAGGAGATAGTGACCTTAAGACAACACCTCCAGGCTAATCGTGAGATATTTCCAGGCACATCAGCGATGCAGGGAAAGGGTTCCCTGAGAACTAGTGAGGCTGTATCCTCTCAGCCCCTTCTCTGTGGGGGGATTTGCAATCTCCTCTATAATCCCTATCCTCAGATGCCTTGCTGCCCCCTCCCTGCTCCTCTAGGACTCATGGAGGCAGGCTCTGTTAGAGGGACACCCACTACCACCTCCTCTCTCTCACTACAGCAGGGCCTAGCCCATCAAGGTGCACAGGGACCAGGCCAGTTACCCTCAGGGAAGGTTACCCCCGGTTACCCCACCTTCCCGTTCGACCTGGAAATCTAAACACTGAACTTGAACTCTCCAGCCCCTCACTCACTCCTGTCTCATGTTCCTCAGTGAGTAGGGGTGGGTCTTAGAACAGCAAGTTCCATGTGGCTGAAGGAAGAGGCCAGAGACAACCAGCGTGTCAAAGTCCTGATTCATTCATCAGCTGCAACATGTACAGGTCAGCGATCCTGTATCTGAAACCACTGCAGCCAGAAGAGTATCAGAATTCAGATTTCTTAAATTTTAGAAAGAGAATATAACACCCCCAGCAGTGTATGAGGAAGCATCCTATAAACTCATTAGTACCTTTTTGTACCAAAACATGAATATTCATACTACTGTTCTATCAAGTCAATCAAATTAGTTATGAAGGAAAATCCAGAGCTCTCAAGGATGGGGGATTTGGCACCATCTGCTTTCCTTTCCTCCAGGAGATACCGAAATTCACTCAGAGACAAAGACCCACAGGCAAACAGGGAACTGTCAAATCCCCAGTAGACATTCCCTGCCTCAGGAGGCCCATGGGATGGACCAGCTGGGATGCAACCAGGCTGATTTAAAGACTCTCTGACCCAGTAAATGCCTTCTAAGCTGAGCCACCCTGGCCTCAGAACCCAGAGAAAAATGCTTCCATAGAGCCCTCCATATTCGGAGATTGGGTCTCCAGGATGCAGGCACCTGGCTCCAAGGATACAACATATATCCAGTCAAAGGCCATAGCAGGACCCACAAGACAGAAGCATACCAGTTTTTTCTGAGGCCTGACCCCGGGGTGCCTGATGTTAGTTCCACAGGGTGCAGGGCAAAGCATGCCTTCAAGAAGCAGAAAGAACATCTTAGAGCTGCAATCTTTCCTCTGCCACTTTACGTGCCAGCACAGCCAAGTCACACCTCCCACCCTGCTCTCTTCTCACTCTGTGCCTCTGTGCTGCCTGGTGACCTGTATCCACCCCCCATGGCTTCACCTACCTGTGTGCCCTTGAGTCACACAGCTCATATAGTCCCAACCTCCCCAACTGTAACTCACATCTAAACAAACATTTGATTGTTGAAGTATAGTTGACGTTTCAGATGCACAACATAGTCATTCAACAATTCCATACACTGTGCTACACTCATCAAAGTATAGTTACATCCCGTCACCATGTACCATTATTATTGACTATATTCCTTATAATGTACTTTTCATCTCTGTGACTTATTTATTTTATAACCGAAGTTTGTACTTCTTAATCCTCTTCACCTATTTCGTCCATGCCCCCACGCCCCTCTCCCCATGGCAGCCACGAGCTCTGTGTATTCACAAGTCTGTTTCTGTTTTTATTTTGTTTTTTTAATTATCAATATTATATTATTTATTTGTAAATTCAAATATTAATTTTCCCCCTTTGTTAGAGTACAATGTTTATAAATGAATTATCATAGGCCATAGCATTATAATCATAGTGATCATGGAAAAGACTAACGGTTTTAAAATCCATGATCTGGTAATTCCATAAATTTGTGTTAGCTTTTGTATTTTGACTAAATGAAACTCAATGTAAAGATTCACAAGTATCATTCATTTTGACTCTTGACTACTCAGGGCTTTCTTCTTTGCCTTATCCATCTACATTTATTCAAAGAAGAATTACTTTAGCAAAAATTTAGCTTTTATGTATATCAGTTGATCATTTATACCACTGTTCCATGAGCTACGTTCCTTGGAAAATCCCAACCTCAATATCCAACCAAAGAATGTCATTACTTGGATGCTTATTGTAAAACCAAACATTTTTTTTTAATTCTACATGTAAGTAAAATCACATGGTACTTGCCTTTGTCTGACTTATGTCACTTCACATAATACCCTCCATGTCCATCCATATCACAAATAGCAAGATTTCATTCTTTTTATGGCTGAGTAATATCCCATTGCATATATATATATATATATATATACACACACACACACACCACATCTTCTTTATCCATTTATCTATTTACAGACACCTAGGTTGCTTCCATATCTTGGTGATTGTAAATAATGCCACAATGAACATAGGGGTGCACATACCTTTTCAAATTAGTATTTTTATTTTCTTTGGGTAAATTTCCAGTAGTAGAATTTCTGGATCATATGGTATTTATATTTTAATTTTTTGAGGATCTGCCATACTGTTTTCCACAGTCCAACTCACATTTTTAACTGCCCCTGGGCACCTCCTGGTTGCCTCATGTACCCTCTCCTGCCGTGCCATAACCTACTAATATCTGTGTACTTCCCCACATCTCCCTCTCTTGCACTTGGGTTGGTCATGTGACTAGGTCTGGTCAATGGAATGTGAGCAAAAATGCCACGCATCACCGCTGGCAGGGATATTTAGTACTTGTGTATCATCCCCATGTGCTCTTCCCCTCCATGATGCCAGGTCAAAAAAGTAAAGAATCAAAACAGAAACATTCTAGGTCCTGGAGTCACTGGCTAGAAAAAGCCACTAGACCCGCACTGAACTGTGACAAAGAATAAAGTTTGATGGGGAAAGATTGTTGAGAATTTAGAATTAAACTGGTATCAGCCCAGGATGCCCAGATCACAGCCAGATTTGGGAAATAGCAGCTAGTGTTAATTATCCCCACACACCCATCTTCTCCACCTAGCAAGCTCCTACTTGTGGCTCAAAACTCCAATTCAAATGCTACCTCCTCTGTGAAATCCAATTTTTGCAGGAAGGTAAGCCACTCCATCCTATGACCTCTAGCAAGTCACTCATGCATCTGGCATAACTATCTCAGTTCTGTGGACACATTTCTGTCTGCATGTTTAGCTCCTACATTTGTGTGTGCTTCTCTTTTGTAATGCCGTATTCTCAGTGCCTTGGAAGTAGCAAACACCTGATGTTTGATTTCCTGAAGCAAAGATCGGAGCCTTGTTCATGTGACCAGCAAGCCCCAAGTCAGCATTTTCCCCTGAGTCACAGTGTTCTTGGCATCATGCTAGGCACTGTGGTTGGAAGCCAGGAAAGTAGGACACTGTCACCCACCCCAAGGAGCGTGTTTTTATCTTGAGATCCTCTGCACCCCATAAGCTCCCCTCTTTATTAAAGGACAGCTACCACTTAAAAAGTACATTGTGTTTTCAGGAACCATCAGCTATAATAGTTCTCAAAAAGTAAGATCAGAGAGGGGTTTTGTAATGACGAGAGGAGAGCAGAGCAGGGCTCTCTCATGGCCCCTTGCAGCCTGGCTGCCCCAAGCTGCCACAGTTTAGACTTGTGACCTGGCATTCCGGGCTCATGCAGCTGTGCTGGGGTTATTTCTGGTATGAAAAATCTGCAGTGAAAGCATCACTGGCTCCTCAGGGACCCAGATGTAGAGATGACAGCCTGGTCATGCAATCAATCACGTCATTACCGCCTGGCAAAACTTCCCAGACCAAAGGCACGAGGGCATGCCGCTGGTCAGGGAAACAGAACAGGAGACCTTTGCTTCTCACACCCGGTAAACTGGCTGGAGTAACACACACTGTAAGCAGCTCTCATTCTCCCAAGTCTCTTAAGGCCGTGACAGAGCTCTTAGTTCCGGCCTGAGGGAAGTAGGCATCATAAATAAATGATGATCAGCTATTAATGCAATATTTCCACAGTAATTCCCACAGACTAGCACCTTACCTGCTGGAGGTGTGGCTTTGTTGGGGACACTGAGATGCACCACTTAATGCACGTTGTATAGAAGACCAGCCACAAGTGCTGGCATCCTGGTGTTCAGACAATAACACCTACAGCAAAGAGCTGTAGCAAACGCCGGTACCAAGCCCACAGTTACAGGAGAGCACAGTGGGGCTTCCAGGACCATGCTGACCAGAAGCTCACAGTGGTAAATGAAACTAGGTTAGACTTTTGCAGTAGACTGAAGGCTGGGATGATTAGGAAGGAGATTAGGAAATTTTTTTAATGTTTTTTTTAATTTATTTTTGACAGAGAGAGAGAGAGAGAGAGAGAGAGAAAGCAAGAGAGCAAGCATGAGCAGGGGAGGGGCAAAGTGAGAGGGAAACACAGAATCTGAAGCAGGGTCCAGGCTCTGAGTTGTCAACACAGAGCCCAACGCAGGGCTCCAACTCGTGAACTGTGAGATCATGACCTAAGCCAAGTCAGCTGCTTAACCAACTGAGCCACCCAGGCACCCCAGGGAACTTTTTAAAAACCAGAATGTTAATTTAGTAGAAGGCAACAGGAAGAGTTTGGGAGAGGTGGGATAGTACCTTTTAATGTTAAGTGCCACATGTGGTAGATAAGAGGTACATTGAAGTAGGGGCCCCTGAAAGTCATGGCTAAACACAGGGAATTGTTTCTGGGTGGTATTTTATGGGTCACACACCGTGAACAGAACAATGAATGCCTCCCCCTACATCTACTCAAGGTACCAACAGCATACACGGAAAATGAGAAACTGACTGAAAACAGCATTATCGGGCAACTTACCTTGCACGAAGATCCTGTTCCAGTAGATTTTCCCAACTTGACTGCCCCCAAGAAACACCAGGTTGGACAGGATCAGCATGGAGGTGGAGCAAGATGCAAACGCGGCATGGAATCGACGGCGGGCTTGCGGGGAGAGGAAGTGAATCTGTGGGGAAAAGGAAGGTGGTGTCTCATTGTAGGGGCAGAAAAATAGTGAAGTACCACCCAGCGTCTCTGGTACCAGCCCAGGATGCCCAGCTCAGAGCCGGAGTTGGGGCATGACTTAAGCAGCTCTCAAAACTTCTATTCCTGTGTCATGCTCACTCTGGTCTAAGAAATGACGCACCCCCAATTTGTTGCTTCCTACCGACAAATGGGCTTTCCCTGACACGTGTCACACAAACACTGAAGCTAGTCAAGGTTTGGCTGGAAAGTCTCCACACATCCTCTGCACGTGAACTACAGGTACAAGAACTGTTTAAACTGCGCTCCCTGATAACCAGCACAACTCCAGGTCATGAAGTCAAGATCGGGGTGATGTTCTGGGCCAGGGAACTTGACTCTGGGAAGCCATCCTGTCAATCCGAGCTGCTATGAGGAAGAATCCCATTAAGAGGGTGCAGGAGAATCAGCACAAGCCAGCCTCATTCCCGGAACCAGAGCTCAGGGTACACACCCCCCGAGAGTGAGCCTGCAGCAGCTTCTGAGAGCGGCCGCTTGTCACAGCACCTGAGAGACGCAGGGAACGGAGAGGTGGCTTCCAGCAATGATGATGATAAAGAATTCTGCTCATCCAGCTGAGGTCTTCAGTGCACTTCTCCCTTCCCTTTTAATGTCTTCTTGGGGATTGCATAAAGTGAACAAAGCCTGCCTTCCTCGGGATTGACCGTTCCAGTGGCCCCACTGAGTGAGATGGCAGTGTTGTGCTTGGAGTTTGTGAGTGCCACCAATACACCCACAGGGACCGTCTTTAGGGGCTGCATGTGCAGAATGAGAGCCAGGCGCAGTGCAGCAGCAAGGCCCAAGGACCCCAGGGTTTCTGATAAATACCTCAACTAATCCAAAGACACAGAAAAAAGAGAGTAAAGGGTCTAGAGATTGTTCCTGAGTATCTTCCTGAAACCTACATATTTCTGGGGTCACTTGCATCCTGATTTCTGCTGTGCTCTAGTTACAAATCGAAATCTGAATTAACCAAATTCCTAATATGCAAAAAGGATTAAGCTAAAGGGTGTCTCCGGCAGGAGCCTTTAGTTCTGGCAACCCCGCTACGGACCATCTGGGGCACGTGTAAGCCTTGGTCAGTGTCTTTTGGAAACCTAGAGAAATCAATTTCTGACCCCCTCTCCTTTTTCTCTCCTGCCAGTCCCAGCTTCTGTTATATATGCTCAGATAAAACTGCAATCATCTATCACCCCATCCGTGGTGTTCTCCAGTATCACCCTGGAACATGGTTTTACTGCCACCATTATGTGAAAGTAAAGTGTGCCCTTCTCACAGATAAGCTGTGTAGTTGGCAGTGACTGAGTCATCTGCTTGGACATCATTGTTCTGGAAAGCTCTCAGATGATGCTGACATGTCCCCAATTAGAGGCTACCAGACAAGGTGACCTCTAGTCTCTCCTTTGTTCTAAGAGGCCACAAGCATGTATAGGGGACGCTGTCAAGTCAGACCAGTATAACCACACAGTATAAAAACTGGTTGATGAGGTGTGCCTGGGTGGCTCAGTCAGTTAAGTGTCCAACTTCAGCTCAGGTCATGATCTCACAGTTTGTGGGTTTGAGTCCCCTGTGGGGCTCTGTGCTGACAGCTCAGAGCCTGGAGCCTGCTTTGGATTCTGTGTCTGTCTCCCTCTCTGTCCCTCCCCTACTTGCACTCTGTCTCTCTCTCAAAAATAAACAAACATTAAAAATTTTTAAAAAAAACTGGTGATGAAAGAGACATGGGGATGAAATGCGCTTGTAATTCAGCGCTCTTCACCTCTGAGAATAGGGAGAATTTAATCTACTAGTTTCTACATTTGAGAGCAGAAGATATTTTCTGGGTATCACTGACTCAATTAGCAG
This sequence comes from Cryptoprocta ferox, assembly GCA_028646485.1. Classification (NCBI taxonomy): domain Eukaryota; kingdom Metazoa; phylum Chordata; class Mammalia; order Carnivora; family Eupleridae; genus Cryptoprocta; species Cryptoprocta ferox. The sequence goes on from CM053562.1 coordinate 30,740,285, forward strand.
TAACTAGGGAGTCAAGGGGACAGGAAGGAGGGAGATAGGGGGGGATTCAGAATGCTAAATCAAGACAATATAAATTACTGTAACTGGCACAAATGTATCCAAATACTTCTCTCCAGGTACAGGACCACTGATAACCTGTTTCATTTCTAAGGGACCAGTGAGTCAGATGCTCTGTACTCCTGTTCCAACCCCATCCATGTCCTCCAACCTTACACTCTGTTAGGGGAATTCAAAGGCCCCATGTAATCTTTTCCATATTAATGTTAATGACAGAGAATACACATAGGTTGGTTAAGCTCAGAGCGGCTCTCCTTTTACAGGAAATGATTACAATTATTAAATAACAGACTGAAAGATATTGAGAAAGGAAAATGCTCTTTGCATTGGGCTTCTAAGCAGGGCTGAGGAGCCAGGTGACCTAGTGGGGACAAGGGCCAGACTAGTAAGAGGCAGAGCTGAGGGGTCAGGGGCAGAGCAAGGGAGGAGGTGAGACAGACAGTGAGTGCTGGAGGCACAGGGCTCCTCTTTTCAGCACCCGAGGCTCTGGTTCTAACAGATCTTACTTTGCTTCTGTGATCACTCGGCTATATGATTCAATAAATTCCTATTTCTGCTTAGGGGAAAAAAAGTCAAAATAACAGCAAATATGAAGAAGCCTCTGATCTCAGAGACAATGGAGGACATCTAAAATCTGAAATAATGAGCTACGATTCAATTTCTAGAAAGAGTTAATTTTGCAAAAACTAAGCAAGAACGTTAAAGGCATAGGCTCCTAGAATCAATGCACTAGAAAGATATAAAGGAGGAATCAAGATGCTCATAGGCCGTTGTTGATTACACCCCAGGATGAGAGGGTGGGAGACAAAGTAGGTGATGATAAAGAAAATCCAAAAACCTGATTGAATTAATAGCCTCATCCTCTGAACTAACAAAATCAGCCTGCCTGCCCACAAGCAGCAACTTGACTCAGCGTCACTTCTCTGCACTGTCAATCAGTGCAAGAGCAGAACAAGAGTCCACCAGGAACAAAACAAGAGGGCCTTTGCGGATAGCCCAGGATTAATAGCAAAGGAGATGTGAATCTCGGCTATAACCCATCTCTCCTCTTCAGAGTCCCTGGATACACTGCAGGAGGTGACGGTTTAGACACTGGGGATCTCCCTCTACCTTAGGAACCATCTGGTTTACACTCCAGACCTACGTTCCATACTTAGGGGTCCTAGGAGGGAAAAAGCCACATGGGCAAGGCTGGAAGGGTATATATCCCCTTGGCCTGGCCAGTTCCGCCAACAAATACGACTTTCTGAATCTCTAGGGCCATAGGGCCAATATTCCTACTTTAAACTCTTGATTTCTTTTACACACTCTCCTCTGATATCCTATAGCAATTGTTGCCATCACTCCTGTGGTCCTTCACATCTAGGATACAGGCTATCTGTCTGTGTGCAGGACCCACGCTGTATATGTTAGTCATACTTTAGGTGCTGAAAAGCCTCCCTGGTAGGAGAAGTCATGTGATGGACTGTGAATCAAATGTGGAAATAAGCCAGTGAAGAGCCATCAGGTATGAAAATAAGAATTGCCAACTTGGTCAGATAAGGCAATGACTGGTCAATAGAACTCGATTTTAACACAAATGTAACAGGATACAAAAGAGCTCTGGTCTGGTCATGGTCTCATCCCAGAGGATAGATGAGGTTATAGCAATCCAATATCCTGGCAACAAAAAACTGGGAATGGCATGGTCCCCAAGGGGATGGTTAGAACTTGCTGACAACTTTGGTTGTCCCAAGGATAACAAAATTATGGCATTAGATGGGCAGGGCCCAGGGATAGTAAACATACCACAATGTGTGAGACAGAACTGTCCTTCCCAGAATGTCAACAGTGTCTCTTGAGCACAGGTGACATGTTTTCTTCTATGTTCCTTATAAGGCCAACTTCCCTCTTGGCCTATGGGGGCACAGAACCTCCCTTCCTGCCTCATTAGGAATGATACCAAAAATTCACCCCCTTTCCCCTGGGGTCCAGAGAAAGGCATCCCAGGTTAGGGAATGTGCTCTTTACAGCATCCTAGTGTGAGGCTCCCCTAACCCACCCACCATCCCTGGCATCGAACTTGTGAGGAGCTTCCTGTGCCAACCACAGATAGGCACAGTGCACCACCAGTTCCGAGGCTCATCTTCCTCACACCCCACAGACCCATAGAAAAGAAGAAGAATAGTCAGAAAGTATCACTTCCTACCCTGGGGTGACCCGTTCTCCCTCAGGGACTCTGGCTTCAATAACAGGTTGAGATGGTTTCTCTCTATGTTAATACTGATATAACCCACTCTTCAGCAGGTCCTGGACTTTGGTCCTGGATACAGCAAGCCCCTCAGAACACCTAGAAGCACACTCCCAGGGTAGATCTCTAATTCCTCTGTGTGAGTTCAGGGTCCCTGATAGAAGAAACAAGAGGAGAGGTGTGGGAATGCTGTATAAGGACAGCGTGCTTTAAAACTTCCCTCTAAGACACTGACTTCCAAAGGCAAGGAACTAACCCAAACAAAATAAACCTCAGGGCAGAACTAAACTGTCAAACTAGTTTGCGTTTCCTCCTGTGAGGTGTCAACTCCTGTGTTTATTCTTATCTCTATGGAAACTCCTCTCTCTTTTCCAGTCAGCATCCTATCCCTGGAAATCACAGGACCTGGGCTGGGGCAAACAAGCTGGGTCCTGGGGTGGTGGTAGAATCTGGGTCAGAAGGTACTCTCAGAATGTCCACGAGGGTGGGAGGCAGATGGCGTGGTGGGGCTACAGGATGCTGTGCGTGGTGGGTCCCGCATTCATCTACAGAGGGGCTGCATGTGGGGCCGAGCTGGGAAGAGGGGACAGGCTGAGCATCTGGGGGAGCAGATGGGCCGGAGGAATGGCTGCTGGAGACTGACAAAGGCTTGGCAGTGGGACCTGATACTGTTTATTTTTAAATGGGGAGAAGCTAAAAAAAGAAATTGGGTGGGTTTGAGCAGCTGGACACAGTTCTTCCATATAATCACTGAAGTCTTTCATTTTCTAATAAAAATGCTGCCCAGAGGGTAACAGAGGATGAACAAGGAAATGGCATGAGAGATACAGGTGGAGACCAGGGAGAGTAAAGGAGGGTAGACATCCCAGAAGCTGTAAAGATGATGAGCTGTAAAGATGACACCAAAGGTAACCAAAGAAATAATTGAGCTCTTGTGAAAGACAAGGCTGCCCAGAGCAAAGCACTCAGGAGGACCCGAACTCCTGTCCCAGCCTGTACCAACCTGCCAGGACACTGCTCCCCTTGCTTCCTTGGCCAAGGCACTTTGGTCATTTCCATTTAGAAGTCTGTGCTTCATGAGTAACGCCTCTCTCATGCTCCCAGTATGGTGAGTGCTGTTTTTCCAACCGCATCACCTAAGACCCACGCATACTCTGTGTGGGCCCAGTAATTAATTATTTAACATCTGTCTCTCTCTTTGCCCTAAAGAAGTTACAGAATCTCCTGACTTCCTTAATGCTTCATTCCATCCTATATCCATGCCAAATGAATATATGAAGGGGCTCAAAACATCACCTCCTTCTTTCCTCTAAGTGTACGAAGCTTCAAAATACATCTGGTCAATGAAATTAAATTTTCCAGTCTCTACTCCTGAGATCTAAGCAATGTATGCTCCTGAGAGAGAATCAGATACTTTGGTGATAAAGGCAAAGCTAATTTTGCTTAAATGGACGAGTCACCTGCTCCGCAGTTTAGCAATCCTGCTTGGTTAAAAACAGCACAGGCTATAATTTGGCATCCAAATCCATGCAGCATATGAAGCAATTTCAGAGGACTTTCAAATAACCAAGCAAACAACAGGCTCTTGGTATAATCAGAGAACTTAAGCCATATTTGAGGGGCTGGGATCCTGCCAAAAGTTCTGGAATGGCCAACGGTACTGTCTCACCCTGTGTTCTTGCTCTTCTACCAATATGGTCTTGCCTTTATCCCCATGTCTCGGCTCTGGATGGTGGAGAAGCCTCTTTCTTAACTGGCATGTTATACTCTGGCCTTTCCCCCTCTGGTTTGTCAGGCACACTGAATATGTCCCTCTGTCGTATAAAATATTTTGGGGGCTCTTCACGACTTGAGACTAAACTCCAAAGAAGGCCCTTTACAATCTCATCTTACTTTCCAACCTTGACTCCTACTAATGACATAGCTCTATTTACTGTTCTTCCAACATGGCACGCACTTTTACAGCTCTATGCCTTTGCATGAGCTGTTTTCTCTACTGAGAATGCATCTTCCCAATTCTTTCTTCAAGCCCCAGTTCAGTGTCAGCTCAGGAGACCAACTGCTTTGGACCAGCCCAAATGGTGCTCAGGTTCTGGCCCCACATTTTAATTGCACTGCCCATGGCAAGCTCAGACTCCTCATCTACCTAATATTTGATATCTATTTGATAAATGTAGGCTACTCTAACCCTCTCAGAGTCAGTCACTATTTGCTGTGTTTCTGTAACCCATGGGATAGATAGTATCAATCTATATGTTTTAGATATAAAATTTCTGATGCAAAAAATTTCACTATCTGAGGAGCTTAAGCTAGATTACTAAGCAGGAGAAACTATTCCCTTTTTACAAAGGAGGAACTAGAAGGGCATAGACTTTATGTAACAGGTCCCAGGTCATACACTGGTAAGTAGAGTAGTAAGTATAGTACAGGGATTCATACATTCCTCTAACTCAATGTCTTCATGCTCTCTGCAATATTATATAAATTCATGTCTGTGTAGCACTGTGTGTCCCCTCTCCTAGGATGGAATCTTCAAGATATTTGTCCCTTCAGTGCCAAATACAAAGGAGATCTTCAAGAAGTGTTTTTTCCTTGAAATACTTCAAAAACTAGTACTTACACATGTGTTTCTTAAGCAATGGTTGATAGATATTCACCAACTGTCAATTTCAGGAGCTCAATATTTTCAAGAACAATATGGCTTAAAATAACACTGGAAGTTAAAAAATAAGTAGTTGGAATTCACCATTAGAGTAGGAGATTTAACATATCCCCTCAGAAAATGACACTTAAAAGATCAAAAGTAAGAATATATAATAGCTGAATAAAAATTAATAGGCCTCGCATCCAAAATGGAAAGGAAGAAGCAAAACTTATCTGATTACAAATGAAATGATCTTATATGTAGAAATAACTAGAAATTTTATATACATAAAAAACAAACACTGTTATGACTAATGAAAAAATTCGGCAAAGATTCAAGACAAAAAAATCAACACGCAAAAATCGGTTGCACTTCCATACACTATCCATGAACAATCTGAAAAGCGGAGTAGGAAAACAATTCCATTTACAACAGCATCAAAAAGAAAAAAAAATACTTAGGAATAAATTTAACTAAGGAGGGAAAAGACTTATATACTGACAACTACAAAACATTGCTTCGAGAAGAAATAGAAAGACATCCATATTCATAGATTGGAATACTTAATATTATTAAGATGACGATACCACCCAAAGCTGTCTACAGGTTCAAGGCAATCCCTATCAAAACCCCAATGATGTTTTTTTCAAAAATAAAAAAAACTCACCTTAAAATTAATATGGAATCCCAAGGGAACCTAAATGGGCACAACAATCTTAGACCAGGAGAAACTATCAAGATGGCCACATAAGAGTCTCCTCACCACCCCCTCTTCCATGGATGCACTGAATGCACAGCTATCCATTGAATAAATGGAGCAACTTACACTGAAAGAAATCCAGAAAGTGGCGGAGAAACTCCTACACATCAGGTATATGAGAAAATATCCACATCGTAACAGGCAGACAAGGCTGAGACACACTCTTGCCATAAACCCCACCCCCAGCACAGCATCCTGCAATTGGGAGAAAACCCCTTATTCTCAGCTTCTCCCTGAGGAAAAAAGATTTTGAACCCCACATCTAGCACCCCAAATTTTAAGACTCCCACTGCAGGAACAGGCAATTAAATGGTGTTTGTGTTCATAAGACCCACAAGACGAGCAAACAAAGAAGCAGTTCTTAAGGGACACATGAGCACTTGTCACAGCTATCCCCCCACCCCCCGCCCAGAGCTCACCATTGAGAGAGCAAGTCCAGTCTTTCTCTGAAAGAGATCTACTGCATAGATTAAAATTTTCTGCCTGAGAGTCAGGCATCCCATTTAGCACACATCAAAAGAATGTCTGTGATCATCCCAGGTCACAAGGAAGCTGGTGGACACCTCCCCCACCTTTTCCCTCCAGCTCACTCCAAGTTGCCAGTATCTCACTGGAAGGAGCTTGAATCACACCTGCATGCCAACCTTTGCAGCTGCTGTCCAAGGAACAGGTCCCCCAATGGCCTGGCTCTGATGGCCAATAGGGCTTCCATTCACACATCCCACAGTACTGAGGCAAACAAAGCAGCAGTTCCTAACAGGCACAGGAACACTCTCCCGAGACCACATGCCAAGTCTTGGCACAGCTGAGCAGGCAGAAATTCCCATTTCCCAGTTTTTCCCTGGAAAGAGGTTTAAATATATATTCTCCCAGCTGATGACTGAGGGTCTGGATTCTAATCATACTGCATCAAGGTGCTGACTGTGACGCTCTCCTAGGGGACACTAACAGGTCTTAGCACATCTTCAAAGAGGGCCATTAAGAATGTAGAAGGTGACCTGAACTTGGACAATCACAAAGGTTTTAGAAAAAAATTAGAAGCTTAGGCCAGGCTGACTGATATGGTTCAACTTCTACATCAGACCACTCTGTCAAGACTGGGAGACATAGCAGTTTTATCTAAAGCAAAGAAACCATCACAGAGAGTCAAAAAAACAAATGGGAAACAGAGGAATATGTTCCAAACAGAAAAAGAAGATAAATCTTCAGGAATATATATTAATGAAATGAAAATAAGTGATTTTCAAGTGATAATCAAACTTTGATTGAAAGTTTAAAATAATGCTCATTAAATCACTCACCAAAGCCAGGAGAGTAATGTATAAACAAAATGAGAATTTCAGCAATGTATAAATGTATAATTTGTCACAATGAAAGAGTTATTAGGCCTATATAATAAACAGATATACAGAACAATGAATACATGCAATTTTCATACACAAATGGACCATAATCAAACTGAGTATGAACTAAGCCAGGAAAGGAATTCCAATATATTCTACAAAACTATCATGAAGGCTATGCTCACCAACAATGGAATAAAATAAATCAGCAACAAAAAAGTTTATAGAACTTAACACATAGTAAATTTTTTAAATTTTCATTGATTTACACCAAAAATTTTTATTGAATAATAAAATGAATAAACATTGGCAAGTATGATGAATTAAGAAAATGAGTCCAAATACACAGCAAGAGATAATAATATACAGGAGATTTAAAACTCTTTGGAGATTATAGAGCAATATATTTGGTAATGTAGCTGAGACACAAAGTATCTAGAAAATATAAATTGCCCAAAATTCTCATAGAAAAAGTAGAAAGCGTGAAAAAGCATAAGCACAGAGGAACTGAAACAGTGGTCAAAGCTCTACACTTAAAGAAAAATTGGCCAGATGATCTTAATGAGCAAGTTCTACCAGAAGGTCAAGGAACAGACAATTTCCATGGAAACTGTTTCGGAGGACTGACAATCAGGGGAAGCTTCCACTTATTTCAAAATGCTAATATAACCCTGATACTAACGTCTTAAGGAGCCAACCTGCGGAAGGAAAATCATAAGTAATCTTTCTTATACATGGTGCCTTAAAAATTCTAAATTAAATACCCATAAATTGAATATAGGAGTGATTAAAAGAACACTCTCAACTGAGTAGGATTTATCCCAGGAATGGAAGGAGGATTCAATATTAAAAACATTAGAAATTTATGAGAATAAATAAAGGAGAATAATCTTATGATCACTCAATAGATGCTAATAAAATATTAGGTGTAATTGCACACTCATTCATGATTTTTTAAAAAAACCAACTGGTAAAAGAAAAGAGGAAGCTTCTTTAAATTGATAAAGAAGATATGTCAAAACCCAGAGCAGGTATTCCCACTAGCTTTAAGAAAAAGACATTTTCTCTTTGGTCACTCAAAACAATGCTGAAAGACTCAGTCAATACAGAGGACAAGTAAATGCAACAAGAGTTAAATCTGTTGACAAGGACAAACTGTCATTATTTGTAGATGATATGATCATCTATTTAGAAAATTCAAAAGAAACAACTGGCAAATTACTAGAGCTAACAAAAGATTTAAACAAGAAAGATGCAAAATTATCAACTCAAAACAAAAATCAGTACCTTTCCTATATAAAAGCAATAATCCACAAAGAAGTGTCCAAGATTTTTAAGGAGAAATGATAAGTCATTATGTAATAACCTACGGGAAGACTTGAATAAATAACAATTCATGGTTGAAAAGACTCAGCATCACAGACATGTAAATGCTACCCAAATTAAGCTACAATTCAGTGTAAGCCTAACAAATCCTAATATAAATACCAAAGGGGGTTTCCAGGAACTTCAGCAATTCTGAGACTCATATGGAAGAGTCAATGTGCAAAAACTGCCAATGTAATTCTGAAGAACCAAAAGGAGCATGGGATTTTCCCTATAAAGAATCAAGACATACTATAAAACTCTAGTATTTATAATAGAAAGAATCAATACAATAGAATGGATCTCCAAAATGAACCCAAGTATATTGGGATATTTACTATACATTAAAGGTAATCTTTCAAATCAGTAGGGAGAGAACAGACCATTGAATAAAAGTTTTTTTAAGTTTAGTTATTTATTTTTGAGAGAGACAGAGAGAGCGAGCGGGGAAGGGGCAGAGAGAGAGTGAGAGAGAGAGGATCTGCACTGTCAGCACAGAGCCCAATGTGGTGCTTGAACTCACAAACCATGAGATCATGACCTGAGCCAAAACCAAGAGTCGGATGCTTAACCAACTGAGCTACCCAGGTGCCCCAGAATAAAACAGTTTTAAGATATAAAAACCATTCTTAGTTACAGGCCATACAAAAACAGGCAGTAGACCAGATTTGGCCCATGGGCCATAGTTTGCCAAACTCCTGTTCTATTCTATTCTTGGTATCTGCCCTAAATAAATACTTACCTATACGTACAAGAAGGCATAAATAGGCATCTCTACAGCAGCTACATTTGCAAAAGAGAAAAATTAGAAGCAACCTAAAATTTCAGCAACAGAAGAATGGCTAAAAATATTATATATCCATACCATGTCCAGTAAGCCAATCCACATACACTAATATAGAAACAGCCTCAAAATAACACCATGAGGAGGAAAAAAAAGCACATATTTTAGAATATTTATCCATTTACTAAACCACACACACACACACACACACCAGTAACGGTATGGAAAACTATACTCCAACCAGACAACAATGGTCACCTCTCAAGGGAGAGGAAAGTGAGCAAGGTATGTTTGTTGGGGTCAGAGGAATGATTGCCTTAGAGGGCTTCAGTCTTATCTGTATTTTTGACTTCATAAATTAAAAAGAATAAAAAAAGGAAGTCTAGGAATCTTTCCACTTAATGACCTTAGACCCTGGATACCTCCCCTAAGTCTGGAGTCAAGGCATATGGGTGGGAAGACAGAAGCTAGATGACTGTCACCCCCAAGTTATGACGGCTCATGGCTGGGGGCCTCCCTCTCCCGGCAGCACCGAGATCCCTTGGGACTATTAAATAAGCCTAAAATGTGACAGTTGTGGCCTCAGCTATATCCTGTTCAAACACAAAAGCAACAGCTTAGGGCAACTCCCACTTTTAAGCAAACTTGGTATTTTAAAATCTAAAACTGACAAGCAGGTAAAGCATTCCAAAATGATTCAGCCAACAGCACAGAAAACTGTTCTGTGACATCCAGTTAAACACAGGAGATGAGAGATCTCTGCTCCCTTCAAAACCCCATTAAAAAGCAAGTAAACATTTGATGGGACACCTGGAGGGCTCAGTCAGTTAAGCATCAGACTTAGGCTCAGGTCATGATCTCACGGTCTGTGGGTTTGGGTCCCACATTGGGCTCTGTGCTGACAACTCAGAGCCTGGAGCCTGCTTCAGATTCTGTGTCTCCCTCTCTCTCTGGCCCTTCCCCACTCATGCTCTGTCTCTCTCTCAAATATTAATAAACATTAAAAAAAATTTTTTTTTTAAAAAGCAAGTCAACATTTGAAAAGGTATAAACCCACAGGCAAGGAATGGAATAGAAGCAAAAAGTGGGAAAAATCAATCCATTTTTACAAGACAGAAAGCAGATGGAGGAATTAGCAGCACTGAGACACCCAGATAGTAGATGCCAGAGAAGAAAGTCATCCCTACACCAGATCCCTAGAAGGCCTAGCCATTACAGGTACCACGTGCCACAGATGGCAGCAGTAAACCATGGAGACAGAAAACAGGGAGGTTGGTTAAAAATCTGGGTAATGTGGGGCACCTGGGTGGGTCAGTCAGTTAAGTGCCCAACTTCAGCTCAGGTCATGGCCTCACGGTTCGTCAGTTCAAGCCCTGCTTCGGCTCTGTGCTGACAGCTCAGAGCCTAGAGCCTGCTTTGAATTCTGTGTTTCCCTCTCTGTGTCCCTCCCCTGCTTGTGCTCGTGCTCAGTCTTTCTCTCTCTCTCTCAAAAATAAATAAACATTTTTTAAAAAATCTGTAAAAAGTCTGGGTAATGAGCATACAGACCCCAGGGCTTCCCTCTTTCTCTGGCCCCCACTCCCCATGATGAAGGTGATGATGAGACATTTTTTATGAATAGATTGTATCAGAGTGACTCTAACAGTACAGTGGCATTTCAGAATGCCAAGGATATTTTCATTAAGTTTCTCAAAAGAAAAACAGATTGCATATAAAGACTCAAAAATCAAAATGGCATTTCTCAACAGTAAAGCTAAAAACTAGAACACAAATTACATCTTCAAAATTTTCAAGAGAAATTACCTTTCAACCTTAAAATTCAGTGCTCAGATAATCAAATGTGAAAATAAAGACAGTTTGGGAACTACAAGTCTAAAAAAAATGTATTATCCATGGTCCTTTTCTAAAGGCCCTTCTACTAGAAGGTCTACTAGAAGTAGTCCTTGTACTGAAGGACGTGCTCCACCAAATCAAAGGGAGGGAGAAAACAAGGGGATGTGGGGTCCAAGACCCAGGGATTCAGCACAGGAAAGAAGAGGAGGGAAGTGTCAGGACACCAGCTGTACAGCCCATCTAAAGAGATATAATCCAGATGGGACAGAGGATGGAAGGGTCCAGGAGAGGTTCTCCAGGAAAAGAAGAGAGCTGACAGATTGCCAAATACATCTACCACATAGAAATTGCTATTCTGAGGGATTTTTCCATTTTATTGGGGAGTCTGGAAAGAAGTGGTGATAGTAAGGGGTGCCTGGGTGGCTCAGTCGGTTAAGCATCTGACTTCAGCTCAGGTCATGATCTCACAGTTCGTGAGTTCGAGTCCCACATCACGCTCTGTGCTGACAGCTCAGTCTGGAGCTTGCTTCGGATTCTGTGTCTCCCTGTCTCTCTGTCTCTATCCTGCTCGTTCGTGCTGTGTCTCTCTCTCAAAAATAAACAAACATTAAAAGAAGTGGTGACAATAAACTCCTAATCAAACAAAGAGAAGTAAGGTGATTCTTAATCTGAGGTGGGCAAACAGTGGACTAAAAAGGAAATTCAATTATAGCTTATTAACTGGCATGGCGGTGAGCCACACTTAACATGGTAATAGTGTAAACATTGAGTGCTGATTTAGCCAAAAATAGAGCTACTATCATATTGGAAGGAGAAGTAGGCAGTTAGGTCTCAGGTGCCAAAATCTCATGTAGAAAGCGGTTAATATATATAATCCATAAGGGGAGAAATGAGAGAATATACTTTAGAAAGACAGAGGTAAGTGTCAGAAACAACTAAGAGAATTAGAAGGTGTCGCTGCTGGGGAGAAGGATGTATATGAGCAGGAATGGAGACCAAAGATTCATTTATCTCAAGGAAGCCTTGCAGACATACTTGACTTCTGACCCATGAACAAATAATTTCTTAAACTTTCTGAGTTTTCATTTTTTCCCACTGCAGAACAGGGATAATGATAGTACTTACCTACAAAGCTACTACTGAAACCACATGACACAATTTGGTAAAAATGCTTTTGTGAGCATTCCCACTTCACTTAGACCAATCTTTCCATACGCAGGTGGAGTGAAGCCACACCTAAAACACAACTTGTCCAAGAACTGAGGGCTGGAATGTGAAATTGATGCAATGATAAATGGTTCTGCCATAGCTTGCTCGTCCCAAGTTGCAATTCTTTGTTATTCCTGAAGAAATCCATTTTTGCTGGTTAAAAAGAAATCTAATGCCAAATGTACACAAGCAGCAAGGAGGAATGAATGAATAAGTGTGTAAGGTTTATCAAGGTAGATGTCTCTTCTTACCTGAAATTAAGGAAGCTGAGAATAAATTATGTATAACTGGCTTTGACTTCCTTTCTAATTGAACTACGTGTTCTTAGACATATCATGTACCTTCCCAGTCTGAAGTTTCCTCGTCTGTAAAAATGGAGGTAAGCAACATCTGCCCTACCTGGCTGTTGTGATGCTTCAGTAAAATAACCAATGTGGAAGATCCCCTTGCATGATCTGACACAGTTTGTCCTCTGGCAAAGGGTGGCAGCTAGAACAGCCCCCACGTTAGTCTGCTCCTTCCATCTCTAACATGCATCAAGAATCCAGGGTCAGCTAATCAAAGCCTCCAGAGGATGGATCCATCCTGTTCCCTTTTCCCTCAATCACCCTTAATTAGATAACAACACATACTCACTGCAGAAAAGGCTGAAACTATAAATGAGCAAAACCAGTAAAATATGACAAATAATCCCCCATCAGTAAAAAGCTAACCATCATTCTTATTTTAGCATGTAAACGTCTATGCACTTTCTGGGTTTGCATGGAACTTTAAATAAAAATAAATTTTTATTCTACCTATTATTCTTTATTCATCTTTCTCCACAGTGAAATTATTTCACAATCACTATTTGGAATGGTGGCATAGCCAACGTAATACATGTCCTGCACCTTTTATACTCCTTCCTGCTACCCCTCGGGGATAGACAGTAGCCATTCCAGCACTTACCCAGCCTACTGGGTGGACCAGAGGGTTGAGACTAGAGGAAAAAGCAAAAGCCCCCTTAAGTTGTGTGTTGCAATACATGCTGGCAATCACAAGTACATTGATACCAACTCAGCTATCTCAAATGAGGCCAGCAGCTGCTCCATAAGCTTTTTAAAGCAGTGTTTATTTCTAGGTCTTGGGAGGAATGTGAGATATTTTGGAAGTCCTGCACATCTCTGACTTCTCAGAGCTCAAAAAATGAATACATGCACACAAACATATATATCTATATACACACATATATATACACACACACACACACACATATATACACATATACATATACTATATATAGATGCTACACAGTTACAACATATATATAATATTCATTGCACATAATGTATAAATATACATTGTAAGTAAATACGTACTGTAAAAATATATTGCACTAGTATGTGCATCTTATTTTGGGAAAAGTGGGCTAATTTCATCCTTCTATTGATAATAGGAACACTGGAAACTCAAGTTCTGCTACCTCCAGTGGGTAATGGGTTTTCTTGGAGGAAAAGAGACCCAGATTTAGAAACACACATCCAAAGCTTCAGCACGTACATAATAAAGATTTTGCTTTTCCCTAAGTTCATCTACAGAAAACTGCTGGGCACCAGGCTGTGACTTGAATAACCACCACTTATCTGTGCTGTAGAAGTAGGAATCGAGGGCTCTCAAGTAATGTATCTAATCCCACAAGCCACCTGAAAAAGCCCATTTCAACCACTGACATTCAAGTCATGGATCTCATCTTCTGCTTAGCATTCTTTCCCAAGAGTACAGTTCCCGAGGTTGGGAGCCTGTGCTGTACACTTAGCAGAAAAAAAGGATGAGAGTGCCGTGGCAGCAGCAAAGATGACAGGGTGACCCCCGCATTGCTCAGGCCTACCCTGAAAGGGATGGGAAAAGCAGCACAAGTCTGAGAGCTGGCCAGACCTGGGGGGGCTCACCAGGCCACGACTAACTGGAAACTGGCTCTAGTTCAAAGTCTTCTTTCTGTCACATAGCAGACTCAGTAATGGAAAGTTAAAAGAACCTTTGAAAATGCTTTTGCTATGCTAAACATATCTAAACTTAAAGGTGGAATTATTTGCCACATTCTACCTCTCGGACAAGAGGGGTTAAGGCTTAGGTTCAGATTCCCACAGAGAAGAAAATGTGAAACCAGTGAATTGCGCAGTGTGCTTCCTGCATCATTAATGATCCTTCGGAGTGGGAGACAATGGAGGGGGCACCAACAGGTCGTCATCCACCAAGGAACACACTGTTCATAACAACATGCATTGCTTTTTCCAGACAGAGAGGACTGGGTGAGTGCTAACAAGCTGGCACAACAGGCTAATTTGACGTGTGGGATTAATACGTTAATTTAATGCTCTCCTGTTTGGTTAAGTGGTGTGCATTTCTATATTTCTAAGTTTGGCATTCAAATCCCTTTATATGGGAACCATTTGGCTTCTCTAGCCTCCTTCCCTTCACGCTCCTGAGTGATAACTCCTCATCCGCCATGTCTGCCTCCTCACCTGAATGGCAAGCCATGTGCTCTTCTCCTGACCTGGAATGCTTGTCTTCTCTATTGAGAAGCTCTATCCAAGCTTCATTCTTAATTCTCCAGAATCCTACTCAACCCTCAGCTCTTTAAATAAACCATTCCTAAAAGCCTAGCTCACACTGACCACCACCCCTCATGAACATCAGCTACCTCCATGACTCATTCTGGTCTCTCTGCACAAAATGCCTTACATTGGTCAACTGATCTGCACGTGTCTTGCAGCTGGACCATGATCTCCAATGACACAGGGGAGATGCCTCACAGCTCCTTTCTCCCACTGTTAGCACCCTGGCCTGGAGACATAACCATTCTTTAACCTCACAAATCACCCTCTAGATTTTCTTCTTTCTGTTGGCCCCTTCTCCTCCATCCAACTTTTAAATGTTGGTGTTCCTCGGGTTCGGTCCTGGGCCACCACCTTTTCTTCACCTTCTGCACTCTCTCCAGAAAGTCCCAAACACTTCCATGGCCAAAATCCCAAGGACATGCTCCCAAATATCTATCTCTAGCCTGGACCTTTCATCTGAGAAATGCCTGGGAAGACTAGGCCAGTCTTCTATGATGTTTATGAAAATAAGACTATCTTTTTTATATAGATCAATTAGCTCTTCATAAAGTAAAGCTCTCATTCTGTAGTTTTATTGCCTCTGTTCCAAAGTAGACACTGCAAAGATGATTATCCTGATAGGCCACACAAATTACCTTGTTCTTGGAGGGAATTGATGAATAACAGATTCTACCATATACAATGATAAACTAGTATACAATAGGCATAGAAGCACCAAAAGGGATGCAACAAAAAGGGAAATGAGGAGGAAGGGACCATGTCTTTCACTCAGAGTTCCCAAGGGCTCTGCAACATGTCTCCCACATAGGGTACTAAAAATGCTTTTTTTCCCTAAATGAGCAAATTAAGAAATGAAGAATCAGACTGACCTTGCCAAAGAAGCCAAGCCTAGGAAGGGTTCCAGTCTTGAGAAAATGGCTTATCCACAATAAGTACTCGATCTCCATTTGCTGAATTGATTTAAGCAGTAGAGAAATAGAAGATTACGAGCAACTGTCAAACAGAACTACTCTTCTTAGACTAGTTTGCTTTGTGATCCTTCAGTTAGTTGGGAGTGGAGCCACTGACCTTCTTATCAGGCCAACTGACATGTATATCCTGCCAATTAGTGAGTTACGATTCCACAGAACTAAGTAAGCACTGGTTAGAACATGTCAATAATTTTTACAATGACTGAACTCTCAAACTCATGGGATTTCTGTATCTACATCTTCAAAGTCAAACCGACCAATATAGCAGATAAACTGAAAGGATATCAGCACAGAGCGATGGTCTTTGGGCTCCTTCTGACACATCAGAGCACCAGATCCCTCTCAAAACCATTAGACTGATCCTCCCTGATCGTCACAGGAGGTGTCTTTCCTCAATTAAGTCTATAAATAGAAATTTTACTGCTTCAGAGAGGACATAAATCAGCTCAGCAGGATACTCTTGGGGCAAAGAAGAGGAGACATGGACTAGGGGAGGAGGACATATTGAAATTATTCAATGAAATGAACATTAGGGGTGTGTGGGGGGTGAACTGCTTGAGATGTCGATTCTTCTTTGCATAGGAATAACTGACAAGCAGCCTGGAGGTGTCTTCCTTCAAAGGAGAGAGCACATCCAGAATCGAAAAGAAGTAATGTCACTCTACCAATGTTTCAAAATGTGTCCACTTATTAAAAGATTTCAATGCTGAACACAAATTCTAGCTCTGAGAGAGTGCTTGTATTGAGAAAAAGCATGCTGCTTCAGCAGTAACTCCTCTTTTGTCCACCCAGCTCGGGTGCTTTGTGATGGTACCTTTTGTCAGCTTCCTACAGCTTTGTGCCTCAGTGAGTCACAACCAATAATCCCCCATCTCATAAGGCAGCAGGGTACCACAAAGGCTAATTCCTCCCCATCCCTTTCTTTCCTATATATATTTCGTTCACTGAGCATTAAAATAGCATTTTGCCATCACTAGACCAATTACTATCTACGCTACTATGGAAAATAATAATCTCCCTGTATAATGCTCAACAAGCCTCAGCCTTAGGAAGTTCTTTCAGTATTTACTCTGTATTTTTCATGCTGCTGTATGAGCCCACTTCTTCTTATACTGCCCTCAGTGAAGTCAAAAGATATTCACTCATTTGACAAGTATTTACTGCATGCTTACTCTGTGCCAGGCATTGTGATGCATGCCAAGGATACAGATCTCTGACTTCATGAGGCTAATAGTTCAGTGGAGGAAATAAGGATTAAACAAGTCATTGGATAAAAATATTTATCAACTAGGGTAAGTATAACAGAAGAGATCGTGTACAAGGTGCCCAAAATAAGTTGTTAATTAGGACCTGTTTGAGTTAGGAGGGTCAGAGAAGGGCACCCAAACAAGGTATCATTCAAACTACAATCTGAAGGATGAAGAGAGATGGAGGGAGAGGAGAGAGAGCAGCCTAGGAGATGAATGAGCCTGTATGAGGGTTCTGAGGCAGGAGAGGCCTGGTGTGCAAATGAAGAGAAGAAGAGAGTGTAAAGTGGGGGAGGGGGCTAGGGAGTGGGGAACAGAGAAAATGGGGAGAGGTAGCAAGCTCAAGATCAGGCAGGGCCTCATAGGTCACCTTAAATATTGCGAGCTTGGTCAAAATAATGGAACACCACTAAGGATTTTAAGAAGGATAACAACATGGTTAGGTTTTTATTGAGAAGCATCACTCAGCACTATGAGGATAAAGAATTGAAGAAGGCAAAATGGAAGCAGGGAAACTAGTTAGCAGCTACTCAGTAGACTGGGCAAGAAACAAGAGCAGTTAGATTAGGATGACTCAGCAGAAATGGAAATAATTTTTACAAGTCAAGATCTACCTAGGAGATAGAATATACAGTATGAACAGGTAGAACTGAGGGAGCGAGAGTACAAAGGGTAACTTGATGGTTTTGGCCTTGAGTAACTTGATAGCTTATGACTTTCCTAGAAATAGAGAATGCTAGAGGGAAAGGAGCTTGTTGGAATCATGGGGGGAAGGGGTATACAAGTTCAGTATTACACGTGCTAAGTCCGAGATTTATCTGTGAGACACACAAGTGGAGACATCCAGTAGCCACTGGATACATGAGGTACCTCATCATTAATGATCATCACTCAAAATTATACCAGAGTCAAACACTCTACATTTGCTTAATTTTTTTCTAGATAGGGGTACATTCTAGAATTGCACTGCTCAAAATGGAAGCACCTAGCCACATGGGGGCTACTTAGATTCAAATTAAAAATTAGTTTCTCGGTGACACTAGTCACATTTCAAGTGCTCAGTGTGGTTTGCCTCCTGTATTGGTCATTTCCATTATTGCAGAAAGTTCGATTATACAGCCCTGCTGAGAACATCAGAGGGCTTCCTACTCATAACACTCAGCTCTGATTAGCCTTCCAGTGAGTGTTCAACTGCCATTCTATCAACACTGAGAAATCCCACCGTCTTTTGTGCTCCAAACAAAGCTTTGATGTTGAAGATGAAAAAGACATAAGAAAAGAAGATATGATCATCTTTGTTACTCAGATATCTTCCAATCTATCTTTAAAAAAACAGATGGAAAAAAAAACCAAGATGAAGGATGAATGCCATAGAGAGAGTGTATGGGCATCCTGGGAAGTGAACTCACATTATAAAAATACTATCAGATCCATGTTAGAGGAAATTAGGTGCCAAGGAGGCATTAAGGCAGTAAGTCTTCATCTGGATTTTGACAAAAGAATGGGGAATAGACTCATGAAAAGAGAGGGAAGAAGAGTAACCCAAGTTGGGAAACAGTTTATTCAAAAGGTTATACAACATTTGAAACACCAGCCATGTTTCCCTGAAGTTAGACAGAATCTACACTGAACTGTGTAAGAAACAGAGGAAGAAGTCTTTGGGTAGACAAGTAGAAGAAGAACTAAATAATCAACCCAATTGTGCACTGACTTAGCACTGCAGCGAACTCAAACACTGGGCTAACTGCCGGGGATATAAACGGTGATGGAACCCCGATCTCACACTCAAGGAGCTCCTCATCTACACAAGCCATAACCAACTACCAGGCTGCCAAGATCAAAGGTGATAACATAGATTTTACAAAATATGTTCTTTCTCAATAAATATGTACATTAAACAGTATATTCACAATATACATGACATGTATCTCACAAAAAAATGCATACTCAAAAACTACCACACACGTAGGTGTCTGAATTGTGGATGGATGCTTAAATGAGGTACACATGTGACGGCCCTGGAATGCACTGTCATGAAGCAGGGCAGACATTCAAGTGCTTCACCCTGTGAGAACTTTCACTCTCTTCATTTTTAACCAAAATTAATAGGCCAGAGGCTGCAAGGCACAGTTTGCATTACTCCTTTAACATTTTTGATTTTTAAAATTTATCAGTAACACAAGCCATGGCTCAAAGTCTACAGAGCAGTGCTTAACATTAAGTTCAAGGTTAATTTTAGACACTTCATGAAGGAATATAGAAACGTGTTACGGGGCTTCAGCCTAGGGTGAGAAGAATTCTCTGGCTTTCACAGGTGATAATTGGGTTTCAGACTTGGGGGAAAACTATTCGGACTTGAAGATGGAGATTGAAACCTTGATGATACCACCTTTTATGGTTTTTCTTTGTGTTACATAACCATGACTTTCACTGAAATTCCATTTTCTATTAGAATTCATTGATATTTCCTACCTGCTGATTTCTGGGTACTACTACTGATTAAAATATTTATCTTTTTTTCAAATTTTTAATGTTTTTTTCTTTTTGAGGGAGAGAGAGAGAGAGACAGAGTGTGAGCAGGGGAGGTGCAGAGAGAGAGGAAGACACAGAATCCAAAGCAGGCTCCAGGCTCTGAGCCGTCAGCACAGAGTCCGATGCGGGGCTTGAACTCACTGACTGTGAGATCATGACCTGAGCTAAAGTCAGACGCTTAACCGACTGAGCCACCCAGGCGCCCCTAAAATATTTACCTTTAAACATACACGAGCATATTTCAATTTCTTCAGATGTGTTATTTTGCTATGTGCTTTGTATGAGATTTTATTGAAATAACTGTCCACTTTTACTATGGCCATCTTTGTAAAAAAAAAAAAAAAACTCGAATGTACTATATTTGGTGGTGTTGGGTTTTTTAAATAAATTTGCTTTCATTGCATATACTGGGGGAGATTAAGCACATTAATCATTTCCCAATAAATTTCATGTGTTTTATTGCCTGCCATGAACACTGATGATAGCATATTTCATTTTAGCCTCTTTTTTCCAGGGTTATCAGGAATATTGCTGCATCTTCACAACTGATGGTTTCCTACAAGATTCTAATACACTGTATATCACTTTTATATGATAAAATCTTTGCTCATAGTTTAAAATCACTTAAAATATGTGTGTAAATGATTTTCCAAACCATTTTGCTGTAGAATTGGAACGCATCTTAAACACTTAACTGTTTTGTGTTTTTTTTATAATTTATTGTCAACTTGCAGCTAGTGCTCATCCCAACAAGTGCCCTCCTCAATGCCCATCACCCACTTTCCCCTCTCCTCCACCCCCCATCAACCCTCAGTTTGTTCTCAGTCTTTAAGAGTCTCTTGTGGTTTGCCGCCCTCCCTCTCTGTAACTTTTTTCCCCCCTTACCCGCCCCCATGGTCTTCTATTAAGTTTCTCAAGATCCACATATGAGTGAAAGCATATGGTATCTGTCTTGTAGCAAAGTGGATGGAACTGGAGGGTATTATGCTAAGTGAAACACTTAACTGTTTCTTATGCTACGGTTACAGTACCTATCAAATTAGCCATGATTAAAAATGCCAGCACTACTCAGTATTGGCAAGGGCTTTTGCATGCAGTGTTGGTAGGAATGTATATTGGCACACTCTGTCTACAGGGCAGTTGAGGAAGAGTTAAGCAGTATGCATGGCAAAAAAAGGTGAGAAACACTTTTAACTTGGCAATTTTACATACAAGAATTCACCCTGGTTGTATTACTCATCTCGGTTTTGACCGACAACTGCAAAAAATTAGAGTACTATGATTGTCAATAACAGGAGACTAATTCAATAAATGATTGGCATAGTCACATGATGTAATTCTATGTAGCCATTTAAAAAGGGCTGTTAGAAATAGATTTGGTGACACAGAAAGGTGGTCCTGTATCTCTGGAATAATAGGATTTGTTTTAAACATTACATGTGTGTGTGTTTATATATGTATACGTATAAAGAAAAAAGAAGAGTTGTTAGTAACAGGAATTTTTGTTGAGGCATTTTTCTTTTCTTGTGTGAATGTTCTTATTTTTATATAATTTTTATATAATATAATTTTATATAATTTATTTTATATAATGTTTTTATTTTTACATAATTTTATATAAAAGGCATGTATTGCTTTTATAGTTAAACATTATGTAAAAAAAAAAACAAAACCCTGCTATTTCTGGGCACATACACTTTGAACTGATCTGGCAGGAATGACCGATGTTGCAGTGAATCTGACTGATGACCACCTTCCCTCCCAAACCCAGTCCTCCCAGCTCAGCTGTTCCCCTGCCACAGGGGCAAGGATCCTGCTCACCAAGCTGTCCTGGATGCACCGGGTCTGCACAAGCCTCTGGGCCGCATTCTCCACGATGACTCCCAGCCAGTTGAGCGCTGCCCAGTACCAGAGGTAGTCATGGCCACCATGCCAGAAGCTCACAAATGCAAACGTCACTGCAGTGGAAAACAGTGTCCCCAGTAGGCCATGCTGAGACCCTCCTATGGGAATGTACACATACCTAGAGAGAGAAGAGGCTATTAGGAGCCATGCAGCAGGCTGTTCCTACAATACTACCGGTTTCGGAACTCGATTCTCCTGTCACACATTATTACTGAGCAAGTGAAGGCCCTTCCCGGCCTCGAGGAGGATGCAGAGCTCTCCTTAATTCTCCAACACCCACGGAACTGGCAAAAACACAGGCCTCCGTTCTGAGGGGCTTTAGGTTAAATGAACACACAGGCTCATTACTGGAGTAAAGTAGCACTTACAGGAGGCAGGGTAAGGAGTAATGAATTCAGTTTGTAAAAGAGGGGTGCCCAACCCTAGAAGCCCAAACACAGAATGACAATTAAGCTTCCAGTTACACGGGGACACCAACCTTCAAGACAGATATATATTGTACAGCTCAAACTATTATATTTATGGGAAGCCCAGTATTTAAGCACAATTGCTGCAATTAGGCTCATAAATAGCAGGAGCTGGGTGCAGAATAGGGGTGCCAAGACTGGTTGCCCCAGCTTTCCAGGCAAGTTGCCCACAAGGAGTAGTGACTTTGCAAGAGACGAGCTCTGTGCTCACAGGTTAGCCAAATTATTGCCCGAAATGCAGAGCCAACCCCTGGGTATGCTTTCTACTGCTGAGGGAGCTATCGGACCACATATAAGCAAGACCATCTTCTTCAATCAGTATTTTCTCAGTCGGGTTGGATAAACCCACCCCTTGGGTTGTGAGGTTTTTGTTAGAGGCCGCTTCAGTTTGGCCAGCTAGGATCATATCCTCCTTGAAGCAGACTTTTTAAAAAACCCACGAGATGGGGCGCCTGGCTGCTCAGTCTGTTGAGCATCTGACTCGGTTTCGGCTCAGGTCATGACCCCAGGATTGTGGGATCAAGCCCCATGTTGGGCTCCAGGCTGAGCATGGAGCCTGCCTGGGGTTCTCTTTCTCCCTCCCTCTGCCCCTCTTCCCTACACTCTCTCTCACTCTCAAATAAATAAGTAAATCCCATAGGCTGGTCAGTGCTTCTTTGTCCAAACTTCTTCCAGGAAGGAAAATGAAATTATCATTTCCTGAAAACACAGTGTGTTCCAGGCACAACACTAGACACTTTACCCGCATTACTTGGTTTGATTCTTTGAAGCACCATAGGGTTTACACCTGCTGTTCCAGCATGCTGACCAGTCTATAATTTGTCCTGTTAATATATTATTTTAATATTCTGTATATTATTTTAATATTCTGTACGAAATGCTATTTTAAAATCATTTTTGACTAGAACAGTTTCACAGATAAGTCAAAAATTAAAAATGAAAACCACTCCTTGGTCAATAAATATTTCAAAAAAACTGTTTGATAAGTATTTTTAAATACCCTCCTTCACTCTCAAATGTGTTCCAGTTTAGATAAAATTACACGATCAGCTTAAACAGCCCCATTTTGTAGGTGAGAAAACAGGGTGAGCAGTTAGCTTGACCGTAGCACACATCCAGGAAGGGGAGGAGCTTAGATGCACACCTGTAACTACAGCGCTAGAGTTCCTGTTTTCTACTACACCTATATCTTCCACTCCAATCTAAAACCAGAAAGCATGTGAGAATGTAGCCATTTCAGAAATAAGTGGAGCAAATAAAAGGCTTTCTCTTGTGCAAAAACAAGCCCATCTTGACAACTAAGTTAGCAAATATGTATCGAGCACTCACTACAGATTAAGGGATCCTCCATCTGCTGTCAAGCATTTATTTAGGCCTCCAAGGCAGTCTTGGCATTATGGGAAACACAGAGACATAAAACACTGTTTCCTGCCAAAAAGGACAGGTAGAACTGGTTGTGAAACAATAGCAAACAAGTCGCCGCGTTAGGCTACATATATGGTCCAAAGTAGACCAGGAGAGTTTAAGAGTGTGGAGGAGAAGCAAGTGAGTGCAGGCAAGCGGACCTTACCTTGGCAGGGCCAAGAGGATGAGTTTTGCTAGGCAAAGGAGAGAAGGGTGGGTACTGCCTGAGCCAGAAAAGCCTGACCACCCCAGGCACAGCGGTTTAATTCAGTGCTCTGCTGCCCCCTAGAGGTTGCTTTGTTATTGGTGTAGTATATTCCTCAGTAGAAGCAAAAAGCGGGCCACAAGTCTCTACAGCCTCCTACCTACATGGAGGTAGCTGCTACCCCAGCATGGCACTCCATGAGGCCGCGCTTCACTTTATACAGTGTTGTGTGTAAGAAGGCTGCAGAGAGCAAGAGTGAGAGCGAGAGAGAGGGAAACAGAGAGTTGGACAAACCAATGTCAAAATAACTGCTCTTTACAGCAACTGTGCAGATAATTTTATAAAACAAGTTAATATAATACCAATACTCTTCTCACCCAACGTAACTATTTCATGTTGACCTTTTTATTGTATCTTACTATGTTAAGGTGAGCTGCACTATATATATAAGAAAACCCAGTATAGGGGCATCTGGGTGGCTCAGTCAGTTAAGCATCTGACTCTTGGTTTCAGCTGATGTCATGATCTTATGGTTCATGGGATTGAGCCCTGCATCAGACTCTGCACTGACAGCACAGAGGCTGCTCGGGATTCTCTCTCTCCTCTCTCTCTCTCTACCCCTTCCTTGCTCACTCGTGCACTCTCTCTCAAAATAAATTTAAAGAAAAAAAGAAAGAAAGAAAAAGAAAACCCAATGTAGAATAAAAGCCTCTCATCATCCACACCAGTGGTCCTTCATATTGGCTTCAACTCCAAGAAGGATTTATCCTCGCACTTGTAACAAACAAGTGTCTAGCCCCATAATTACATGCACAGCTATTTTAGGGATTCTGCACTATGGCTTTGTGATTTGGCCTTCAAAATGACAGCCAACCAAAATCTGAGAATTCATTGTATTCCTGAAATTCATATATGGTAGGTCTCCAAGGACATGAGGCTGCTTATTTTAAACCAAAGGGGGGTATGGTTACCAGACTGGAAGATAAAAATCCTTTCTTCATTCTTAACTTCTGGAAGGGAGTAGGTACATAAAGAAGAAGGGCAATAGGTTATTTTCTTCCACAAATTCTGCCAGTCTTGTGTCAGTTCCATGATTAATAAAAACAGAATGCATCTCTTTTTAAAAAGCAGCCGGGTGACCCCACTTACTGAGATCCACTGCACAATGAAATTGATTTCCCAAAGGAATAAAGCTTTCAGCAACCACCTTCTCAGCAAAGCAAAACATACAAAGATTTTTCTTGCCAGCGACCATGAGCTTGGGTCTGCACAGGGCCTGCCCCTGCCAGGTGGCCTCATGCAGTCACTGCTCACAAGGAACACTGCTTGAAGAAGTTAGCAGTCATCCACAGCCACCTTCTTTATTCAAAACCATCTCTCGAAGTCAGTGTAAGAGAGCAAACCCCCAACTCAGGAGGAGGATCTTACGTTAATAATGTCCACCCTTTACTGAATGTCTATAGGCCAGGTGCTTTATGTATACTATTTGTAATCATTACAACCACCTAACAAGGAACTAATGACCAGGCCTGTTTTACACAGGAGAGGTGAAATCCGAACCTAGAATGTTCTGATTTCAGAACTCCCAGGCTATGCCCTAGTATGCCATTTTTTATTGTGATCAGAGCATTTCTCGGTGATACGTTCCTCTTATTTGACCAGATCTTCAATGCAGTGTCCACAAACACATTCACCAGTATTTTATTAACTGAAGAAATGTCCTTTTGTAGGAAAGGAGTCTTGCTGGGGAGAAAGATACTTATTATTTACAAAGGCATTTGGGCCAAGGAGCACTGTGCCATAAGTCCAGAGGTACAAATTCAAATTTTAAACAGACTGACTAGTTTCCTTCTGTCCCACAAGCAGACAGGACACGCTCTATCTCAACTAGACCGGCATCCTGCAGATGTCTGACTGCAAAGGAAGCGGGGCATAAGAACTGGATGGTTGGGGGGGCTGTTGCTGAGTAGGTATATGTGAAGGGAGAAGAAAATATGTATCTCTCTCAGATCCACTATAAGAAACAACTCAAGAATATGTCCTACAGTAGAGGAGAGGGGTGATGAGAATCCATGTGGTAAATACATTAATCTTAAAACCACAACACTTCCTTTTCCCAGGACCAACACACCGGCTCTCCAGCTTGTCATATTATCTGCAAACCCTTTGCTGAGGCCCAATGCCAGACAGACTCCCTCTGAGGTAAGAGGGTGAGGCACCTAGGATACTAAATGACTTGGTTCTCACTATCCCATGGAATGAAGTGAGGTGGGCTTTTGGGTCCCAGCGTTCAATGACCTGTTGCTTGGCAGGGCTGAGACAGGCAGTGACTGACACCCCATTCCAGCTCTGCCGGATCTTTCTATCCTCATTTCCTACTGGCTCTCTCGGCAAATCATGAAATCCTGAACAAATGGGGCTTTTACACCTCTACGCCTTTAGTCATACCATTTTCACATCCTCCGGCCTCTCTGGTTTTCCAACTCTTATTCAACCTACAAAATTAAGTGGATTTTCCATCTCCTCCAGGAAGTCTCTTTTAAACATTCCCACTCACTATTTAACCCAGACAACCTACTGTTTGTACCACTGACTAGTTATTCATCAAAAGATGTCTTTCTACTAGGTTGTCATTTCAACTAAGCTGTAAGATTCTTTCAGAAGTACTAGATGTGTGATGTGTGTACACATGTGCAAGTGTTACCATATGGCTCCTAGTTAACAATATTTATGTACCAGCAACCTAATTTTCATACACCCCAATAACTTTTAAACTTGTCATAAATTGTCACCACTGCCACAGACCGACTATGAGCAATTAGGAACCAAGAGAGGATTGCAGGGCCCTGCCCCAGTTACTGGGAGAAGCTTCACAAGACACCTGTTGCTAAAGAGTACAGACACTAGAAGGACCCTGTAATCTCACCACACTTTGTAATCCCTATTAGAGCCAAAGTATGTGGCCCCAAACCTCTAGACCTATCTCAACCTCAGGAGATTGGACAAATGACAAGTACTAGCCTTATATAAAGACTAGAGCCTTTAGTCACTGGGAAAGGCAAGACTCCTGGCTGCATTATGTTGTTGGTTCACCAGGGCTCTAAGAGAACATCCTGCCTAGAGCTCTTTGCAGAGGTGGCCAGGGTCTCCTAGACCCAGCTGTTATGGGCAGTGGCTCCCTGAACTGACCTTCACTCTGACTGACCTTGACCCATACTTAAATTCTCTCTCCCACAGCCAAGTCAACCCCCATCTTCTGGGTAGTGGACAAAGACCTGGTGTTTAGATCACACAAAGGAAGCTACAGATCTGCTTATAAAAAGCTTTCATAAGAAGATGCACACAGTAATGAAGTCACTGTCCAGTACAGATCATAATGGAATTTTAATAAGTAAAAATCAGCAGTTGGTTAATGGGCAACTCTAGACTTTATCATCTCCAAAAGGCTAAGAGACGTCCACTTCGAAAGCAGAGGGCACATTTTGATCAGGGCTAATTCTCAGCAATTTTACCAAGAGACGCTGGCTGTAAGTTTTATATGCAACTCTGAAAAATTGCTTATTAAAAATGCTATGTCCTATTTGGCAACACAATATTGTAGAATTTATAAAATAGAGATTAAACTCAGGCTATATTTAGCCTACATTTAAACTTCTAGGTTCATGTAATTAGATGCCAACTTTTTTTTTTAATTAATCTTTTCATTCCACAAAGCCAGTAGCTCAGTGGGTTGAGGTGCTGTGCTGATAAACTCAAGCCTATAATGTCTATCGTAGGGAAAGATTAGCTCTACTGTCACAGACCAAAATCCAAACTCTAGCTCCCCAAAAGCTCTATCTTCCTCGCTGCAGAAGAGGCTGACAGAGAATGAATGGCTCAGCCCAGCCTTCCTCACCACCAGAACACAGCCCAAGTACCAAAAGCAGCAAAGCACAGGGCATGCAGGAGAGCAATGCTTGATATCTGGAGATGTGACCTTGGTCCTGCTCTGTCACTTACCAACCTCTATAACCTTGAGCTTGTCAATTAAGGCTGCTCAGCTTAAGTGTGAACACTGAGCACATACTAGGAGCACTAAAACCTTCTTTGTGTATGAGCTGCTAGGAAGATCAGATGAGACAAGATAAATGTAAGGAGTTTGGAGATTTCAACACTCCATATGAATGGGAGGATACATACTAATAATCAGCCAGCAGCACCATACTTGTATTCAGGATAAAACAAAATGTCATTATTATAATGATCAAATGCCATTCCTACACTTTCCATAAGCATTTGAAGGCAACAACATCTCTTACCTGCTTGCTCAGAGATGTTCTTTACTTAAAACCGTTAGTCTTAAATATGCCACGATCAGAACCAAGTTGCTCAGTGCTCAGGGGTCTACGCTATGGATTCAACACCCACTCACATAGGCCTGCTGATAATGCTTAGCCCAGATAGAGGCCAGCTGTTCTCCAAACACAGGGGCCTGTAAAATGTACATGGGTGGATCAGGGCACAGTAGCCCCTACCGCTACTTGGTCCGTCACCAACATCTTACCTGCTGCCCTTCCACTCAGGTCCCCCCTCACCTACTTAGTACAAGAGCCATCTGACCAAATCCTTTCCTTATAATCGGTGACTGCTGGGTGGGCAGGACCTAAAAAAAGTGCTTTTACAGGTTTACTCATTCAACCAGTTTAAAGTAGCCTAATCCAGAAGGTTCAAGCCTCGGTGATACATGAGTCTTTGCAGTACTATAATCCTCACACTATAGACTGGATTAAAAAAAAAAAAGTATCCTTTAAGATGCAATACTTCAAAACTAACTTCCAGTCACAAATGGAGGAAGCAAAGGGCCAGCTGGAGGTGATCAAAGACAGGGGTGCACACTATTTCCCTCCATCGGGTTTCCAACCTTCTACTGCTTATGAGCACATTGAAGCCTCAGCTCTTGGGCCCACGTCTATTTTGGGTTATAAATAAACACAGTATAAAACAGATTCTTTGGAGATTTGAGCAGAGGAGACAGAGTGGGAGTTTATACTCTTTAGTGTTACGGAGCTGAGTCTAATCGCTAATAAAAAGGTCCTTGAGCCTCAGTTTAATAACCACCAAGATTTCCTGGCTGCCTGCCTGTCTCCCCACCTTCCTCCCAAGAGGATGCTAAAAGCATCTGTAAGCTTCCCTGCGCCAGATGAAAAGGAGGGGTGTACGGAAAGTCAGAGGAGAAGGAGCAAACCCAGATGTCTGCATGATATAGGTCTGTACGGCCCCCCATCTCATGGAGGGAAAGGGTTGAAGAGAAAGATGCCATCCTTCCCTGCTCCTAACACATTTCCCAACCTTTGCTTCATCAGCAGATCCCAAGCCCTGGATCAAAATTACGACCATCCTGGGCACACACCTCCTCTTATAAGCAAATGTACTGTTTCTCTCATATGCTCCCTTTTTGATCTCTGCCTCTCACCCATATCCTATCCAGGGCCACCCTACTGGTTTAACCGTCTAACTCAATTATCATGACTGTTAGGGAAATGTTCACTACAAAATGAACTTGTACAACTCCAAAGCTGCTGCATGGGTACAATGCCTTGAGGGTCCCTAGAATGAAGGGCTCAGAAAACAAGCACCATAAAGAAATGCCTAACTGATGACTGAAGCATTTCATTCTCCATCTGGGTTTATGGTGTAATGATTTTGAAACAGACATGCTAGACAGGGCCCCACAGAGGTAGGAACCTTGGCCCTGATAGATATGTGGTCTGTGTTCCCACAGCAACACAGTACCTCACACATAAAGTCCAGTTGGTTGGTTGTTCGGGCCAAAACAAAAACTAAGTTAAGGAAAAGAAGATGCAAGTTCTGTGTCCTCAGGAAGCATCTAGTCTGACAATGGTAGGCAAGTCCTTATCCTCAGGGGGTCCCGCCTATAAGAGATTTCCAATGCATCATGTCCTAAATTAAAACCTATTTGCCTGGCTTTAAAAAGTCATTCTCCAACTGGCTCTCTCCTATGCCACCAATTCCATTTTGAGTCTCCAAAATAGGTTTGCCACTCCAGTCAGTGAACTTCATTCTTACACAAGTCTGAGCCCTACGATCATGCCAGCCTATCCCCCAACCACAGATAACCCCTGACCGTCACTGCCACTATTTGATCTTCCAAAATGGGTTCAACACACACTTCAAGGGAAACTTCTCCTGCCAATCCCACTGAATGCTGGTGGCCCTTTGATTCTTCCTCTCCTCAGAATTCATGTATTCATCACAGCCTCATCTCCTCAGACTTGTCGATGTGCTGCTGTCTCACATTTCTGAGCCATTTCATCAGGTCAAAGGGTGTGTAGGATCCCCACCTCACAGGCAAGACACAGAACAGGGAATTGTAACATTTCCCTTTTCATTGCCCTCCCCCAGAGTCTACCTTAGACTCAGTAAATCCTGACCAACTTCCTTCTTTCCCTCATCCTCCTTGTTTCCCTGATTCATCTTCCTTCCCCTTCTTCTTTTGACTGTCACTCTTTCTAAACAAGATGATTCTCCAGCTAGAAAGTATGGCCTCACAAGCAAATGTCACTGTTTACCACATACTTTTCCAAGGTGCTATGGGGTTTGCAGGATAACAGTTACAGACTAAATCACAGACACCAACAGGAGGTGCCCTGAGCAAGGGGACAGCTGGCAGAGACTGAGAGGTGGGGCATGTGCCAACTCCAATTTCCCCAGGAAGCTGCCACAGCTACCCAAAAGAAAAGGGAGATTTAACAGCAAAGCAAAACTTCAGTGTTAAATGTTTTTAAAACTAAAGCACCAAGTTGGGAGGGTCAAGATTTGTGATGTTAACTTTGAAAGCATCAAATAAAACGATGGATACACCCATCAGTATTAGGTACCTGTGAGGGGAAGGTGTTCCCAAGGCCAACAGGAGTGGGGCTTTAACCCTTCAACTTTTCTAACAACAACACTTCCTCTGCCATGAATGTCACTTCCAAGCCCAGTGTGTGTGTTTGCTATAAGAGAAAAGCTGAGCTGAAGGGTCAAAACCATTGTTGAGCATGAATTAATGAATGCACACACACCACCTGAGAGCATAGAAGAGGGTGGAAGTCTGGATACGTAAGTCAGTCACAGACTTCAGTGCTGGTCCCTTTTCGAGGCCGTGGTTTATAACTAAGAAAGGATCAAGGACTAGGGGAGAACTATGGGATCAAGTCTCTATAGTTTGGAACATGAATGTTCTAGAATGACCAATCACAGTGGCATGCTGTTTTTACTGGTTTCTGCTGAAACAGAGAGGATCTATCTTTTCTAATGGATTTTCGAGACATGGAGTGCCTGAAATAGGAGCTTATTCTTCTAAGTTCCCCATTTCCCCACCTCCCTGCTGCCATAAAGTTAACTCAATGAATTAATGTGAAATGCATGAGGAAAGGGTTATCTGAAGAAAGCCTGCAGTGAATCCTGACTCAAGGTGATGAATCCTTTCCTGGTAGCAAATTTCCACCCACCAATTTATCTGCTTTGCCAATTCATACATTTATATTCTGGACCTTCTTAAAGAGTAACAGCCCATTGGTAATGAAAATGCACATCTGGGGTGGCCAAGGATGGGGTCTGATGCCCAGGAAGGGAGAAAAAACTGTGAGCAGATATCATACAGGCACCATTTTTAAAATAATGCCATTCAAGACTGTTTTCAGGAAGAAGAAAAATAAAAGTCTCGGGCGCTGAAGTGATTTTCAAAAAATAATCAAAGCAAAATGGTTGCTGGTGGTAATAATGAGGCTACTCCCTCTCTGGACTGAAATCAGCACTCTGACAAATCAGCTCTGACCTAACGGTTTCAACTGCCTCTCATTTATCATAATTATGATCCACAATCCCTATCAGGCATGAGACTTTAAGGCCGGGCACTGGAAGCAAAAACTGATAATGCTTGGGTTTGGGCGCGAATGGCAATAAATCTGCAGCAGCATCCAACACAGCCATGCTAGCACAACATTTACGGAAACAAAGCAAAGAACATCATCTCATGCCCGGAAAACAATGCCCCAATAAGCATTTTTCCCTTAATGCAGTGAGAGGCCGCCCAGATGACACTGCTTATTCGAAAGATCCCATGGTAATTGAATGAACTCTTGAGTACACATTAGAGATTAATATTTTAAGAGCTGGCATTTTACAGAGACAGTCTAAGAATGACATTCCATGTGTGTCACAAAAGGCAGAGTCTTCCGTGGATTAAAAGTGCCACCGTTCATGCAGTAAAATCATAAGAAATCCACAGATGTCAGGCATGGAACTGGATATTAACATGGTAATCTGTATTGGGAAAGCAGTCCCGTGCCGAGGGTTGAGGAAAGAAGGGGACCAAAAGAGTGGCATTTTACTTGCTCCCTGGGCTCCTTCTCAAGTACGGTCAAGATGAGGAAAGATGTTTTATGGGCTGGAGAGGACTGTGCTTGACCTTTACCTTATTCCTGAGAAAGGTGGGCAGAGAAAATGGGGACTAATCGAGTAGTCCCCAGCTACAAGTGGCGAATGTGGCTGCAGAGAGAAACCAGGTCTCAAGTCTGGGGAAGCAGAGAGGCAGCTCAGGTTCAAACAAAAGAAGTGCTGTTCCTGGATCTTCCCTCCCACACCATGGTCCTGCCATCCAAGACTACAGCCAGTGAAACTGCAGACAAGGGCAGTTCCCAAGAGGAGCCATTTCATGGGGGGCCAAAGAGCAACAACATCCCCTCATAGCTCCTACATATGGCTGTGGCGTCCCATTTGCCCAGGCTACATTCATTAACACAAATCTAAGGCCCTGTAATCAGTCCAGCAGACCTGGGCTTCCAATACCATCAGCCTTCCTGGTGAGAAAGGAAAGGGCATCTTCCTTTCCATCTATCTGGATCATGTGCCCAAACACAAGGTGTACGGCAGAAAGTAGCTGACTGAGTTTACTATCTTCACCTAAGGTGAAGTATATTTTGAGAGCTCAATGAACAGACCCTTTTTCCATTCCATAGTCAAGGCTAGGAGACAGGGGACCTACTTCCAGAACATTCCCTCTTCTCCTAGAGTGAGTTTCTGAAACCTTTCAGGAGAGAGGGGTGGCTGCCCGTGCTGCAGAGGACGGAGGTGCTAAGGTGCAGCTGTGGGCTTCAAACACCAACTCCTCTTAGCCAGGAGCCGGGGGCCAGGGGCCATCCTAGAATGGGCTGGATGTAGGAGGCAGCCAATCTATTACTGAGTTCAATTGTGGGATCGGTATTCCCAACCCATCTGGTTGCTGTCATGTCTGAAACAATTTCCTGCTGTGACACAGTCATGACAAGACCTCTGAGGCTTTCTTAAGTGACCTCCTCTGGGAGTCCCAGTACCACAATTCTCCGTCACTTCAAGGTCTCAGTGTTCTAGCTCTTCAGTGAGGAGCTTGCTGGAGCAATGGAAACCTCATCGCTACAATGGATGTCAAGGGTGACTCCCAATTCCTAATGGCCGTACAGTCTTCCCAGCATAAGATCCCTTCTGCTCCTCCCCCAACATACAGTCCTGGGTGGTGGGTCTGTGGCTGGTCCCCTTCCTCAGCAGCACCAGCAGGTGCACCGTGGCTGCTTCTGGCACAGCTGCAGATTCTTCAGTGTTCTCTCCAGCATCCTACTCTCCAGGAACCCCTAGGTCTCCAGGGCTACACTGCAGTGTCATGTGCCCAACATAGTTCTTGAAGGGAGCTTGCATCAGGGTCTTTGCTGAGCCCCGTGGGGCTGTATAGGTCTTTGGAGAACATTAGTCCAAAGGCCCCTTGGGAACAAGACCCCTCATAGCATCGTGCTCTGAGCAGGGTACCAGACTCCACAAAGGACTGAGCCCCTCCCGTGGCTCTGGGTTAGCTCAAATACTCCTGACAAGTGTGCTCTCAGGGCAGCATGCAGTGCACAAGGTGAAACGTCACTCTTCAAGGGCATGGGTTTCCAGGAACGAAGCATTCTAATGGTGACTCTGAGTTGCACCTGTGTAAACAGCCAGGTATTGTTTAACCGTGTAACAACTGTCCACTAGAATTAAACCAAAGTGACTCCTTCCTCCCAAATTACACATGCATGTATTTGTGTATGTGAAAGGAATGGGCCTAGTAAAAATATGCTTAGTACCAACTTAGGGCTAGGCACCATGAAAGACACTGAAATAGCAAAAAGGTAAATAGAAACATCCTGTGCATGCCTGGAGTATAGACTGGGGTGGGGTTAGACATCTAGAGACACAGTTTGACACACTGCAAATAAAGGCAGAAAAAAATAAATGCAGCCCAGAGATCTAAGCAACACGCACATACTAGGGGCATGCAGTGGAAGAAGGGGTTAATTCTGTAGGGAAGGATTCATAGAGAAGGGCCACATCTGAGGCGGAGGAAGGGACACAGAGAGAAGGCTCTACTTTGTCTTTACTGACCAGTTGACACAATTCCCACTTAACCCTAATAACACAGACAAACTCTTACCAAAGCCAATGTCAGAGGAGAACGGTCATCATTGCCTGCTCAAATCTTTCAAGAAAACTCTTACAAGTTGACAATTTAAAAAAAAAAAACATAATCTTACATTTCACTTTGGAAAATCAAAATGGTAGGCTACACGGTGACATTTGGGCATATGAGACATGAAATAAAATGAAACTTTCTTAACAAGCCACCTGGGAACCAAAGGGCACCTAGTCGTTGCATCTGGATGTTAATGATGCCACCCCAGGAATGAGACTGGATCAGCAGGCAGGGACCTGGATGTGTGTCAGGCTGTGTCTCCACCTCCATCACCCTGAACAGTGGTGACCCAGGCAGGGCCACAGAGTCTCCATCTAAGAGACACATTTATAATCCATGTCTAGCTCACCTCATAGGATTGTATATGATGATCAAATAAAACAAAAAGGATGAAAATGAACAAAAACTTAATGTAAAAATTATTATACTAACAGTATATACATAATAGAATATTTGGGATACTATCATCTATAATAATCAGCGCAGGAATTTCCATGGAATTTTATTAAGCAAAAAATTAAATATTTTGCTAATAAAGAGAAAAAACAGACTGCTCACTTTAGCCTATAACACTTATAGCACTGCACTACACATTTTATAGGTATTATTTAATTTTCGATCCTAAGAATCTCCGCCCTACCTCCAACCCAATTTACAGATGAGGAAAATAAAACTCAGGGAGGTATATACTTTCTTAATCACAGAGCTGGCAGACTTCTTCCATGCCACATCAGAGAGCAGAGCCTGGACCCACTGGTGAAAATGACAAGGAAACATGTCCTACACAGCTAATGGCAGAGGGGAGAGTGAGATTCAAGTCTGAGTCCAAAATGTGTGCTTTTTTCACTAGATCAAGTGGTTTCTCCAAGAGAACTATGGATGTTAGGCACAGATGACCCACAGGCTTCACATTAAAAAAAAAAAAAAAACAGTTAATATTTAACCTAATAATTTTTAGCTTTTAAAAATATCTATTGAGTCCCTAGTAGGTGGCAATCCCCATGCTCAGTGCTTTGTAAAGTATTTCACTTGATTTAGATGGTACTTTAGCATTTTTAGCTGCCTTAGAGTCATTTCTGTGAACCTAAGTTATCATTGTAGCAGCAAAGCATGACAGTTCTAGATTATGAGTGTCTGACTATGAGATAACAAAAAAAAAAATCCAATCCATTTCCATTCAAATAAATCTGGTGGAAACTTATATATAACACCTCAAAGTCCAGAGGGAGGAAGAAAGGATCTCAGAGGCCATCTTGTTTATGGATCCCTGTACCACACCCACAACCAGAAGGCCTCTGGCCTACACCTCAGTACGCTCAGTGACCGAGAATTATCAACTTCTGGAAAAAGTCTTTTCTACCACTTTTTTAGGCAACTTAGATTGAAGACAAGCTTCTCTGTACATTTCACCAATTAATCCCAGTTCTCCTTTCTGAAGAAACACAGAACAAATGTAGCAGGTCTGTAGCCGGCAGCCTGTCAAATATCTGATGAAGGTCCTGATCTCTCTCCAGAGGCTTAAATTTGCAGGCAACATATCCTCGGTTTCTTTATCCATTCTTTTATATCTGGTTCCAAATCTCCTATCATAGTTCACCCTATTTTTTTTTTAGATATCTTCTCACTTGTCTAGGTTCCTCTAGGATTATGGTACCTGAAGCATATTGAACATTTATGGAATGATATGAAGAACGGACTAGGAATACCAATTCTCTTTCTAATCATATATCCTTATAATCGCAAATATTTCCTACGCATCTACTATGTGCCAGGAAGTATGCTAAGCGCTGGAGACATATGGGAACGTGCCTTGTAAAATGGACCTCACAGAGCTTACATCCGACCTATTATACGGACAAAACCCATGAGGACATTTGTTTCAGGGCAGCCTTATCTCACACCAAAGGTTGCACTCAGTGCCTTTCTGAGAAAGTCAAAATCACCATATAAGAGTGTCTTCATCTTCTTTCCTAACCACATACATCTTTATCTCCACCCATTCATCTGTGTTCCCATAGTGGAAGGGATGGACTTCCCAGGACTAAAACAAACTCTGCTCTTTGGTTCTCTCCCCTTCAGCCTCACGAGTGACCATGCTTCATCAGTTATTCACCTCTCTCCTTACATCCTCAACCAGCTTCTCTAAACTGGTTCTCTCCTTAGCGTACACATTCCAGCCCTTCCCATTTTATAAACACCTTTAGTTCATCCCACAACTTCTACATCTTCAGCTTCAATCCTAACTTCTTTTCTTCAGAGCCACTTCTCCATATCCTTGACAGAGCAGTCCACACACAAGCTCTAAATCCACCCTCCCACCCACTCCCTAACCTATTGTGGTCTGACTCCTGCTCCTCCCCATTCCATTTAAATAACTTTTGTCAAGGTCATTAATGTCCTCCAGATTGTCAAAGCCAATGGATATATTTATATCCTTCTTTTCATGGCTTAATCTGCCACATTTGGCATTGACTGTGCCTTCCACATCTGACCACTGTAGTACTACTTACATTCATTATAGAAAATTTAGAAATAGATACATTAAAAAAAAATCCAAAAATAACTACCAATGACCTTTTTTGTATATCCTCTTTGACATTTTTCTATAAATGCACATAGATGTGTACTTCTCATAAGAATAGGATCAGGGGTGCCTGGGCGGCTCTGTCGGTTAAGCATCCAACTTCACCTCAGGTCATGATCTCACAGTTCATGAGTTCCAGCCCTGAATCATGCTCTGTGCTAACAGCTCAGATCCAGGAGCCTGCTTCAGTTTCTGTGTCTCTGTGTCTCTCTCTGCCCGTCCCCAGCTCACGATTTCTCTCTCTCTCAAAAATGAATGAACATTAAAAAAAAAAAAAAAAGAATAAGACCATATATGTACCATTTCAGGAAACTTCTCTGTTTACCTAATCTATCATAAGCATACTTCTGTTTTTTGAAATTTTTATTTAAATTCTAGTTAGTTAACATACAGTGCAATATTGGTTTCAAGAGCAGAATTCAGTGACTCGTCACTTACATACAATACTCAGTGCTCAACGCAAGTGCCCTCCTTAATACCCATCACCCACCTCCCTTTATCAACCCTCAGTTTGCTCTCTATTGTCCTTCCATATTCACATTTTTTCCTCCCTTGGCTCCAGTGAAACTGCTGTCTTCATTTTCCTTTTACCTCTACAGCCATCATTTCTCAGTCTCCATCACAGGCTTCTCATCCTCTGCCTAGTTCTAAAAACATCAGCAACTTCTCAGTCTCTCCCTGGACTCTCTGTATTCACACCGGGAGACTGCATCGGCACATTAACAAAGCAATTACTGGAGTGTGGGTTCATCTACCACATTAGCCAGCTAGTCAGCCACACACAGAACAGGTGAACAGTGATGTTAATATACACATGGTGCTCAGGGCATCGCTGCTACACTAATCAGAAGGCCAGAGGAAGGGAGAGGAGCTCTAGTGAGGGGTACTGCTGAGGAAGTGACTTTGCACACGTGAAGACCAATATGACGGCAAGGAAAGAAGAAAAAAAGGATGAAGGCAAATGACAGAAAAGCATTAAAACCAAACTCCCTCCTTTCACACCTTTGCTTCAGGCTGGACGTGTCATGTAATTGCTGAAGTGCGCGACAGAATGGGCAAGAAGTAGCTCCTAACTGCCCCCTTGCCACCACCCTCCGATGATCACTGTGCACGGGGACTCCTGCAAGGGGACCGGGAAGCAGCTCTCCCTGGATTTCCCTCCACTGCAGGGTTGAAGAACCCTCCCCACCATGCTTCCCACCCATCGCTTCATAGCCTTCCACTCCCCCACCCCAATTTCACCATGCAGCCCCTTCCCAGATGAACGTCATTCATCTGCCAAACCCAAATGATCACCCTGACCTCGAACACAATCTTTTCTGTTATTCTTAAATGCTTAGGGTTTTTACAACTACACAAGTTTTCCCTTCTCTTTCTTGACTGTACGGAAACGCCATAGGGCTGAGACCTAGTATGTTACTTGAATCCATACCCTCAAATGCCCAATACACTTCTGTGCTTCTCTGGGTGCTTGTCACAGGCAGAACCACCCGATCCAGGGCACGAAGATAAGAAGAGGCCTTGGCGCGCCTGGGTGGCTCAGTTGGTTAAGCACCTGACTCCAGCTCAGGTCATGATCTCGTGGTTCATGAGTTAGAGCCCCGCGCTGAGCTCTGTGCTGACAGCTCGGAGCCTGGAACCTGCTTTGGATTCTGTGTCTCCCTCTCTCTCTGCCCCTCCCCCACTTGTGCTATGTCTCTCTCAAAAATAAATAAATGTTAAAAAAGAAGAAGAGGCCTTAAAGCACAGTGGTTCTAACAGAGCACGGGTCTTGCCCAGGGCTCTAGTCCCACCTTCACTTCCTAGTTGCGAGGGAGTGGAAGACCATTTATGGTCCCTGAGCCTCAGGTCCCTAATTGGTAGAATATAAAACCCACCGAGACGTTGTAAAGATTAACTGAGATCTTGAAGGGAGAAAGCTAGAACAATGCTTGGCGTACAGCAAGCACTCAAAAGACGTCAGATGTCAGCCGTGACAAAGAAAACACATTTAGGAGCAGTCAAGTAAAGAGAAAGCAAGGGCTCCTGCACTTCTGTCAAAGCATTAACATCGTCACATCCATGATAACTTCAGAATTTCTCACCTACCCCCACCTCCTGACCCTTGATGACTGGATTAGAAGGCCTTTCTACAAAGCACTCTTTTCTTGAGGAGCATCATGTTCCTTAATAAACTGCCTAAGTGGAAGCTCCCAATGTCAACAATTCAGGTTAGACAAATACACATTATTCCTAAGTGTCTTCTCTAATTAGTGTTCATATGATTTGTACAGCTAATATATTTTACACTAGAGAGTGTTCTAGAAACATCAGCAAATTCCCTATCTCCTAAGTGTTCAACAGCTACCTAAAGTTGAACTGGCTCATGGCATGATATTTGTGAACTGTAATCCTGTAATTAAGGCTTCATCAGTCCCTGCAATGCCAGTGCACTGTAATGGTTGGTATAATGTAATCAAGTTTAGGTCATATTCAGTTAATCTCTGTTATTGTCATTCATTCACGTATTAATTCAATACCCACTATAGGCACCCACTATACACCAGGCACCGTGCTAAGTGTTAGGGATACACACACTTCAGTGATGTCTCTGTGAAAACTGTATGGCTCTGGGTAGCTCTTGTTCCACCATCTCTAAATGAGCCTTCATTAAGGATTTTGTTAAGTACCTCTTAGTAATCAGGTATTGTGATGGGCATGATGAGGAAGACAAAGATGCTAGAGATACAATCTGTACTCTCAGTAAGTTTATCATCTGGTTGACACACACAACAAACACTGAAAAAGACAGCAGTGTAAGGCACTGTAAGCAGCACAAAAACAGGGATCTGAATTACATTTATCCAGTTACATATATCCATTACCCTTCTGCCTGTAGCCACTTGGCTGGGCACCTGCCATATTTAAAACTAGGAGGTAGGTTAAAAACTCTCAGCTTTCCAGATGAGAAGACAGACTCACTGAGTTCAGATATGGACTCAGATCTCTCTCTGAAACTGGTGTCTTGTCACCATATCATGCTCTTAGCTCGACTTTTTTCACCTAGACCTATTTATACTGATTTAAACAAAATGTATGCAATGAGGTACAGACTGTTAAGTGCCTGGCTCATATTTTAAAATTATAAACAGGTTTAATTTGGCTCACCCTAAGCCTCAGCTAGGGACTGGAATGTGGCAAAGGATTCTGTATTTAAACCAGGAAAATAGGTGGTCACTACCATCATATTCCTCAGTTCTTTACCTGAGAAAAGGTGTATATGACAAAACCCTGCAGAGCACCTGGCTCTCAGTGATCATGAACTTCTGCAATGGACCGGACTATGTCTCTCCTAGATTAATATGTGGAATCTTAACTCCCCAGTGTGATGGTTCTGAGATGAGAGCCCTTGTGAATGAGATGAGTGCCCTTATAAAAGAAACCCCAAAGATCTCCTTTGCTTCTTCCAACATATGAGGATACAATGGAAGTCGGCAGTTTGTAGCCAGAAGAGAATTTTCACCAGAACCTGACCCATGACATCAAACCTTTATTTCAGCCTCCAGAAGTGTGAGAAATAAATTTCTGTTGTTTATAATCTACCCAGCCTATGACATTCTGTGACAGCAGCCCATATGCACTAAGACAGCCTCCGTCTATCCCCGTGGGTAGCACAGCTCACGGTCTGGCATTTTGAATCTGAAAAGGCACCAGAGTCAAAAAGAAAAGGGAAGGGCACATCCACTGTGCTCTCCTCTGCTCATTCTGACTGATGATGTCTCTGCCATCCCCTTCCCACTGGCTCTTTCCAAACAAAGTGCTCTGCACCACAAACATGGCTGAGAGTAATCCAATTTTGAGAAAACCAGCAAAGCATGAGAGAGACAAGATACACACATTCCCATTTTTTTTAAGTAAAAATAACTTTGAGGAAGCCAGTTATGCTCTCATCCTGTTCTTTTTCTTCCTTTCTCACAATCTTAAAAGAGAATAAAATAATAATAATAATAATAATAATAATACCACCACCACTTTCGGAAACTAAACACCAGCTCAAAGGTAGAGCCCTGGTCCTTAGATGGTACTAGAGAGAGAAAATGGAAGACCAAGTGCCTCAATAATGTGGGCTTCCACATGAGTCTAAGATTTTGTGGTAAAGGAGAGCACAGGAAAACTTTACAGATTGGCAGAGCTATGAGGTGGTCAAACCAGAAGAAACAAATAGTGTGTTGTGGGCCAACAAGCCTTTAGGGCCTTCTGAGGTCATAGTGGACAATAGCCCTCAACTGGCCTGATGGCCGACCACCGCCAGGGAGGGTCACTCCCAAATTATTTCAGACTAATCAGGTTCTTGGCCTCATTAGAAATGCTTCTGGACAGAAATGCTGTAATTTCTCAGATAATACATTGTGGGGTCTAGGACACATTGTTTCACTAATGTTACACACACACACACACACACACACACACAAATATCTTCATTTTCCTGGGTAGGTAGCACAATGACTAGATAACCAAAAGAAGGGACTTCTCAGTCACCACAGAGCTGCCAGTGTAGCAGCACAATCACATTAAATCCTGGCTAAGCACACGCAGACCACACATGGATCTCCATTGCTGACGTGTGGTCCCCAGGACACTCAGTGGAGTGGAAAGACTAGGCCATTTTTGTGGATGGCAGCATTGCATAGTGGAATGATGCAGTTTTAGGAGCGAGCTAGGCCAGGGTCCAAGTACTATCTGCTTTTCTCATCAGATTGACTCTCCAAAGGGAGCTAAAGTCTGTGCTAAATAATATATGCTGAATGAAATTAAAAATTCAATCTATTACTAAATCCTGCTTCACATTAACCTCTACTGACAAACCTTTCTTCGAGCACTTAGAATCTACTCTAATGATTCAACAGGTATTTACCGAGCACCTAATATGGGCCAAAAAGAGATTAAATTATTTACTTCCAATTGTAAGCAGAATGACAAGGTCTCTGCTCTCATGGAGCATTCTAGTGGAGGAGACTTAAACAGGTAAACAAACGAATAGGTCATATACTTTCATTAATAATTTCTGTGAAGCGATAAAGCAAAATAAAGGGCTAGAGTCAGAGCATATAATTTAGAATCCCAACATAACAGCATTGTATTATGACTCATTTCTGTGTGTTAAATCTATATCCTGAACTAGGAGATAAACCTCTTGTGCATACAAAGCAGATGTTGTAAGTCTTCATTCCCTCTGACATCCATTACAGTGCTGGGTACACAGCAAATGCTCAGCAAACTCCTAACAGTTGACTAAGAATGAACTGGCTACAGAGTATTCTGTAAATTAGACATCATCTAATCCCATGAGTTACTACTTGACATCATTATAAAACAGAAACTTTGGAAATGCAGTCTCGTCACTACTTCCAGACCAAGAATTCTGATATACACTTCTCATCCTTGCAACAAATGTGACCCCAAGAAAGTCCCAAGCCATCCATTTCCGTTTCTTTGGGCACCTGTCCCAAAGATGCCCCATCATACCACTTACCAGTCATTGGACCCCAATCTACAGATACCAAGCCACAAGAATAAGTGACAAAATTCTAAATGGATCAACAGCATCTTTCCTCCAGAGCTGTTTGGGAGGTTTGAAGAAAAGGGCAGAGATTGTTTACCCAATTGAAAATGAAAGTATTTTCCTTCCTCTCTTTTCCAAAATTCGTAAGGCCTTTCAATCAGGAACCCTCAAAATTGACCAGGAAACAGCAAGAAAAAAAGTTACCAAATCCATTTCCTAATGCTAGAAAGCTTATTTTTCCTTCCCTGTCCCTTCTCCCTAGCAATTCTCCCACTAGAATCCCTAAACACCACAAACCACTTAAGCAAAAAAAACAGGTATATAAAACCCAGAGGCAAGTCCTGGCAGGTGGCAAAGTTCTGACCTTCAAGACACTGTATCCTTTGTCTCCAAGCCAAGAAACAAAAGAATGAAACACAGGATCAGCCAGCTAGGAGTCATTACCTTCAATTAAAGCACCCACTATCCTGATTCTTTCTGTAATAGGGACCACCATGCTTTGTGGAAAAACATTTTACATTCACTTGGCTTTTATCCAACTACCATTTGTTGGATACCTTTCAGTAGAGGATCCTATGCTAGGTGCTATAAGCAATTCAAACCTAAGAAGAAAAATCTTTGCCACCAAGTAACCTGCAATATAGTATTACCTCCAAATACGAGGTAGAATCAACCATTATCACCACCCAAGCTCAAGAAAAGACCCTGGAGATCCTGGTCCACATAAAGTGTGCCCATTTGCCCAAGACACAGCTGAAGGCCAAGTAGGAAGACTGTTCTTCTGGCCCTATCAAAAATGTGTTCAAATGTCCATGTGGACGGTGTCACCTGACCTGTTCCACCCACATACTCCTGGCCACCTAGATAATCAGCCAATAACCTTGGCCACTCCTTTTCTGACAGTAGTCAACAAATAAGTCCCTGGGTATCTATGACCCAGGCAGAAGACATTCATGCAGAAATGTAACTTGGGTTATGCTCTTCAGGCTGAAGAAGATTCCAACTTTTCACCTCTGAACTAGGGGTTTGTAGAGGTGGAAAGGTGGGGAGAGAGGAAGCTGGCTAGTCTTAGATTCACCTGTCATCCAAGGAAACTGACATCTGTGAGTATTTACTGTAATGAACTGGTCTTTGACATAATAAAGACATTCTTTCTGGGGACTTCTGGGTGGTTCAGTCGGTTAAGCATCTGACTCTTGATTTCAGCTCAGGTCATGATCTCATGGTCCTTGAGTTCTAGCCCTGCATCGGGCTCTGCACTGACAATGCAGAGCCTGCCTGGGATTCTCTCTCTCTCCCCCTCTGCCCCTCCCTGATCATCTTCTCCGTCCCTCTGTCCCTCTCTCTCCCCTCCCTCCCTCCCTCTCAAAATAAATATTAAAAGTTAGAAAAAGATCTTCTTTCTGTTTACTGTCAGTTAATAACATAATGCATTTAATTCCTTAAATTAGCTGTATACTCAAAATTTGGTCCCAGCAACACATAGCCTCTGTTCCTGAGGTCTCTTTCTTATCCACAAGTCTTTGGTCCCACTGGTCCTTTTGCATGCTTCTCTCAGGGTAAGGACAAGGTATGGGTGACAATCAGCACAACATATAGGAAGCCTCATGTAATTTGAGTCCCATGCCCCTACAGCCATAATGCTACACCCTTCTTCATGTAAAGGGACACAAGGCCTAAGCCCTTCAGGAAGTCACTGGCTTTGAGCTGGTTTTCCAGTGGCACTGAATTATGCTGAATC
Organism: Cryptoprocta ferox; assembly: GCA_028646485.1. Taxonomy (NCBI): domain Eukaryota; kingdom Metazoa; phylum Chordata; class Mammalia; order Carnivora; family Eupleridae; genus Cryptoprocta; species Cryptoprocta ferox. The sequence goes on from CM053562.1 coordinate 30,784,218, forward strand.
TGATATACCTACTTTACCAGAACAAGTCATACCCATTTGTGAGTGGCTGGTCAGGTTAGGGGTGAAGCCTGTGGTCAGTGAATTGTAATTTTGGGTAAATTATATGTAGTTAAATTCCATACTTTCGACCTCATCAGTACCAGTCTCCAACTCAAAGAGCTAATCAACAACATCTGCCAAACTACAATCAATTAAATGTAGCAAAAAAGCAGAGCTGTGGTGTCAGGCTTCAGCCTGCTTCTGGGTCTGCAAGATAACGCATGTATGTGTGCATTAGTGGAAAGAAAGGCCGTGTGGGTGCAGGAAAGGACTGATGTTGTGCTGGCATGACAGGGTGAGAAGCCCTGAGCGCCTGATGAGTGCAGGGAGCAGTGGGGAGCAGGTTGGGTGTGCCTGCTTTTACGTAATCATGCACTTAGCAAATGCCTGGGGGCTGAGCACAGCCAGGGCTTCTAGCGACAAGCAAAAAGAAACATAGCCCTTGCCTAAGTAGAAATGACATTTTAGCAAGGGTGGAGTCAAATTATAGAAGGTTTTGGGGTTTTCCTTGTTTTAAGAAAACCTAGAGGAAGATACGATTTAAGTGGAAACTCTTGGGGCACCTGTGTGGCTCAGTCAATTGAGCATCAGACTCTTGATTTCAGCTCAGGTCATGATCCCAGGGTTGTGGGATGAAGCCCAATGTCAGGTTCCATGCTGAATGTGAAGCCTGCTTAAGATTCACTCTTTCTCCCTCCACCCTCCCACCCACTCATACATGCGTGTGCTAGCTCTCTCTCTCTCTCTCTCTCTAAAAAAATAAATAAATAGGGGCACCCAAGTGGCTCAGTTAAGCATCCGACCCTTGATTTAAGCCCAGGTCATGATCTCACAGTTGGTAGGATCAAGCCCTGTGTAGGGCTCCGCACTGACAGTGTGGAGCCTGCCTGGGATTCTCTCTCTTCCCCTCTGTCTCTCTGTTCCTCCCTGGCTCACGTGCTCTCTCTCTCTCTCTCTCTCTCTCTCTCTCTCAAAATAATTTAAAAAAAAGTCTTCAAAAATTCTTAAAAACAGGGGTGCCTGGGTGACTCAGTCAAGTGTCTGACTTTGGCTCAGGTCATAATCTCACAGTGTGTGAGTTCAAGCCCTGCATTGGGCTCTATGTCTGGAGCCTGCTTCAGATTTTGTGTCTCCTCCTCTCTCTGCCCTTCCCCTGCTTGCACTCTGTCTCTGTCTCTCTCAAAAATAAATTTAAAAAACATTTAAAAACTTAAATATTTTTTAATCTTAAAAATAAAATAAAATAAAAGGAAAGGAAATTCTCTGAAAAATCAGGAAACATGAAACAGTACTAGAAGGGGCTTAGGGGGACTGTGACACACTCCTCCCCCAACCACCACATGGTGGAGACAAACTGAGAAAAAGATAGTGTTCGAGAGAAAGAAGAGGAGCAAGAGAGCAGAGGAGAATGAACCCTCTGCAGACCACAGTTCTGATTCTTTGCAAAATACTTGTTCAAATGAAAATGTGTCACTGAAAACAAACAAAAAAAATCAAGGGGAAGAAAGGATGAAAGAGAAAAGAACAAAGACAGCTGCTCTTATGAAAATAGGGACTCCAAGCATCAACATTAATAAGCGAATTTATTGGTGGCAAGAAATTCCAATCAATACTAATCAGGCTCAGCTGGCCCACTTTTCCTTGCCGGTTTTAATGACACTTCCTAGCCCTTATCTGATTGGGAGCCTACATCATGCATACTAATGAGGCCACCAGCACAGAATTTATCGCTGGGCTTCGAAGGGGGCCTGATGGGCACCATTTCTGTCCCCGAGTGTCTGTCAACCAATATATGAGGACTGAGCCATTAGTTTATTTGGCTTGTTGGTTAGCCCCTAAAGGTTTCAACCTGCTCCACGCAGCTCAATCCCGTCATCTAACAATTACAAGGGATCACATGTAAAAAACTGGTTTGAAATAATGCAAACTCCCCGCTGAAAATAGAAAACCAGAGATTTCCTGCTTCTGACCGTGATTTAATGATGGCCTCTCCCGACATTTCCTTAACTGTCCAGCTATTCCATTTAATTTCTACCCTCCCATAGACTCCGCCTTCCTGGGTGGCCATGCCCTTAACAGGATCCCAACCCAATTCCAGGACTTCGTTGGCCATTTGTCCCACAACTCCACTCCCACGCACGAATTCTAACTCTTCTCCTTCCTGCCCACCGCCCCAGTCCCTGCCCACCACACAGGCAGAACTGTTGTGTGTTCTACCAGCCTGGAGAGAAAAACAAGTTTTGTGGACAATCGTCTCTCCACCCCTTATGTGTGCATTACCTCTGATTTCAGGGTTGGGGGTGGGGAGGAGCCGGCAGAAAGAGGTCTTCTTAGGTGAGTGAGTCCTTAGAACAAAATGGCCATCCTCTTTCTTTCAGGCCATCCCTGCTTCTTCAAATTGGCCAGTGGTCAGTTCTTCCTTGTGGCAATATATCCAAATGTCAGTATTTTGTGGCAAGTACTTATTAATTCCTTGCAGGGAACTCCTCGTCCAGCACCTGCGTATGAGATATCCATCTCAAGTTCACCACCGTCCTCTGGTCCCTCTTAGAGGAGGCCCAATCCACATCCTCTTGCTTCTGGGACTCCTTATCTGGTGGGCAGCCCCCTTGGCAGGTGGGGGGATGGGAAAAAGAGAAGATGCCAGCAAGATGGCTCAAGCCCAGCTACCTTCAAAGGGGCCCATGGAACAGACATGAAGTTTACGTACTCTAGCTTTGCCAGACGACTGACAGGAGACTGCTTGATGGCACCCCTCTCAGACCCTCCACCTCTCTCCTGACCCTGTTTTCAAACACAGCAGCTTTGGGCATTCTGCAAACCTAGTGGCTTGATGACTTTCAAAGATGAGGCAATTGCTAGTTCCAATGTAAATGAGGAGTAAGAGTTTGGGGCACCCCAATATGTATGAGTTATTCTCCTGGGGTCTTCCTCTCTCTTTTTTTTTAATTTTTTTAATTTTTTTAATCTTTATTTATTTTTGAGAGAGAGATAGACAGAGTGTGAGTTGGGGAGGAACAGAGAGATAGGGAGACACAGAATCCAAAGCAGGCTCCAGTCGGCACAGAGCCCGACCCGGGGCTCAGACCTGTGAACTGAGACTTCATGACCTGAGCCAAAGCCGGACACTTTACTGACTGAGCCACCCAGGCGCCCCAAAAGTTATAATTGATTTTTTTTTATTTTTTATTTATTTTTTTTAACTTTATAGTTTATTGTCAGGTTGGTTTCCATATAGCACCCAGTGCTCTTCCCCACAAGTGACCTCCACCAAGACCATCACCCCCCATTACCTTTCCCCCTCCCCTTCCCCC
>CM053562.1:30788070-30879388 GCA_028646485.1 Cryptoprocta ferox
AGAAGAATGGGTATTAACTCTGCTTTAAATGTCTGGTAGAATTCCCCTGGAAAGCCATCTGGCCCTGGGCTCTTATTCATTGGGAGATTTTTGATCACTGATTCAATTTCTTCACTGGTTATGGGTCTGTTCATATTTTCTATCTCTTCCTGTTTGAATTTTGGTAGTGCATGTGTGTTTAGGAATTTGTCCATTTCTTTCCTCAGTTTTAGAGAGGAGAAACACTCCTTCTCCTTCTCCCAAGATATACGGAATAGAGGACACGAATAGCATCTCTTTATAAACACCTCAGTTCCCCTAACCCCCCTTCTCTCTTCCAGCCCCTTACTATTGACAGGCAGGTGATGGGAAGGGGCCTATAAGGCTGTTTCTCTGACTCAGGACTTTCAGTAAGGTCTGGGAGCACACGTTGAACTTAGAATGTGGGGTCATTTGGCTCTTGTACCAGAGCTTTGGCTCTGTGGTCTTCATCAGCTCCACAGAATAAAAAGAAAACTCTCTCTGCATCATGTTCCAAAAGTTACCCACTCTTAGCTCAGATCTCCACTGACCACATGAGGCACCTTTCAGAAAGACTTCACACCATACAAATTCATCCCCAAAGACAGGCAGCCCAGGAAAACCCACTCTCCTGAGCACAGTTTAGGGATGACATCTTCCCATTTAAAGGACCTCAGCACCTTTACAGGCTCAAACTGGAAACTATCCCCTTCCTTCCCAGCATCACCCCCAACACACACACCACACCTGCCTGTGTACTCACACACATGCTCACAACACCTCCATGGACACACACACACACACACACACACACACACACACACACACACACATGACCCACACACAGTGAGAGGGGCCTAGTCTCTGGGTAGAGAAAACTGCCTTTGTCCCCAGACCCAAATCTCAACCTTCAGGAGCCAACACCTCCACGGAGCTCTCACCAATACTTGACTGAATGGTGAAGTCACTTCCTTGGCCCTCAGAGTAACAGTGTCCTTGAAGCAGGACACCAAACCAAAGTTTGTCTTCCAAAGTCAGGAGGACCTAGCAGCAAATGGAGGCTATGCCTCTAGTTGAACTAGGGTAGAAGGCTATGGTTTTCCTAGTAATATACAGCAAGTATTTTTGAGCCCGGGCATTATCACAGACACTCTGGAGGGGACTGATGATACACCAGTGAACAAAACTCTTAATTACACAATTATAACAGTGGGTGCCCTCATCCTAAAATTATTAGCTTATCTTTTTTATTGCTATTATTATTATCACTATTACTACTACTGCTGCTGATTTATCTTTCTGAAAATGCCTGCTAGAAAAATCATGAGCATTCACTGACCCCTCCCTGTCTCTCCACACACAGTGTTCATAAACCCTGTCAACCCTTGATTTCACTCGCTCATGCAAGGCTTCACATGCCTATGATGTATGACAACATAAACGGAGCCTGCTCCACTTGAAATTTTCAATAAAAATACAGATCTAAGTGATGAATATTTTATCCAGTGAAGAAAACAATTTCAGGGCCATTTCTAATAACATGTCAACCCAACAGGAGTGGGAGGGAGCTGGAGAGTAATGAGGTAGATAAGCACCAGCGCCAGAAGAAACCAAGGCCCCAGGCAAACCAGATTGAGAGAGAGAGAGAGAGAGAGAGAGAGAGAGAGAGAGAGAGAGAGAGAGAGAAAGAGAGAGAGAGAGGGAGAGAGAGAGAGAGAGAGGGAGAGAGAGAGAGAGAGAGAGGGAGAGAGAGAGAGAGAGGGAGGGAGGGGACGGGACTGAAAGCTCTGAGCCAGCCCTGTTTGCAGAGGAGGAGACCAAGGCCCACAGAGAAGTGATTAGGGAAGCTGGCATTGCAGGGGCCTAACCCAGCCAGTTCTGAGTGCCAGATGTGTAACTCCGGCCTCAGGGAAGGGTACTTGGGAATGCTCAATGAGCGTTTAGAGGAGGAACAGATGAAATCTGAAGGAGACTGTGAATCCCACTGCTGAGTGAGTTATGACTCCAAAATGCACATAGGTTTGGACTTAATTACTCCACATTTTTCCACATTCCTCAAGTTCCTCTCTCCCGCCTTCATGGGTGTGTGTCTGTCTTCTCCAAGATCCCAGAAGTGCCTCAACACAAGAAATAATGTCCGTCTCCTCTATTTGAAAGTTTCCTGAGGAAAGGGAAGCTATGTAGCCTTTCTCAGCCCTAACTCCTGGGGGTGCTTCTAACGAGTATGAAGAGGGGCTCAGGCTGAGAGCAAAGGAGAAGCAACAGGGGCTTCCCTACTCTGAAAATTCAGTGTGGGGTTCAATATCACAGCACTTGGCCCTTTCTGTTATAAGCCAAGAAGCCAACCTTGGTACCCTCCATCTGGTCAATGATGGAGACCCTGGGGGCAAGAAGCTTCCATAGCTGCCTCTGGAAACCAACTTCTGCTCCCCTCCACAGCCCCTCAGTCTGCCATGGCTTTAGGAAGATGCCGGAGCTTTAGGGCAGGGCCTTCCCTGAGACAGCTACATCCATAACTTGTTACGAAGGAGGGGGTTATTACAGTCCAGACTCCTTGTCTCAAGGTGGGACAACTGTGAAGGGCATCCCAGCTCCACAGCTACCCATGGGATCTATGAAGAGGGTCCTCTCTGCAACTGACAGCAGTTCAACCTTCCCTTTGCTTAATCCTGCTGCCGTCGCTCCCTCCCAGGTATCCACCCCAAGAGCACATCCCAGTAAAGTACCTGCATTCAGATCTCATCTCAGAGTCTGTTTCCCAGATAATCCACTCTCTCAGCCAGGCACAGGGCACAGGCTGAGGCTTGTGAGAAAGAACATCTGGAAAGGAGATAAATCTGATGCACAAGTTACTTAGGTTTTAAGCAAGGCACTGATTATTTGCCAAATACAAACTTTCCCCCAAAGCACTCTGAGCGTCATGAGAGGTCTGGAGGAATCTCTATGGAAAATTACAATGCCCTGAGGAATTCTCAAAATGTTTGCCTGCCACCTGCCTCCCTGTGCATCTCCCTCATTATTCACAACTTTGTTTATCCATAGAAACAAAATGGTAGAGCTGTCATCAGGAATACAAATGGGAAGTGAGCCACTCTCAAGGCAATCAATAATGCTGAGTAAACAATGGATGGCAAAGTTTTTATTTTTCTTTAACTGCTGGTCATGGATTAGGAAGAAGGAAAGGAAACTCAACTCTTCACATCACAGTCGACTGTCAGTAAGAACAGCTCATTTCCCTATTTTAGCCACTCAGGCATAATTGAAATGGCCTTGAGAGTCAATAAAAATATTAGATTCACTTTCCAAAACTTCATCATCACAAAACTTTTAGGATCTCCTCCTTTCTGCAAAGCTTACAGGTCTATTTACAAAAGGCAAATGCTTCTCCAAAGTACCCTGGTTACCAAAGCAGCCTGGGAGCTGATAAACCAATTTGTTTTGCCCTCAATAAATCGTTCATTAATGTTGCTATGACATTTAAAGTTTAAAATGGTTTTATGACTTGAGATTAAAAAAGAATCATTCCAATAAATTTCTTATAACCGAGAGGATTCCTGGCATTTTGATTAAGTGGTTCCTTGCAATGATAAAGTTTTATCTTGAATAATGAAGGGGGAAAGCATTAATCACTTTAAAGTCACTGGTGGCTGGTCTCAAGGGCCCAGCTGCCTCTCCTAGGGGATTACTCAGAAACACAATTTAAAAAAAGACAAAAAGCAAACCACCAATCTTCCAGCAGGGTTAGAATTTTCAGAATAATTACTAAAGCTGAGCTGTCTCTAAAATAGTGCCAAATCATCAGGATGGTGACAAGTGGTGCTGGGTTCCCTCCTTCCAGCTGCTCATGCCATAGGACAGGAGGAGGACAGAAAGTTCTGGCTTTTTTCACTGCTAGCACTTCCGCAGGGTGTTGGGGCAGGGCCGCGACAAGAACCTCTGCAGGCACTTGATTTTGGTCACTGGAGTACACATGGGGTCATAAGAGGGACCCGAGACCTCTGAGAAGAGCGGGATGTCACTGCCGAAACCCAAGCTCTGGCTAATGGCAGGATTCTTACTACTACAGAGCATTAGCTCTGTATCAAACTGTAGAAGTTCCCATTCCTGTTCGAGAAATCATTTCTGAAGATAAGACAAACCCATGAGAATGAACTATTGGGTTTCAGTGAGGTTTAGAAGTATCTTTCCCACCTCTCCCCTACCCTACCCCTCGTCTTCCTCTGCAGGGGAGAAGGGCTTGAAACAACATTTACTGAATGGCCGCCATGGCCTTGTCACTGCACATTTAGCTTCATATCATTTAAGTTGCAGAATTTCATATCATTTAAGTTGAAGTGGTTGTTAATACTGCCATTTTACAGTGGAGAAAACTGAGGTTCAGGGAACTTACATAACTTACCAAGGACACATAGACTGTAAGAGGCAAAGAGAAGATTCCAACCTCAAGTTCCACGCAGATCTCTGTTCTCCAATGGACTTTTGGATGTATACTTATCAATCTCAAGCCACCTGCGAGGTAGGTGACTTCAAATCAATCTGGGTTGAAGAAGAAGTCAATGACAATTTGTGTGTTTCAGAAAAGACAGAACTCCATGTGGCTGAAATAATCAAACAGCTGGGCTTGGAGGGAGAGCAACACTGAGGTGGTGGGAGGGAGGAAGAGTAAACGCTTCAGGAACCAGCACAAAGGCCCAGGCTGGGAATCAGCACAGTGCCTGGAAGGGTGGCACGGGGGCGATGGGTGCAGACAGTAAATTTCCTCATCGCAGGCCTTAATGAGCCTTTGGTCCATGTGCCTCAGGACAGATGATGATTCATGATGTTCTTTTTAAAGGCAGAATGCAGGTGGGCAGTGGGATCCAATCTAATAATAATCATTTATTGCAGTTATGGATATCTTAATCTTTCCAAACTATCTCCTTTGACATTTTTATCCGATAATAACGCTATCAGTTAAACAGGATACGTGCTATTCTTCTCACTTTAAAGAGAGGAAAAAGGAGGCCTACCTTCCCTACAACTCCTCCGAGTTAGCAGCAAGACTACACCTCAGGTTTCTGACCACCAGGCCGTTCAAGGAGATGAATGTCATCCATTAAATGGCCTTGGAGAACTGACTGGAACTAGGGATTCCCACCCCTCCTTACACTCTTCTCTGTGCCATTTCACAAGTCAGGGAGCCCTGCCCGCTTATGCTGGACTCCTCAGAGGACCACGGACTCTGAATATAAACCTCTCTGCAGGCCCACACTTAGCCAGTCAACGCTTCAAGTGTCATCAACAAAATGTACTCCTTGAAAGGCCTCACTGCTGACGGCTCAACACCAATGCTTCCTTCTAAGAACCCGAGCCTACGTTGAAAATAACCAGATAATGTCTGACCCTTCCTCCCTCACCCCGCTTCCAATAATGACAACAAATGTCAACAATGACAACAAAAACAACAATAATAATAATACTTAACTCGGTACTTTAAATGCATTATTGCCATGTGATCCTCACAATAACCCTCTGAGGCAGGTACTATTATTATTCCTGTTTGACAGAGGAGCAAACTGAGGCCCAGGGAGATAAGATGATTTGCCTGACTGAGCTACTAAGTGGCACAGCCAAGAGTGTAACCCAGGAGTTGGGCTCCAGGGTCCATGTTCTTAATCACCGCATGGTACTGCCATCTACCAGGCACTGAATCTGGGGGGAAGCACAGAACACCTTCCCATTAGCGCACATGTGGGGTCTAAAACACCCTGTGGGCTGATGGCCACTGTGTACCAAGGAGAACCAGAGCTGGACGTATGGTATGAGCATCAAACAGCAGCTGGGCCCCCTCTCCAACCTTCTGCACCCACCTGCCGCACTATCTCCACCAAGCACCTTGGTTCCTACTCAAGGTCCTTCACTTGGACCCCGATTCATTCATTTGTTCATGTATTCATTCATTCAGCTTACAAATAATTATTAAAGAGTTTCTATTTTCTAGGCCTTGTAGACTCGATGGATACAGCCTTTTAAAGCAGCTACTGTCTCTATTGACCTGCATCACTGTAAATGAGCCCCCTTGAAGAACCGTGCCGCCTCCTGTCTGCCACAGCGCCCACCATCACACCGGCCACCATCAGGCCCGAGTTCACAGCCTCCAGCTTGGCCTTGGTAACTGGGTCAGACCCCATTCCTTGGTGTTTGTGGAAGTTTTCCCCAGGTTTCCTTTGCCTTGGTATGCATGAGTGAGCACCAAGGGCAGAGGAGATATGTTCATTAAGACAGTGGGGGCTCCCAAGGAGGACCCATCGCTTCTGGGGACAGTGAGTACAGCAGGTATACAATGAGAGTAAAAATGTGGCTGTCCCATTAGAGTCTTCCCCCGGGACCCTCTGAACTCTGCTTCATGTAAGCACCGCCTCATCACATGGTTGCTTATGCCTACCCCATATAATTTGGGGAGTTCCATAACTTGACTTTTTAAAGCCGCTGGCACTTCTGGGCCAATCTGCTGTGCCCTCTGCACATATTTGGGAACTACCACCTGTGTGGTGTGACATGCCAGCTCCACCAGCCCAGGCCCAGGACAGGCAGAGGGACATGGCCCTTGAGTGGGAGTTACTGGAAGACTTGGTCAAATTTACAAATTAAAGCTATCTAGGAGGAAACATGGAAGCCTAAATTATCAGCAGCTTTAGAAGAAGTGAGATTTCCACAACTCACTCACTCATACTTGTCATAGTGCCCAACTCAATGTCATGTGCACAATGGGTGTCCAGTAAGTTTAGAGAACAGAAGTAGTAACTAGATTACTAGACTATTGCCAAATAGAGGCCTTTCGGGACCTGCCTTAATGAGCAGATAAAACCAATGTGCCCTTGTCACAACTAGCCAGAGTGTCACATAGGGGCCAGGGATATATTTTCTTAATGGGATCACACATGCCCTGCAATTTTCTGTTATTATTAACAAGTCTGGCCATTTCCTTTCTCACAGAGAACAAATGCAAATTTCTGCTCAGACTCTACTCAAATTATGAATCATAAAGGGTTTTTCTTCTTATAACCTATTCAATTTATCTCTCCATGTTACATTCCACCCCACCCTGCCATCTACCAACCACTGAAGCCACCTGGGACCATTTGAAAGTGTCCCAAGAAGCTTTGGGGACTGTCTCCATTCCAAGCATCATTATCTGTCACTTCACTCCAACTGTGGGGGAAAAAAAAAAAACCAAGCCACCCCATCTCCATTCTCCCCTCACTCTTACCATCAAGATTCATTGTCAGGTCTTGTCTCTTCCACTTTCATGGTATCTCTCAAATCACTCCAACCTGCCCACCCCCACTCTCATGATGAAGGTTCAAGCCCTCCTCATTCACTGCTCAGATCCTTACAACAACTCCTTGTCTACCTCTATGCCTCCCTCCTTGCCACCACCAGCTGCCTCGTGCTCCCCACACTAACAGTGAGTTATCGATTTAAAAACACAGATCTGATCCTGTTAATCCTGTGTGTAAAGCCATACAGAGGCTCCTCATTGCACAGGCAGGATTAAGTCCCAGCACACTAGACTGTCTGTCCTTCAAGGCCCTCCTCTCACCACGGTCCCCTGCATGGGCCTGACGCCTCTGCCCCAGTCACACTGGACCTCATTCTTTCCACATTCACACTTAGTTTCCCACTCTGCACCTCTGCTCCGGCTGTTTCCTCTCCAAAAATGCCCTCCTCCATCTGCCATGCCTGCCATGGCAAAATTACAAATCTTCAAGTCCAACCCCCTGCGTCACATTCTCTGGAATGTTTCCTGGCTTTCTCAGGCCGAGTTGATGCTTCCTCTTCTGTATTTCCCTATTGCTTTATCCATAACCCTCACACAGTCCTCAACAACACCACATTCTGTAAGCTATGGGTCACCCTGTGTCGGGGGCCATGTCCTTTCCATCATTACATCCCCACAGCGCAGTGTGTTGCCCAGCACAGCAGCCACTGAGAGAATGTTAGCTGAATGGATCAGCTGAATTTCTGAGTAATCCAGGCTGCTCAGGACCAGCATACTGTCATCTAAAATGAAGCATCTAGACTGAACCATAAGTAAGAGGAGAAAAAGAAGAGGAGCTTCAGTGAGAAAAGAGCATGCACTAAGTGCACCACAAATGCCCTTTCTCATGCCCTTCCATGGATCCTATCAAGTGCCAGGTATTGAGCTAATGAGTGTTGGTGATAAAAGAATGAGCAAACCCAGACATGATCCCTGTCTTAATGGAGCTTACAACCCAACAGGGAAGAAAAACCACCAAATCATTTCACGAATAAATTTTTAAAAAATGTAATGAGGCCCCAAAGAGGTAGAACATACTATTTAGAGCCAAATAATAGGAGGGTCCGACTCGGAGATCAGCAGAGACTCTCCTAAAGAAGTGATAGCTAAGGTGAGTTCTGAAAGGAAAGTTTATTAAGTGAGAGAGGGACAGTATTCTAAGCATATGGAATAGCTTATGCAAATGCCCCGTGGCAGGAAGGGAAAATGTGCTTGCCAGGAACTAAAGAAAACTCACGAGGCTGAAGCACACAGAGTGAGAGATGCACAATCCTGGATGAGGGTGGAGAGGCAAGGAAGACAAGACACCAGAGCCAAGGGAGTCTCATAGGTCAGTTCAAGAATTTTGTCTTCATTCTCAAAGCAGTGGAAGCCACTGGAGTATTTTAAGCAATTAATTGTGTTTCAAAAACTCATTTTCAATACAATATGGAGAATGAATGGGTATTGACCAGAGGGGAAACTATTTCAGTTGTCCAGATAAGAGATCAGTGTAGCAATGGAGATTTAGAGACGGTGAGCAAATTTGGGAGACAGAAGATATGTAGAATCAACAGATATGATAACGGATTGATATGGGGGTTGAGGACAAGAGAGGTATCAGAGATGACACCTGTAGTCTGGTACATGTAGCGGGAGAAGTTAGGGCACCATTTGCTGAGATAACAACTCTTGAAGAGATCAGTTCTTGGGGGTAAATCATGCGTTGTGGTTAACATATGTGTTTTGGATGAACCAGGAGGGGAACATACCTATAAGAGAACTGAACCCACGTGAAAGCTGGATTAGAAATAACTGGCACAGTATTCTTTGAAAAATACCCCGGAACCTTATTAGACCCTTCTGACTTTCCCTAGATAAAGATATCTGACAAGGTCACCTGACAGGAAACCACATAGTCAAATTCACTAAGATTGTGTGCATTACCAGCTACATGCAGCCCAGTGGAGATGCCTAGAGCTTCAAAAGATCCTATCTCAGGTCCACTGATGGGAGAGTAGAGGGGATGGGCACTGCATATCATTTCTTTCTCTGTCCTTTTATCAGGGTCTGGTGCTTCAAAGGTCAAGGACCATGGAATAGGCATATCTTGGATCTTACAGACATCTGGCCCACAGTCCATCTGCACCCCAAAGGCACAGAGGGAAGAAACATCAACAGTGCATTCTGGGACTAACAATTGGTTCAGCTGCCTAGGATAAACGGAAGGTGGAGAACACAAGAGCAGAAAAATAAGGTCAGGAAGAAAATCAAAGCTGGAAAGATAAGCTAGGTGGAGTCTAATATGAAGGCCTCTGAACCTCATCCTATGGGTAGAGAAGAGTTTTCAAGGTTTCTCGGGAGATGAGGAGACTCTGATCCATGTTCTGAGAAGGTAATAAGGCAGTACCAAGGATGGACTAGAAGAGGGAAAGAACACAGGCAACAGTACAGAACACAGAGAGAAAACTATTGGAAAGATCCTATGAAGAAATGATGAGAGTCTAATAATGAATTAAAAGGAAGGAAAAAACTACAAAAAGTAAAAATTCTTAAAATCTGAGTTTAGAAGTGTCAAAAGAGATTATCTGAACAACGCCTTCAGTTCTTTAGGTAAAGCACATAGAACCATCCCACTCATGAAGTTACCACTTCCTGTCACCTCCTCTCCCTGCCCTCCTAGTTAGCCTACATTTATTAAACTTGCTGAATTTTTCCTTCAAAATACATCTGCTTTATAAAAAGGCTACTCTGTCATTCCTGACCAAGTACTCACTAAATATGCCTTCTCTTTCTCGGAAGGTTCCAGACGCTTGGGAATAAGAAAATTAAAACCTCTGCTAAACTCTGGTCATTACAGTGATGTAATTTTCCCCACGATGCTTACCTGTGAGCCACAGTGACGTATTAACCTATCTCGGTGCACCCCCCCTGCCGAGAGCAGCCCCTAAGCCTTTTGCAAATGTAGAACCAAATGAAAAACACACATAATACGTGTACTTAACATGGTTTAGTATAATATTGATTCTTTTAAACAAAAACACTGAAGCGGCAAAAAACAGTTTCAGAATTTTGTTAATTTCCTTTTTCAAATACAAGGACACCAGTGGGATACCCATGACTCTGTGAACCAGGGGTAACAGTTTAGTGACAGCAGGAAGTCCAGGCAAGTTGGAGGCTAACCTCCAACCCCCACCAGTTTATTCTCCACCTGGAAGTGGGGAGAGATTAGAATGGGGATGCAGAATAAGCAAGGTCTGTGAGGATGCAAAGATAACATTTCTGTCAAAAGTGACAACTTCCTCTCTTACTAATCTTGAAACAGTTTGAATTTCACTCTCTTTTACCGCCCCAAAAAAAGCAGGGCTGGAGGCAGAGAAAACAGTCTCCAGAAACAAAAGAATATCAAGGGAGAGGAGAAAGGGAAAGCAGGGGAGGAAGGAGATGAATCCACCAACTGGTCAGTTATCCCATTTAGACACAGGACTCGATAGAGAACCACAGGAATAAACCCTAACAGACTCTCAGGCCTACGCAGAAGACATTCATCACGAAAGTCACATGGCTGGCTGGCCTGAAACTGAGTGGATCTCGGGCTGAGTCATTCAGATGGGGATGTAAACAATTCTACCTAACCTCTCTAAAGTTCCCTGTGGAAGTGAATATTCTCTCCTAGGAGAGACCTTTATGCATACATGTTTCCAGAGAGTGCCTTCATTGATTTTGCACAAATATCAATTTTAGGGGATCACCCTAAGCCACCTTCAGAGCACAGACATACTCCTGCAGCTTTTTGTCCCTAGACATGTATGCACTCCTATCCAGGGGCCCTTTTACCTCCTCTGTGTGGCCTCGTTATTATCCCAGTGGCCAAGAATGCCGGTCCTGGAGTTGAACTGCCTGAGTGAATATTTGGCTGTTCAACCTTGGGCAGTTACTTAAACTCTCTGAGCCTTCTAACTTTAGATAGAGTAATAATAGTACTTCCCAACTTCAAAAGGTTATCCTAAGATTTAACTGCAAAACTGCATACAAAACACTTAGTAAATGCCTGAAATATAGTAAATATACTCAATAAAGTTTGCCTCTTATTGTCATCTTTTCTGTGTATTTTTGTCAGTTGAGAGAAGTCAAGAGCTCTTTAAAAAGTGAGGAAAAAATAGGGGCACCTGAGTGGCTCAGTCGGTTCAGAGTCCAACTTCGGCTCAGGTCATGATCTTGCTGTCGGCCTGTCCGTGCAGAGCCCGCTTCAGATTGTCCCCTCTCTCTGCCCCTCCCTAGCTGGTGCTCTCCCAAAAATAAATAAATATTTTTTAAAAAGTGATGAAAAAATGGTTTGTAGACTAGAGCATCAAATATTGGAATGGGCATAGTTTAACTCATTTTATTAAGAAAACTGAGATCCAAGCGGTGAAATACCTTGGCCAGTTTGATACAGAAAGATAGGAGCAATCTCCTGGCTCCTATGTTACTGCTTTTGCTAATAAACAGGTGCAACATGACACGTTCAAGTACAAAAACAGAAGGAAATTAAGATACTCACTTGTGGTCAGCATCAATTGAATTATTCACAATTAGAATGTGAATGTAAGTTGTGTCACTAAGGAAAATACTAGAACATGTGGGATGATTTCAGGTAGAAATGAGGAAAAATCAGTATTTTCCATGAAAATGTACAACTCAGATGAAGAAGAAATCCCATGCTTCCAAATCACTGTAAAATCCATAATTATGACTGCTTTCTGGGACTTTAACCGCATGCCCTCTAATTAGGCTTTACTGTGCTTTACAACTGTGCTTATTCATTTTTCATTCCCATCCCACGTCCCTGCTAAAGCAAAAACAGAAAACGACAACAGAAAGAAGGCCAGTTCCTGTCAGCTTGTTCGTTCACTGGAGTCCAAGAACATAAGAGTGACAAGATATCAGCACTGGGTAGCCACAGCTCCTAGTTTCACAAAGAAATCGAAGCACATGGGGCACCTGGGTGCCTCAGCTGACTAAGGTCTTACTTTGGCTCAGGTCATGATCTCAGAGTTTGGGAGTTTGAGCTCCACATCAGACTCTCTGCTATCAGCACAGAACCCATTTCAGATCCTCTGCCCACTTCTCTCTCTCCTCTTCCCCTACACGTTCTCTCGTGTTCTCTCTCTCTCTCCCCCCACCAATAAACTTTAAAAAAAAAAATCGAAGTGTAAAAGGGTCAGAGGGGAAGACTTGCTCCATATCCTAAAACTGGTAGTTTTTCCAAATAGTCTTTTTAAAATACATAGAATTCCTGAATTCTCTCCAATGTCTACTCTTCTTCATTGTGATTAATCCCAGTGCTGTGATACAAGCTTGCCAGGTCTCATCTCAATCCCTAGCTTCAACTATTCAGAAGAGGCAATGCAACAGGGTAGAGAGAGGGCTCTTGGGGGGTGGAGTAGACCCAGATTCAAAGCCCCGGGTGTGCCACTTACAGCTCGAGAGACGCTGTTAAGCCTTTAACCTCAAAGAGCTTGAGTTTCCTTATTTAGAAAATGACAGTAACCCACAGTCTCTATATTGGATTCACAAAAATGATTTGGAGAGACAGAGTAAAGAGCCTAAACATGGCACACAAGGCATGATACATTCCTAGTTAGGACATTACAAAGGTTTTACTTAGAAATGTATCTCAGTGTCATCTCTAATTTTTTTAATATAAAGTTTTATCTTTTCATTTAAAAATCAACACTCATTGAAGCAAACATACACACACACATGCTGTGCGTATGCACATGGATGCATGTGTGTGCAGTGTGTGTGATGGAGAAAGGAAGGAACAAAGAGAGGGAGAATCAATCACCTACTGTGTCATCATCAAAAGGAATCATGTTGCTATTTTGGTATGTTTTCTCCCAGTTTTCTTCCTCAGCAACAGTGTGGATGTTTGCGTGTTTTCTACCTTGTTGTAGCTATATGTAGATGCAATTTATAACCCTGATGATAAATGTTACCTGGGAGAGAGGCTGTTTCGGAACATCTTTTATGTCAGATTAGAGGATTATTACCTAAATCAGGAATAATGACCCCTACAACATTCTTTTTTATGTTTTGTCTAGATGCCATCGTGAAAAGAAGCACCAACCCTTCCACCATCTTCTGTCATGAGAGTGGCTAAAAGGGTAGTTCATTAGATCAAGAGTCTCCTCAAGATTTTAGTGATAAATTGAGTCTTAAGCCTGATGAGAGTCCCACTGAGCAATCCAATCTTTTTATACTTCCTCATTATTAGATTTATCATTTTTATTCTACTTCAAGAAACTTTTTCAATGAAAGGTTGCAAGGTGTTATACTTCCTAAGTCCTTGATTGTCTGAAAATGCTCTTGTATTAAGAACTTTTCTTCACTCGGCAGATTACATGCTCGTGTCCAGGAGGATTTATTGTAAGGAAATGGGACAAAATTCAGAGTGTAAAAAGGGCTTCATGGGAACAAGACAGGAACTGAGACTGTTACTCTGCTTCCTACCATGGCTTCTCTGCTTCTCCCTAACCTTGCTCACTTCTCCTTTCTCTCTCCCGGTCTGCTTCTCTGCCTCCTCACAGTTTCTGCCTCTGGAAGGAGGTTACCTGCACCTCACATGACTTGCCATGGCACTAACAATACCCTCATCTCCATGGATTTCCAGCTCCAGGCCTCAAAGTTGACTGCAATGGTTCACTCTTCCAAAGCTCTTGAAAAACAATGTCATTGGCCCAGCTCATCTCTCTGTGCCAGATGTGGAGTCAAAGGTTACTTTCCCAGAGATCTGCACCCCTAGTCCAATCAGGTTGGCTGGAGATGGCAAGGCACCTGGCTCAGGTGCCTACCTACTCCACAGGTCCTTTCAGATAAAGGTGATGCCATGGGGAGAGGGCTTGAACAAGCAAGGACTCCCCCCAAGGCATTTTTAGAGCAGTTCTTTTTAGACTTTACACAGTAAAAAAACTCCACTGGATAGAAAATTCTGGAATGACCACTTTTCCCTCTCGGCACCCAGTAGACAGTGCTTCACTGTGTCTGGCATGAAGTGTTACTAAGCAGATGTCTGACATCTTTTTACTCCTTACTAGTCATCCTGTCTTCATTGTCAAGCATTCCTGCTTGCATCCTTGTATAGTTTCTTCTGTTGTTCAGTGATTTTTAAATTATAGCAGAATATTCCTCCATATGGTTGCCTTTCTAGTATTTTATCTGTAATATGGTTAAGTCCTTTAAGTCCAGAGAAGTTTTCTTCTGTATTTTTTTTCAATTGCTTCTGCTCATTATTCTGGTTTCATTTTCAAGAACCTCAACAATTGTACAGCTATTTTTCACATTTATTATTCTCCCTCATCATCTCATCTCTTTGATTTTTCTCCAGTGGGGAAGAACAGCTCAAGACTGCCTTGCACATAGGAGTCATCATTCTGAAGTACCAGTTCTGATCTTCAAAATAGATTTTAATTATGCGATTGTATCCTTAGTTTTCTTCAATAACCCTTTCTTATGTCACCTACCTCCATTTCCTTCCCTTCTTATTCTCTATTTACATCTTGGCATTCCTAGTTATTTCTTCATGCCACATCTTCTTTATATCATACTGAGGAGAGTAAAAAAATTTATAAATATTTCTCCTGTTTCTTATAATAAATCACCTTACAGATCTGCTCTTCCTCTGAGACCTGGGATGATGTGTCCTTTACTTTATAATGGAATTTTTTCAATGACTACATACTACTTTATTTTTCTACATAAACCCCTAAAGTAAAATGTATTCAGACTCAGTATCTATCAACAACTTGATATCTATCAACAAAGAGTTTATCGCTCTTAGCTTTCTTTTTATATTACACTGGGAATTATATTTCAGTGATAGAAATAATTCACTTTTAAGATGCACTATAATAGTGAATTATGGTACACAATGAATCCATTCTGATTAAAGTCTATATGGAGAAAAGCAAAGAATATAAAATATATACAACTGTTTCACAAAAATGTCAGGTAATATAAAAGATACTCTAATTGCTATTTCTAATTATGAGGCAAAGAAAATCACTAAAAAAATTTTAGAGCAACAGTGCCTGGGTGGCTCAGTCAGTTAAGCGTCCAACTCTTGATTTCAGCTCAGGTCATGATCTCACAGCTCGTGTGTTCGAGCCCCGCGTCAGGCTCTGTGTTGACAGTGCAGAGCTTGCTTGGGGTTCCCTATTTCCCTCTCTATTTGCCCCTCCCTTACTTATCCTCTCTCTCTCTCTCTCTCTCTCAAAAATAAATAAGACTTAAAATTTTAGAGCATCTAATTACAAAAAAGAAAACCACCCAGAACCACAAAAACTCTAAAATTAATAATGAAGGAGGACTTCAAAGGACTATCTGTAGTTTCTCACAGTTGTTCTTCAGCTGAAGAAGGTAAAGGAAACAGTTTGTTATCTGTCTTCTTTAGCAACAGCCAAACCTCATTCTCAGGCAATACACAATGAAGACAAAATGAGGTACCAGCACCCAGTCCAACTCCAAGTTTCTGACAGGTGTTCTATGATGTGGTTCATCTCTCCTAGCAGGGGAAGAGAGAGCACTGTCTCCTACTCATCTCCCTGCCGTCTGATCAAGTAACTGACATGACACAAAGAAATGGCAGTTCCCGACGCATTGACAGGGTCACTTCTGTCGGCACTTCTACCTCTAGCAGCGCTTGGTGGAGGGTGCAGCGCAAATATGCACCACTGACAGTCAATCCCACGTCCCCTACTTCCTGTCTACTTTGTTACCACGGGGTCTCCATGTTGGTGCAGAAAGAAAGGTGCTTACGAACAGAGGAAGAGCACAAGAGTTGCGCTGGGACAAAATATAACTATGCACCAGAGGAGGGAAGTTCATTTTTCTGGTGGGCATGGACCCTGTGTTTCTGAACTGGCAGGGCAGATGGGAGGGGTGGGGAAAGGGGGGCTGCAGGGCACGGTTTCCTTTCTCAGACCAGTTCCATGTGCCATGTTAAAGGAAACTTCTTAACTCTGACAACAGGCTGAATTGCAGTCTTGCTTTCCAGTTTTTACCGTGTTCCTCCTTTTCATTGTTTTCTAGACATTACTGTGGCCAAATGAGTGAGGCTGTATCAGAGGCCATAAGCAGACATCACTTAAAACTTGAAGCCCTGTGGCCACCTCTTTCACATCCTCTTTTACGTACAGTTCAAAACCAGACATGGTATTTTATTTTAGAGCTGTGGTGCTCAACCAAGAGCAATTCTTTTTTTTTTTTTTTAACATTTTTTTTTTATTGAGAGAGCGGGGGAAGAGGTGGAGAGAGGGGGAAGGAGACCATCCCAAACGGTCCCCATGTTGTCAGTGCAGAGCCCAACACATGCCTCGATCTCACGACCATGAGATCATGACCTGAACTGAAATCAAGAGTTGGGTGCTTAACCAGCCAAGTGACCCAGCTGTCCCAAGAATAATTCTTAGCCCTTCCCTCACCCAGCTCAGTTTCCACTGCCTGGAGACATTTTTGGTTGTCACAACTGAGGCTACTAGTGGCATTTGGCGAGCACAAGCCAGAGATGCGGCTAAAACATCTACAGCACACAGCGAAGCCTTCCATGACAAAGAAGCATCTGGTCGAAAATGCCCATTGTACCACGGCTGAGAAATCCTGCTTTACAGCAAAGATCCAACCTAAACAGTGGCCCGTGGGGGAAGCTTCTGATAGGTGTCTCTGCTATTCTCATCAGCTGGTTTAGCACCATACCCATTACCTGAATGCCGCAGTCACATTAGCTTTCTGCTGACTCGAATACACAAATCTTTAAATGAGAAAGGACAGCTTTTGCCCTCTCTGACACAGTGCAGGTGAGACACAGCCACTCACAGGCAGGTACTGAAAAGGTCCCAGTCCATTGGCAGTAATGTGGTGCTGAGCCCAGCCTGGGGGGGATGGCCACACATGACAACAGCAGACAGCTGGGAGTCCCAGTAGGAAACTGGGGTGAACTGGACACATTCTGTCTGATCAGAGAGTGTTGAAAGAGTACCAGAAAGAGGCTCTGAAATTCACCCTCAAGATACCAGCAGTCACTGTGAGCCATCAGGAAACAAGAGAAATCAGAGACTTTGGGTTGGATGGGTGGGGGGTGATGGTGGTCTATTGTCCTGGAATGGGCTAAATTCACATAAATGCCTCAGAGCATTCATATAGCTGTTTATATAGTTCATAGCACTGGCTTCAGTGATTGGCTCACTAAAGCTCTCAAAGTTTTTGTTTTTGGTAAGAAATATACATTTATTTAGTAGGAAAGAAAGGAATTATATTTAGGCATTAGCTAATTATTTCTCAAACCAGACTTTTCTCGTGAAGATTTCCAGGTTGAAATAATTTCTTCTATATAGGCTCCCAAAACAAATTAATTTTACTTCCCGTTTTTAACTTCCACTTATCACGTGCCACATCATATTAAGGTAATTCTATACATACTGTATCTTTACTATGCTCATCAACATTTATACACCTTTGTATTACCGACACTCATCCTATGGTTTGACTATGCCAGGTGTTAAAAAAGTATTTTTCTAATTGACGTATACTTGACAATATTAGTTTCAGGTGTATAACATAGTGATTCAACAATTCTACACATTATGCAATGTTCAGCACAGTAAGTATTTTCCCCAATTAAAAAGGGAAAAAAAACATTTCTTAAAGAAAATGTTTCACCATTTTAAGCTGGCCAAATCAGGTAGTGATCCGCACTCTGATGGCCAGGGACAAGCAGTGGCTAGACCTGATATGAGGTGCTCCAAGCCTGTCTGGAGCAGCTCTGAGTTACGGGGCAGGCTACTGGTTGAGGAATTGCTAGGATCACACTTGAGCACACCCAGGCTGCTCTTCCAGGCTCAGTAACTCAGAACTAAGGGGGTCCTGCTATTGGCTGCAAGGCTTTTAGCACATTCGCATGTGTTCTGTTATTTTGGTTTGGTCTGGAATATTGTTTGCTTTGCTTTTTGGCTCTTAGAAATTCACCCATGGGTATGCTATCCACAGGGATTCTCCCCAACTCCAAAAAATTTTTTCAACCAAAATCTTTGCTGTATTTTTCATGTAGATACAGCATATGGAGACCCACGCCCACACACCACCACCAAGTTCACCCCTCCGAGCAGTTTCTGTTATAAAAGGCCGGTCCATGCTTGGTGTCTGAAGTGGAGACAGAGCTACCTGTATGCCAACATGACTGGCTCTCCCTCTCTTACCGTTCTCCCTCCCCCAACCACAGGCATTCCAGCCAACATCCGGAGTATCATCAGCTACAAAAGACAGATTACTTCTTAGATATCTATTATGTTTCTTCTACATCCTTGAAATCAGGGCACATTTTTTCCTACCTAAGAAATCAGCAAGAGGCACCTGGGTGGCTCAGTCAATTAAGCATCCGACTTTACTGAGATCATGATCTCACAGTTGGGGAGTTCGAGCTTCAGTAGGGCTCTGTGCTGACAGCTCAGAGCCTGGATCCTGTTTCAGATTCTGTGTCTTTCTCTCTGTCCCTTCCTCGCTCATGCTCTCTGTCTCTCTCTCTCTCTCAAAAATAAATATTTTTTAAAAATTTTAAAAAGAGAAATCAGCAAGAAGGGATCACCCTATTTCCTGGCCCCCTGCCCCCACAGAATTACAGCACAGTGGGTTAGAGCAACAGGCCAGTAATGAGCCTTACACTACAATGTACACTGAGTGCCTTACAATGGCACTCAGTTCTCCCACATAGATCAACTAACTCAATCCTCACAAACCCTGTCATTCAGTCACTGTCTTCCCTTGGCAGAGGGGGAGCGGAGACTGAGATAGGCTCATTCACATGGCAGGTAGCAGAGGTGCTGGCCTCTGAGGCTGAGTCCTAGAACTCAGAGCTCCGTGCACAGCGGCAGCCCTCCCATGGGCTATGATTCCCTCTCTCCATTGGTTCTGTCACAGAGAGGCCTCTGTGCCCCTCCCTGGCACAACAGTGCAACTAGTCAATCCTACAAAAAGCAGACAGGTGGTCAAGAAGACTAGTTAAGAAAATGTGGACACAAAGCCAAAGCTCTACCAAAGGATGACTTCCAACGGTGCATGCTACTATTAGCACATCCATGGAGAAGCAATACCCAATCTAGATAGTCCTTTGTTGATGGCCAGAAAGTTAGACACAGGTGGTACAATTCTGTGCACATGTTGGTACCCATATGATCTGTAAATCTAAACCCTATATATATCTGGGCTTTCTCCAGAAATTCTATAATTGCATATGTGCACAGGAAGTAGGAGATTTATGGGGTGGAGGACTGCTTTAGAAAAAGGGCATGCAAGTTAAATTAGTAAGTAAAGTACAATAATACCCTATGGGGGGAAAAATGTATACATCTCTACTCTGTGTAATGTAAATAATTATCACTCCACGTCCTCAGGTAGCCAAGTTAAATATGACAGGAGTGCACAAATCCACCAGGGCACCAGGGCACCAGTGCAGTGACATTGCATGAAGTCTGAAAAGAAAAACCAGTGGTCCCTGCATGAGCCATCAGAGAGCCAGGAAGGAGTCAGATGCCACTCTAGGCCCACAGATGCCTGCTCAGCAGAACCAAGAAGAGAAGCTAGGAGAGAATTCAGCAAATCACGGCATAGTTAGCCCAGTGCTGAGGCAGCCAGCAGGTGTGGGAAGATGATCTTGCACTTTATACCACAGCCTGACACTCCCAGTTCTCTCACTGGGTCTGTGAGTTTGGTTGACAGGCAGCAAGGGTTTTCCCAACCCCGTCTCCCATAGTGATGTTAGGAACCTGTGAGCATTCTTCATTGTGACACCGCACCAAGCATCCAGGTGCCAATACAGACCTATTTACGCTAGTCCTGATTTTAGCTCTTAGAGTCAGGGTTGATTCCTCAGGTTATGAAATTTTAATGAAACTAAATTACCAGTCTCTTAATATCCTCATTAGAGAAAATCACGGCTATCAATATCAGAGAAAATCCCTAAGCCTCATTTTATCCAGTAGCTTCATTGGCAGGACTACACACCCCTTTAAAGATCCCCAAATGATAGCAGTGACGGCATAAGTGGATTTTGTTGCTCTCAAAAACATCCCTAAGGGCACACTATGGGCACATTGGAAACATGGTGGGAGGGCTGCTGCCCACCTGCCTGCCCAGCAAATGCATCAGCAACAAGACTGCAAAGCTCTTAGCAGGTGAAAGCTGTAGGCTGTCTATCAACCCCAGATCTCAAAGGCAAGTGCAAACTTATTTCAGCATCACAAAGACTATCTCCAGATGTAAGCCAAAGAGCTGCGTTCAATGATGCAGCTGTTTCCACCATGCTTACTCCCCTGGGGTTGATCGTTACAACAGACGCTGTCATCTGAAGCACACAAAGGAGCTAACGACCAGAGCGCCGAGCTCCTCTGTGCCATTCACCTCCATCTCACCAACCACCTCTCCTGGTCACGTGCAAGTTCAGGTGCCAACAAACACTGGTAGGGCCAAGTAGTGAGAATCAGGGGGATTACATGATTCAAGATATTTATCTTAAACAAAGTGCTACCCTAGATGTCATGAGATTTCAAACACAAAGGAAAAACAGAAGGGTCCAAGGGACTCATAAATTGAGTGAAGAAGAAAGACCCACACAACTACACTCTCCCAAAAAAAAAAAAAAGACAGGATGGAAAGATGATAAATAGTCCAGATTTGGCTCAACCAATATAGTATAAATCCAAGTCCAATTATTTAATTATAAAAAATGCCCTTAAGCACCCTCTTACACTGTTGGTGGGAATGTAAACTGGTATGTATGTAAACTCTGGCAAATGGTGTGGAGGTTCCTCAAAAAATTAACAATAGAACTCCCCTATGACCCAGCAATAGCACTGCTAGGAATTTACCCAAGGGCGACAGGAGTGCTGATGCAGAGGGGTACATGTACCCCAATGTTCACAGCACTTTCAAAAATAGCCAAATCATGGAAAGAGCCTAAATGTCCATCAACTGATGAATGGATCAAGAAGATGTGGTTTATCTACACAATGGAATACTACATGGCAATGAGAAAGAATGAAATCTGGCCATTCGTAGCATTCGTGGATGGAATTCGAGGGTGTCATGCTAAGTGAAATAAGTCAGGCAGAGAAGGACAGATACCATATGTTTTCACTCATATGTGGAACAGGAGAAACTTAACAGAGGACCATAGGGGAGGGAAAGGGGAAAAAATAGTTGGGGAGAGGGAGGGAGGCAAACCATAAGAGACTCTTAAATACTGAGACCAAACTGAGGGTTGATGGTGGTGAGGGAGAGGGGAAAATGGGTGATGGGCATGGAGGAGGGCACTTGTTGGGATGATCAGTGAGTGTTATATG
The DNA here is from genome assembly GCA_028646485.1 of Cryptoprocta ferox. NCBI lineage: Eukaryota > Metazoa > Chordata > Mammalia > Carnivora > Eupleridae > Cryptoprocta > Cryptoprocta ferox. Next base: position 30,809,722 of record CM053562.1, read on the forward strand.
GAAACCAACTTGACAATAAACTATATTTTTAAAAATTGCCCTGAAGACCATGTCCCATTCTCCAGACTCTCTGGTAGGACTCTTCCTTCCTTCCTTCCATATTATACAACAATTGGAGAACACTTGAACTCTGGCATTTCTGACTGGCTTGATCTTTTTCATTATGTCATATGTGTTTGTTTTCTGTCTCCAACTAGACCACAGAAAAATTAAGCAGTTGCTTACTTTTCTGTCCTCTCATTGGCTTTAATATATTCTGTGTATAGTATGAGCTCTGTGCATGGTACTGAATGAAACAGAAAATCTAGCATTTTAAACTCCGCTATGGGGCCTCAAGAAGACCAGAATTCTTGAATTGCTCAACTTGTTTACAGGAATCTGTCCACTTTCATCATGTCACAGAATTCTGCTGTTATATAGGATCAGAGCTAGAAGAGACCTTGTAAATCATAAGGTGTTTCACAGATGAGTGACTGATGCCCAAAAACTTCTAGTGACTTTCTCAAGGCTGTGAAATAAATGAAAAAGCCAGGGCTAGAATCATGGTCTGAAGTACAAGATGAGAGTAAAGATGTCACAGAACCGAGAGAGAAAGTGAGGAACCACCCTCCAGTAGAGTGGAAGGAGACAATATATATTTGCATCTCATCCCAGCTGAATAATTTGCTTGGGTAATCAGATGCACATCCTCCACTAAATGCTTTCTAGTTCATTATTTCGCTTAAAAGTGATTAAAAGGTTCAAAACTAATTATCTATTTCCATTGACAAAATGGATTTCACTGCAATAGACTCCGTGTATTAATAAACACTTACACATGCCACTCTATGAAAAACATATTGTCTGCAAATAATCTTTCAATTAGAAACAGATGCTGTGGGCTTTCAGATTCTGAAGTGTTCTTATTTTACATGGCCTGGTCACAACTGAAACCAGGCTGGCAGCAAACTGTTCTTCCTTTCTCCTCAGGATCTGTTTCGAAGACCGGACCTCCCCTTGGGATCTCACGTTATTCCAAAGCACCCAGGATTCACAGCCTGTCAGGCCAGAATGTGCTTCTGAATCTGTCCTCTCAATGAAGATCGTCCCACCTTGGCCACTAAGCAGTTTCCAGGCTGCCTTAGTAGGAGGAAAGGAAACAGTATTGGTTGTGGTCCATGTGGATATTTCCCATCAGATTCAAATTCAACAAAGATGTTCTGAGTACCTGTTAGACCCCAGGAGCAGTACTTCCTGTGAGTTCTCTCTCCTCGTCCTTGAAGTAGATGGTATTGTAGATGAATGGATGAGAAGTCGGCAACAACAACAAAAGTCCTCACTTGGGGAGCTAAGTGTTGTACATGCATTTTAGACACATTAACAAATTTAAGGTAGTATCGTTATTGTCTCCACTTTACAAATGATCAAATCAAGGCTCAGACCTAGTACAAAATGGTGTAGGAATTCAAATCCAGGTGGTCTAGTCCACAGCCCGTGCTTCCAACCGCACTGCTCTTCCACCTCCCTGCAGCCCCCTGTGATAACAGTCTACTCTTCCAACAGGGTTCTTCTTCTCAGTTCACACTAGGGATCATCTTCCCACAGTCCCTTTACCTAGAGGCCTAGGGTCCTCCACCTTTTCAGGTTTACAGAGCATTTGAAATAAATACAATCTGGTCTACAATAACACACTTCTTTAAATACCATAGTTCCTATGGGATTGGTAAATAGGAGAATAATGTCCATATAAAACAGCAGTTAGACTGGGTTTTTGGATTTTATGTATTTTTCCTTAGCTGCCAAGTAAAAGCATCCAAACACAAGGTTCAGTAGCAGAGCTGCCTACATTACTGTCCAGATACCCACTCATCCCACCCCTTGCTTCCACTGGCTGAGCTGAACCAGAAGCTCTTAGAGGCACCTCAGACACAGTTCTCCAAGATCCTGTGTAGAAGAACAACACAAAACAGGGACCCAGAGCCACCCATCTCAGTCATGGCTCAGGTCATGCAAAGCTGGCAAGTACTTTCCCCCACCTCCCTCTGCCCTTGTCTCTAGAACCCAGGGGCCGGGGCCCCTCCTTAGGGCCCCTTCCACCATAAAGGCTGACACTTACTAGAATATTTATTTCCTAGGAATTCAGGGTGACTTCCTAGTTGTGCTGATACTCTTATTAGGATTGTTACTGTTTTTCTCTGTGTCCTGGACAGAGTTGTGTAGGTTTTGAGTAATCTATCCAAACTCTGTATTTTCCATAAATCTTGTTTTTGTGTGTGCAATTTTATATAACCTGAGGTTTTTCAAGTTGCCTCATGTTTTAGTGGAAACACCTGAATTGATATCGATACTAAGAGAATTAAATTCTATCCAATGACCCTGAGATTCCTGCGTCCCTCTTCAGCAGAGTTCTGTGAGAAAAGAGCTACTTACAGCCTTGACCACGCTCATCTATGTAGTGTGATAGAGTTTTCAGTTGCAATCGAGACTGCACCTAGCTGATTTAAGCACAAGAGGAATGTCCTAAAGGACATCAGGTCACAGAATATCTGGGTGGACCGGCAGATCAGGCCAACCTCAGAGATGATGAGGCAACCAGAATGCCCCGCAGATGCCACTGCCAGTGGTGTTACAGCTGGCACTGCAGATGCTAGAGCCCATGTCTAGGCTGCATCTGGAAGCTGCACTTCTTTCTACCACCCTCACCAGAAATACTCCTGTGGGATCCCTTATGTGGTCTCTTCTGAATCCAAGTTACCACTCGGATACATATGAATGGTTCGGCCTGGGATACATTCTGACCTGAGATACAAGGGAGACCCAGAAAGTGACTTTTGACTTGTGCTTTGAGGAGGCAGATTTCCTAAGGCCAGAAATTCTCCAAAAGCCAGAGGGTGTTCCAAAGATACTGAATAGCCAGAGTACAGAGAAAGCATCCATGACCCTTAGGAAGGAAATCCTAACACAACTCTTAGCATGTCCTGACCTCCTGGTACTAGGCTGCTGCCTTACTAAGCTCCTGCCCCAGAGCAAATTGACCCCATTCCGCACAGCCTGCTAGCTGTAGTGTCTTGTCTAATGCACACCAGCTTCTCAGTGTGTATCATCACTGCAACACAACTGGATCATAAATGTTGACCAATATTTGGAACCAACCCCACGATTCCAACACTGCACTTCTTAATAAGCAATGTTTGAAGGCATAACATTCCCATGAGCACACTGGGATTCTAACAATCCTCCAAAACAAATGATGGAGAAGGAACTCACTACATGGACTCACAGCATCATACCTATTCTCTGGTATAGCAGCAACTCCTTACCCCTACACACTGCAGGGCATACCCACTTCCCAGCTCACTGAGGATATGGTCATTCTTCTCATTCAGGTAAAGGTGTCTGGATACAAATGAATCTGCTCTAATTAATACAAAAGTGTACATCACTGCAAATGTTGGTGTTATTACATTGGTGATAATATTCCTCACAAGGGATCCTCTACTCTAGTATACTAATTAACAGGCTATTAAAATTAACACATTTTCTATTGAAAGTTTCCTTTCTTCAGTAGGTCAATACCATCATCCAAGTGAGGACTTTCAACATGCTAGGATACGTGTGCATATGTCAGTTCTGACTACAGCTACACTTTCCCAGCAAACTTCTTAGTCTCTCATTTCCGAGTTACTACTTAGAATCTAGGCCTGACATTGACCTTCAAAATGGCATGGAAAGCCTTGTGTGGCCTGGCACAGGACAACTTCCCAGCCTCACTCTGTGCTCCAACCACAAGGACCTTCTTTCTGTTCTTCCTCCTGGAATACACCCTGCTCCTCCACCCCAGGGCTCTGGCTATGCTTTTCCCTCCACCCTTGACCCCAAGCATTGCCTGCTGGGGGAATCTTCCCCATGGCTGGCTCTTCCCCAGGCTGTTCCCACCTGGATCAGGTGCCTTGTGACACACACCTATAGGACCATGTGTCTCTCCTTTTTGGCACTACTGGCTGCCATACTTTTCCAGACATGCATATGGTCTTTGACAAACAAAGTTGGTCTGAGGGTTGTGTGTTATCGTTAAGCTGGTCTTTGACAAACTCTTCTCTGCTCCTAAACCCTAAGCTCCATGGGTGTAGGAACTATGTCCCTTTTGCTAACTACTGTGTTTCAAATACTGAGTAGCGGAGGGTGGACACTAAGACTGTTTGATAAATAAGTGACTGGATCCATACATTTAGAATGATTGATCTCACCCCAGTCGGCATTTACTTATTTGCTTGGTGTAACTCAGATTTTTGAGGTACCTGATTGTCCTCCTAAGGCAGCATTTCCCAGAGGGGAAACCGAAGCAATAAATATTAAACAACTTGCTGGTAAAGCCACATAACTAGCAAGTGCTGGAGCTGGCTTGGGTTTGGCCTGCAGCCATCTCCAACCTAGGGACACACCATCCATTGCCAGGTGCTCAAAGGAAAATGCAGAAGAAACCAAGCTCACGGTTCTGGCCCTCAGGGGTGGCAAGTATGATGACAATGAGGATGGTGATGGCAATAATGACAACTAATAATTATTAAGTGTTCACTGCTGAACACTATTTAAGCACTTGATGTATGTTATGTCATTTAATCCTCAAATAAAAAACCCATGAAGTAGGTATCACTACTAACACCCACTTACTGATGAGAAAAGTCAAGCACAGAGCTGCCTAGTTGCTCATGGAGTCAACAGTGTTGCAACCAGCTCTCAAACCTAAGCCACCTGAGCCCGGGCCCCAAGCCACTGACTGTGGTCAGCAAGACAGAGAGTGCCCACGGGGTGCATCTAGCTCTTCCAGGGAAGTCAGCAGGGCTTTCCAAAAGAGATGTCCTCTGAACCAGGTGCCAAGAAGGCCTCTGCATAAAGAGGGAACCAGTATGCACAGAAAGAAGAAAATAAACCAACAAGTCTTGCTCAGAGAACAAAAAAGTTTAAAGATACTGCTCATGGAGCTGTTAGGTCTTAGAACAAGGCCTTGAACAGATGCCTGAGGGAGGAGAGGGCTAATTAAAACTGACTTTTGTTTCTAAGCTATTTTGATTCAATCCCCTTGGGGCTGAGGGGACTGACTGGAAAGAGGAAGAAAATAAAGGTGAGGTTCACAACAGAAGGCAAGTGAAAGATGAAGTGGGCTTCAGTTACGGTGTATGAGCATGTGCAGTTAATATTTAAGGAGGAACTAACAGAATTTAAGAACCAAACTGGATGTGGGGCCTGAAGAAGAAGGACATTTCCAGAATAACCCCAAGGCTTCTACTCTGGTTGAGGAGGGGGCAAAGAATAGGGTTGGATGTTTATCATTCAACTGGGCACGCAGAAATACAATAGAACACCCAGCATCTCTACAAGGGAAGTAGACAAATGGCATTATCATCCAGACCAGTGTTAGGCCAGAGAATTTTCTGTGACAATGGAAATGTTTTATCTCTGCTCTGCACTGTCCAATACGGTAGCCAGTAGCTATATATGGCTATTCAGCACTTAAAATGTAGCTAGTGCCACTAAGGAACTGAACTTACAATTGTGTTGACTTTTATATTTTATTTATAATAAATACTATAGCTAGTAGCTACTATATTGTAGGTCTGGACAACAGAAGTGGCCCTCTAATATTAAACACACCAAAGCTTCTTATCAAAGATTGCTGAGATTGGAAGGGAACTTGGAGTTTATCGGGTATAATTCTCTCATTTCACAAATAAGGAAACATGCATGAAGTCATTACAGCAAGAGAGCAGTAAGGCAGACTACTGTCGTGGTCTTCTGTATCTGACCCAGTGTCCTTGCCACCTCACGGACTGCTTCTGTTCTGATGCAAAAATAGCTGCAGTTTTGACTCTGATGTGTGGAGCTGAAGCAGCTCACGGGCAAAGCCGAGTAAACATCACGCACTCTTTCTTCTGCACTAGACATGCCAAACGTCATTGGATGAGTAACTCCATCAGGTATTTTCATTGCAAATAACAGAACCCACTCTGATTAGTTTTAATATGAAAGGGATTTATTAAAGAAGGATTGGCAATTCTCACAGTCTCTGAGAGAGGGTCTCAAAGCGAGGTGTGGAGGCTATGCAGTCAGGACAAATCATACTACCACTGCTGCAGTAGTGATGGGGACCCTACTGTGCCTGCCACTTGGCTCAGGGGAGAGGCTCCCAACCACCAGTGCTGCGTGAGGGGCCCCAAACCCAGACCTCTGCCTCTTAAAGCTGTATAGCGCTGCCACCAGGCTCACCAGAATGCATTTCAGGTCCTACCTGCACACATCTGTTCTCATCAGAGTCTAAAATAGAGGGAAGGGGGAATCTGAGATCCTTGCCCACTGAAGGAAAGCAAGTTTCTGGCTTCCATCTGGTACGGAAGCCCCACAGGGCAGAATGATCCCAGGGATTAGAAAAAGAATTCGAAGAAGAGGCAGCACCACCATCATTACTTGCCTTACAGCAAGAGAGCGGTCCTGTCCTGTCAAGCAAATAACCCATCTGCACTAGCTCAGACCGCGTGGATCTTACAGTCTGTCTTCTTCGGCAGCATCCCTGACTCAGAGCTTTTTACACTTAAAATAATGTCTCTACATTGCAAATTTTCTCAATTAATTCGCCAGTGGCTCTTTTTAATTTTTTTTAAAGATGCATTTATTCACTGGAACATCTGTATTGATAGAAGCTATGTATGGTAGGAAGTGAATTATGCATTTCAACTCTCAAGAGCATGAAGGGTTTCTTTTCGCTTTTTTTTTTTAACCTGGGTTTTCTAATTAACAAACCGAATAGAGCACAGCCGTGAAGATGAAGAATTCTAAACCCTTCTTCCGCAAAAGTGGTAGCAGTAAGATAGAAGCAAAAGTAGATCTGAGAAATCTCCTAAGAGCTGACAATTACTGTAATGTGGAGCAGAATCATCAAGGCCATTCCAGTTGCCAGATTCTACAAAGGAAAGAAAAGGACTGTAAGCTGCTCCAAGTGTTTCAGTCTGGAGAATAAATAAGAAAGCTGTTTTGGACAGTGACCGTGATGGGTGAAGCTGGGAAGGGGGCTCAGTTTTTGACAAGAAAGGAGAGAATACACCAACATGTCACGCAAGGGCTTTCACGCACAACCCAGATGGAGCTCTGCTCCAGGCAGCCCCAGAGGGGAGCCAGCGCTGTGGATGGAGGGAGGAGGCCTCCTGTCCTAACAGTGGCTAACATCCAAGAACAGTGGCACTGGGACAGGAGCACTGAGGGCTAAGAACGGGCCTTCTTCGGAGACCCCACAGGTAAAGTTCCAGGGCAGGAGCAAGAGGCTGGGCTTGCAGGGAGCTCCCAAGACAAGATGGTTACTTCTCACCAAGGGAAGGCTGCAAACCTCCATCCCGAGCAAACTTCCTGGCGCCAACCCCCTCTCTCCAGCTGCCCATGCTTCTAGAGAGGGTGTATGGCCACATTCCACCATAGTTTCATTGCCTCCAAGTTAATGTCCACATGCACAACCACATTTTCTACAATATACCAAGAAACATAAACAGAGGGAAACAGAAGGGTAGTTTAGGGCTATTGTTACTCAGAGCAGCTCTCACAGCAGCTTGGTCATCAGAGAACCTTCTCTGAGGAGCAAGGACAGGCCCGGGTCACCGAGCTCCAGCCTGCGGTGGAGCAGCATGGCAATGGCTGAGGTTCAAGAATCCCAATTTCACTCACTTGCCAGCTAAACCTGTCACAGTGAGTTTTGAAAAATATAAATCAAATCATGTTATTCCCCTACTTTCAACCCTCCAATGGGTTTTAAAAGGGAACCCAATCCTCTTCAGAGTCTGGCCGTGGCCTCTGCCTCCAGACTTCTGTGGATTCCTTGCTTCACTACCGGCAGCCCCACGGCTTCCTTCCCTTCTATTCCTCCCGGGCCTCCTCCCCATCTCAGGGCCTTGGCGCCCGCCCTGCTCCCTATCTGGAACAGCCTAGCCCACACCCTGCTCTGGCTGCCGCCACCGCCTCCTCCTCACTCACATCTCTGCTCAGTGTCCTCACCTGCTTCAGAGAAGCCCTTCCTCTCCTCCCGTGCTGTCACAGGTGGCTCTCAGCCTGTGCCCTCCCATCACCTCATGGAGCCACGGTGCCCGCTGACTTGTGTGCTTGTTTACTCTGTCTCCACCCACTGCAATGCAAGCCAGGTGAGAGTAGGACATCATCCACTGGGTCACTGCCTTTCTCCCAGCTCCTGGAAGAGTGCTAGGACCACTTACTGGTTACAGATATGGATTACATGAAAAGATAAGGAGATGGTTACTAATAAGGCCATTACATTTTTAACAGTTAAAATTCATCCAAACATTAAAAAAAAATTAATGGTGCCAGATGCTCAGGTATCCCCCCTACCCTGCACTCTGTGTCCTTAGATTACTCAGACTGGGGACACTGGTTTCAGCTCTGTCATGAAGGAAATGAACTTTCTCAGTCTGTTGCTTTCTTTTTTATTTTTTAATGGAAAAAGCATTACATTTTTAAAAATTGAGATATAGTTGACGAATAACATGTTAAAAACAAGGGGCGCCTGGGTGGCTCAGTCAGTTAAGCGTCTGACTTCAGCTCAGGTCATGATCTCACAATTTGTGAGTTTGAGAGCGCATCAGGCTCTCTGCCGGCAGCTCGGAGCCTAGAGCCTGCTTCAGATTCTGTGTCTCCCCCGCTCTCTGCCCCTCCCCACTTACATTCTGTCTCTGTCTCAAAAATACATAAACATTAAAAAAAATTCAAAAAAAAAAAAAAAGACAAGACAATAGGCCCCACATGGAGTTGCTAATGCTAAGCCCCACATTGAGACTTAACCAAACGGAGACTTAACTGCAGTTTCCGCTCTCGCAGAAATGGAATCTTAAAACAGTCAGGAACCGCCAGCTCAGCATAGGTTAGGTAATGTACCCCACAGATCCCAGCTATCCCCTAAAGCAAAGTAAGCAAAGTAATCCTAACAAAATCACCCTTTTTTTTTTGCCTAGTTTAACTTCCTTGTTCCCCACTCCCTCCTGCCTCTGCAAGTCTTTCATTTTGTACAGCTCCTCAGGGCTCGTTTCTCTCTGGCTACATTGCTTACTGCCCTATTTGGTTCCATTTTTGCTCAAATAAATTCTTCAAATTTTTCACATGCCTAAGTATATCTTTTCACAAACATCATATCAAATTTCAGGTACATAACATAAAAGATCCGATACATGTGTATGTTGCAAAATGATCACCAGAGTAAGTCTAATAGTTAACAACCATCAACCATCACCTCTTGTGGTTACAAATTTGTGTGTGTGTGTGTGTGTGTGTGTGTGTGTAATGAGAACTTTTAAGATCTACTCTCTTAGCCACTTTCAGATTTGTACTACAGTATTATCAACTGTAGTCACTGTGCTATGCATTCCATTCCCTGGGACTTAATTTATTTTACAATAAGAAGTTTGGACCTCTCAAAGGGCCCTCTGTACCTTAGACACTATGGAGTATTATGGGAAATGCACAAAATGCACACATGAACCAGACCCCGCCCTCAAAGAGCTCACTGTTGAGGAGGAATGTTTGACATGCACAAGCGATGGGCTCCAAACTTCCCTGAGCACAAGGGTCACCTGGAGCAAGTGGTAATGATAGTGATTCCTGTCACCCTGCCCCATCTAAAACATCCCAGCAAGATTCCCATGGTCCAGGAAGCTTGGGACGTAGAGGTATCAAGGAAGAAAGAGGAAGGCTGCTTAGAGGAGGCAGCACTGAGATGGACTTAAGATGGGCCAGGATTTGAATGTGGAGGAGGGATGGGCCAATCGGGCATAGGAAACACATAAGCAAAGGAAAGAAGTCAGGAAATCTGGGAGGGACAGAAAGACACATTTGGTTCCATTTGGCCACAGCACAAAGAGAAATAATGGTGAGATGAGGTGAAAAGGCAGCCTGAAGACCAACTGTGGTGGCCCAGGACCTGAGGGTATAGTCTGGTTTTGACAGAAGGGAAGAGAAGCACTGACTGGTTCTGAGTAGGGAGCGACAGCATCAGGTAAGTGGGCAATTTACAGATGAGCAATCAATGGCTCAGAAAGGGTTAATGAGCTCCCCAAAGTCACACTGGTGGCTACTGCTACTCTGATTCCAGAGGTAAGGATGGGGAGGGAAAGGACAGAACTGACCCTTAGTCAGTCCCCACTGTTTCCAGGCACAGAGCTGAGTGATTAGCATATATTATCCCACCTCACCATAGCTCTAGGAGGTAAGAAGCCTGAGTTTCAGACAAAATCATGTATCCTTTCTCCAGGAACAGGAAGGAAAAGAGTAATGTGGAAGATGTGAAGGAGACAGGCTCAACAGGATCTGGAAACTGAGCAAAGGAACAATGGTGGAAGTAGGGCAGCACCATCGAAGAGGGGACAGCCTTGTGGAAGAGGGTAGGGACAGCCCCGTGATGGGGGGACAGTCCCGTGGAAGCAGGCTAGCTTCTCTTCAGCACCCTGCCTGTATTTTCATTAACTGCCTCTGTTGGGCCTGCTTTGGACTCCCACTCTCTTCACTCACATGGTCTTCACTTTTTATTTAAAACACTTTGTTACAGGAACACAACACAGATCATTAGCTGCTGGTTTTCGTAAACCACAAGTGGAGAGAAAGAAAGGCTTAAAAATAATGCTGTGCTACTGCAGTCACTTCAGAGAAGATGAGCTTGCAGCAGGCAGGGACAAAAGAGACCTGGTGGCCACTTCTCCTTTCTGGATGTCACTAAGAGAAAATCAGCAGGGCCTAATTAGGACTGCAAAGATGCAGAGTTGAGGCTCACCTCAGGTGGGAGCAGCTCTTAATCAGCACATTTGCTTTTCATACCACTATTAAAATTGATTTCCTTGGACAAACAAAAGTTGACTTCCATGTTATATTTACAAAATTAAAACTCCAAAATCCTAGGGGCACCTGGGGTGGCTAAGTGGGTTGAGCCTCTGACTCTTGATTTTGGCTCAGGTCATGATCCCAAGATCATGAAATCAAGCCCAGCACGAGGCTCTGCACTGAGTATGGAGGCTACCTAAGAATCTCCCTCACTTCCTTTGCCCCTCTGTACATGCTCACGCTTTCACTCTCAAAAAAATAAAAACATAAATTTTAAAATAAGAAATTTATTTAAGTTTATTTTGAGAGAGAGAGTGAGAGAGAGAGAGAGAGAGAGAGAGAGAGAGAGAAAGCATGAGTTGGAGAGGGGCAGAAACAGAGGGAGAGAGAATACAAAGCAGGCTCCGTGCTGCCAGCTGTGGAGCCAGATGCAGGGCTCGAACCCATGAAGCATGAGTGCGCCAAAACCAAGAGTCAGAGGCTTAACTGATAGAGCCACCCAGGCACCCCTAAAAAATAAAAGAGTAATTTAAAAAATCCAAAATCCTATGTCACAAATCAGGTATTTTGCCTCTGAGTTATCTTGTGTGTTTAGATACATACATAACAGTTTTATCTTTTTTTTACATTTATGTATAAAATCTCTATACACACATACGATAATTCAGAGACAAAATGCCTATATTATATACACATATATGCATCTGTGTGTGTGTGTATACATGTTTCAAATATGCATTTTTGTGTCTCTAAACTAGACTGAATACAGATGCTAATAACCTTCCTATTAGCATCCGGTTCTCACTCCTAGGACCAAACGCCCACCTTCCTCTCCTTAACCTGTTTCCAGAGCAGCTCAGAGCCTAAACAGGGATCAACTATCCTAAGGAAAGAGGGAGGCTTACCTGCCGCTCTCTTCCTTCTTCTCCGGAGGAGTCGTTAGCCCAAATTAATCCTTCATTTGACTGCTTGCCTTCTTAAAGGCAGACTCTTTTGAACATTTCACACATCACAGAATCCAAGACATATTTCAAATGATGGTGAGCAGACTTCTCTATCAACACCATGAATGCTACAATTAACTACAGCAAATGTGGTGGTAGACTTTGTGGTACCCAAAATAAAGGAGGTTAAAAACTACCCTGTGATTCATGAAGCTCAAAACACCAACATTTTTTAGCCCAAACAGCCCTTCTATTCTGCTACAGAGCTAGTTTTATGAATGGGTCCGGGCACAGGGTGTCACCTAGGGAAAGCCAAAAGCAGCTTTGTGCATTTCAGAATTCAGGGAGCCATTAATTCACACGTTCCTGCAATCCACTGCCCTCTGGCAATTCAAAGACTCAAGACCATCCTGGAATCTCAAAATCCCCATCGAACAATAAAAGGCGCCATGGGAAGTGAACAGTTCTCCCATTCTACCTTCTCTCTCACCAGGGCATACACTGTTTTATATAAACATTAGCATTTCTGTAGGATTAAATCTACACTACACTGAACACCATTCTATAAGCAGAATCTGTTTACTTACAGAAAGGAATTTCTCTTCTAATTCTGGAGATCTTAGGGCCACACCAGAGGCTCCGTGACGTTTTCTACTTGCCTAAGAAGTATCAGCGGCAGGAGCCCACACTCTGCATTTCTGCTAGTCCTGACAGGACATCAAGACACTATCCTTAGGACAAAAGTAGTGGCTCTGATGTACGCACACATGGTCTTTAGAATAAAAATGGAAAATAATGGTAAAGAAAACTTATTTTGCTATTTAGGAAAAAAAATCCTTATTTGAAATGGATTATATAGCTGAGTCTAAATAATATAGAAAAGAAGATCGAAGTGCAGGTAATATTTTTCTGATTTTTAAATGTATAAGAATAATGGCAATGCAAAAATTGTAAAAGTGAGACAAATTTAATCTTTCAGACATCATAGAAGATGGATGGCTCCAGGTTTTAAGTCAGGATGACATCCTGCATCACTAAAAATTAGTCCCCGGCGTGAGGAGCTCAGAGAAGGGCAGGAGGGCAGGTACAAAGCAGGTGCAGCATACCTGTGTGAGAAGGGTGGAGCCAGCCGCCACTCTGGGTAAAATGAAAAAATGCCTGGGTGGCTCAGTTGGTTAAGTGTCTGACTCCTGATATGGGCTCAGGTCATGATCTCATGGTTCCTGAGATAGAATGAGCCAGACATCCAGGTACTGCGCTGATGTGGAGCCTGCTTGGGACTCTCCCTCTCTCTGCTCCTCCCCCGCTCATGCCTCCCCCCACCCCACAAAATCAATCAATAAACTTAAAAAAAAGAGAGACAGAAAAATGCCTCAGTCAGCAAGAATCCAACCAAACATCACTAGTCATTTGTACTTTCCTGCCAAAACTAAACTAAGCTAAACTTAAACACACTACCCTAGTCTTTAAAATAAAACAGAGCTATTTTCTTCCATAATCTCTCTTCCCAGATTGGGCATTTTTTTTCCTTTTTCTTTCATAGAGTTACATTAAGAATCTCAACCAAGAGCCTTCTTTTGGGGCTATTCTTAAGTGAGTTGTGATTACTGTTTGCTGAAAGTCTTTCCTTTGATTTCTGTGAGATTCGGAAGAACTGAGGTCACTCGATTTTCCCACAGTCGTCATATAACACCGATACCAAAAATGCTCACATTTCATTAAATGTGACAGCTCCTTCCTGCCCAACAGCTCAGTGAAATACTCCAACAACTTAAAGGGAAGCATGCCCCTCCTCGCAGTTGCCTGGGCTGGGATTACAGATAGGGCTCCTGGCTTTGTGGAAATTTACGTTCATTCCAGAGAAGTCGACATTGCTTCCATCAACATAAAAGATGCAGCTGATTAATTTCAGCAAGCTGCAGTTTCTCTTATGCCAAACACGAAGTATGCAATACAGCCTGACGACCCAGAGTACGTGTTAAGAGCTTGTTGTAGCCAATAAATGTAGTTAATTAAAAAAAAAAATCGATGCCAATTTCTCCAACACCTTTTCTTCTTTTGGCGAACACAGGGTGAGGAGTCACTTCCTCACCCTTCCAACCCTACAGTCCTCTGCAGTGACAGAGTCACAGGAAAATGCCATTGCTCTCTGGGCCGCAAAGGTACCACTCCCTGCCTTTGCTTCCCAGCTCCCAGGGCAATCACACTCTGCTTCTGTCCACCCAACTGAAACCGCTTTCTCTAAGTCTAAAGGGCACTTAACACCTTCTGGTGGTTACATATAAGAGCACCTCCAATTAAAAAGAAAAAATCTCCACTCAAACCACCCTCTCCACCAGCTGCCTGGCCTTTCTTCCTTCCCCTTCACAGCTTAACTACTTTTTTTTTTTTCTTTTGAGAGACAGAGACAGAGAGAGAGAGGGAGCATGAGCAGAGGAGAGGGGAGGGGGAGACTGAGAGGGAGATGGAGAAGGAGAGAAAATCTCAAGCAGGTTCCATGCTCAGCACAGAGCCCAACGTGGGGCTGGATCCCATGGCCCTGGAATCATGACCCGAGCAGAAATCAAGAATGGGGTGCTCAAATAACTGAGCCACCCAGGCACCCCCCACAGTTTAACTCCTTGATAAAGTTGTTTTTGCTACTCCATCACCTGCCCCTCTCACAGCACCCCCACCCACCTCAACCTGACTTCAAGGCCATCGTGCCAGTGAAACAGTTTTCACTAAGGTGCCCATTAGTAACAGTGCTCAGTCCCCGTCAGTCTTAACCTCCCACGCCAGGGGCAGAAAGGACACATTTTCTAAAGGGAGTTGCAGATAAAGAGGTGATACTCCCACCCCATCCTGAGATTACTAAGAGATGGAGAACTGACAGCTCCGAGCAACCACCTCCCCCCCAACATCTTCACCCTCCAACTCCCAAACAGAGAGGAGCATAGAGGAAAAAGGAAGGGACAACTGCAGACAGAGGCCAGGGCAGAAAGAAGCCTTACCCCCGCATCTGCTTGGTTCACAGCACACTGACTAAGGTGACTAGTTAGAGCATCTCACCAGTACCCACCCAAAAGGGCCTCCCACCAGGACAAGGTGACCCTAGCACCAGTTACATTAGAAACACTGAGCTGCCCCCATTCCCTCCTCCCCACCCAACATAGGAGATGTGGTTGGATCCCAGAAGAAGGAAAGGCAGGAGGGGCCCCAGAGGCAGACCACCCCTCCCCCCACCTCAAGGCCCCTCGCACCGCAAGCCTGGCAAGTGATAAGCTCAGGGAAAGCTTTAAACCAAATGCCTGTTTTTCTCATAGTGCTATTCCCAGACATATCCGAGGAAGTGGCACATGATAGGCTTAATAATTCTTTGTTGAATCAATGACTGAACAGCTTCTTCTTAATCCTTGCTCTCCTTGTCCTTTCTCCCTCATTTCGTCCATTTACTCGAACCATAAATGTTTGTTAAAGGTTGACTCTATACAACCTAACTATAGAAAGGTGACTAAGATGCGTTCCCTGCCCTCAAGAAAATTACTAGAGAAAACAAGAAAGTAACAAACTCACATTCACCACAAGGAATTACGTGAACAGTGGCATGGTAGCAGGACAAAGTACCAAAGACATTAACTCAAAAATCCAAACCAGTCCCTGAAGTGTACCCAGACTGCTTTAATCAGTTTACATATGGAATCCTCATGCCTGCCTTTTCAGTGCACACCGGTCTTTCTTCCCTCCTGCTACAATGCATTTACCTTAAAGTGTCAAGGGTAGTAGTTAACACACTACCATCTACGTGTGACATCCTGGAGAGTGCTAGAGAAATCTAGATTCCTTGGATAGGCCACAAAGATGTCAGTGCATACCTTTGGACGAGGCCCTGTAGAAATGACCAGGAATAGGTGGCCTTTCTTGGAACACCACTGTATGTGATGCAGCATAAAGGAAATGTTGTGGGTTTAGGATCCATGCGATGCCAATGATGCACATTCCCTTCAGACAGCATCTTACCCACAGAAAGATGGCTCAGCATCGTGGAGAGCTGAACCACTGCAACACCTACCCAGAAATCACATGTGATTTATAATTGTGTATTAGCAGACTCTTAGAATTAGCATTTACAGTCTCCTATTTGCAGAAAGCAAATCACCCTACATAATTTCTAGTTTCCTTGTAATCACTAGCTTACAGTCCTTCAGAAACCATTATTGCTTCTCACATGCCTTTCTGACAAGCGTTTTTTATGACCATTTTTCACCGCTATTAGAACAATACATGCCCAATACAAAAAATCTAGAAAATACAGCCAAGTTAATACCAGAAAAATATCATGCAAATTTTAACCAGCCCTGTTAAGATTCTGGTATATTTCCATTTAACCTCTGTTTGATTTAATAGCTATTTGGAATTAATATGCCCCATAAGCCAACTCTGGTAAAAATCACCAATAAACTAGAATATAAACTGTCATCTATAATCTCTATAATCTCTTCCAATTATGAACAAGGTTGTATCTGTATAAAACAACCAGTAGATTCAACTTTAAAAGCTTAAATTCAATGGAGGAAAAATTGGTGAAGTGGGTTGCTTAAGGTATGAATGCAAGCTGACCCTCTTCACTTTTCTATTTGTCTTCCCAGCAGCCCAGCCCTTGGAACAGGTTTGCCCATGCTCTTGGGAAACTACCACGTCAGCTATAAACTGCTTGAAACAGAAGTTCCTCTCATTTGTTTAAAAAAATGATAATTTTGCATGCAATTCCTGGAGGCCCAAAACACCATAATGTTAGCAGTGCATGTGTGTTTTTTTTTTTTACAAATATACAATTGCCACTATTTAACAAGATAGAGGATTTTATTTTCATCTCAGTCTTCCATAATAGAAAAACAATTCAATGATATCTAGACTTAAAATGATGGGCTTACCTGATTAAGAAATCATGCAGTCCAACGTCAAAATACCTGTTCAAAGAAGACACAGACAAGCATATCAGTAAAAGAAATGTGCAGCAATGGCGGACTTGACCAAAAACATGTAATTTGCATTCAGAGCACAGAGAATAAATCAATCGCTCTGTAACCGTGGTTCTCCAAGTGTGGCCCCTGGAGTGGCCACAGCAGCGTTACCTGGGACTTGCTGGACACGCAAATTCTCAGGCCCTGCCTCAGGCATACTGATTCAGACACCCTGGGGATGGGGCCCAGCAATTAGATTTGACAAGCCCTCCAGGTGGTTCTGATGCAGAACCACAGCTCTAGGATAGCAAAAGTGTCTCAGCAAGTCTACGCTCTCTCTCTAGGGGGAAAAAAAAAAGCCATAGGGTAGATTTTCCCATTTTGCCAATAGATGAGTCCTTTTAGCAAACTAGTTGGCTTAGATGCTTACTTGCTCAAAAATAAATGAAATTATGTTTTACAAAACCATGCTGGCTAAAGGTAAGAACAGGGTGGGGAAGGGTCAGCTCTGCCCTTCTGTGTTCCTCCAAGCCGCAGTCCCTAGAGTTTTTTTTTTCTAACTTTTTAATGTTTATTTATTTTTGAGAGACAGAGAGAGACAGAGCATGAGCAGGTGAAAGGCAGAGAGAGAGAGAGAGAGAGAGAGAGAGAGGAAGACACAGAATCCAAAGCAGGTTCCAGGGTCTGAGCTGTCAGCACAGAACCCGACGTGGGGATCAACTCACAAATTGTGAGATCATGACCTGAGCTGAAGTCAGATGCTTAACCGACTGAGCCACCCAGGTGCCCCTGTCCCTGGAGCTTTTTACCAAAGAGCAGCCCTGTCCATAGCTGGGTCTGCCCTGGGAGGGAAGGGAGAGCAGCTCCATGCACTTGCTGGCAAGCCTGCACTTGTGCCTGGGTTTCACACCAGGCACCTCCCACCAGTAAGATCTGGGCAGTGGTGCACCCTTTCACACACAGCTTCCCCTGACACCCCCAAACTGGCTTAGTGCATATGAATGGCACTGCTTTGGTTTCTCTAATTAGCACATTTGTTCCCCTCTAAACCTCTGACCACTTAACTGGTGTCCTCCTCTCACCTTTGGGTGTGGTTGTGAGTAAAAAGGCTGGGTGGCCAGAACCGTGGTGCTGCTGTCCACCATGCATGACCACTACTCCTGACACCTAGCAGGTGGCCACTGTGTCCCACCCAACAGACTGGCCTCCTGGGTTAGCCATCTGCTGGAGTAAAGCCCGAGTTAATTCTGTCCCTACAGACAATGAGCAACAGACACAGAAATTCCCCCCAGAGTGGGGTCCAACTGCCCAGGCCCTGACTGTCCCTAGCTTCCAGCTCCACCCCTGCCCCTGGAACATCCCAGCATGCCTGGAACCTCACCTCACCTGACATCGAGCGGATGCTTACTGACATTAGAGTAGGGTACCTCTGGGTACCTTTCAATGGCAAGCTTCCTTTGTGTACTCAAGCATCTGTTTACAGGTCACAGAGCAGAATAGAAAAGAGCAACAAAGTTTACTGTATCACTTACCCGAAGTCATTACATGATTCAAGGAAAACCGAAATCAAGATACCTAAGTCTTCTGAAAAGAGCTCTAAAGGGAGATGCACCTGTGGGATTAGCTCATTTGCTTCAGATGATATTACATTCACCTGAGGAGATGCTAAGCATTGCCTACAATCATATTTAACACAGATTTAAAAAAAAAACGAAACAAAAATGACCCCTCCTCTCAACCAAAAAAAGGGCGATTTTCCCTGGCCACGTAAGTAAATATTCATATGACAGATAGCAAGTGCAAGTTCTCCAAGATCTGCAATGTGGGGGATACACGTAGGTATAGATTAGAACAAAGATTTCAGCTTCCTTCACTCATCTAAAACCTATTCAGCCTTTTCAATTACATCAGCTATCGAAAGCATCAGACTCCGTTACAGGTATCATAGCATAAAACAGACACAGAGGGGATCAGAGAGAACCACAGTATGGTGGTGGGGTAGGTGAAAGACTTTGAGGGAGTAATGAAAAACCTGGTAACATTCACAGAAATGATTATTAAGTAGCTAGAAGGTGGCAAGTACTATGTTTGGTGCTCACACACACAAGCCATTGCCGGTGAGACACGTGCAGGAACAAAAGCTGAGAGGCTAAGTAGCTTGCAGGGCTCACAGCTAATAGAGGACAAATCTGGAGTCAAACTGGGCCCCAAAAGCCATGAATTGCTTACTCTTCCCACTAAAAGCATAGGCTCTCACCACCTCTCATTATTACTAATTGAAAATGACTGTTCATTTTCAGCACCGGTCCCTTTCCACCTCTCCTGATTTCTGCTTCTCCCACCATGGCTGCCCTGCCCCAGGGAAGCCCACCCCCCTGCTCCCTGGGCACAGGTGCCCCACAGGTGCCATCCATCTCCCTGAGTCTTAGAATAAAGTCAGGCCCTGGGAAGTTATGTAATTTCTCTGGGCTGCAGCTTCTCTGTGGGAAAATGGATATCCCATATTCATGGAGGGTTATGAGAATTAGGTGATAGAACATAAATACAGGACTTAGCACAGTGCTCAGTATACCATGAGTACTCAATAAATAGTAATCTCCTTCCCTCCAATTTTTAAGAGTTGTTTTAATGGAAGCCCAAGAGTAGGAGAAGGAAGCCACATCAAAAGGACATAATAGATCTCACTATGCAGCCCAGAGAAAGAGGTCACTTAATCCAGGGCAAAGGGAGGGCCTGAACAGTAGGGTAGAAGGTAGTACAGCTGTAAAGCTGAGGGACAGGGACAGAACTCGGGAAATAGGCAAGGGAGCAGGAAGGCCAACTGTTCTATGGAGGCCTCACAGAACAGAGGTAAGTGAGAACCTTACTTCTCACTAAGAAGCACCAGTACACACTAGTGCATGCCCAGCTTCACCTGTCGCCATGGTATCCCCTAAAATCTAAGGCCTAAATGTACAGAAGTCAGGAATTATGACACATTGTGTTTCAGAACATTTCTTCTTGTGCACGTGTGGCTGGTCATGGATGGAATTTGGGGCTACGACAAGTGGGTGTCTTTAAGCATCCTGTGATAGGCAGGCTTAGGATGAGTTGATGGTCACTTGGAAACAAATGGAATGGAGAAGGTCAAGGATGGGGATCAGCAACAGAAAATGTACCAGGAAAAAAAAAATGTAAGGGGAAGAAAACAGAATTTCCTCACAGGTATTCATGTCTTACTCCTTTGCTACTTCAATTCATCTGTACTGATATTCATTCACTCATTCAATCAACAGATATTTTGTCAGAGCCTTCTGCATGCCTGGCGCTGGCCCAGCCCTGAGGACATGGGCGAGAGTAACATAACAAGGGCCCCACCATGCAAGGCACCCACATCTTAGGTGGAAGGACATAACGAGGGCCCCACCACACACGGCACCCACCTCCTAGGTGGAAGGGGTGAACAACAAACAAGCACCTCCATTAAGAAGATAACGCCAGGGGCAGAGAACTCGCATAAGGTGACAGGACAGAGGGGCGAGCTACACAGCTGCTCAGGGAAGTCCTCTCTGGCCAGGTGACATCCGGGTTGAGATCTGTATGGTCGGAAAGGGCAAGCAATGTCAAGACCAGAGGAAGTGTGTTCCAGGCAGCAGGACATGCGGGGAAAAGCCCCAAGATGGGAAGGAATGCGGCAGGCTGGAGGAAAGGAAAAAGCCAGCATGACTAGGACAAGCTGAAGCAGGGGAGGGGGGCAGGGAGCAGATCTGAAAAGGCTGTACCGAAGGGTTAGGGCTTCATTTCAAAATCCGTGAGAAGCACAAGAGGGTCTTTAACAGGGGAATGCAGTATTTTTCATTTGTTTAAATTTCGCTCATTTTAGGGGTATGCTTTGATCTATCTATGTATCAAAAAGAGTACTTTGGGTGTCCTGAAGAGAAAGGAAGGGAACAGAAGCAGGGCAGGGACCCGCTGCACTCTAGGTGACAGGGACTCACCCCAGATGCAAACACTGGAGACAGAGCGGAGAGACAGGGATGGATTCAGACATGATTCTGCGGACAAGTACAAAGAGGCTCTTTGAGGGAGGGAGGGAAGGACGGAGGGAAAAAGTAACCAGCTGAGTGTCTCACAGCCCACGCTCCACACCAGGCAACCTAAAGGCTCAGCCCGGCCGTGGCTGCTTCTAGAGGTTCCACAGGAATGCTTGGTGGCCCGCATCCAGATGGATGGAATGACGCCGGTCTGTGACTGGTTTAATTTGAAGAATGGCTCCCCTGCTGGAAGAACTGTAAATTGTGGCAATGGTTTGGGATCTTTTTTTAATGAATTTACTGTGGAAGAACACACACAACATAAACCTTCCATTTTAACCACTTCTTAAGTGTACAATTCAGTGGCATTAAGTACACTCACACTGTTGTGCCACCATCACCACCACACACACCCAGAACTTTTTCAGCCTTCCTCTCCTCTTTACCATGGTAAGGTTGACTTGGGCTCCTTTCAAAGGGTTCAGGGTCAGGCTGTGTCTTTAATTTCAAAACATGGGCCGATACAATGAATTCTAGAGATATCTTCTCACTTGGTTTTCCTATATAGATGTAAAAGATGCCTTAGAGAACTAGAATAAACAAGGAAATATGCTTTTCTTTTTTTTTTTTTTTACTTTAGAACTATATGCCAGGCACTGGGCTAGGTCCTCTGTGTATTCCTCCTTCCAGTCACCACCTGCCAGAATAGATCCCTATTTTATAAAGCCTCATGTCCTTATCCTCTATTATATAGCTGGTAAATGGCCAAGTCAGGAGCTAGCTCAGAGTGCCAAATGTCAAAGTCAGTGCTTTCTCCCTTCCTGTTCTCAGCCACTGACTTATTTAACAAATATTTACCATGTGCCAGGAAGTGAGAATTCAGTAATGCACAGCACAGAGCCCCTACTTTAAGGGAAGCTGAGCCTAGTTAAGAGATGGCAGAGTCAACAAGAAGTTCGATACAGTGTGACTGATGACAAATGTTCTACCCCCAATGGACTGCAAACTCCATGAGGGCAAGAACCAGAGCCAGCCACCAAGCAGATTCTCAGTAAGTACCTGTTGGGTGAACCAACATGGGAATGACATGCTGTAGTAAGGCACAAAGGCTTCTGTCTGCTCCAGCACCGACCACAAGACATTGCAGATAGAGATGCTCAAAGAAGCTATTTAATACACCAATTAAATATATAAAATAAATACCCACAGATGGAAATGGGGCTTCTCTTCTGAAATAAGATGTCTATCAAAGTGTAGCACAGTACTTATCACCTTCTAAGAAAATAATCTCTCATAGCTACCAGCCCCACGGTAAGCCAGGATTTCCTTAAGAGACATGAGAAACAGTGACCTTGTGCATATTATTCTTGATTCCTTCCAGAAATCAAAAGTAGGAAGTCTCTTATGTGTGGATGTGATATGGAAGTTTTTGTTGTCTGAACATCAACTGGTAGCAGCCGCGGGAGGCAGCTTTCAGCTTGCCACATAAAAAGAAAGTTTCGAATAAGCTGCAATGTTCTAATACAGCTGTGAACTTCCCGTCACAGGGTGAGCTCGAGCATGGGTTGTAAGGGTATTCAGAGGAGACTGAACTAGCACACAGAATGCTGGAATGAATGGATGACCTTGAAGGGTCTGCCTAGGCTCAGGCTTCCGAGTCCGTGTTCTAGTCACTTTCAGGAAGCGTCTCCATGTCAGAACACTCCCTTCCACGGCAGCAGCTCTTGTCTGATGACCGTCAGCACATTCATAAACCTGTGCCTGGGCTAATGCTCCCGCAGCAGCCCTGATGCCTTATTTATTACCATTATGATTGCTGTCCTCAGTAGAGCCCCACAGGGCACTGGAATGAAGTTCACCTTGCCTGACTCGGTGGCACTGCAGGAGTGTTTACCCCCAGGGCAACCCCTGTGCTGGCAGAGGACCATCAGCCCCACAGAACATCTCCTTGGCAGAACTCAGAGCTGAACTCACACATGGTTCCAGGACTTGCTCTGCCCGGCTGCCTGCCTTCCAGGCTCCAGGTCCTTTAGGACCACAGCTGTTACGGCCCCTTAGCATGCCGCGTGCCGGGCAGTGCTTGTATGAAGTATCGCATTCAGGTCTCAGCCCTTGCTCAACTTCTTCAACCCACAGCCCTCACAGTTTCTCATCTCTAGACCTGTCCATCCTAGGAGTGGGCCGCCCAAGTTTAGCTCTTACATTGCTGCCTGGAAATGTGAAACTGACTTGGTTGGAAGTAAAAACCAAATCAAATTCCTAGGAGAATAAAGTTTGTACTCAGACTCAAGTAGTCCTGACCAGTTCTGGCTGGGCTACCTAACTTAACATCAGAAAACAGAAAAGACCTTCAAGTCTACCTAAGCTGACCTCCTCACTTGACAGATTGGAAAACGGGATTTTAAAAAAAAAAAAAAAAGTTGAGGTAATCTGACACACAGTTCCACAACTAGCAGCAGAGCCAAGACTAACAGTCCCCCAGACCCTACTTCGTCATTCACCATGTCACAACACAGCCCTACTCCCAGTCTCAATTGGCATCTTTATTTTCAGGAGACGTCCCAGACAGAACTGGCAACAGGCTTCCTGATGACAGCACATACTAACGGGCACCATGTTACACCACATCCATCGCCGGCTGTCCAAATCATGCAGATACAAAGCCTACAGGATGCCTCTGCAGAGCCCTTACTCTCTTATGTTCCTTCCACCATCTGGGCCTGTCTGGACCTACCCTGCATATCAATTTGAGATTCAGAGCCTGCTGACAGTCAACAATAAATAGTGATGCTGGGGGCTATCTATAATAACCAAATTATGGGAGCAACCCAAGTGTCCAACAACTGATGAATAGATAAGGAAGATGTGTGTGTATACATGCACACATATGCACACACCATGGACTATTACTAAGCCATAAATAATGAAGTCTTGCCTTTTGCAATAACATGGAAATAGCTAGAGTGTATTATGCTAAGTGAAATAAGCCAGGGAAAATAAATACCATATGATTTCATTCATATGTGGAATTTAAAAAACCAAACCAATAAGCAAATGGGGGAAAAAGAGAGGGAGGCAAACCAGGAAACAGACTCTTAACTAGAGAGAACAAACTGATGGATACTGGTGGCAGGGGGTGTGAAACTGGTGATGGGGATTAAGGAGGCACTTACTGTGATGAACACTGGGTGATGTACGGAACTGTTGAACATCTGTATTGTACACCTGAAACTAATATTACACTGCATGTTATCTAACTGGAATTTGAATAAAAACTTTTTTTAAAAAAGCAATGCTGGGGAAGCAGGAAAAGGGAAAGTGAACTTAGGCCAGAAAGACCCCAGGTGGCAGCCAAAGCACATTTGATGAAATACCAAAGTCTGACAGGAAAGTAGAAAGTGAGAACCATAGCCCATGAAGACAAGTTCTAAAAAGCAAACATAGTATAAAATGGTGCCAGGTGTCACAGGACATGCTCTTCGCCACACCAGACAAGTGTGTCTGCCATCAGATTATTCATTAGGCAGAAAATTCTAGACAAGTAGCACAAAAGTCCAGAAATCTGGGCATTTCAGAGTATGGGAGAAAGAAAAGGAGAGAAGGTGCCAGCGCCAGGTAGAAAGGGCTCAAGAGTGAAGAGCTTTTTAGTAGAAACCACGCCTCCCAAAATGTGGAATTAGAAATTCAAGGTCTGTGCTCCAACTATCTCACTTAATAGTATTTGACCATGGGCAAAAAAAATCACCGCTCCACATTGCAGTTTTGTGGCACAGAGATAATAATACCTATGGCACAAAAAAGAAACAAACATAGTGGGTACAAGTGATTCATAATAAACCTTCTGCAAATGCTCAAGATTTCTTTCCTCCTCAGACTTTATGAAGTTCCTAAAGACTCTTCTCATAACTGCATTAATGCCCTCTGCATTCTTTCATACAGCAAACATTTGTCAAGCACCTTCTAGATGTCAGTGCAAGAGATGCCTACGAAACAACAGCTAAGTTCCACCTCTTGTGTATATTCCAGAAACAACTCCTGTATCTGATAGGTGATTTGAAAATGCTTCCTCGCAGTCTGTAGCTTGTCTCATTTTCTAAAAAGTATCTTTTGAAGCACAAAATTTTGGAATTTTTAAAAATTCATCTTTTTTTTCTATTGTGGACCATGTATGTCGTATCATTATGTAAGACAGCTTTGCCTAATCCATGGTCCTGAAGATTTTTCTATGTTTCCTCCTAAAAAGTTTTAAGTGTAACTTTTACATTTCAGTCTTCAATCTATTTTAAGTTAATTTTTGTGCCCACCATGAGGTAAGAGTCTAAGTTCATCTAGCTTTTCATGTCTTATGTAAAAATGTCTCCTGGACATCCCTGTCAACATGGAGGTCATTGGCATCTTTGACAAGTGCAGTCTCATTGAGTGATGGAAATGGAAGCCAGACCAGAGCCAAGAGCAGAGTGAATGAAAAGGAGAGGAAGCAGAGACCGTGGGTTGTAAATAACTCACAATGACTTTGGTTCTGAAGAGGAGGGGAAAGAGTAGGAGCCGCAAAGGGATAAGACAAACGAGGTTGTTTTGTTTATCTGGGGAGAAATCTTCCACTGGTGGAAGGTGACAGGTGCAGATGCCAGAAGATTTCAGGGAGGCAAGAATTTTAACAGAACAGAAAGCAGAGCTATCACGAGAGAAAAATGGATAGTGCTTAGGCTCCTTCCACTGGAAGCCAACTGGCAGTGACTCCCACAGAACATCAACTGGCAGCAGTGATGCCCACAAAGGCAACCGGAAGTGGCAAGACAGAAGGAGAAAACTCCATATCTCTGATGGCACTCCTGCTATGGTCCTGCTGAGCCCGCCCCCACCCCCCACCCCGGCCGCCTCTGACAACCCAGCTACTCAGTCATCTCCAAATAGAGAGTAGTAACTCACCTGTGCCTTTTATCCTCCCCTCTTCAGGTAAGACTGTATAGAGGCATGGGCCTCAGCTTCAATTTATAAAGTACACTGGGCCCAAGATACCTGGTGCTCAGGAACATAACAAAGTAGGTCAGGCATCAAAAAGTTGGGGATTTGGAACTGGGCAATTAAGTGAATGCTTACCCAAAATAATTTGTGCCACCAGGTCACAAAAATTTAACACAAAGCAAATGCGAACACAATCTTAAAGGTTGATAATGTCTTCTTGGTGCATACATGTTTCCAGTCAGTCATGTTATTAAAATTTCATTCCACTGCACAGCTTTTCTCTTGTGGATACACATTACAGTGAGGAAGTCTTCATGATACAGTGTTTGATGAACTGCCCACTATGGTTGGAAAAACTGCCATCATGTGACCATGGCAAGGATCTAGTTTTGCCCCTTGGAAGAGTCGAACATCTAGTCCTTCCACTGTCACTAATACAAGGCCAACTAGTTTGAAAAGACAGAAACAAGATTCAAGTGTGTTTTTAATAGGGGCGAGGTATACAGGTTTTTCCTTTTTTTTTTTTTTTTTTTTTTTTACAGGGAAGCAAAAAATTCTTTACTATAACTGTAATTCAAAAATAATGGTCATTATCTCTAAAAGTGATACATAACGGGGAGCCTGGGTGGCTCAGTCGGTTGGGCATCTGACGTTGGCTCAGGTTATGATCTCACTGTTCCTGAGTTCAAGCCCCGCATCGGACTCTGTGCTGACAGTTAGGAGTCTGGAGCCTGCTTCGGATTCTGTGTCTCCCTCTCTCCCTGCCCCTCCTCTGCTTGTGCTCTGTCTCTCTCTCTTTCTCAAAAATAAACATTAAACAAAAAAAATTTTTAAGTGATACTTAATAATACATTTTAAAATAAATTCAGTATTAGCATCATTCTCACTAAATTATATCCTTTCCCACCCCAGTTTTATTTTCACACCAATTATATATCAGAGCCTTGATAAGAATTCCCTTTTGTATTTACCCTCTACTTGACTATCCAGGACATAATCAGATTCCAGACTTTAAAACAACCACGTCTCCAAATGTCTGCAGCCTGTCCTACACTAATTACTAGCAAAACTTCTTGGTCTCTCCTTGGGATCTCTTTTACCTAGATGACACTAGCTAATCAAAGTGAATATGAATATCTTTCCTTCAAGCTCTCTTTACTGAAATCCAGAAGAACAAAATAAAGGAGGTCATACAGCAACAATCTGTCGATGGGAGAAGAACCATCACAATGCAGAAGCACAATGCAGGGGCACAATGCAGGAGCAGAGACCACAGGGACACGGATGGGATGGAATTCTGCGGGGCTGTGTCACTGTCCAAGGCTCAAGGCTTGATGCAGCAGGACACAAAGGCTTTCACCAGGACTGAACAGGACATACTGCATGAGTCTGATCAGCATGGCAGAGCCAGCAAAGAAAAATCAAGAGACCGCAAGGCAGAGAGCTCGCTCACACACACACACACACACTCTTGGCTTCTCATAAACCACCAGGAAAACATCTGCTTTTGTTTTTCATAGTTATAATGCAAAAGACAGATCAAGAAGCCAAGCCTAGAGCAACACTAGAGGTTCTTTGTTCAGACAGCATTCCGGGCAGGGAAGAAGTCATTTTACGACTGACAGTGTGGCTTGGTCTACCTGGAATCTAGCCTGCAGAGATGTGTACAGATTGGGACCTAAAGGGATCTTCAAAGGTCTGAAGCTCAGTAGTCCTCAAACTGCTCACTCAGGCTCTTTTTTCAGTGGTCAGCATCCGTGTTATGAAAATTAAACCTCTCTTCCTTTGGATGTTACCAAAAGAGATGGGCTTCAAAGGCAAAAGAGATCTTATTTCAAAGAAACAGGAATTACATTGTAAATATTCTCCAACATTTTATAGTTGACAAATTTTAAGGTAAATTAAAATAAACAACTTTTAATAGGAACACCAATGCTACTAAAAGTAGCATCATATGTGTATTGCGCCTTGTTCTTCTGAACATAAACCCATAAAGAGCATAAAGAATTTAACTTCCTCCTCTCCTCAATAAATAAGTATCATATTTAGCTTGGGCCAGATACTGTCAGGTGCTTCGAACAGTCTCTGCCTGCATGAGCTTCCAGCTTAGGGGGACAACGGCTACATAAATTAAAAACTGCAGTAAGCACAGCATGCGATGGGAGCACCTCTTTGACAACAAAAAGGCCTCTATCCCCAGGAGCCTACTGAGTGACAGTCCTCCTGTCCTCCCTTGTGACCAGCAGATGAGGAAGAGCCCTTAGTCACCAAGATCTTAACTATTCAGAAAAGACCTAAGGCTGCCGGGCTGACAAGCATGAGCATTCCGAAGCACAAACAATAAACCCCAGGCCAGGAGGCTTCCAATAAATTGATAGCAGCCACTTCATCCCAGGAAACAACTCAATTTTGAAACTCCCACAGTTTGAAGTTAAAAGCCAGTGGCCATATGTTTCTACTTAGAGCTGTGCTTTCTACTGGTCTCTTAACTATTTAACTAGAAATTTCTAGCTTGCTTAAAGCCTGTTAGTACCTCAAAGATAGTTTGTTATTTCTCAGTCACTTGTGCTTCTGAAAAACAAAACAAAACAAAGCCAAAAAATACCAGCTGGGAGAGCTAAAAAATTTCTTTCTCATAGCAGCATATATCCAGTTACATAAAAAAATCATGTTAGTAATTACTCTATAAGATTTCTTTAAGTAGGGTACACCTTTATATATGTAATAACCCCTCTTCACAAAACACAAAGGTTTCAGTATACCCCATTTATCTACAGGTAGAATTTTCCACAAGCTCATTACCTAGACCAAAGTCACAGGCCAATAAACAAGTAGGAAAAAATAAAGGCAAAAATTATCACTACTATCAGAAGCCTATGTACTATATACTATGAGACACTTGAGTCAAGCCACACAGTTGAGTATAATACATAGCCACAGATCTGAAGTGGGAACTTACAAACAGAAGATGGACTTGTCCGATGACCAGACAGGTCAAAGATACAGAACCACGGAAACCAGACAGGAGAACTATGAAAGGACACTAGAGCAAGATCATTTTATTTAGGGATAAGTAGTCCCACACAGCCTATTTAGACTTCCATGGTACCGTTTCATTGTAAAACTCACTGGTGTTAATATTCATGAGAGTCAGTGATAATTAACCGTGGAAGTAGAAGAGTATCAATAGCAAAGCTGCTTCAATAGGCTTCCACCAGCTAACAGACACCTCGGTCCCATGATGCCCAGGATTAGACACTATAGAGCAGTGTTTCTTAAACTTTTTTCCTACATGACCCACATTAAAAAATGTAGCTCATATCTCAACCCAGCATTCACAAATATGGAGAGACTGTGGTAGTCAGGCTCCAAGATGGCCCTCAATGGTCCCCACGTCCTGGCATTCACACCTCGATGCGGTCCCCATCATACCAAGGTTGTTCTGTGTGAAATCTGGCAGCAGTGATGATGTGTCACTGTTGAGATTAGGTCATAAAAGAGATGTGGCTTCAGTGTTGGGAACGCTCCCTTGTTCTCTTTCTCTGATCATGTGCTCTGGTGAAAGCCTGCTATGATGTCATGAGCAACACTAAGAAAGACCCATGTGGCCAGGAGCTGAGCCTCCTACCAACAGCCACAGGAGACTTGGAAGCGGGTCCCAGTGACTGCAGCCCTGGTGGCCAGCCTGTCTTCAACCTGAGTCAAACCAACCAGCTCGGCCAGAAATACACAGAAATCGATAACTTCTACTGATACGTAACGGAAACAAAAAGTTTCAAGAATCCTTACTTACATTTATTCTGAGCAATTCACAGTCATACTTTCCCTTCTCCATTTTTCATAAAGCTGTTTGCAACTCACTAAAATGAGTATGACCTACCAAAGGTCATAACCTAAGCGACTCAGTAGATGTTAATAATATACCAAATATCTTGAGTCCATGTATGCATATATATACACATATGTATACACATACACACTTGTGAATATGTATATATGTATAAACAAATATAGATATAGATACAGAGAGAGTATGTACTAATAAACCACACCCATATATTATTTCAACTGATTCTCACGTAACTCAGAGGAAGGCAAGGACTAAGATCCCACTTTCCAGACAAGTAAAATATGATGCTCAAAAAAGTCTATTTAATTTGCCTGAAGTTGAAGAACTAAGTACAGCAGAACTGAGCCCAGCACCCAGGCCTTCTAACTCCTGGTATTTCCCCATATGCAATCCATTATATACATTTCTCATTATATACCTATATAAAGATATATGTATATTAAATATTTAGTATGCACTTATCTTACTATAAATATGTCTAATATAATATGTCTTACTATAAATAGGTCTAATAGGTAACATTTTAAGTTTGTAATCTATTATGTAAGTATCGTCCTGGACTTTCATTTAGTCATCCAGGACATCATACCCTCCTACTTTTCCTCAGACTTCACTGGCTGCTCCTTCTCAGATGCCTTTGCTGATTCCAAACTGTCGCTGTCAGAGGGCCAGGGCTCCTTAGTCCTGGATCCTCATCTCTATACGCTCATTCCTGTGGTCTTACCACCAAGTCTCTATCTATAGGCTTAAAACTCCCAACTGGTATTTCCAATTTGGACCTCTCTCCTGTACTCCAGACCCATGTATCTCCTTGCCTTTTTAAGTATCTCCACTTGGATGTCTAAGAGAAATTTCCAACTCAGCACATCCAAAATTAAAGTCCTGATGGCCCCTTGCATCTTCCCTCCCATAGCCTTGCCCTCCTTCCATTGAGGGCAACTCCAGGCTTCCAGCCCCACAGGCTAACAACCCTGCAGTCATCCTGGCAGTGAGCTCCAGAACCAACACAATTGGGAGAGGAAAGAAACAAACCAACGAACCAAATCTGGCATCTGTCTGCTTTAGCAGAGGAACAAAAGAATTACTAATGTATCTTTGTGCTCACTAGACCACACCAGAGGGTCATTCTCAATTTCAAGTGCCTGCTTTAAAGAGAGACTGACAAAGAGGAGCAAGCTTATAGGGGTACAAACCAGGATGAGGAGGGAATAATACTGGGAACTAGATAAATTTAATATGGACAAGTGACCGAGCAGAAAACATGACGGAGTGATTGTATGTTCAGGAAGATTTAGCGCAATTGTGATTATGACCAAATGGACTGCCCTGGGAGGTTCCCTGTCACTAACTAGATCACACTGACTTGTCTCAGTGACCTTCATCCATCTATCCATCCATTCATCAGCACACAGTAAAAAGACAATGAGTATGTAGCAATGACCAAGGTATAATCCCTCTTTCACCGGGGTAAGGAGAATAAGGAAAGACCTAACGTACTGTGTGATAAATGACAGCATAGAAGGAAGAACAGGAGTTCTGGGAGCTTGTACAATACAGACTGATATCTGGGTAGGCTGCTCAGAATAAAGGAGCCCTGACCTAAGCTTTGACGTTTGAGGAAGAGTTAATCAGAGGATGTACGAGGTGAATGTAGAGGATACATAGAGACAGGAGAAGGGGAGAGAGGAAGGGAAGAAGGGAGATGACATTCCAGGAAAAGGAAACAGTTTATAAGAAATAAAGACAAAAGGAGGGGTGCTTGGGTGGCTCAGTCGGTTCATGTCCAACTTCAGCTCCGGTTCACGATCTCACAGTCCGTGAGTCTGAGCCCCGTGTTAGGCTCTGTGCTGACAGCTCAAAGCCTGGAGTCTGCTTTGGATTCTGTGTCTCCCTCTCTCTCTCTGCCCCTCCCCCACTGGTGCTCTGTCTCTCAAAAATGAATGTTAAAAAAAAAAAATAGAGACAAAAGGAGATAATATATCCCATTAGGAGGTGGGGAAGGTATCCTCAAATACTTTGGTATGACATAGGGCAAGGGTGCAGAGGCAAATGGAGAGCAGAAAATAAATAATTGTAATAGTAATGAATGTTTAGTATTAGGACTCATTTAATCCTCACAACAGCCCCATCAGGATGTTACTATCATCATCAGCGTCTCCATTTTACAGATGAGACAGCTGAAGCCCAAAGACGTAAATAACTTGCCTAAGGGTTCTCAGCTGGTAAGTAGCTGAGGCAACATCCTAAACCAGGAGACGAGACTCAGAGCCCACAGTGGTAAGCACTGCCTCCATGCTGCCTCTCTGAACATGCTGGTCTATCACAGGAGTTTGTATTTATCTTAAGGGCACCACAGAGCCATTAAACAGTTTTAAGCAAAGGAATGACTAGATAGAGATTTGCCTTCCAGAAAAATCCCACTCTCCCCTAGAGGAGGAAGAAGGGACAAGAGTAGGGCTGGAAGGCCAGTTCTGGGAGATGGTGGTGGTCCTGCTGAGATCGATCTGAACCAGGCTTGAGCCAGCACAGACTAAGGTCACAGAAGACTTGGCACATAAAAAAAACCACTGCTCCTTCCCATTTCTTCCCACATTCAATCAAGGACCATATTTAACCCCATAAAAATGGTGTCTTTTGGGGTACCTGGGTGTCTCAATTGGTTAAGCATCTGACTCTCAATTTTGGCTCAGGTCATGATCTCCTGGTTCATGAGATCAAGCCCCGTATCGGGCTCTGTGCTGACAGTGCTTGGAATTCTCTCTCTCTCTGCCCCTCTCCTGCTTGCACATGCATGCACGCTTGCTTGCTCTCTCAAAATAAATACATACAACATTTTTTTTAACTTTGTTGGGCAGGTTTAAGAGATGGCTGCATAATGAAGAAGCTCAAACACATGTCTGTTTTCAACTTTTTCTATATGGAGCACGTTTTGCGGGGGGGGCCTGGTGATCTTTACAATGTTTTTTTTTTTTTGTCTTTTGGTGTGAAAAATTAGTTTTATAATTTCATATTTTAAGTATTTTTCTAGGTTGAAAGTAAAATTCTCTATGATGGAATATTTTTATTAGATGAGTTTGCCATAATCTTTCCCTATTACTGAGTTTACCCCTGACAAAAATTAAGACAGGACACTCAGGTTAAATGCCATAGACCTCAATTTAAATTTTTAGTATAATGCTACCATCAGGTCAGGGAGTCCTTGTTTCATTCCCTTTGTGAGAACATTAGTTTTGAGTAAGAATCTCATTAAGGATTTTTGCCCGGAGACATGCAGGGATGTCAAACTTGGGAAATTCCCTGAGGTGTTTGATTTGGTCGGAATATCACCTCTTGGGTGAATATGAAAATTCTTAAGTTTGGTATTTGAGTGTCAGTTTTCACATCCAGAGGGCCCTCCCCTAGAGAATTCTCCTGAGAACCAAGTCTGTGAAAGAGTGTTTCAACTCCAAATGGAGATGTCCAAGGACATCAGGGGATACATGTTTCTACTCATTTAAACGTGTGATCGTTATATCTGGCAAAGTGCCTGCTGGGGGCTGAAGTTTCTCTGAGTTGCTTAGAGGTGCCTTTTCTTTCTTTCAAATGTGTCAAAGGCCAGAGTGTTCCGTGGTTTTAACAAGTCCCTCTCTCCTCTCCTAAACCATTACCAGTTCCACCACCCTATTCAGGCCCAATATAACTTGAAGGCTATGTGCCTGGAGTCCAGACCCCTTCATCAGACATGAGGGAGCAAAGCTCAGATGCCAAACCTGGGCTGATGCTGGGGCCATGGCACTGGGTACCTGATCTCAAAACAGATATACAGTGGACTTTTGTAGATTACTGTTTTTCATAGATTACTGTTTTTTTCTAAAATGGACTGATAATGTTCTTTGCATCCTTCTATATCTCAGTCATTAGTAGAGGTTCTGTGTTAAGGCAAAAATCTTTAAGGACTATGCCCCCTACAGATAAGACCACTTAGCTAATTTGAAGTAACAGTGAGTGAGGGAACACTCTTCTCTAAAAAGGGGCACCATAAACCCCTGGGGAAAAAGACTTGGAAGTGACATGGGAGGAGGATGCATAACTTTCTGCTAAACCCCTCTTTAAGGACATGCATTCAAGATGTGTGCTGTGCTTCATATGGTCATGGGCAGTTTTCCTGGATTTACAGATAATCAGCATGTAGGCAGCCTGACCTACAATCTCAGCTTTGTAAGCTCAGTATAAGAAGAAACATGGGACTTGATAGTTACCAAGACTACACTGAATGTCAGTTGCTATGGAGTAGAAAAAGAACATTACAGAAAGAGGCCCTGGTCAAGAGAAACTGAGAAAACACTTGGGGGAGGCTAAAAGACAAAATAATGACGTGGGGATGGTTAAAAACACTGAGTCACGGAGCACAAAATAAGATCCTCCAATTAGACCTGCTTCTCTCTCAGGGAGGCTTTAATAGGTGTTTCCTCAACATTTATGTATTTAATTATGTAGAGCAATTATGTAGTTAAACTGACAGGCCCTCAGAGTGACTTTTCAGTCATTCCTCCTAAAGAATCCCAGTTTAGCCCTGCGCAGGGATTTATTTTCTTTTCCTCTTGCCCTCCCTGCCCTCTGCTTGGCTAACCTCCCTACTTCCCACTCAGCTCCTCAAAGCCAGCAGAAAACTATCCACCAACAATAACACAACCTTTTGCAAAACCATCACATTTTAAATAACCTACACGGCATTCAAATCCAGTTGTACCAAAAGTGAGTAATATCAAAATAATGACTTTTTTTAATTAAAGGGATTGAATCTTAAAAGAACAAGCACTGGTAGAAAACCCATTACTTAGGATTTTCCAGTTGACACAATTTATCATAAACCATTCAGGAAAGCATTGCTTCAGTTGTCCACTTTTGGTATGGAAATTTCCTTTTTCTCTTATAACCAAACTTGATAATGGAATTCCTCCAAGACCCCATTTCAGCTTATTTGCTATCTGTAAATGTTTTATACTTTACTCATTTCATTCATTCATTGAACAAATAATAACTGAACATCTACCAAGTGCCACGCATTGTTTTGGTTCTAAGAATACACCAGTGAATAAAACAGACAAACATGGAGCTTCCATTCCAACAGAGAGATAAGGAAACAATAAACAATATACACATTATCAGTAAGTAGACCATATAGTATATTAGGGCATGATAAGTACTAGAGGAAGAAGAAAAAGTAGAGCAGGCTAAGGGGGATGGGTGGGATGTGGGCTACCATTTTAAGCAGGATAGTTAGGGTAAGCCTCATTTTGAAGGGGACAACTGAGTCAATACTTGAAAGAGAAGAGCAATTTGTGATATAGACATGTGATACAAGGGCATTCACCCAGGAGAAAGAAAGGAAAAGCCAGATGACCTTCACATGTGTCCCTTGTGTATCATGAACTCCTATGTACCTCTGTCAGGTTCTCCAGCAACTCTGGACCTCTTTTCCAGGCCATTCACTATCCACTCACTGTCTATCACTCAGGTCAGCACAATGAGACACATGTCCTTCCCGTCAAAATAAATGTGGACGAGGACAGTGCTCTGGGGCGACGACCACCATGATCTCCCTTCGAACACTCCTGATCCTTGTTTTTCAACTGGATACTCCAGGAAAGAACTAAAATAGAAGTCATGTGGCTCTGCAGAAAACCATGCTTATATTCTCTTCCACTGCTAAAAAGCCCTCTTGGTTGCTTTTCATTATTTTTAAGTATTAACTAATTCTGGGCATAGCCTCCCTTGCCACATCCTCAAAGTTATGTAATTCCCTTTTTCTCTCCCTTGGTCCTGAGCCCCTCTATCTACCCACAAACCTTCTGCTTTGCCATCTGAGCTAACCCCTGAGCCGTTCCGCAGCCATACAGATGTACGGCATGGCAGGCTCATTCCCTTCCATCCTCTCTCACCCCCTGTCCCTCTGCACCAAGAATATGCACTTTCCTGGGAGTGAAACCCGAAAAACTACACCACAGGTATGAAGAACAGTCAGTGAAAACAACTCAAAATAATGATATGGCATTAGGTTAATGGAGACTAGGGACTTCATTATATCTTTTTCACATTCTCCAGAGGCAGACTTTTCCCTTCTTGTGGAATAAGGCTGAAGAGGCTTTTAAACTATAATGTAATCAGCAAATCAAGCTTTCCTTTAGGCTAGCAGCCTATGCAGGATTTAATGACATGGGAGAGGGAACTCTTGTCTGCCTGTGGCCAAAGCCAGCAGGAAGACAACCAAGAGGCTTGACCTTAGATAGTGATTCCTAAGCTGAATGCCCTTGACTTTTGACTTTGTAGAAGCTCCTACTTTCTAAGTACACAAACTACAGAGAAAGTACTATAAGAAATGAATTATAAATACTGGGGGCAAATTCTCTATAATCAATAACCTCAGTTTTGGTGTGATTTTATAGAAAACACTGTTCTTGCCCCATCATGAAGGTCTGGGTATGGACCCTGACTGTCCACTAAAACACACACACACCTGGCCTTACCACTATCTAGCAGATAAGAACACAGGACCCCAGATAGTTAGAGTACTTAGAAAAGCACCCAGTCTCTTGATAAAAGCTCTAATTATTAGTGATGGGACTAGCACTTTCAACATCCCCAGAATAATCCTTCAAAATGAGTGAAGAAGAAATGAAAAACTGATTGGAGTGGCTTCATTACGGGTAAGTATTAATGTAGTCCTAGAAAGAACTCAGAAATACATCCTTTAACAGGCTATTATAGAAATTCATTTCCTCTATTGTGAGAGTACTTTGTATCTACACATCGCTATGTTATAGCTAGCAAATGTATTAATTAACATTCTGATTATACTTCTATCATTAGGGATAATTTGGGGTGATAAAAAAATCATTAAAGAAGATAGCCCATGCAAAGTGCCTGTTTTGCTTGACACAAAAGTAGAATACGTAGGGTTGATGGGCAAGGACAAATACATGAGAGAGAATATTAATTCAAGCACAGAAAATTCCTACCTCAATTTTCAGAACTAGAGATTTTTGAAGCTGAAGAGGCTCTTAAAATATCCAAATTCTTTTCCCTCATTTAGCATTAAAGGAAACTGAGCCACAATGGTACAGCTTATCAAATGTCCTCCAGAGACACAAGATGACACAGGCCATGCAGTATGAGATCCCATGGGCCAAGTGGCCCTGGAACCTGAAGCATTGCTGGCGGGGGAGGTCCACATGGCAGTTCTACTGGGAGCACCCAAGGGCGAAATGAAATTGGCCTTGTTCTTAAGCATCTGCAAAGACAAGGATGAAGCCATAGCTCTGACCAAAAGCAGACTGGTGAACAAGTCTTTGGAGCCTAATCCTGAGCCCACAGAGAGAAGGACTGCATTGGAGTGGTTGGATTCTGAGACTCTGTATCCCATGTCCTAGCACAGGTATGTTCTCCATTCTCACTCCCATTAGGGCTTGGGCCCATGCTTGCATGGAGGGAAGTTTGGCTTCTTTGTTCTTTCTCCTTCCTCATCCACATCCTCATGTACTCTCTTCTCCTTCTCCTGGTAGGCACTTGACATGAGGCAATATACTGAGGCTCGGGCTCAGTGAGGAGCAAAGAGACTCCAAAAACCTCATATTAGTGGTACTTTCCACATAGCCAGCCATGACCCTGAACTTATTTATAGACACTTCAGGGGTCACAGAGAAGAGTCACTGGCAGTGAAGGATATACACAGATGCCCAAATACCATTTGAGCGTGTCCAAGTCAGGTTGATGGGCTTCCCTTGGCTAAGACTGGAGCAACGTGGGCACTAAAAACTTAAGTACAGTTATGAATTATAAACTTCTGAAAGATAGGAAGTGGTACAACCATATAGATAATAAACAGACTTTTTTAATGGGGGCAAGTCTCTTATTTACAGTAGAATGCCAAGTGCCAAAGTTGGATAATCATCACTTGCAACCATCAGCAGTAAAGACTGGCTCAGGGAAGGATCATCCAAAAATGCTAATTGAGGAGGAAACTTTGAAGAAGAACAGGATATTTGCATGGTCTTAGAGTGCTTCCCACAGAATCCTTATTAGTTGCTAGGAAAAAAAAAAGGTAACTATACAGTAGATGAATCAGCAACACCCTTTCAGGATGATGAAAATTAGCATCTCTCATAAGAATAGTTGGACATGGTGTGCTTCCAGACAGGATATCTTAAAAAGGACGCAACAATTCTTACATAGTATTCCTATTTGAAACACATAATCTAAATCTAATCACAAGGAAACATCAAACTAAAAATGCAGAATGTTCTATTAACTGAGGGAGAACTATACTCTTCAGGGTCATAAAACACATAGAAAGGCTGCGAGAATGTTCCAGATTAAAGGAGACCCCAGAGCAGTCCAGCACTTTTCCATTCTCTCCTTTGAGAGAAATCAGGCCTGAGTTAATAATAGGGTTTATCATTCCTCAAATGAATAATGTACAGGTAGAAAATCAGAATTTTTAAATTCACAGACCTCTGACGTAACCTAGTTCATGCTGTGTCTTGCAAAAATAAGTAAAAATTAGCCCTCTCCTCAAAGATGAGTCTGCGTTCAACCACAATCCCATTTTGCCATGAGGCTTTGCTTAATAGTTTTTTTCTAAACTATGAATTCACAGCATTCTGAACACGCTTGTGCTCTGTGGAAAAATGGATTTATCCCTTACTATAGAAACAGATTTATATTATAGAAATGGATTTATACTTATATTATCCTACTTTGGTTACTATGTCCTTAATCCCCTTTCTAACTGAACTTTCACAATGCAGTAGATTTGGAGATGTATAGTACATATAATAAAAATAACTTCCTTCAGGGAGCTGGCCATAGCTGACTTAATCTAAGTTAATTTAGAAAGCAAAAATACATCCAGTAATATCACTTCTTCCACTTTGTATTATGGACATTATCTAGACCATGGTGCTAACCACAATCAGAAACAGATTTATTGTTCACACCACTTCCCTTTGCCCCACACATGTGCAGACACACACCTAGCTTGAAGCTGGAAGGAGCCATTAGAAATCAAACAGACTTATCCCCCCACCTTAAGATAACAAGGTTTCAGGAGCCCTGATGAGGCCATCACAGCCCAGTGGTCCAACAATTGACTTAAATTCATGCAGGTAGGCGACGATAATAGGGATTAAGATCCTCCAGTGGCTCAGACCAGCATTCCCTCTACTCTTCTAAACAAATGTGAAACATCACTAAATTACTGCACTTTATGGTCTAGCTCTTCAGCTCATCTTGAGAATTACTAATATGGTTTGATTCATTACATTTAATTTCCCACCATTTGAAGAGTCCCAGTGCTCTCTTCATTGCAGTAGAAATAAAGGTTTGTGGATGTTGTGCCAAAACAACAGTAGAAAGATTCACAGTGATAAAGGGCCACCCAAACAGAAGACAGTGCTTTATTGTGCATTAGTTAAATTTACTGGTGGTAAATCTACAAGAGGTACATTCATGTGAGACAGTATGGATAAAAAAAAAAAAAAAATAACCCTCTCCAGGGCCCCAGTGTCTCCAACCACAAAAGAAGCTACGTTATACAGCACAGTACCTTTGGAAAATAACCTCTGGCTTTGAATCCAAGATAAAAGCTGAGATCTTGGGTGCATGAGGAAATGAGAAGAGAATGATGGGGAAAAGCTACTGTCATGAGCATATTACACCTTTTAAGCAGTGAGAAAATCATTTAATAAATCGATTGAAGCCTAAAATCTAATTAAATCTAAAAGAGGTAGCAACCTGAAATGCAAATAAGTTCACGCTTAAATTGTATACAAGGAAGCTCTACCGTGCATGCCTTTAATAATGCATTACCTAAAGTGTTTTCTGTATTCATTAAAGCAGTGCAGCGACGTGCCATGAATTATTTCTATGCTCTACCTCAGATACAAATATCTTCATGCAGGCAATCTGTTTAGCCA
Organism: Cryptoprocta ferox; assembly: GCA_028646485.1. Taxonomy (NCBI): domain Eukaryota; kingdom Metazoa; phylum Chordata; class Mammalia; order Carnivora; family Eupleridae; genus Cryptoprocta; species Cryptoprocta ferox. The sequence goes on from CM053562.1 coordinate 30,849,226, forward strand.
CTTTCCCCTTCCCAGTCAAGGTGAATGAGATGTGGTTCTCAAGGGCCATGATCATGGTTGTAAAAAGCAAAGTCAAACCTTAGGCAATAGGCATACCTTCTATTCATTCAGAAAACAATGAAGTATTTTTCTAATTACCGGCACCCTATATTTAAAATAATTTGAATGTACAAAACTAATACTGCAGAATGACAAATTGCTTTATAAAAACCAGCACTCCCCTTAGTTTGATTTCAAGCTGGAGCACATCTTCCGATAGGTACCAGTACCATTGAGTCCTGCAGTCTCGAGCTTCAGCTCTCTTTGAAAAACAGCAAACAAAGCAGCAAATTCCAGAAGCTGTGTTCCATTTGTGAAGTAGGAGTGTTTCAGGGGCAAGAGAGGTTCCAGAAAGTTCTTTTAAGTTGTCAGCAAATGACTACATTGAGGCTTAGCTCTGGATTACTGCAATACCCCTCTAACTGACTTCCTGCTTCAATCCTTGACCCCTAAGACTACTCTCATAATACAGTTCAGGGTTACTTTTCAACTCAAAGCCCTTCCATGTCTCCCCATCTATGGTGGTTAATTTTTTTAAGTTTCTATTTAAATTCCAGTTAACATACAATCTTATATTAGCTTCAGATGTATCATATAGTGACTCAACACTTCACACACCACCCAGCGCTCATCACAAGTGCGCTCCTTATATGCCATCACCTACTTCAGCCACCCCCCCCCCCACCTCTCTTCTGGTAACCGTCAAATGGGTCTCTATAGTTAAAAGTCTGTTTCTTGGTTTGCCTGTCTGCCTCGCTTTCCTTCTTTGCTCATTTGTTTTGTTCCTTAAATTCCACATGAGTGAAATTGTATGGTATTTGTCTTTCTCTGACTTATTTCACTTAGCATAATACTCTCTAGCTCCAGCCATGTCATCGTTAATGACAAAATTTCATTCTTTTTATGGCTGAGTAATATTCCATTGTATGTGTGTGCACACGCACACACACACATTTTCTTTATCCATTCATGAACCAATGGACAGTTGAGCTATTTTCTATAATTTGGCTATTGTAGACAATGCTGCTATAAACATTGGGATGCATGTATGCTCTGAATTAGTATTTTCATATTCTCTGGGTAAATACCTGGTAGTGCAATTGCTGGGTCATAAGGTAGTCCTATTTTTAACTTTTTCAGGAACTACCATACTGTTTTCCAGAGTGGCTGCACCAGTTTACATTCCTACCAACAGTGCAAGAAGTTTCCCTTTCTCCACCTCCTGACCAACATTGCTGGTTTCTTGTGTTGATTTAAAAAATTTTTAAGTTTGTATATTTTTGAGAAAGAGAAAAGAGCACACATGTGACAGAGGAACAGAGAGAGAGAGAGACAGAGACAGAGAATCCCAAGCAGGCCCCACGCTGTCAGTGCAGAGCCCAATGCAGGGTCGAACTCATGAACCGCAAAATCAAGACCTGATTCAGAGAGTCATACATCTAACTGACTGAGCCACTTGGGTGCCCCATTTTCTGCTGTTGATTTTAGCCACTGATAGCTCATTGTACTTTTGATTTGCATTGCCCTCATGGTAAGTGACAGTGAGCATCTTTTCATGTGTCTGTTGGATGTTTTCTTTGGAGAAATGTCTGTTCATATCTTCTGCTTATTTTTTAAATTGGATTATTTGTTTTTTGGGTGTTGAGTTTTATAAGTTCTTTCTATATTTTGGATACTAACCCTTTACCGGACAGGTCATTTGCAAATATCTTCTCCCATTCTGTAGGTTGCCTTTTAGTTTTGTTGATTGTTTCTTTCACTGTGCAGAAGCTTTTTGTTTCCCTTGCCTCAGGGGACTGATCTAGAAAAAAAAAATTGCTATGGCTGATGTCAAAGAAGTTACTGCTTGTGTTCTCTTTTAGGATTTTTATAGTTTCATGTCTCACATTTAAGTGTTTCATCAATTTTGAATTTATTTTTGTGTATGATGTAAGAAAGCAGTCCAGTTTTTGCAACACCATTTGTTGAAGAGACATTGTTTTTTCCATTGGACGGCCTTTCCTTTTTGTCAAAGATTAATTGACCATATAATTGTGGGTTGATATCTGGGTTTTATATTCTGTTCCACTGATGCATGTATCTATTTTTGTGCCAGTACCATACTGTTTTGATGACTACAGCTTTATAACCTGAAGTCCGGAATTGTGATGCCTCCAGCTTTGCTTTTCTATTTCAAGATTTCCTTGGCTATTCAGGATCTCTTGTGGTTCCATACAAATTTTAGGATTGTTGGTTCTAGCTCTCTGAAAAATGATGGTGGCATTTTGATAGAGATGACATTAAATGTGTAGATTGCTTTGGGTAGTACAGACATTCTAACAATATTTGTTCTTCCAATCCATGAGCATGGAGTATCTTTCCATTTCTTTCTCTCACCTTCAATTTCTTCCATCAGTGTTTTATAGTTTTAAGAGTACAGATCTTTCACTTCTTTGGTTAGGTTTATTCCTAGGTGTCTTATTGTTTTTGGTGCCATTGTAAATGGGATTGTTTTCTTAATTTCTCTTTCTGCTGCTTCATTATTGGTGTCTAGAAATGCAACAGCTTTCTGTACATTGATTTTGTACCCTGGGACTTCACTGAATTTATCAGTTCTAGCCATTTTTTGGTGGAGTGTTCATGGTTTCTATATAGAGCATCATGTCATCTGCAAATAATCAAAAATTTACTTCCTCCTCGCTGATTTGGAGGTCTTTCATTTCTTTTTGTTGTCTGATTGCTGAGGCTAGGACTTCCAGTACTATGCTGAGTAAAACTGGTGAGGGTGGACAACCTTGTCTTATTCATGACCACGGGGGGGGGGGGGGGACTCTTTTTCCCCATTTAGAATGAAATTAGTGGTGGATTTTTCATATATGGTCTTTATGATGTTGAAGTATGTTCCCTCTAAACCTAACTGTGTGGAGGGGTTTTTATCATGAATAGATGCTGTACTTTGTCAATGCTTTTTCTACATCTATGAAAGGATATGGTTCTTATCCTTTCTTTTAGTAATATGATATACCATGTTGATTGATTTGTGAATATTAAATATAGTGGTTGATTTTATGCATCAATTTGACTGGCTTCAAGAGATGCCCAGAAAGCTGGAAAAACATTATTTTGGGGTGTGCCTATAAAGGTGTTTCGAGAAGAGATCAGCATTCGAATTGCTAAAGTGAGTGAAGAAGATGGACCTCACCAATGTGAGGTGGGCACCATCCAGTCCACTAAGGGCCTGATTAGAATGAAAAGGCAGAGGAAGGGCACATCTGCTCTGCTTGAACTGGTACATCCATCTTCTCTTGCCCTCAGACATAGTCTCTCGATTCTTGGGCCTTTGGACTGGGACTTACACCATCAGCGTCCTGGTTCTCGGGCCTTCTGACTCAGAATTACAGCACTGGGTCAGTTGGTTAACTATATTTCCTGGGACCCCTGGGTGGCTCACTCAGTTGAGCATCTGACTCTTGATTCTGACTCAGGTCATGATCTCACAGTTCATGAGATTAAGCCCCATATCATGCTCTGAGCTGAGCATGGAGCCTGCTCAAGATTCGCTCACTCCCTCTCTCTTTCTGGTCCTCCCCCACTCACATGCACACATACTCTCTCTCAAAATAAATAAATAAATGTAAAAAAAGAATGCAAAATGGCTTACAAAGCCCTTGACCTGCCATCTCTCCCACTCCCACCTCCCACCACTCTCCTCTGATCACACCACACTCCACTGCAGCCACACTGACCTCCTTATCATTCCTTGCACACTTCAGGCACACTTCCATCCCAGGGCCTTTGCACTGGCTGCACCCTCTTCCTGGAACCCTTCTCCAGACACCCACATGATTCACATCCTCTCCTCCAAGTCTTCATCAAATGTCATCTTCCCAAAGGGGCCTACCCCCATCACTCCATTTACAGTTGGTCCCATAACTTGATTACATATTTGTAAATCTGCCAACTCACTAAAATTTGTAACCCCAAAATAAATACTTTGAGGCATTTCTGCTGTTGTTCTCAAACAAGCTTAGAGTGGCAAGTAGTGTGAGCCACCCAATAATGCATGCCCAGCTGAGGTAAACAAGATGACAATGACACCTTATTTCAGCTCAAATGGTAAAACAGCAGTCATTTCTGCAATATGTCTAGTGCCATTGTTTTTGTATTTCTGTGCTTGTTGGTGATTTCACTGTTTGAAATGGCTTCCAAGTACAGGGCTGCAGTGTGTCTAGTGTTCCTAAGCACACTGTGATATGCTTTACGGAGAAAAGATGTATGTTAAATAAGATTCACTCAGGCATAAGTTATAGAGCTCTTAGCCAGGGGTTCAATGTTAATGAATCAACAATATACATCAAGTGTCTTTAAAGAGAAACACACATTAAAACAAGGTTATGTATTGACTGACTGTCAAATGTTGTGATTAATGGCTCATAGGAACCTGATCCTATTTCTCCCTTAGGAGCAATGGCTCAGTATTTGGTCGTTCAGTGCTCACAACAAATTTCACTGATCACAACCCTGCCCCCTGACTCCAGATCCCCCTCACCTGGCTCTATCTTGCTATAGCATGTGTTAGGTCCTAGTACACCATCAAAAAGTAGACTCTGTGACTGTGCCTGCTTTTGCTGGTTTTGCTCACTACTCTATCCCTGTCCCCAGCACATAGCACACTTTCTGGCATATAACAGGCCCTCAGCAAATACTTGGTGGATCAATGAGTGAACAGATGAATGGAGAGTCAGAACTTCTCTTAAAGCAGAAGTGTAGACAAGTTCATTCCTGAAAGACAAGTCACACAAGAGGGTATCCAGGAACACAAGGAATAAGGTGGGAATTCTGGCCTGGAGAGTGTCTATAACAGACAAGTAAGAAATAGTTCAGGGTCAGCTGGGACCAAAGGAAGCAGAGGCTGGATGAGACAGAAAAAGTTTGCCCTCAAGCTCTGAAGCTGAATCTAGATGAACAGTTAGGAAGTTTCTGAGGGTACACTGTACACTTGAAATGGTCCAGGCCACTGAGGGATCCAGAATCCGATGCAGTCCAAATGGAGAGGAACGGGGGTGCCAAGTACCATCATATTTCCTGTCTCTTGATACGGCTACTGAAGAACTCCCAGGGCAATCATTAACCTTCAATAAATACAATCCCTGATGTTGGTCCCCTGGAGTAAGCCACACAGAGTTTTCCATGTGAGAAGCAGCTGTATCACAAATCAGTAGCTGCAGGTCAGAGTGTCTGCCTAGGCAACTTTTGACTTGGTACTCCATTTTGACTCTTAAGCTTGTGCTCTGCCCATGGGATCTGTAACACGCAGGCCAGGTCTCTCCCAGTCCTCATTCACTAGGTGTCAGCACTCATGGCAGGTGGCTGCACCTCACTGTGTGCCATATGAATGTCTAACATGCTGCACAGCTTACCTTTCACATCAGCTCGTCCTAAGCACACACGGCTGTAACACCTGCATGGTTCAGCGACAACCAGAACATGAACTTATTTACTTACAAAGAAAAATTAAATTCTCATGTCACCCAGCAGGTAGGCGTCATTAGCCCATTAACAGGAAGAGAAATGGAGGCTTGAAGCGGTTAAGTAATTTGACCAAGGTCAAAGATCTAAAAGTAATTTGACCAAGGTCAAAGATCTAAAAAAGAAAAGAAAGTGACCCCAGACCTGTTGATTTGAAAGTTCACACTCTATTCTATGTACTACGTAATTCCATAACTCTTAGTTTTTAAATAAATTGGTATAAAATCTTGCTCTATTTTCTCCAACAACTTATGTCAATGGTCACATACTTCCATTTTTAAAAAAAAATTTCACATATTTTCAGGGAATTAGTATAATTCAGTTTATTTTTCATAGTGTCCACTGACCCTACAATATTTATAACTTTAAGGACATGACAGTTTAAACCTAATTACCTGTAAAATGCTAAAAAATAAATAAATAAAGCAAACATTGGGTATATTAAGAAATGTTACTAAGAGATGACATGGTGTTATCCCAGCTCTACCGTCAATCTCTTTGAGAAAATCACTTAACCTTTCTGGGCTTTTATTTTCCTCATCAATAAAATGGGGACAGTAAAACTGACACCCTCTCTGACTAACACACTGAATGAATGAGATAAGAGATGTGGAAGTGTGTACGAATGCTGAAGTGCTATCTATACAGGCTCAGTGACTTACACTGGAATACACTACTTGTTAGTGTTAATTCCCTAAGGACAGGGACTCCCTCATTACGCTCTGCATCCATAAATTGGTGACTGGCACATAGTAAGTGCTCAATACTCACTGAACAAACAGAATTTGGACTTGTATATATATTCTATTAAGGTGGTGTTTATAATTTATTTAAACAGTCTGTAAGTGGAAGATGGAAAATAAAAATAACCTAAACCATTTGAGAATCAAACATGACGATGCAGAGTAGTTTGGGGAAAGATCATACTTTAAGACACTCTGCTCAATGAGATGCTGATAAAACTTGCACTGGAAAAGCAGATATATTTTTCCGCTATGCCTGCGGCTGGGCACCTCTACTAACTGCTCAGTGGTCAGAGCACAGAGCCATCAGTCATGGGTTTAACCCCACGTGGCTTGGCACAGGGAATGCCCTCACTCCGCTAATGCTCTCACAAATGCTGGTTTATCATTATGGAGGGAAGGGCTCTGGACAACCATTCCCAACACCAAGAAAATATCTGATTTGGGAACAGCATGTTTGAATTGCATGATGAGAAACTCATATGTGTGTATTCTTGAGGACAGCTCCTGTACTTATTCAATGTTGTTCTGGAACAGCACTGGGTCCCTTGTGTCAAGGTTCCATTAGAAAGTGCTTTGACAGATGGGAGAGAACTGCTCTCCTCACTTCATCTCACACTCTCCTCTCTCCTCTGACTCTTCAGCCGAGAGATCTCAGGACACTAAGGATTTTCCCAGATTCTAAGAGCCAGCCCTAACCCTCCTCTTTTGCCATTCCTGGAAACAAGGATCACAGCCAAACCCCACAGGTAACTCAAGTTGGGGACTCCACCCAAACCCAGGAGAGGTGCTGACAATTGGCTTTACCGACAGGACTTGGGTGACCAACGACCTTGAGGAAGAATGGCACACAGACCACTTTTTAGTTGCTAATGATACTGAGTTAAAGGCAAAATTCTTCCAGGAAATACTGCTGTCAAATAGGAAATCAAACACAGAAAACATAAAACCAATCCCTCCGGTTTCTCTATGGATCAGTCTCATGGGACTGAGTGACCACACAAATATTTAAAAGAAATACACCCTGTCTCAAATACGTGCATCGCACTCTGTTGTAAAAACGCACTTGAAAAATGGTGGGGAACCTAAAATTTTAGCCCTCAGTTTTTACAGTAAAATGACAGACAGCAAGAAGGGCACCTAATCCCTACTGCAATGAGAAAGAGTAGTCTAAGAAATATATTGCTGTGACAATTACTGCTACCAAATAGGTCAGTTACCAACTAGACAAGTAATATTATTATATGCAAATTTACATCAAGATGGCAATGTGTCATAAGAGAATTTGGGCTACTGCCACTACCAAGCCTCTGCAAGTGCATTTACCTCAGTCCTCTGATGCAGCGCTGCTCCACTCTTCCAGCTGAAGAACCCTGGCTGTACTAACCCAGGAAACAGCCTCACCTGAGCGCCACTCGCTCGCTCACTCACTCACTCACCAGAGCCCAGCTGGCACTTGTAGACTGCCTATGATGTAGATCTTAATTAACTTCTTAGCAAATCTTCTATATACTGCGGCTGGCAACATTTCCCAGAAACATAATGACTACCTGAATCTATCATCTCTGCTTCAACAGGAAGGTCACAGGCACTGCTTTCCTAAGTCTGGTAGGCTGAGTCTTCCATGGAAATAGTCTCACTGGGAACTACCTCCCCCAGAGTGGGGCAAGATGATTGTCTGCAGGTCATAGTCAGCTCCCAGGAGAAGTTGGGCATTCCTTCCTGGATTGGCAGAGTTCCCCGTCTTTGGCCTTCTCACACACAGAGCGATTCTAGGGAAACGGAGGGAAGACCGCAGAGAAGGGGAGAAGTCTACATGTAGTAAAACAAGTAGGAGAACAAATGCCCTCTGGGGACAACAAATGGTGGTGGGGTGAGGAGATTCATTTTTCCTAGGTTTTTGTGACTAGAGACCAGTGGCCTCCCTATCTTGTTTGTGTGCCTCTAAGTCTGCCTTGTCAGACTGCTTGTTCTTTATCAAAAAAGCAACCCTCCAGGCCCTCCATACTTGGAGCTGGTTGAGCTCATCCTACCTCTGTCCCTCTGTGGCCTCATCCCTTAGGAACATCAATAAAAGCTCCCACTGAAGTTCTCCTAGGGCCCAGTCCCTGTGACCCATGTGAATACCCAGAAATACTTACAGTCATTCATGGCCATTATTCAGGTAGTCTAGAGTCATGGCAAATCAGGGAGGAGGAATCCTTAGGATCCATCTAGGCTAGTCCAGTGCCTCCTAGATTTTAATGTGTGCACAGTGTCCCTAGGAGATCTTGCTTTAAAAAAGTGGATTCTGATTCGGTAGGTCTTAAGGTGGGACCCAGGATCCTGCATTTCTAACAAGCTCCCAGGAGAGTCTGAAGCTGAGGTTCCTCAGACCATACTTGGAATAGCAAGGATCTAAGGCAAGGCTCTTGCTAAATACAGACATTTCCTATATTAAAGTAAAATACCATATAAAAAGTAAGTAAGGAATGGTAGTCTCCCTTCTCCATAAGCTAGACCCAATGACTGTATTAACAAGTATAAATATGTGTTATGATAAATGAACTTCATACAAAGTACAACAGAGCAGAGGAATGTGCAATTCCCCTGTTGGGCAGGAGCGGAGCACAGCTTAACAGAAAAGGCAACACTGAAGCTGGCACTGAACTATAGAATGAGTGGCATCTTGTCTGGAAGGAGGAGGAGGAGGACGAGGAGGAGGAGGAGCATGGTGAGCCCTGCACCAGGAGGCCAGCACCAAAGTCATGGGTGTCTGTGGGTGAACTGGGTGGGCTAGAACAAGAACTAGGGTTCTATATTGCTGTAATATAAGGTGAGTGACAAGAACTTGAAATAGTAGGTTGGAGCCAGGTTTGCACACCATGCTTAAGGATAAAACATTATTTTCACACATGACAGGTAGAGAATTAGTCTTAACTTTTACCCTGAAGGCTAACTATAGTTCACAATACTTAGTAGAAGACAGAGTATCCATCTTGTTCAACAGGTAAGCAGTGGGCCATATCAGAACCTTTTGTTAGCATTTCTAGAGAAAAGCCTTTGAATGTCTACTACAGTCAGGTAGATCAAAATGAAGGTGGCAGGTTTTGAACCTATAGCTATAGCAGACTAAAATCTCAGGACTTACAAAGTGATGACACCAAACATTTTTGCCTTTCTTCTTGGTGTAATAGGAAATCTATTCACTCACGGTGCTACTAATTGTATGAATTTTCACATATTCTTCTATAAGCAAATGCATTTGTGCATCTAAACCTTTCTTATTAAAAAGATTGGGATTTAGATTTTAATACAGTAAGAATGTGCTACCTACATGATCTTGGACACCTAACTTAACACTCTGGGTCTCAAGCAGTGATGGCAACACCTAGATCCTTACTCAACAATGGTGTTACAAGAATAACTAAATTATTTTGAACAGGGAATTTTTAAAAACTAAAACAATGTATTCTGTTTCCAGCAATCCCTAGTTCCTTGTCCAAGCACTCACAAATTCAGAACTTAGAGTATTTTTCTCTGTATTACAGAAAGAATACCGCCCTCTACCTACAAAAGTTGGGCCATAGAAGTAGAAAATCTACCTCTTGCGATGCAGTGAACTGTGGGAAGAGATGGAAGAGGATGGAAGACCCTGGAAACATGTCCTAAAAGGGAAAGTTATTGTATAGGTGGAGGTTAAAAACCCAAGCAGAGAGGCTCTGGCTTTCCTTTCTGGTTCGAACTGATAGACCACTTTGCAGGATGCTCTCTACATTAGGCAGAGTGAAAGAAAGAGCCCCATTGGCACTGCTGAGCCTTCTTCAACCTTAAGGCAGGAAGAGATTCAGAAGTTCCTGTACTGAAGGTAGTAAGATGTGGACCAGTAAACCTGGTGTAGGTGGTTTAGAGACAACTGTGATGAATGGCAAGTCAGTCCACTGCAAAGAGCTGCGCACAGCCTTGCCAGGGCATGGCTGAGACGTAAAGGGGTGTTCCTAGTGAAGATGAACTGAGGTGAGGCCAAATCAGGAAGAGAGGAAGTCTGAGCCCTAACCATACCATGTGCACCAGCACATTAGACCACATATGGGTTCCCGGGGTCAGAACAGACCCACTCTTCTCTGAGCCCAATATAATGGGGCTTTTGCCCCCACTGCTTCACGGAGACTGCTATTGTCAAGGTCACTGTGACATGAGCCAACTCCAATGTCAATCCTCATTTTCCTTTACTACCTTAGGTTGGGATCTAAAGAAGAATACTAGATATGACAGAAAAAAAGGAGCAATGAACTTAAAGATAAGCCAACAGAAAGTATCCAAATTGAAACACAAAGAAGAAAAAAAAAGGTATGGTGGGCAGGGTGGGGCAAAAAACAGAACCAAGCATTACAGAGCTGTGGGATAACATCAGACAGTCTGACAGAGGTGTCACTGCAGTCCCAAAAGGAAAAGGGAAAGGTAGGAAAGAACTATTTGAAGAGATAATGTCCATGAATCTTCCCAAATTGAGATAATAAACCATAGATCTGAGAACATCAGAGAACTCTAAACAAAGTAAATACAAAGAAAAATACACCTAGGCAAATAGAGGAAAGAAAAGAAGCATAACATAGAGAGGAATTACATCAGGCTTCTCATCAGAAACTATGCAATCCAGAAGATAATGGAGAGACATCTTTAAGATACTGGGGGAGGGGGAAAGTCAGCATATAATTCTATATTCAGTAAAGATGTCTTTCAAAATTAATGGCAAAATAAAGACATTTTCAGAAAAAATAAATCAAAGTTAAGACAGCAGACCAGAAGGCTAAGGAAGTTCTTCAGGAAGGAGGGAGCATGACACCAAATGGAGTATTTAGATCCACACAAAGAAATTAATAGTACCAGAAATGGGGTGGGGAGAGGAGGGAATAAGGAGGGAATGAGGAGTTATTACTTAATGAGTATGGATTTTCTGTTTGGAAAGGTGATAAAGTTCTAGAGATGGATGGTGGTGGTGATTGCAGAATAATGTAAATGTACTAAACTATATACTTAAAAATGGTTAAGATGGTAAACTTTCTATTATTTATATGTTACTACAATAGACGGATGGATGGATAAATAGAGAAGTATGAAGGCATTAAAAAAAAAAACAAATAACAAATAGGATGAAAAAACACAACTATCGGGGCACCTGGGTGGCTCAGTCTTAAGGTTAAGTGTCTAACGTCAGCTCAGATCATGATCTTGCAGTTTGTGAGTTCGAGCCCCACATTGGGCTCTGTGCTGACAGCTCAGAGACCGGAGTCTGCTTCGGCTTCTGTGTCTCCCTTTCTCTCTATCCCTCCCCGGTTCACACTCTCTCAAAAATGAATAAATGTAAAAAAATTTTTTTAAACTCACAACTATCAAGATGGTAGCTTTAAATGCAACCAATACCAATAATTACATTAACTCTAAATGGTCTAAATACCCCAATGACAGAGATTGTCAATTTGGATAAAAAAGCAAAACCTAGCTAGCTCTATGCTGTCTACAAAAACCTCATTTTAATTATAATGTTAAAAATAAAAAGATGAAAACATATCAAAAGAAAGCCAGAGTTGGGGCATCTGGCTAACTCAGTTGGTTAAGCCTCCAACTTCAGCTCAGGTCCTGATTTTGCAGTTCGTGAGTTCGAGCCCCACGTCAGGCTCAGTACTGACAGCTCAGAGCCTGGAACCTGCTTCAGATTCTGTGTCTCCCTCTGTCTCTGCCCCTCCTCCACTTGCTCCCATGCTCATGTGCATGCTCTCTCAAAAACAAACATTAAAAAAATTGTTTTAAAGAAAAAGCTGGAATCACTATATTAATATCAGACAAAAACCACAGTCGCTTAAGCTACTTTGACTCAGGTCATGATCTCATGGTTCATGAGTTCGAGCTCTCCATCAGGCTCTCTTCTGTCAGAGCAGAGCCTACTTCGGATCCTCTGTCCCTCTCTCTCTGTCCCTCCTCTGCTTGCACACTCTCTCTCAAAAATAAATGAACATTTTTTTTTAAAAACAGAATACACTTATAAAAAAAAAAAGAATATCTGTGGGTTCAGTTATTCAGAATCCCCTTGGGCATAATTTTCCCATTCCAGATGACACCTATGTAGCCCTGTTATTTTCTTCAGGAGGCTCCAAATGTTAGCCTTATGGTTTCCTTTTGCACAAGCATCACTGATTGTCCATGATCAAGGTTTCACTGCTTCTCTGCCCAACGAGAACAGAGGATATTTGGGGTGCCTGGGTGGCTCAGTTGGTTAAGCACTGGACTTTGGCTCAGGTCATGATCTTGCAGTTCATGGGTTCAAGCCCCACATTGGGCTCTGTGCTGACAGCTCAGAGCCTGGAGCCTGCTTTGGATTCTGTGTCTCCACCTTTCTCTGCCCTGCCCCTGTTCATGCTCTGTCTGTCTGCCTGCCTGTCTGTCTGTCTCTCTCTCTCTCTTAAAAATAAACAAACAGGGGCACCTGGGTGGCTCAGGTGGTTGAGCATCCAACTTCGGCTCAGGTCATGATCTCACGCTCACTCTCACTCATGCTCTGTCTCTCAAAAATGAATAAGTATTTTTAAAAATTTAAAAAGTTTTTTAAAGAACAGAGGACAGCCTCTGCCTTATTCTCCTGTTCCTAAAACAATGAAGGTCCTTTTAATTTTTGCTTTGTTTTGTGGTGGTGGTTCGTTGGTTTTTAGCCTCTAATGAAGAAAAATAGAAGAAATGTTTCCTTTACTCACCTCCTTTTTTGCCAGACCCAATAAAGAATCACAAATTCCCTCTTGGATTCTTGGAAAAGATTGAAACATTCACATTTTAAAGAAAAGTTAAAGAACCTAGAATGCATACTGTCAGAAGATGCACCCCAGAAGAGCCTTGGGCATAACATAGGAATAGATAATATGGCCAAAGATAGCATTTTCTATTGCCAGAAATGCAATTAGAATGGCAGGTTAGCCGCTGGAAATAAATTGTTAGACCCACACTTCACACTTTCTTTTATCTCTTCTTCAAGGGTGTGGGGGCATGGGGGATCATTCATCTTTCACTCAGGAAATATCTGTTGTTACTATGTGTCAAACACCGTATTAGATGACATCTCAGGCTCAGAGCTGACTGGAGCCTTTCCTCAGCCAGTCCCATCATTGCCCACTGCTTCCCAAACCCAGCTTATCCACAGGCAGATTTCTTGGTCACCTCTGGCTTTGCTAGATTTTCAAGCACAAAGAAAATGAAGAAGCTACCACTTTCCAAGGAACTACTAAGCACTAGGCTCAACCAACCGTCACATCCCCACTATGCAGCAAGTACTATTTTTATGTCCATTTTAAAAATGAAAAGGTGAACCCAGGGCATTTTCATTATTTGCCCAAGTCACACAGCTGATAAGTACCCAGCTCTTGGTTAGTAGGTCGCCTCCAAAAAAAAGTGAACTCTTATTAACAGCACCTGTTCCATCTTTCCCCCTTTGGGTTCACACTGCCCCTGATGCCTACCCAGCAGTGCAGGTACACATGGTATATATCTCACCAAGTCCATGCTTGCCATGTTGTCCTGCAACTTGAAGTCAGACATGATTCAAAGGCAGGACTAACATAAAGCCTGCAGTTCGTATAACTAGTTTTCATCATAGACCACAGGCCTGAACCATCTCTCCCTCAAGGGACCTAAATTCTTCTATTGACCTAAAAGCTCATGCAATCAATTCCTCACTAAAATAAGGGGCTCAGGCTCCTCCCCAGCCCTAGCCCAAAAGTGTCCCCACATATTAAGGTCTAGCAGTACCCAAATTTCTATGGGTTAAGCTGTGATGCATGAGTTTGCCTATGAAGACCTGAGAGCATCATAATTCAAGAAAGGCAGAGGGCAAGCTGTGCAAGATTCCTAAGATAATTGAAATTGACCCATAACTCACCAGCCACCATGGGAAATTCTATCACTTTGCACACTTTGCTTCCATAGCTAAAAATCAAATCAGGGGAACACGATCAGACTTCTAATTTGAAACCTCAGACATGCAATGTCATCTTTAATGACTCCCGGCAAAAGATGCTCATTACAGATTTCAACCTACCTAAATTAAAACATGAAACCTAAAAACTAACCAGAAAATTCTCAATTTCTCAGGTCTAGATGGCCACAGAAAAGTCACAAGTGAGAATACACATACTCCTTAGGGTTTTGTTATGCCTGCAAATATCTGAGCAGGAATTATACGAAAGAAAAGAGCTAGAAGGAAAAAAATAAATAAACCCATTGAGTCCTAACTTTCAGGTCTGGACCATCTAGGTGAATAGCAATTTTTCATGACCAATTTGAACTAACTAGCATGTCAAGGTACGTTATCTCCCTGCCGATGGCCAATTTCATCTGTTCTATGATGTAGAGCTCAGATTCCTCTGATATAGTAAGCTGCTGGCTTCAGGTCTTCTCTCACTGTTAAGTGAGCGGAAATATGGTGCAATCAGTCAGCACAGTTTTCAGGTGTGTAAGCTGCCTTTAAAATGGGAGGCTAAAAATTCATCTCTCATCATCAGCACTAAACTTCACATCAGTGTGGATTTTCTAGAAGGTCAGGTAACCACTGGACATTCTGCAGAGCCTGTTTTAAAACCTCTTCCCTCCACTTCCAACCACTCCGCCCTGTGTGTCACCATATGAGTGGCTGCCACTGCCCAGAATAATCTGCATCGCCAGCTGTCACATCTGTTCATGACTCAATTCTTCTCAGACCTATATCCAGGAAGAGGAAGAAATTCCCTGTCTGCAGCAAGGCCTCAATAGATGGCTCAGAAATATTAATGTAAAATTAGATGTAAATAGAAACTACAAATTCACAACTTTATTTTCCCTTGATGTGCATTTTACAGAGAAGGATTCAAGAGCAGCGACCAGGGCCGCTGTAGGGTTAGGCTACCAGATCCTGAACTAGAACATGGCAAACTTCCCCTGAAGGGCGGAGAAACATCTGCAAAAAGAAGCTCTAATTTTTATTCTTTTTTCAAGTCGAAACTACTTCTTCTGGGCCTTAAACTGTGTGTTATAGCACAGAGTTGACCTCCCTCCCTAAATTCAACTATTTAATGTGAAACACTCATTGTATGAAAAGAATGAAGGCCAAGGTGTTTCTAAGTATAACTGGCAAACTGGAGAACCCTTCAGCCAACTACAAATTGTGAAAGGGAAAATCCACACCCATGTACACCTAGAAAAAAGCCAGGATAACAGTCTAGGTGTTTTTAAAACCCAGGAAAGACCATGGTTGTTATTCCACCACATGCTCTTATAAACACTCCCAGGACTACATCATTCCGGGGGTTCACCCCAGAGCCTCCACCTCACAGTATCTTGTATTCCTCTCTTACCTGTTTGTCTTAAAACTTGAACTGGGAGTGAGGAGAGAGTGTTTCAACAACCTGGAGTCTACACAATTTGAGTTTAGTTCTAATCGAAAATGACAAAGGTCTTGGCAGATATGCTCTCTCTGCCTTTGTTGTGTATATACAACAGAGGGTTTGGGACTGAGAAATAATTAACTGAAATAATAAAGGACAAGAAGAGACTTACTCTGAATGTGAAATAGAGTCAACAGTCTAAACTGCCTCTTGTGACAATCAATGCATAGAAATTTATGGACAGGGAGCCTAGAGTCAGCATGCCTGCCCAGGAGTCACAATTTTTTAATATGCCAACCAAGACTGGAGAAGCCCTTGAGAAGATTATACTTCCTAAGAAATGCATTAGGGCAAACATTCACAAAGAGGGAGAGGGACCATGCTAGGGGCACACCAGTCACTGGTGATGTGACCCCAAATCATGCTGAGTCCCAACCCACTTATTCAGTAAATTACTTTCACAAGTAGGTCAAAGGTTAATAGAGCCTCCCAACCAGGCTCACCTTTTAACCAAAAACCACTCCATGGCCCCCTGGCTAGAGAGACCCCTTTTCTACCATTTCCCAACCCTGCCATTAAAACTGGGCAACCTATAATATTTGATGAACTAATTAAGAGCAAATCAAAGCAATTACTTAACATTATTTGCAATAACCACATGATCTTTTTAATCCCAATAAGCAAACTGAACCAATAACAATGCCTTTACAGAGGCTTAAAAAAAATCTCAGCATCTATAATCAGTTATAATGGAAAACCAGGATGTTGCAGGCTATCCACCCCTTTTTTAAAAGCAACATCGGATATGATAATATTCACTGAGCTCTTCCTCTACCCGGGTGCTGGCTCTTCTGCCTACAGAGATGAAAGACTGAAGGTGCCATTCGAATGAGCTAGAATGGCAATTCTGACCAGGGCCAAGGCTAGGGTGAGGGAAATGGAGGTGCCTAAAAAGTGCTGACCCCCATGACTGCCCAAGTCCCCAGTCTGAGCTTCATACATTAGGTTTGCAATTGCAAAACCAAGCCCTGTCACTTGTTACACACTGGAAGTGCTAAGAAACACACAGCATCAAGCAAGCCCATCTGGAGAACAACAATAAGAACAACAGTAAGAAACAGGAGGGGGGCTAAGGGATCTTTTGGAACAAAAGCTCCAGGCCAACTATAAGTTTATAGGGCAAAATCCAGAAGAGTAAGAAAACTCGCAAAACGCATCTGTCTATCCATGGGCACCGAGTACAGGAATAATAAAAGGGTAAAAGCTAACATTTGTAAACATCTACTGTGTGCCAAATGCCTTAAATGCATTAGCTTATTTAATATTCAAAACAATTCTTGAATGTGGGTATCATCACCCTCATTATTACTATTACCATTTAAGAGAGAACTAGAACTTTAGAGAAATTTGGTAAATTGTCCCAGATCTGAGAGCTAGTAAATGCCAACAGGGACCTATGCTATTTTCCTAAGTCTTTTTTTTTTTTTCTTACTTGACAGTCTCACATGTACAGAGGTCATTTTCGAGAAAAACAGAGAGCAACAAACTGATCGGTATCTTGCAATATATCCCAAGTTATTAAGAAACCATTGAAACATAACCCTCTGTGCATCTGTACATAAACTTGGAGAGAAATTTTACTTCACATATCTTCTTAGCCTGACAGTATTTTTTAGTGGTTCAGAAAGCACGGATTGTCATCCTATTAGACAGATGAAGAAACTCAAGTGCCAAATGTGGTCTGAGTGAGGGACAGAGAACGGATGGTGGCCCAAACCCTTTGAAGCTCGCCAAGCCATGGCTCCTCCCACTGGACGTCCCCAAAGGGCTTTAATAAACCAAACTACTGACCTCCACATCCCTGTGAAACTGAACATGGTGCTCACACAGCGAGGGAGGGGTGGTGGCGTGAGTCCATCCAGGCGCATGAGCAGAGCTGGGACACCAAAGAGCACCAAGTACTTCAGGTAGAAAAAGATCACTTGAGCCAATGCCAGTCCTCCTGAAAGACAGAGGGACCCATCAGAGACAGAGGTAAGCAGCAGAGCAATCTCCTGGGAAAGATGCAGCATTCCTGAAAACACACCACCTGTTCCCACTTCTCCCCCCCTCCCCTTTCTTCCCCTTACCTCACACATTACAAAAAGTTTCCCACATTGGTTTTGAGCAATGAGAATTTTGGATTCACAAACATTAAAACTCCTTTATTATTGTAATGGGCAACAGGACCTCTTAGCGGTGATGCTTTTATAGACACTACACTTAAAAGTGTTTTATATATATTTATGCATTTAAATTATAGTTGTACATATATGTGTGTGTACACACACACCCACGTGAACACACATATACATACATTGGATTTAAGAACTATTAGAAAGGGGAAATCCTCCCAAATCTTTCCAAAACTTTCAGTTCACACCCACTAGGATGGCTAAAATCAAAAAGTCAGATCAACTGAAGATGTGGAGAAATTGGAACTGTCACACGCTGCTGGCAAGAACACAAAATGGTGTGACCACTTTGCAAAACAGCTAGGCATTTCCTGAAATGATTAAACTTAAAGTTATCATATGACCCAGCAATTCCACTCTTTGGTATATACCCAAGAGAAATTAGAAGAGATGCCCACAGAGAAACTTACACGCAAATGTTTGTAATGGCATTATTCACAATAGCCAAAAGATAAAAACCACTCAAATATCCATCAATAGAAGAATAAACTAAATGTGATATATCCACACAATGAAATATTATGTTGCCTTACAACGGCATGAAATACTGAAGTGCCTGGGTGACTTGGTTAAGCATCCGACTTCAGCTCAGGTCATGAACTCATGGTTTGTGAGTTCAAGCCCCACACTGGGCTCTGTGCTGACAGCTCAGAGCCTGAAGTCTGCTTCAGATTCTGTCTCCCTCTCTCTCTGTTCCTCCCCTACTTGCGCTCTCTCTCTCTCTCTCTCTCTCTCTCTCTCTCTCTCAAGGATAAATAAAGATTAAAAAAATGTAAAGGAATGAAATACTGACATACACTACAACATGGATGAATCTTGAAACACCATGCTAAGTGAAATGAGCCAGTTATGAAAGACCACATATTATATCCATTCATATGAAAGTCCAGAATAAGGTAAGAGACCAAAATAAAAAGTTGATTACTGGTTCCCTAGCACTGGAGAGGTAGGGGATGGCATGGGGACAGGGGAGGGGGGGGCAGTGGCTAAAGGGTAGGGTTTCTTTTTGAGGTGATGAAAATATTATAAAATTGGCAGTTGTGATAGTTGCACATATCTGTGCACATACTAAAAACCACTGAATCGCATACTTTAAGTGGATGAACTGTATGGTATGTGAACTAGATCACAACAAAGCTGTTAAAAAAAAAAAAAAGCAAAACAAAATAAACCCCAGGAGGGTCCCAGGCTACAATGGCCTCTTGGCCTGAATTGCACCCTTCCAGGATGAGAAGAACACGGGATGTGGACACTGGGCAAGATGTGAGGTCTGAGACACAGGCTATGGCCCACACAGGCCTCTGCCGATCTACGCTGGGAATGACCTGCCTCTGCAGCCGGGGCTCACGGTGCCACCTCTCCTCTGGCTCCCTGGCTGGCCACTTTGACCTCTGTGCCCTGTGCCCAATGGGGTACCATGGACCTGGGCCAGATATTGGCCCCATTCACACTGGCCTCAGCACGCAGGTTTGTCAGAGCAGTGCTCACAAGGAGAAGAGTGAGGGCAAAGTGTATGTGGAAGCCCTTGAAAAGATAACCAGTAGCCACATGCTGCACAGCCTCAAGAGCACCTTCTCCAGTGTGTGGGAAATAGTGCAGGGCAGGTTGGTGCAGCTGAGCAGGGTATCTGTGGGACATTCAGAAGGAAATAACTAAGCCTTAAAGAAGTACTAGCAAAAAATACTACTGTTTGGTCCTTTCCATATTATACAAGGATCTTGGACATAATGTCACTACAATGGAGAGTGTCGCTGTAAAGGGTAATTCTTTGCCAGAAGAAACACGGAAGTTAAATCTGTCAGATTTTCAGGGCACCTGGGTGGCTTAGTCAGTTAAGTGTCCAACTTCAGTTCAGGTCACCATCTCACAGTTTGTGGGTTCGAGCCCTGTGTCGGGCTCTGTGCTGACAGCTCAGAGCCTGGAGTCAGCTTCAGATTCTGTGTCTCCCTCTTTCTGCCCCTCCCCTGCTGGTGCTCTCTTTCTCTCTCAAAAATAAACATATTTTTTAAAAATTTAAGATTTTTTAAAATGGTCTATTTCATTTAAATATTTTACAATTTCAGTTCTAGCATCCTCCCATCTATATCATGCATGAGGAAATGGCATTAACACCGCTATTACACATTACCTCACACGTGTTTTTGTACTTGCATATACTTTCTACCACACTGCAGATTGCTCAAAGCCCATGACCACAGGATTGAACACAGGAGTTTCCATAGCACATGCCCAATAAAGAAGAGCTTGTTCAGTGAATGCTGCTCATGGTGCGAAGTTCTTCCCAGGGATAAGGTAAGGGTCCAAATTATATTAGATCCTCTTAAACTGTTAGATTCCCCTATAGACTCAAACAACTTAGCATCTGCCTAATGAAAAGTCTTCATGAACCCAGAATGGGTCAAGCTGTGTCTTATGCCAGTTTGCTAAGGACTGGGGAGAGTTTGCCACAGACTGGAAAAGAGGCCCCTCGACTCTACTGACTGGCCCTGCCCTCAAGACTCCCATAGTCAGTTTAAGTCACTGATTTCAGCTTCACTCTGTTTCAAGAAGTGTGTTGTCTCTCCACTGTTTTCGATGCCCACCAGCTTGTGTGCCCTGACTCACTGCTACACTCCAACCTCCAGCCTATGCTGGGCTCTCGCCTCCGTCCATGGCCTGACTTCATCTCTGAACCTTTTCTGCTCCAAGGAAAATAACCCCAGCCACTTCTCCCTTGTCTATATCTAACCTATTCTAGATTTTGCTTAAATGCTCCATGACTAAGTCTGTGCAGATTCAGGAAAACTAGACATTTTATAAAAGTTTCTTCTCATATTAAGTTCTTTACAAGAATGTCTCATGCCTATAGTTAACAATACTGTATTTTACATTTTTAAATAGATCTCAGAGTAAGTGTTCTACCACAGTTTTTTAAAGAACCTTTCATTATATAAGATCTAGGATAAGAATCAGATGTATAAAGATTAACCAAGAAGACCTGAACAAACCAATCACCAGCAAAGACATTAAATCAATAATTTAAAAACTCCCAACAAACCAAAGTCCAGGACCAGACAGCTTCAGAAGCAAACTCTACCAAACATTTAAAGAAGAATTAATACCTGTTCTTCTCAAATTATTCCAAAAAATAGAAAAGGAAGGAAAACTTCCAAATTCATTAACCTGATACCAAAACCTCATAAAGACACCACAAAAAAAGAGAACTAAAGGCCAGTATCTCCAATGAGCACAGATGCAAAAATCCTCCACAAAATACTACCAACCAAATCCAACAATACTTTAAAATAATCATTCACCATGATCAAGTGGTATTTATTCCTAGGTTGCAAGAGTGGTTCAATATTCGCAAACCAATGTGATATATCATATCAATAAGAGAAAGTGTAAGAACCATATGATAATTTCAATAGATGAAGGAAAAGCATTTGACAAAGTACAACATCCATTCATGATAAAAACCCTCAACAAGGTAGGTTTACAGGGAACATACTTCAACATAATAAAGGCCATTTATGAAAAAGCCACAGCTAACATCATCCTTAATGGAAAACAACTGAGTTTTTCCTCTAAGGTCAAGAACAAGACAAGGATGACCACTCTTACTGCTTCTATTCAACACAGTGTTGGAAGTCCTAGCCTCAGCAATAAGACAACAAAAAGAAATAAAAGGCACCAAAATAGGCAAGGAAGAAATAAAACTTTCACTATTTGCAGATGACATGATGCTCTATATAGAAACCCTCAAAGATTCCACCAAAAAATGGCTAGAACTGATAAACAAATTCACTGAAGTCCCAGGATACAAAATCAATGTAAAGAAAGCTGTTGCATTTCTATACACCAGTAATGAAGCAGCAGAAAGAGAAATGAAGAAAACAATCGCATTTATAATTGCACCAAAAACAATAAGATACCTAGGAATAAAACTAACCAAAGACGTGAAAGACCTGTACTCTGAAACCTATAAAACACTGATGAAAGAATGTGAAGATGATCAGAAATGGAAAGACATTCTAGGCTCATGGACTGAAAGAACAAATATCATTAAAATGTCTACACTACCCAAAGCAATCTACACATTTAATGCAATCCCTAACAAAATACCACCAGCATTTTTCAGAGAGCTAAAACCAACAATCCTAAAATGTGCATGGAACCACAAAAGACCCTGAAAGCAATCTTGAAAAGCAAAGCTGGAGGCATCACAATTCCGGACTTTATAAAAGTTTCTTATAAAAGCTATAAAGCTGCGGTAATCAATACAGTATGATACTGGCACAAAAATAGATACATACATCAATAGAACAGAATAGAAAACCCAGAAATCAACCCACAATTACATGGTTGATTAGTCTTCGACAAAGAAGGAAAGGATGTCCAATATAAAAAAGAATGTCTCTTCAACAAATGGTGGTGGGAAAACTGAACTACTTTCTTACACCATACACAAAAATAAGTTCAAATTTGAGGAAACATCTAAATGTGAGACATGAAACCATAAAAATCCTAGAAGAGAACACAATAACTTCTTGGACATAGGCCATAGCAACTTTTTTCTAGATAGGTCCCCGGAGGCAAGAGAATCAAAAGCAAAAATAAACTACTGGGACTACCTCAAAAGAAAAAGCTCTAGCACAGTAAAAGAAACAATCAACAAAACTAAAAGGCAACCTACAGAATGGGAGAAGATATTTGCAAATGACACATCCAACAAGGGTTAGTATCCAAAATACACAAAGAGCTTATAAAACTCAACACCCAAAAAGCAAATAATCCATTAAAAAATAGGCAGAAGACATGAACAGACATTTCCCTAAAGAAGGTATCCAGATGGCCAACAGACACATGAAAAGATGCTCATCATCACTTACCATAGGAGAAATACAAATCACAACTACAATGAGCTATCACTTTACACTTGTCAGAATGGCTGAAGTCAACAACATAAGAAACAACAGGTGTTGGTGAGGCTGTGGAAAAAGGGGAACCCTCTTGCACAGTTGGTAGAATGCTAATTGGTGCAGCTACTCTGGAAAACAGTATGAAGATTCCTCAAAAAGCTAAAGATAGAACTACCCTACAATCCATCAATTGCACTACTGGGTATTTTCAGTTACAAAAACACTCATTCAAAGGGATACATGCACATTTTTTTACAATATGTTTAAGCAGCATTATTTACAATAGCCAAGATATGGAAGCAGCCCACATGTCCACCGACTAATGGATAAAGAAGATGTGGTATATACATAACAATGGAATATTACTCAGCCATAAATATGAAATTTTGCCATTTACAAAGACATTGATGGAGCTAGAGAATATGACGTTAAATGCATAAGTCAGTCAGAGAAAGTATGATTTCACTCATATGTGGAATTAAAAAAAAATGAGCAAAAGGAAAAAAGAGAAAAACCAAGATACAGACTCTTAACTATTGAGAACTGATGGTTACTAAAAGGGAAGTGGCAGGGATGGCTTAAATAGGTGACGGAGATTAGAAAGCACACCGTTGTGATAAGCACCAGATGATGTATGAAAGTGTTAAATTGTATACCTGAAACTAATATTACACTGTGTGTTATCTACATGGAATTGAAATAAAAACTTAAAAAAAAAAAGATTAATCAAGAAGAATGGAGACCAGGAACAAGGTAGAAGAGGTACCAGGACAGACTTGAAGATTATCCCTTCAAGCTGGGGATAGAGGGAAGAAGGGCAGCTCATGTGCTGGGAAGGTCAACACCAGAGGTCAGAGTTACCATGATGGTCACAATTTCCCAGAGAGATGCTGAAGAAAAGGTGTCTCTTGCCTTACAGTAGTTATGTAAGGTTCTGGGTCAGGAGGAAGACACGGATCAGAGCCAGGAAAACCAAGTGAGTGAATGTGATTGACAGGGGAAGGGGTGAGGGAAGGGGCAGATGTGAGGAAGTCCTGCCAGGAGCCCCAGAAGGACAAGCACCCGAGTCAAGACGGGAAGAACAGCATGCTGGTGGGAGGTGCAGGCATCAGCTCTTGGCAAGCTCGTCCAGCCTAAAGAGGCCAAGGAGGCCAAAATAATCAAATCATTTCTAGTCATGGAATTCTGGGAATAAATGACTGCAGGAAATGTTCCAGCTTCAACCTAAATCTAAGGAATTTCAAGTTGAACCTATAGCCCCACCTATGGTAGGAGCCAGTGTCCCCACCTGCTGGACTTGGCAGAGGCTAAAGGAGAAACCTGTTGGAACCCAGTAGTTCATTCAGACTCATCCAGTGCACCATCCCAAGCTGAATCTCTGAATAAGGTAAATACCCGTCCTTTACTATGTGAGCATGGTAAGTGCTCATACTAAAGTATATGCTCTAAACAACTGGTTGTATGTGCTGATGACAAGGACACCCACAGCTGGCAGTTGACCCTGCAGGGCTCGAAAAGGAGGCTGATCCCAGGAACCCAGGCTGCACCTGCCTGTGAGCAGTTCACAGTAGAAGGTTCAAAGGCTGCTTCTAAAAAATACAAATATTGAGTATCCAGTGCAATCACACCAAAACCAAGGAGTGGAAGGGCAGACAAGAAGGAGACAAAAAGGCAAGGAGTTGGAGAGGCTGGAGAAGCAGTAACCCAAGTCCCCAGACCCCCCAAACTGCAGATAAGCAAAGAGGGTAGACAGTAAATGAAGTACAAACAGACTCAGTTGGTTCAAGAGCGAGCTCAGGGATGCAAAATTCTGACTGCTCGATTTCTTTCTGAGTGATGATAAAGGAGAGGGCAAAGAGGTCAGGCTGTAGTCTTCAGGTAGGTCTCTGTTCCAACAGAGGCAGCAGCCAAACGAGGAGATGAAGGCTGGGCCCTCTGATGGGAGGGATCAGAACTTCACCCTTTCTGCTCCCTTCATGACTGTGAAGGTGGGGATCTACCACTTCACAACCTTTATGGCTTCTCAAACAGTTCTAGTTCATCTCCCATGGATCTTGTTAACTACTAACAACCACTGAAAACAATAGTCAACATACGTAGTAAAAGTGCAAAATACATGAGGTCAAAAATCACCAAACTGAGTTACCACTTAGGGAGAGCTTGGAAAATGCAGTTAGGATGGGAAACCAAGGTGGCTTCAACTAACATTTTAGTTTTTTAACTACATGATGGATAAAACACATGTTCACTGTATTCTCTTTATAACTCTTAAGATACCACATGTGTAAAATACCATTTCAAACTTCCAGAGAACGTTCACCAACAAACTAGTTTCTGAGAGTGCACTATGGCATAATAACAACAGCTACTGATGGTTAAGCACTTACTATGTCTATATGCCAAGCAGTTTGGCATCATCAGGTTTCATTTTCAGAACATACCTCTCCACGGATATTATTACCACCCACATTTCACAGACAGGGACTTGGTTGTGTGGGGACTTGTGACATAGAAAGTTTACAAAACTTGCCTAGAAGCACACACCACTAATAAGTAGTAGAGTCATGACCTGAATTTGGGTCTGCTGCCTCAGTGCACCGTATTTACTAGACTCACATACAACTCAGAGCAGACCAGAAGGCAGGACAACGAGGGGGCTGTTAAGAGGCACCCAAAGAAGATATACACAAGGCGGTATGCTGTGGTAAGCAACTCCGGATTCATAGATTTGAGAATTCCGATCCTCTTAGCATCAGAATGAGTGTGTTATTAACTCAGAGAGTTTACCTCCCCAAATGCTTAATCTTTGGACATATTGAAAAGTCTAGTTTTGAAAGCTTTCGTCTTACTAAGTTTAAATCTAGGTTAAGTCTTAACCTGTTTCTGGGGGGGTGGTGGAGAATATTGACTCCTATTTGCCCATCCTCTTTCATTATAAACTGGTAACATCACAGGGGGAGAGCCTATAGCCACAACAAATCACATTTAAGATCAAAATAACTGTCCAGCAAAAATATTGAATACATCAAAAAAATATATCTTAAAGTAAAATCAAGGCGTTCCAGAAGACTTAATGAAGGTAGGAAAAGGAGGAGATTTACATAGGGCCACATGTGCTGAAAATTCTAAAGAGCAACTTTTCAGGTGAAGACCAGGTGTAGATTACGGTTTGAATTTTGATGCTTCACTATAAAGCATCTACTGGGCAAAGTTGCCCTGGAGAAGTGCTCTGTAAAATCTATGGGCAAAAAGAACTAGAGATCAACTACTAATTATTCTCCTGCAAATCCTTCAGAAGCAAAGAATCCCTCTAGAAAGCAGATAACTGCCTCCCAAAAGTATTCACCAAATTCAGATTTCTATACATCAATTTTGCTTAAAAGAAAAGATCCACCCCTTTGATGTCATCTGAGAAGGTACCTGTACACGAAGCTACCGGGGCCTAATAACTGGTTAGGTAGGGTCAGCAAAGATCACAGCATTCTCCGGGATGTTGAGGGTGGGAGGAAAGGGAACAGTTGGGTGTTGTGATAATAACTAGTGCCACCTACTGCTTTTTATAATGCTCCATCAAGCGGGCATCTCTTCCATTCTTCAAGCAGGCACCATGAAATTACCCTCACACCACATGGAGTATCTGTAATTGAACAGTAAAGTTCCACAGCAGTAAATCCCACAGAAGTGCTGGGTTCACACTGCATGAAACTCCCATCACCTCGGGATTCTAATCCATGGAGAGAATTTATGAAAATTAATTTATTCTACTGAATCTTAACAAACCTTAGAATGTTTAATATCTCCAAAGGAAGAAAAGAGAATCTCATGCTATCTGACATGCGTTTGTGTCCCCATTCTTCAAAACAGACATCAGATGTCAAATGCCTTATCCTTCCCCCCTTGTTGGGATATTGCAGAAGGAGAAAAAGCAAATAAATGACTTGGTTAGCATTTCATTACCATTTAGATAGGTGCACAGACATTATTTCAACAACAGCTGGCACTTAAACAAGGAGCGAAAACCCTCTGACTACATGCACTCAGGAGATGGGTCCCTAAACTCCCAACCACTGAGCAGTTGAAATTTCAAACAGGACTCTCATGTACACTCCCCAGAGCTTTATTATATCTTTACCATGAAAAAAAACAACTTTTAACCATTTTCACCGTCTCACTTCTTCACTCACTCTCAAATCCCTTAGAAAGCTCTTTTTTATCCCCATAATCTCATATACCTCCATTTACCACGGTGAAACACCATTCTATAAAGAACTCAAAAAATTCAACTTTTTTGAGCTCTTTTAAAGAAACCATACATTACCACCATCTAGTTACAGTCTGTGATTTTTGTCTTCATATAAGATCCTGAAGTTCAAAAGAAAACAGCCCAAAATTTGGCTAAACCCATGGAATGCACACCACCAAGAGAGAAACCTACAGTGAACTACAGACTTTCTGTGATTATGGGGTGTCCAAGTGGGTTCACCAGTTTTAACTAATGTACCCTCTCTGGTGGCAGTTGTTGACAGTGAGGGAGACTGTGCACGTGTGGGGTTGGTGGGGTATTAGGAAATCTCTGTACCTTCCATTTCACTGTACTTCCATTTCAGTTACCTCAATTTCACTGTAAATCTTATACTGCTACAAAAAATAAAAAGAAAACAGTAGTTTAAAGGAAAAAGAAAACAGTAGTTGCTACCTTTTAGAGATACTACTGAAATATTTATGGATAATGATAAGATGTCGGATTTGCTTCACAATGATGTGGGAAAGAGTACAGATTAAAGAAAATTGGCCATGAGTTGATAATTGTTGAACCTGAGTGATGAATACATGGAGGTTAATTATGTTTATGCCTTTAATTTTCTAAAATACAAAGTTTTAAAAGGGGTGGCATTAAAAGTCCCCACCTGAACCCTGATTTTTCACCAGGAATATTCAACTTCCTCCTCACACACCAACCAAATGCATCTGCAGGGGACAGTGAGCAAAACAGACTTACGTCAGCACAATTCCACCTCCTTGTTCACCCTATAAGCACAGAAAGAAAGGGAAAGTATAAAGGAGAGGCAAATTAGAGGAAGGAGAAGGGGGAGAATGCCATGAGATAGTATAGTGAACTTGCTTATTATCAGACCTTGAATCACTGGGAATTGGCGGCCTATGAAGTGGGTCTCTTACAGCAAGATGCCCCACCACAATCTTCATCAATTACAAGAGTGTTTCCCAAGTTTATTGCTCCCACGAATCAACTGGGATAATTCATCACAGAGATTCCCAGGCTTCTCCTTGACAGATTCTGATTTAATAGGTTGGGTCAGAGTTTTGAAATCTGAATGCAAAACAAGGACAATGGGGTTACATCCTGATAAGCCCATCATAAATATCATATGTCCAAAATGCATTTATTACACCTAACCTACTTAATACTAGAGCTTAGCCTAGCCGACCTTAAATGTGCTTAGAGCACTTACACTTACTCTCCTACAGTTGAATAAAATCATCTAATGCAAAGCTTATATAAAGTGTTGATATCTCATGTAATTGACTGAGTGCTCTACTCAAAGTGAAGAACAGCATGGCTCTAAGTGTGTCAGTGGTTTACCCTTGCAATCGCATGGCTGGCTCAGAGCTGCTTCTTGCTGCGGGTGCCCAGTGTCACGAGAGCACATCCCACGGGATATTGCCAGCTCAGGAAAAGATCAAAATTCACAATTCAGAGTATGGTTTCTACAGAATGCTGCCCATTGCTTTTTGTACCATCCTAAAGTCAGAAAGTGTTAAGTTTAAAGTGTTAAGTCAACCTGTTGTCACTCAGGAGCCATTTGGACTAGGAAGTTATGTTTAGTCAAGCCTGAGAAATTCCAAGTTCAAAGATGCACACCCTACTTCCCTTTCCCCCACGTGAAAAAATATACATCAAAGTGTAACCAGCAATTTTCTTGGAGAAGGAAGAGCTTACCTTTCTGTTGTTGTTCATTTATATTTTCTGACTTTCATGTATAGACAGGAAAAAGACACCTCTCCTGCCCAATCTGTTTGTTGAATGCCAGAACTTCAAAGGCAATGTTCCAAACTCACTCTGACATTCATCACTGAGTATCCAAAAAGAGAACGTGCAGAGAATTTAAAGGAAAATCTTGTGCCACAGGATTGACCTTTAATTTTATTAGCTAAAGGATGCTAGAATTTTGACAACCACAACTTAACTGGGAAGAAACTGTTCTGCTAGCCTGGGAGGCAGGGGGCGGGGCGGGGGGGGTGGAGATCAGCAGTTACTCAGGCAAGATCAAATGCTCTCGTTAGAGGAACAAAGTCCGAAACCCTTCTGTAGAGTTCTGCTAAAATAAATACCTCCACAAAAAGCTGTGCTACAGACAACTCTTTGCAAAACTGAATTCCATAATGTAACAAGTAGTGTAAAAGGAAAAAAAAAATCACTGCCAGTTATCAAAGCTTCCTCAAAGGGTAAATCATTAGGTAATTCTCAAATCTGCTAGCACTTCAGGGGGAAAAAAACTGTCAAAGTAACTATGGTATGTTTATATATGTCATCTCTATATTTATTTAACCTGTAGATTCATTATAATAGTTTCACTCTGTGAC
This sequence comes from Cryptoprocta ferox, assembly GCA_028646485.1. Lineage (NCBI taxonomy): Eukaryota > Metazoa > Chordata > Mammalia > Carnivora > Eupleridae > Cryptoprocta > Cryptoprocta ferox. The sequence continues at coordinate 30,878,637 of CM053562.1, forward strand.
AATGGAACTGTGATTGTCCTTGAGGGATGTGGAAATGATTTAAAATGTACCAATTATAAAAAAATATTGAATTATTCTTTTTAACCCTTCAAAATAGGAAGGTTGCACTCTGAGCACCTTCCCTTTCACAGGAAAAGAAATGTTTGAAAAGCAGGATGTGTCCAAGTCCCCAGCAACCTGTGGATCTTGTATACATCATTTGCTCCAATAGCTTTTACAGCCACCCATTCACCACTGAATTCCACATACATATTGCTAACGCTGATGTGTCTCCTAAATTCCAAAACTGTAGGTGCGATCAGCCCTGGACATCTCCACTTCCACACCTGGGGCCCCACATGGTATCTGGCACCCAACATGTGCCCGATAAAGGTTTGGAGAATGAATGAGTGGGTACTCATTTCCTTCTGCAGGCTTCATGAAACTCTGTTGCATTGATTTGCATTAAATGATCATCATTTTTTCATTGATCACAATTAGATTTGAGGGAGGCTCATACTTAAATAACACTTCACAATCAGCAAGCCCATCTAAACTCCCTTAATATGCTTGGTGACTAGAGGAGAAAGCAGGAAAAAACCTCTATGACCTCAAGCGCACCAATTTTCTACGTGACACATCCCAAAAGGCAAGGGAATCAAGAACCAAAATAAACTATTGGGACCTCATCAAGATAAAAAGCTTCTGCACTGCAAAGGAAACAATCGAAAAAACTAATAGGCAACCGACAGAATGGGAAAAGATAGTTGCAA
>CM053562.1:30879888-30936776 GCA_028646485.1 Cryptoprocta ferox
GCACTCATAGGTCTAACAGGAGAAACCCAGCAGAGGACCATGGGGAGGGGAAGGAGGAAAAAGAGTTAGGGAGAGGGAGGGAGACAAAACACGAGAGACTCTTGAATCCTGAAAACAAACTGAGGGGGCAAGGGGGAGGGGGAAAGGTCATGGGGGGTGATGGTCTTGGTGGAGGTCACTTGTGGGGAAGAGCACTGGGTGCTATATGGAAACCAACCTGACAATAAACTATAGAGTTTAAAAAAAAAAAAAAAAAACCAGAACAGCCTAAGTGTTCATCAAATAGACTGATGGCTACAAAAATTATGAGTTATCTGGGTAATGATATTTTATGCAGACATTTGAAATGGAACAATCTATGTATTGACATGGAAAAAAAATGACCACAATAAATTACATCAAAAGCAAGCTAAAAAAAAAAATATATATATATATATATGCTTGGCGATACAAAATTAGTGACAGTTCAGGACAAGAACACTCAATTTCTCTCTCCTAATCAAAAGTAATTCATTATAGTAGTGGGGGGTGGAGGAAGTTATCATCTAAATCTGAGGGAGTAGGGGAAGTAGCCCAGAAGTGAGCTGTTTTGAAGAGTCAGCTGGATGGAGGAAACCTCAAGCAATGATGTGTGCACAGCATGAAGATATGAAATGGGCCAGTGTGCTGGGGAGGGGGCTGGGAGCATTGGCAGTAATGGTGATGTGGCTTCAGCAACAAGAAAAGCATGATCAGAAAAGGTCACACTGGTCGGCTGAAAAGCACAAACTTTATAGTAAAAGAGCTGAGAAGCCAAGCAAGAATGTGAGATGGATGTGTTTTGTGTTTGAGAAAGATTTTGTGTTGAGAAAGCTGTAGGAGTACAGGGATGGTTTTTGTTTATGAGGAGAGAAGGGGAGAAAAAGAAGGACAGAGGAGCAGATGGAGCGGCACGGCTGGAGAACAGAGTCTGAGTGTCAGTCGCGGCACAGGAGCCGGGCAGCCCCAATTGTCAACTGTAAGTTGCCTGTGTGGCTTTCTTCCAAACCTTTATTAAACTCCTCTAATATACACAAATGGGGTGTGTGTGTGTGTGTGTGTGTGTGTGTACAAATCAAGTACCATGTTTTAGGGCAATGCACACAGGGATAAGTCCTTAAACAGAGCTAATTCCCAGAAGCAAGGGAGGATAGGCAGAGGAGCCCATGAACTGGCATTCTCAGGAGAGCACTGGGCTCTGTTCAGTTCATGGAACGAGGAGTCAAGTCCACCTGACCTACAAATTAAGGGGCTGGGACACTCTCACTGCTGAAACCCAGTGACAATCTGATTCCCAGCCTGTATATAAAAATATGTTCTACATAAAATCTGGAAACTAGAATATATTATGAATTTTTATTTTTGCAGGAGAATTTCACAAGAAAAACTTAAAGCAAGGGTGCCTGGGTGGCTCAGTTGGTTAAGCATCTGACTTTGGCTCGGGTCATGATCTCACAGTTCGTGGGATCGAGCCCCGTGTCGGGCTCTGGGCCGACAGCTCAGAGCCTGGAGCCTGCTTCAGATTCTGTGTCTCCCTCTCTGCCTCTCCCCGACTCATGTTCTGTCTCTGTCTCTCAAAAACAAACATAAAAAATTTTTAAAAATTTTTTAAAAAGAAAAACTTAAATCGGTAAGACTCAGGGATGTCACGACAATTGGGATGACAATGGCTACCTTGGCAGACCTCCTCTTTCTGGTCCAGAAGCACCACTACCACCTCACCACACTGTAAATTGCCTGGGAGGCTGAATATCAGACAGATAAAATTTTGTCTAATTTGCATTGCTCAAGTGACCACCTAGCTTTTACTGCCACCTCCTGGCCCTTTCCAGTACTACTCTGAACTACTGATACAGATAGCCACACACACACACACACACACACACACACACACACACACACACACACGCAATCGATTGCTGCATTCAAGAATCTCCAGACAGAGCCTCAAATGAAACCATGACCACACTGCAAATGGAAAGATGTGATACCTGGCAAGAGCCCCTGGACAAGGCGCTGTACACTGATACAGTCACCCCAGATAGGCTGATCTCCCCCAGGCTGTCAGCACCCTGAGAGCTGATCAGAGTCAGGAGGCATTTGCATAAAAAAACCAAGCTCATGGGGACAAATGTATAACAGAAAAATGCCAATCTGCCAATTAAGAGTGATAAGTATCACCTCCAAGGTAACAGGGACCTCACATTTTCTCCTATGCCTCTTTTCTCTCTGGGCCAACCACATAGGAAATCAAATTATGCACTCAAGGAATTGCTTGGTGAGGAAGAAATCAGTGCCAGGGCACTGGCAAGAGAAAATGGACATTTAAAGACATCCAGCTCTGAGCGATGAAGGCATCTGCCCCATGACAGGGATATTCTCTCAGCGGACGTGACAAAGCAAACTGTCTGAACAGCGTATCCTCCCAGTCAATGCTTGCATGAGAATTGTCAGGACTTGCCTTTTGGATGTTTTCCTGTCTAGTTCTGCCCAAGCCGACCACCCTTCTGGTTGGCAGAACCCCTGCATGGGTATGCTAAAGCTTCCAATGAGGCTGTCATCAGTAAAGGGCTGTCCAAGACCCAGGTCTCTGATCCACTGTGCACTGATCCGATAATTGGCTCTTTGTAATGGGCTGTGCTTTCCCTATTCCCGAGCCTCTGGAGACACCCCACGGCAGTCCCGTGTACTTGCAATAAACAGGTCATGACAATTTCCATTCGCTAATTACAAGTTTACATGCACTTGTACATCCATCACCCCAGAGATTCCTCTCAAGTTCCCTTTGGGGTTCTTTGGGGAAGTGCTATGGTCCTTGAAGATAAAGATGGTGAGATTCAGAGATGGTAAATGGTTTTTACAAGGTCACAAAATTAGTGAATAGAGAGCAGAAACTATAAGATCTTCAAACCCCAAGTGAGTCTACAGAGGACACCTGCTCTGAACAGTAAAGAGTGCCTGACCCAGAGCAAAATATGTAACAAATAGTGTCAGTTATGAGCTACCTACTAGTCTAGGCACTGGGAACCCCATGATGACCAATTTAAATGAGGCTCCTATTTTCATCCGTCATACATATGATCAGTGGTGAGGAGACTTACAAGGAAAAATTCAGATGGTGATGAGCCCAGTGCAGAGAATAGGGTGATGTAAAATGCTGATTGGCCATTTCTTTTTGGGCAATTATTTCTCTTAGGAGGGGAAAGAGTATCAGGAAATAACATTTCAGCCAAGACAAGAATGATGAGAAGTCATACGATGATCAAGGGGAAGAGCATTCAACCTGAAGGGACAGTTAATAAAAATGGCCTGTGGTGAGATCGTGCTCATCTAGAGAGAAGCCCGGGTGGTGCAGTACAAAAGGCAAACAGAAAGTGATATGAGACCAATGAGGGATGTGGCTGGAGCCAAACCACAGGGCGTTTTGTTAAGAAGAACAAGTCTGGTTTCAGTCAACGCACAGTGGGAAGCCATCACACTATTACAGAAATGTGCAGCTTTTCAGTGGAGTCACACCATTCTAGAACTGGTTTTACACCCCAGAATCCCGAAGTCTCATAACCTTGCTATTCCTGGTGCACAAGGATTCAGATCTTCTATCAATATAGAATGTTTTCCATGAACAGGTAGGAGGTATTTGAAAGACTCCAAAAACAATTTATCTTGCAGGAAGGAAAACGGTTTGTCCCATCTGAGGACCCATATTTATAAGTGGTGGGTTCACAGCCTCAACATTCAGCAAATCAAGCTCCATGAAGGCCAGCGAGGCTCCCTTGGGGGCACTGGCTGTCTTTTAACAGAGCAGGACACTGGGAGAAAGAGCCAGGCTCCAGACCTCCCCCACCCTGACAGCGGCATCTCCCTCCGGCTGGAGCCCATCCTGTTCTACAGTTCACAGCTCAGATGGCAGCCTGCCAGCGGCTTTCTCTGGAACTCAAAGATAAAACCTGTAACTGTCTGATAGTGAAAGGATGCTCAAAACGCCCCACAAGGGGGAGCAGGGAAAGAGAATCAGGAAGGGGGGGACTGGGGTGGAGGGAAGACCTATGCCTTCTGAATAGAACTCACTGCAGAAAACAACCACAGTCAACCACACTTGCAGTTAAAACACTGCTGAAGCTAGGAGAGAAACATGGCCCTATCCACAGGCCCATTCGGCAAGGAGTAGCCAAGACTTTGACCTAGGAAATCACCCTCAGGAAATCATCAGGGATGATCAGAACGGCTTATGCAACTATGTTCACCAAAGGATTATTTCTAACAGGCTGAAATTCAAACCAGTGATCAACAATAGAGAATTGGTTAGTGATATTACAGCCAAGCCCTGGGAAGGAATATCATAAAACTGGTAAAAATCATTCTCTAAAGAACAGAATCTTCAAGAGTATTTCATCACATAAAGAAAAATTCAGACTATACTGAGCTGAAAGTTAGTTGTAAGGGAAACAGGGAAGTGAGCAAATCCTTATAAATAATGTAGACAAGAAACAAAAGGCAAGTGGGAAAAGTAGATGCAGTCTGGGAAGAGACTCACTTTGATTTCCCACTCTGCACACACTGCCATATATCCACTGGTGAGCAAGCTACTTATTAAAAACTCAGAGGCAGGGCGCCTTGGTGGCTCAGTCGGTTAGGTGTCTGACTTGAGCTCAGGTCATGATCTCATAGTTTGTGAGTTCAAGCCCCGCATGAGGCTCTGTGCTGACAGCTCAGAGCCTGGAGCCTGCTTCAGATTCTGTGTCTCCCTCTCTGTCTGCCCCTCCCCCATGCTTGTGCGTGCACTCTAAAATAAAATAAAAACATTAAAAAATTTTTTTAACTCATTGGGGTTACAGTCTGGCATCAGGGAGTGCTAAGAAAGATCCATTAGAAAAGTGAGCAGGTGCCTTTTGGCAAAGACATTGGACCTGCACCTCTGTAAAAAATATGAATTGTGCTGACTGTAGTGGGCTAAGCAGGCTACAGGTTTCTTATTCCCCCATCCCTACCCACCCTGGTGCAGCTCGTAAATTTTCAGGCCACTCAACAAGGGGATGTGGTCTAAAATCAACACTGCATTTGTAAGACTCACTACAGCCTTCCTCCTGTTTCTCATTCGTTACCCTCCATCCCTCACTCCCGGTTCCCTGCTGCAGTCACTGTGACGCTGCCAAGCACTGGCTGATGCACCAGAGCCAAGTGAGAGCAGTGAAGGCCGCAAAAAGGACAAGGGCCTGATGGACACTGAGGAGGGCACTTGTTGGGATGAGCCCTGGGTGTTGTATGTAAGTGATGAATCACAGGAATCTACCCCCAAAACCAAGAGCACACTGTATATACTGTTATGTTAGCCAACTTGACAATAAACTGTATTTTCAAAAAAAAATCATAAGGAACAATAAAAATAAAAATTTTTAAACAAATTTTTTTTAAAAAAAGGACAAGGACTAGAACAGCCACATACTTTGTTCCCTTCTAGGCTTGGCCACCAACCAGCTATGATGCTGGAAAAGCCACTGGGCCTCTCTGAGCCTCCATTTTCTAATCTGTCAAATGAGAGTGTTTTACATGTTTTATCTGTGAAATCTAATTTGCCTCTAAGATTCCCAAGTTCAAAATCTCTCAAATGTCTCATCTCCAAAGAAATACCTGGACCAAAGACAGGTGATGGAATGCACTTGAAGCCCAAGGGATCTTCTCAAACTATCTGCATGTTACAATGACTTTCACTGTACAAGTCTGGACCCTAAAGAAACAATTTATGTGCCTCCTCTATGGGCCTTTAGGGGAAGCCATTCCTTCTAACACCTCTCTTAGGTATTACTTGATCATGCAAAAGCACCACTTCCATTTGCTCTATACTCAATTCTGAGTTCTCATATAGGGGGACCAGCCATCCCATTTTGTTGAGGATTGGGGGTTTCCCAGGATGAGATTTGCAGTGCCAAACCCAGACAGTCCCTGGCAAACCAGGACAGCTGGTCAGTCCATCTCTCATTATACTCACTGTTTGGTTTGCTTCTGCCAAAACACCCCTGACATTCCACACCAAAATAAAACACAACTGTTTAGTAGTACCAATCAGTTCTACCCGAATGTTCCAAATTTGCTTTTCTGTCTCTTACCATAGCTCTTGAAATACTAATTATCCTGGTTCAGACCTCCATCACCTCTTTTTCATTTTGTGTGTGTGAGGGGGGTTGTTTTGGGGGTTTGTTTTGACTAAACAACTTTTTAAACTATCCATTCTGCAAGGACAGAGACTGGACTTCATATCCTTGTCACCTAAACCCAAGAAGGTATGAATCCATCAGTTTATTCGTGAGCATCATGTAGGGCATAATTCTTTCACTGTCTTTGTCTGCCTGGACTTCCCACTTTGCCACAAGGCTCCATCTCCTGGCCAGACTTTCTGACCCAATGTAGCTGTGACCTGCTTTCTGTGTGTCTCCTAAGCTATATCTAGCCAGATGACCAATACACAAATAGGCTCCATGCCTTGAGAGGAGGCAGTGTTACCTACATGAGCCAAAGATGGCTCCTGCGCATTGGCTCCTAGGTCGTTTATTTCTGCACACAAGGCTGACATCCAGTGAGTTCAAAATCTCACCAGTGCCAAACTCAAATTTTTATACATCCAATTGTTTTAAACATAGCCCAAGTCAACAGACCTTTTGCCATCTAGAGCCTGCCTGCTGTGCATACCCCATGAAATTGCCAAAAACCTGCTGGCCATAGATAAGACCAACCCCAAGCCACTGATGCCCTTCAGAGCTCTCTGGCTCAGAGATTCCCCCCCAAGCTCCCCATCACATCACCTAAACACCCCGCCCTGATTCCACCCTCCCCAGGGAGTCCCCTTGCCCTGCTCCTCTTCCGAGTTCCCCTCTCCATGACATAGCCTTGAAGGATTTCATTGTGAAGGACTTCCCCCAATGCACACCTGTCAAAGTGTCACCCCAATAAACCTTTGTGGGCTACTGCCACCTCCTGCTCATGTCTTTTCCCTTGATGAGCCGTGGACTCCCTCCAACCCCTACCAGGCAGAAATCTGGGAAGTTCTTCGTATTTATAAGTTCTTTGTAGTTCCAGTTTGATAGCTTTTAATCTGTCTTCTAACCCTAGCTTTAAATCTATCATCTGGCTTAATCAGTATTATTTTGAAAACCTAATCTTTGCCTGCAAACTTCTGTTCCAAGGATTCAGGGCGGCCTCCTCAGCTCTCATGAGCCTGGTTAACTATCTCAAATCTTATTGGGATTTCAAGTTCTGGCCCCCATTCTCCTGTCTTGGACAACAATTTGAGGCCCTGGCTATATCTGTCCCAATCCACATTTCTAGCCCATGTTCTTGGCAAACAGCTCTGGAGCTATAACTTTATCTATAGATGCTGTAAGAAAGTCTTGAACTGATTATTCATGAAATTTCTAGTTTCCATCCATAAGATGCCACAGTTCAGAATATTTGCAACAGAGCTTGCACTAATGTGGCTGCAGACAGAATCAAGGATAATGAGCACAACAGCAAATGGTATTTATGGCCTTGTTTGTAGATGTACAGAAAAGCAAAGAGGTTTGTTAGCATAATAGGATCCTGTGGCTTGATTTTTTTTTAAGTTATTTGTTATGACACTGAGACTGAGATCCTACTAAGAAATGCTGGAAGGAAATAATTAATCATACATGCTTCTGAAAGCCAAATACATTTGCTAGGTGAAGTTATAACTATCCAAGAATATCAAAAAACAAGGTCTGACTTCACACAAATCAAATAAGTACAGTGGATAAGAAATGTTGACACATCTTAAGAGATAACTTTTCCCTTATTCATTATTAGCCCAAGTCAGGCTTGAAACACACACAACACATGGTTAGGGAGAATGACTGAGAATCTGAAGGGAATGCCATGGGAGATGAGATAGTTAGAGAAAACAAGGATAATTACAAAGGCTAGAAGTGATGGTGGTCTCACTCTGTTTTAGGGGCCGATGGATTTGAGGGGTTCTGCCTGCCTGTCTTCTGGGCTGCATACGGACTTTTTGCAAACTAGGTACTCTAATCTTTGCATATGGCTCTGCCTTCAGAGCCATCAACATCTGACAAATATGCACACCAAACGATTTGCTGCTGGGGGGAAACTCTAAAGTGCTGTGTGGGAAGTCCATCCTAGCTGGCACTGAACATCCACCTGGCCTCCATTTTTCAAGAGGCACTCACTTCTCTTTTCTCAAATGTCTGGGACCTAAAATGAGGTGCAGCCAAGAGCAGAGGGGATGCCATCAAAAATTTAAAAAAAAAAAAGCCTCCAAAAATAAGAGGGAATCTTTTCCTAGCACCAGTAACTTTCCCATCTCCTCTCTCCTGTATCACAAAGAAAGCCTCAGGTAAGATACCCAGTGCACATGCCACCCATTCAAGACATAGGGAAGGTGTTCCCAGCTTCTCCCAGGTTTGCTCACAATAGATACATTGGGACTAAGCATATAGGTCTGAAATATTCAAATAGCCCATGTATGTGCATATGTACATGCACAACCCCCAACTTTTAAGAAAGTAATGGGCCATACCATCATGGATAAGCTAGATCACTGGAGTGAAAGAATGGGCAAGAAAGCATAAAATTGGGAATGAGCATTTTTAAAAATGAGAACAAGAGAGTTATATAAAGATAGGGTCTTAGTTCAAAGAAAATCAACAGTGCTCCCATTTTAGTTACAGAAACTGAATCTGGCATACTAGCGATGCCAGATTACTTCTAATTTAAGGGACAAAGCTGGCACCCTTTGCCTTTGGTTATGGCATTTTTCCAAGAGAATCCACTTTTATTCATATTTATAGTGGCAAAAACACAAATAACTCTTAACTTTTCACAGTGGTGTCACACAATTAACCCCACACGTTACTTTTTAAATGTCTGTTTCTTGGCATATGGGTATCTGTGCTCTGTAGATCTTTCTTCATTCATCCATTCAATAGACATTTATATGCCAGATATTGTGCTTGGTGTGGCAGACATGGCCATTCACCTAACCATTTGCCCTTTCTTTCTAAAATGAATTTTAATTTTGCTCAAAATGTGCCCTCTTATAAACAGTCACCTTCCCAGAATGCTTTGCACTTAATGAGTGGCCATGACCCATATTTGTCCTTTAAGAATGTAAGCAATCTTCTATTCCATGGGGCTTCTGGGAAAACCACTGCTTTTCCAATAGAAGATAGGATTTGAAACTTACCTTCAACCCTTTGTCTCCCCTCCTTCAACCCTTTGTCTCCCCTCCTGGAATGCATACCTAAAGGCCTAAAGGTGAAGCCATCTTGAATCCACAAGCTATAGAAAGCTGGAAGGAGCCTGAGTCATGGATAACTTCCTAGAGCAACTACAACAGTGACCTGCTGGTCCTTCCCCTATTCTGAGAAAAATAAAAGCTTACACAGTTGTACCACCGCAGTCAGGCATCTTTTATGTGCAACCTAACTGGGGATACAATAGTCAGAAAAAAACTCTGCTCCTACCTTTAAGAACCTTACTCTCCAAAATGAATGGCCAAGAGTCACTAGTCATTTATTAACATGAAAGACACCAGAGAAACAAAAGAGAGAACAGGAACCTGGAGGAAGGAACAATGCAAAAAGAAACCCTCCCTCCAAACATGTGAGTAACATCATCAGTGAAATATGAGAAGACACCAGGATCCATGATTAAAGAATGCTATAGAAGACCAACATGTGAAAACCAAAAAAGAGCTCTTGAAAATTAAAATTGTTAAAGCCAAAATTATTTAAAATATACTAAGAGACAGATTAGAAGATAAATTTGAAAAAAATAGTCCAGAAAACAAAGCAAAAGAAAAGATGAAAAATAGGAGAGAAAGCACTAGAAAATTAGAAGCCCTATCTAGGAGCTCTGACAACTGAATAAAAGGAGAGAGAGAAAAGAGAGAGAAGAGAAGAGAGGGAGGGAGGAAAGAGGAGGTAGGGAAATCATTAGCAAAATAATTCAAGAATATTACTCAGAATTAAAATCAGTTCCTTTTTTTGAGGATGCAGCATTACAAAATTTTAGAACATTCTGGACAAAGATCTTAAAGGCTCCCAAAAAGGAGGATCAAAGTCCAGTTTCATATACAAGATCAAGAAAAGAATGGCCTTGGACTTCATTGCAACACCACAAGCCAGAAGATAATGTGGCAACATTCCCAAAGATCTAGTGAAGGAAAAGCATATCCAACTCTGAATCCTTTATCTAGCCACCGTATACATGATCAGGAGGGCAGAATAAAGACATTTCAGAGATGTAGGGTACCAAAAATTAACCTCCCCTGTACCCTTTTTCATACTAAAAAACATGCTCTGCCAAAATGGGGGATTAACTCAAAGAACACACGTTCCAGGAAATAAGGAAGAAGCAAAGCAAATCCCCAGGTTAACAGGGAAAGAAATTTCCCTGGATAACAGTTAGTTATGCAGCAGGCCTGCAGATCAACAAATCCAGATGGAGACAGGACAAAAGGCTCTAGAAAAGATGAAGATAAAACTGATAGATTATGTGAATACATTCAAAGGAGATGTACATAGTTGGAGGAGAAGGATAAATTGAGGATGAATACACAGAATAGCAAACAAAGACAATTATTAACTTCAGGGAGTAAAAGGAAGTACTCATGGTACACCCACAACTTGGACTGTTGTATCATGAAAGCATTACATGCTCATCTAAGTGAGAACTGGAAATAACCCTATTGCAAGGCTACGAGGATGCAGAGCATGTATGTGGATAGCAGGGGTGGGATAAAAAGTTAAATTATCATCTTCTAGAGTGAAAATGTAAGCAGTAGCTTAATACTGTTGTGTTGGGGAGAAAAGAGATAGGCCGGTGACTAAGGTACGGAGTGAGTGGTCAAGTTTGTTTTTTAATAATACAGTGAACATTTTAATTACTTTTGGTTGCCTGGCATCTACGATACCCTGCTGTGTTCAGGGAATTCCCCATCTTATGAGTCTTTGTAATAGATGCAGCCTACCTCCCACTACAGAATGGAAAATACTAGATACTGGTTTCCCTAGAGAGGGAGGGACTGCACTTTACCTAAGTCTCTGCCAACCACACAGGGACACTCTGGTGGCAGTGACGTTAATGACAGCACCCAGTGGCCAATGCTGGTGTTGACGGTGCGGACTATAGAGACTGGTACCAACACTAACTGTGGTGGGGGGCAGTAGCCCCCCCCCCCCCGAATCAGCTCTGCCACATAACACAGGGATTAATCCTAGCTACGTAACTCTGAGTTCAGTTCTCCAGCCCTCCCTGTGGAAGAACTACCTATTTTCCATTTAATGCTTTTGGCTTTCTATGTTAATCATCCAAAGGAGTGTTATTGTTGTTGTTGTTGATGTTGTCGTCATCGTCGTCCTCACTACTTCTGAAGTTCAGAAACTGACATTCTAGCAGCTATAGACATCAGACCCGTAGGGAAATCTAGGGAATCTTGATTCAGTTATCTGGATTCTTAAGGGGTTAAGGCAGTGAAAATACAGCTAATAATAGATAGTGATGCTCTGGAAGCTTCAGGAGCAGAGAGGTGAGACTGTTTATCAAATCATTATTGCTGTGGTCACCTGGAAAGCAGCAACCATTAAAGGCAAGTCTCTGAATGCCCAAGTGTACACCAATGTGGTGGACACTATGATATACTGCTCAGATCTTCCTCCAGAAGTGAAAGGCTTATTATTCCAGGTAACAGCAGGGGTGCGGGGGAAGTGACCAGCAGAAACCCTCAACTGTCAGCCTCTTTGGGGTGGTCATGGCTCAAGAAAGCTGCCTCATCATCACACCCTTTCCGGGGCAGCTGGATCCAAGGACTGATTGACATATGGGTATAAAGGCTTGTCCACTCACTCCACTTAGGACAACAGTCAAGGATCATCTCACCTTCAGAACTTTCTATAGGATCGACTAAAGCTCCCATTGCATCACTGCTCAAGTCTCCCTCTGCCCAGTCCTTCTTCCATCCCTTTCCTTCCACAGGTGCTAATTCCAAGACAACCCTTAACATGCACCTGCAATCTAGCCTCCCTGGGGAATCCAAACTACAATGATTAAGAGCATGCTGTCCTTAATTCAAGAAATATGATGCGGGCTGCTTGCTTCCAACTCCCATGGAAAGCTTTAACAGGAGAGGAAGAAGAGAATGACAGGACCAAATTCCTAAATTCTCAGTTCAAGCAGTGGAATGAAATCCAAGGATCTTTTATTACTCTGCTTGAAAAACAAAAACAAACACAAACAAAAAAAAACCCTCTTATCTCCTGTGACCATAGTGCTAAGAAAGCCAAAACCAATCAAAAAGTCTGATCCTTGGGTTTATCAAAGGCTGAATTCTCACCCTTGCAAAGTATCTAACACAAAAGTTAGAGTATCGATCTATAAAGAATGGGACCCCTAAGGACCAAAGTGGAGGGTCACGATTACTCAGAATATTCTATACCCCTAAACCTTCATGAGCATGCCTTGCCAGCAGAAACAGCCCCCCTTTCCCTGTGAGATAAGGCTGATCTGGCCTTGACTGAGCACTCTTTACTGAAATCACTTGAGGAAACTACTGTGCAAGAGAAGTCAGTTTTCCTGGTCTCTCTGCCTACTCCCCCTCACTATCTAGGCTGGACCCCGGCATGCCCCCAGGCTTTCTTCACTCCAAAAGAGCTGTGAGACTTTGCTACTTTATAGTGACAAAAATCTAACCAATACGTGTAGAAATGGGTTCTGAAGATTCTAGATGGAGGAGAAAGAGACAAATGGCACACTGAGCAGCATTATCTGCATGTGTGCATTCACCAACAACTGAGGATTCCGGAGGCCAGCGGCAGCAGCTGGCAGTGGTGCTGTTTGAGAGTCTGGAAACCCAGCCACCACAACTGCCCATTCTTATGGAGCTGAGATGCCAGAAATTCTTTAGGAAATCATAAAAGGCAGTAATAGAATCATTTCAAGGGACAGGAATGTCAGGGTAAATTCATCAAGGGTGACCTGCTAAACCCACCCCCTAATTATGTCCCCACAAGACCCCAGGTGACACTCCCTTCACCAAGACTTTGAAGAAATACCTTAGTGAGGGGAGCCCAAGAATCTCTGAAATGTGCTGCCAATGCCATTCTCTGTGAGCTAGAGATGCTGTTACGGGACAATGCGATACTTCATCTCAATGGGGAGACCAGACTCCTTAAGTGAAAAAAAAATGAAACAATGGCCCCTACCCCCCCACGCTGCCCCTGAGGCAAAGTGGGAATGTTACCACAGTGAGCCACAGTGGCCAGCTCAGCAGTCACAATGCCCTAATCCCCAGGCTCTTTGGTGAAAGGTAAGGGACTATGAACCTCCTAGACCTAAGTAGACGAGGAATCATAGGAGTTACCCTGGATGAGTTACTGAACTTTTTGTCTGCTTCCTCACCTGTAATACAGAGATTTAAGTACCTCCTACTCATATAGTTGCTGTGAGGACTCTTTGTAGATATATGTAAATCTCTTAAGGTAAAGTCTGACAGAGAGTAAGTACTCAATAAATATTAGCTACCATTATTGCTACTATGATTATAAATATGTATATCTGGGGGAAAAAAATCAAGTCCTAGTAAACAGAAACCTGACTTAAACCACCATGATAGTTCTAGCCCTTCAGCCAAATCCAAGACCTAAATCAATTCACAGACCTAGGGCTTCTTGAATGAAGGAGAGGCTAAGTCACCATGAGAGAAAAAACTCTACAATTCCACAAGTACCTAATATGATTCCCCTTCTTCCTAGCGAGCCCTAAAGATACTTAGGTCATTTCCTAGGATGGTTATGCTCCTAGAGAAAGTAAACTATCCAGGACTTGGGGGATCGTTGAACACAGACTCTGAGCTAACTCTAATGTACAGAAACCCCAGACATTATTCTGGTCTGTGAGTCAGAGTGGGAACAAATGAGGGCAATGCTAACTAGACTTCTGACCTGAATTTGTTTCACAGCAGGCCCGGTGGGACCCCAAATCCATCTGAGTTCTTGAGGAAAGAGCTTGCTCCCAGATCTGTGAACTAAAGGCTATCATTGTAGGAAGAAGAAGCTACAGGCACTACTCTCCGTATGAAAACAGTAACCTAAGAGCAACATGGCATCTCTGATAAAATTGCAGAGATGAAGACTAACAACAAAAGATCCAAAAGATGTGGGTAAAATGATTCCAGTCAAATCTGCATTTAACTTACCAATATGGCAGGCACAGGAGATGGCTGGGCCTTGGAGAAGGAGTTCACAACACTGTGGATTTACTACTACAGTTAGGGACTCCAATTAGAGATACTCTCCCGGATGTGACATATTGGGGCATATTCACAGAGGCTCTGGCACCAGCTTTTCACCTGGAAAATTCTTCTATTTCGTAATAACTAGTGAGTATCAAAAGGTGTATATTTTAACCTTGTTGGGACAGAAGTACTCCTCTAGAACATTATCTTGGAATAATTTTAGCCCTCCAGTTCTTAGTCCCTAATTCATCTATAAGAAACAAATTTGTCTCATTCTCACAGGAGACCTAAAATTGGTTTGGTACCTTAATAGCATCGTGCTAATAGAACCTATAAAACTAGAAGTGCCAAGCATACTAGATGTCTTAATAAGATACAAACATACCAAAAATGAAATAGAATATAAGTTATCTTAGAGAAGTTTCTGTGTGGTCAAGATCCAAATGAAAGACAAATAGATCCACCTTGTGCCACTTAGCTCTAAGAAAGAGGTGTATGTTGTGTACACATGCGTGCACACACACACAACACACACAGGATCCTGAAATCACAAATACACAAGAAACAGGACCTCACTTTCCCAATTTGCTGACCCCTGCTAATCATGAGCCTTCTCTCATCCCACACCTGAGGCCCCATAAGGATTTGATTAAAGAGAGAAAAAGAGCTTCATTCACTGATGGCTCTCCTTGGTATATTTGGAGGAGTGCTGACAGGATATTTAAGTGAACACTTCACAATGAGACCGATGAGAATATTTGTGACCCATGTAAATACTCAACCAAAGGGTCCCTGCTGCTCTCAACAACATGGTGACACCTGTGCATATCAACCAGCCTCTTTCCAAAGCCATTCTAAGGATTTTAAACAGACCCATGACCAGAATGGCCGTAGTGGCAGCACAAAGGCTTTGTGTGAGATCAACACAGACTGCCCCTAACCAAACTAACCTATCGCTGCTGCTGAGAGTCTAACCTGCCAGCCTCTCTTCTCTGATATGAGGTTAATTACTGGACCCCTTCCATCTTGGAAGTGCCAGAGAGTTACCCTTACTCTGAATATGGATTTGCTTTCCATACCCACCATGCTTCTGCACCACTGACTGTCTTATGGACTATCATGTCATCAGACATAACTTTGCTTCTATCTAGTGACCTCGCTTTGTACCAATGGAATAAGACAATGGGCCATACCCGTGGGATTTTGACATTATGCCACCAGCCAGAAGCAGCTGGCCTTACAGAATAGCCTATCAATAGTTCCAGTATGGTACCAGACTAAAGTCATTGTCTTATGATGTTGGAATGCTGTCTTTGCCTGTGATGTTCAGGTGCTGACCCACAGGATGTAGAAAGTGCCCTGAACCAGCGAACTATATATGGTGCTCTTACCCGCAGTTTAAATATGTAGTCAGTGTCCAAGGAGGGAAAGTGGCACCTCTCACTATTATACCTTCAGTCCACTCCTAAGATAGCTGCTGCCCATCCCTGGAAACCAGTGATCTAGTTGCTTAGAGATCTTCCTACCCAGCAAAGGAATGCTTTCATATGGGGACACAGAATGATTCCATTGAATCAAAGTCTACTATTACCCAGCCATTTGGAGCTCCTCATGGAACTAGCTGAACAAGAAAAGAGGGGTAACGGCGTAAGCTGGGAAGATTAACACTCACTATCAAGGGGTAATAAGAGTTACTCCTCTGCAATGGAAGCAGGAAGGGGTACAGGCGGCATTTTGGGGACCTTGTAGGTGCCTCCTAGTACTGCCATGTCTACTGGATATCTAAGAGAAGACCACATTGGCCAAATATACACAGGACTACTAGGGGCTTAGAGCCCTCAGGAATGAAGATTAGGGGATGCCTGGCTGGCTCGACTCCTGATATTGGGGTTGTGAGTTTGAGCACCACATCAAGTGTGGAGATTTCTTAAAAATCAAATCTTAAAAAAAAAAAAAAAAAAAGGAATGAAAATTAGGATCACACCGCTGGGTAAAGAACCTCAAACAACAAAGGTAGTGGCTGAAGGCAGGAAGAACACAGAATGGGAAGTAGAGTAGGAAAGTCTTAGAGCTGATCAGAACTGGCTCTAAACATTTACCTATTTTTCTTATTTGCTGCCTTTACATGTAAATTTTCATTAATGTTCCTCTTCAATCCCATCCCTTTCTCCTTCTATTTCATATCAAGGGTGTTGGGGGTGGCTAACTCTACAGCTGAGCCCACAGTTACAGAATATTAACATTATGGCAGAACTTAAGGAGGCATGGACACCCCCACCCCCACCCCAAGAGTCTGGACCTGGAGCTGGATGCACTGACTGATGAATTTTCCTCTTTGGGGAAGAGGATGCACATGTCTTCAGCTATCCATGGGACATCTGTGTATCTCCTTGAAGATGTTCAGCCTGTGGCATACTGCTGGAGGACTGTATCTGATAAGGTCTCCTTTCTTTCACTGAAATCTTGTTTGAACTCATCAGACACAAGAGGAGCTGTTCAGTATCTTCTTCCTGTAAACTCCTGCATATTCATAGAATTCATCCTCCCATTGGCCTTCAGAAAGCTACAATTACTATCATGTTTCACACTAGTGCCTGCCCTTCTGATTGCATTTCACTGGTTTCAGCAGACACGTTTAAAGTTTCCCCGAAACTCCTTCTATTTTCTCATTGCTCCCTCATCCTATGGCCCAGGTCTATACTCCTCCAAGACGACCAACGTCAACAATGGCTTCTTACTTGCCAAATGAAATAGAATCTCTTCAGTCCCCTCTTACTTGGCCTTTCTTTGAATTCTTCTTGAAACCTTCACAAAACCATTTGCTTCCTCCTGCATTGGTTACTAATCCTCATTGGCTGCCGACTCCTCCTTTCCTACGTGCCTCTTAAATGGTGGTGTTCTTTGTCTAAAGTTCTATCCTTTCAGTAAGAATGTCTGATGGAGGTGCCAGAACAGTCCCTCAGGGGGCAGAGGCAGCCCCATTTAGGGCGGCCACAACCTTGGCATGGTGCCACTCCTGGCCCCTAAAACTCTACCTACTCGGCACTCATGCAGCAAATCTCCCTGGAGCCTGGCTTGAGCTGAGAAGCTGGTTATAGGAGCTCTAAGCCTCAATGAAAACTCAAGTAGAAGGGAAAAGAAATCAACCTCTCCCTGAGCAAGGATAAAATAAATGGGAAATTCTATTCTGACATCTCCAGGAAGGTATTCAAGGGAATGAAAGAAAAACAAAGGTCACCCCGTTGCCATGGAGTCCCTAATGTCCTCTTAATTACAACGAGTAGCACTTGAGCTCTGTCAGCCACACCAGCCACCACTGCGTTTTCCATCTCCAGCAGGAGATGATCTAATACCTTCCAGAGAGTTTGTGAATATCCTCATTGTTTGATTAACGCCATCAAACGAATCCCACAGTCAACAACCTCTATTTACATCCCTGTTCCTGTTAACTTTGCAGTCATCACTCTTTGGAATAAAAACAGAAGGTGCACTTTATGCAAAATCTTGGCTCAGTCACTGGCTTGGACATCTGCTCACTCATTAACACCAACATAACGTCATTCACTAGGCCAGAGTCCCTACGAAATGTATTTTCTTCACCTGAACGTGCACATGAAGGGGGCGTTCAGCACCTGAGCAGTGCCCTGCTCTGTAGTGAGCACCAAGGGAGACAGACACCAACGGTGGTGGCATAGTTCCTTTTCTAGCTTTAGAAGGAGAGTTTCTGCTCTACTTAGTGGTGCTCAGGGTGGGTCATTTCTGGGCAGGGCAAAATGTTACTCAGTCCCGAGATCCTTAGAGATGGAAGCCCAGTTGCCTATCTTCTGGCGCTTAAGACAGGCAGGCAGCTTTTCCTCCATCTGTGTTGCTGCCTCACACTCTACTGAAAATTCAGGATGGGTGGAAAAAAGGCATTACAGAAGGAAAGAGAGAATAAAAATGACCCAAAAAATTGAAATATATCTTTACTATTTCAGAAGGAAATGAGAAACTGCACACCAGCACCCAAGGCCCCATGGCCTTTGCAAGCCTTTGAACTCCCTAATGTTTTTCTTTCTCTCTCTGAGCATCTTAAGAGATGTTAGCTCCCAGACCCTACAGCTAGGGAAAGCCATGGCAGCCTGGAGGAAGGGATACCCAGAGGAAAGACACAGGCAAGGCAGGTCTGCCACAGGGCAAGGGAGGAGCTGGTGAGGTTCACTGGGCTGGGCCAGAGCGAGGGCACCTGAGCTTCCTGGACAAGGACACGACACACCAGCCAGCATCACTGAACACCACTAAAGCAGTGTATTAGCTACTGTATCTTCTCACTTCTGATTATTCTACAGCTCTGATTTTAACTCCCTAAAAATGACCGAACCAATAGTGGAAGAAGCCAACCATGGCCAAAGTCCACAGTGGCTTTCAAAGTGAAACAGACCTTCTTCAGTCCCTCCTTCCCCGGCCTCTCTTCAATTTATGATAAACTGAGCATCCTTTTCTTCCTGAAACCCTCACAAAGCCATCTGCTCCTTCCTGCATTGGGTACTATTCCTTCTTGCCTGTTGCTGGCATTCTCTCAAGTTCCATCCATGAACCGCCTTTTTTCTCTCACTTAACACATTTGCTAGTCCCTTCGTACCCAGGGACTCAACTATCACATACATGAGATGGCTTTCAAGTGTCTGTCCCGTCCCCAGTCCCTCTCCTGAGCTCCAGTGCCATCTACCTAACTGTAGCAGAGATGTCTCTGCCTTGATGTTCCATTTTAAACTCAACTTGCCAAAAACTGGACTCTTCATTCTTCCCTAAAACCTGCTCCTCGTCCTCCTATACTCCCAGCTCCTGGTGAATGGAAGTGTCAATCATCACCTCAACTCTAAACACCCTAGATTCATCCCTCTGTCACCTCCCTTTCACAATGGTGAGCAGACTCCACTGACCTTACTTTCATCTTTCTCATCACCTCCTCCTTCTCCAACCCTCTGCTCCATTCAAGTCCTGACCATCTTGCTTCTGGTTAACTAACAGTCCGTAATGTAAAACACCATCTGGCTCTTTCATATTTGTTGAATGAAGAAGTGGACCATGTTCTAACAGACTTTCCTATTTTCAATCTTACTCTACCCTGATTCACAGTCTGCACTGCAGGCAGAATGATATTCTAAACCCCAATTCTCATCCTATTTTCCTCTCTGCTTAAACACTTTATGTTTTTCACAGTTTGAGTATTTAAAATACCCAAAGTAGTTAAATACTTCCAGGGGACCCCATCGTCTAAAAGGTAGAGTATATCATCCTTAGCATGTTCAAAGCTGTCCATGATAAAACCCCCTCCCTGTGTTTCTGAGACAATCTCTCACTGTATCTTAGACTCTGCATCCAGCTCCACTTACAGCTTACAGTCCCAAGTGTACCACAGTAACCCATACCAAGCAGGACCCTTGTTTATGCTGCCACCTCAAGCCCTCCCCCTCAGCCCTGCCCATCTATTTTAAGAATTAACTGAAGCATCAACTCCTCTACAAAACCTGTGTGACCGCTCCTATTTCTAGAGGTAGCAGGAAGGTGAGGAGTAACCCCATTCTCTTTTGCACCCTCCGCCCACTGAATCTATACAGACATCTATCTCAGCACTATAAAACTATATATGCAGCAAGAAAACAATGTTCTTGGGCACCTGGGTGGCTCAGTCAGTTAAGCGTCTGATTCTTGGTTTTGGCTCAGGTCATGATCTCATGGTTCATGGGTTTGAGCCCCCATGTCATGCTCGACACTATTACACAGACTGCTTGGGATTCTCTCTCAGTATGTCTCTCTCTCTTCCTCTCAGGATTCTCTCCCTCTCTCTCAAAAACAAGAAAATAAACTTAAAAAAAAAAAAAAGAAAACAATGTTCTTCATGTATGACTTCACTAGAATAAGCTTCTGGAGAACAAAATCTATGTATCATTCATCTTTGCAACCCTCCAACCAAGCCTAATGCTTGGCACTTGATAAATGTTTACTGAATGGAGCAATAAATAGGACACTAGTTAATTAATAGGACACAGCTCAAATAATAAATACTCAAGCGCTGAGGGAATTGAGAGTAAAAGGTACTTTCAAGTTGGAAAGGGTTGATAGGAAAACTTTCCTGCTTTAAGTCAGAATTCAAATAAAAATGGAATCTGAATACAGGTTGTCCAAGGAAAGGTTATCACTGAGGTGACACCATAAGAACACCTTAGCGAATGAAGTGGGTCACTACTGCTAATTACAACAAGACTAGCCGTGTGAAATAGAAATGTAAAATGGCATTTACGCTGCTCTGCAAATCCTAAGAGCTAAATTGTATTAAGAGTGACATGAAATATCAATTATTTAAAAACAATGAGATCTTCTATTTTCCTGGCTATTTCACACTAATTTTCAGAACTTTCTGTTTGAGAAGAAATTTCCAAGACACTGTTCTCTACTTCCTACTCAGAAGTAAACATTACTGGTTGCCCACCAAACAAATCTTCCCCACAATCCTTGCCATTGGAAATGCGATTTTGTTCAAGTATTCAAACTCCCTGCTACCTCCCCTCTCACAGTGACCTGGAACAAATTCCTAATCATAAACCAGTCATGGGACACCCATTCCCTTTGCACAAGGCTGATTACAATATGGGCATATGACCCCCATTATGGCCATTAGACATCAGAGGAGGAAGGTTTGTGGGGGTGTTTCTGCAATGCATATGTACTGTTTCTATAATCATGAAAGGTCTTACAGGCAAATGTATGACCTGAGGGTAGAGAAAAAAAATTTTAAATACCCAAAGTGTAACAACCATAAAGTAAAATTTATAAATTCAGCTACATTAACATAAATTATGTTCATCAAAAGATAAAAATTTCAAAGTCAAACCACAAACCCAAAAGATATTAATATTTTCAAAAACACATATAACTGGGGGCACCTGGGTGGTTCAGTTGGTTAAATGTCCGACTTCAGCTCAGGTCATGATCTCATGGTTTGTGGGTTCGAGCCCCATGTCAGGCTCTGTGCTGAATGCTTGTTCAGAGCCTGGAGGCTGCTTCAGATTCTGTGTCTCCTTCTCTCTATGCCCCTTCCCGCTCATGTTCCGTCTCACTCTACCTCTCAAAAAAATAAATGCAAAAAAAAATTTTAACACATATAACTGGAAAAAGATGGTAATAAATAAGTCTTTGGGGTTCATGAGAAAAACAAAAATCTCACTGGAAAAATGGACAAAAGTTATCAATAGGTATTTACTGAAAATGATAAACTCAAGTCTTATAAACTATGAAAAGAAGCTCATTCATTAGTAATCAAGGAAATACAAATTAAAGCTAGGAGATCTAATTCACACATTTTCAGAGTTAAATATCAATACCATGTGATCCAGCAATTCCATTACTATGTATTTATCCAAAAAACTATGAAAATACTAATTCAAAAAGATATATGCACCCCTATGTTCACTACAGCATTATTTACAATACCCAAAATATGGAAGCAACCTAAGTATCCACTGATGAATGAATAAAGATGTGGTGTGCGCACACACACACACCTATACTGCAAAATGCATTTCTAACTATGGGCCAAAGAATTTGAAGGATAATTTCTTTGCACATGTTCTCCAAGAGATCTACAGAAACAGCATTATGCATAATAGTAAAACCCTGGGATAAATCCAAATATCCTTCTATTAGTAGAGTAGACAAATAACTTGCAGTATACGCATACACTGGCATGCTTCTCAAAAATGTATTTTTAGGCAAAGAAGTCAAGTCACAGAATAACACACCAAGTATGAATCTTTACATAAAGATTTCTTAAAATATGCAATTTTAGAGATTTAACTGTGATAAAACTATAATGAAAAAGAAGAGAGTGAATTTCTGGTTTCTGGTCCAGCATGTAAAGAACTTAGAAGTCATCACTGCATCCTAGTAACAAGTAAAAGTCTAAACAAACTGATAATTAACAATTCTTCTTAGATCCATCAGAGAAGTGAGGTCACAGGGCAAACTGCTGCCCCAAAACATGGAGAGAGACAGGTGTATTCAGAGAATCACAACTTACTGGAGCAGAAATCCCCTTGGAAACAGGTACTAGGGTATGAAAACCTGGACTGTAAATGATACTGCAGGAAGCTCGGTGTAGATAAGTCCGAGAGTTAAAAACCACAGGGGAATACAGTCATAGGGGTCCCCTGCAGTTTTGTGAACTTTATTTCCAGGAGCTTTACCACATTCTCAGGATGAACACTGGAGAAAAATCCCCTCATGCTCCTGGCAGGAAGAGGGGAAAAATAAACATTCGGAAATACACCAGAGTATTCTGTTCTCCTTAACAAGGCCTGCCCTCCAGACAAACTATTTTACCAGACCCTAATCTACTGGGGTTATATCAAAGTCTAACAAACCCAGGCGATGGAAAATACCCATCTAGGCTGCTCTGGACTTCTACATGAGAAACCCGCAACTCCAGTCCCCTCTAGCCATCCTACACTAGCTAAGAGGGTTGAGGAGGGGAAAAAAAAGAATCATTTGTGAAATTCACAGCACAGAGGCTCATAAAAGATTGAGACCTAATCACAGGACTACAGAACACTTTCCCTCCCCCATCGCCTTACCACTATATTACTAAAGGCCTTTACTGAAGTTCTTTTTACTCACTACATTATGTTCACCTTTCAAAAAAATTACAAGGCATACTAAAAAGCAATGAATCAGTTGATCAATACCCCACAGCTTAAAGAGACTGAGAAAGCATCAGAACCAGACTCAGTTATGGCAGGGGTGTTAGAATTATCAGAACAGGAATTTAAAACAACCATGATTAATACGCTAAGAACTCTAATGTAAAAAGTAGTCAGTATGCAAGAACAAATTGGTAATGTAAGCAGAGAGATGGAAATGCTAAGAAAGAATCAAAAAAGAAATGCCAAGACATCAAAAACACTAACAGAAATGAAGAATGCCTTTAATGGGCACATTAGCAGACTGGATACAGCTAAGGACCTGAGCTGAAATCAAGAGTCAGATGCTTAACCAAATGAGCCACCCAGGTGCCCCAGAATTCCCCAAATTAAAGTCAGACACCAAACCAAAGATCCAGGAAGCTCACAGAACACCAAACAGAATAAATGCCCCCCAAAACTACACCTAGGCATGTCATACTCAAACTGCAGAAGAGTAAACATAATTTTTTTTAAAAAATACTGAAAGAAGCCAGAGGAGGGTAGGAAACCTAACCTGTAGAGGAACAAAGGTAAGAGTGACATCCAACTTCTCCTTGGAAACCATGGAAGTACAAAGAGTATAATACTTAAAGTAGTGAGAGAAAAAAAAATACCAACCTAGAATTCTGTATCCTGCAAAATGATCCTTCAAAAGTGAATGAAAAATAAACACTTCCTCAGATAAACAAAAATGGTGGAATTTGTTTCTGGTAGATTTGTCTTGCAACAAGTGTTTTTAAGAAATTCTTCATAGAGAAGAAAAATAATATAGATCAGAAACTCAGATCTACATTTTAAAAAAGGAAGAGCTGAGGTACCTGGGTGGCTCAGTTGGTTAAGTGTCTGACTTCGGCTCAAGTCATGATCTCGCAGTTCATGGGTTCAAGCCCTACATCAGGCTCTCTGTCAGCAAGGAGCCTGCTTCAGATCCTCTGTCTCCCTGTCTCTGCCCCTCCCTCACTTGCATGTGCACACATTTAAAACATTTAAGGAAGAGCATAGATAAAATAAGTGAAGGTAAAATAAAAACTTATTAATCTAAGAGATAAAAGTCTGTTCAAAACAATAAAAGTAACAATGTATGACTGGTTTATACATGTGGAATGACAGCAATTATACAAGTGATGAGAGGGAGGAATTAGGAATATTTTGTCATAAGGTACTTGTACTACCATGAAGTGGACACAGTATTACCTGAAAGTGGTCTTGGATTAGTTGCGAATGTGTACATACTGCTGACTCTAGAGCAACTACTAAAAAGTTTAAAAAGAAGTATATCTGATATGCTAAAAGAGAAAATGGAATGATAAAAATGCTCAAAACCACAAAAGGCAAAGAATGAAATGCAAAAATAGAAACAAAAAAAAAGAGCAATGAATAGACAACATTAAGAACATGGAAGATATTAACCCAATTATATCAGTAATCACTTTAAATGTCAATGGTCTAAATACACCAAATAAAATATAAAGATTGTCAGAGTGAATCAAAAAACAAGACTCAACAATATATTGCCTAAAATAAACCCACTCTAAATATAAAGACACATTTAGATGAAAAGTAAAGGGATAAAGATATACCATGTTAATATCAATCAAAAGAAGGCCGGAGTAGCTTGGTTAATTTTCAGACACTTTAGACCTCCGAGGAAAGAAAATTATCATGGATAAAGAGGGGCATTACATAATAATAAAAGTCACTTCTTTAAGAAGACATAATAATCCTTAATGTGTATATACCAAACAACAGAGGATCAAAATACATGAGGCAAAAACTGATAGAACTGCAAAGAGAAACAGACAAATTCATTATTACAGCTGGAGATTTCAACACCCCTTTATTAGAAATGGGCAGATCCAGGGGCACTTGGGTGGCTCAGTTGGTTGGGTGTCTGACTTCTTGCAGTTTGTGAGTTTGAGCCCCATGTTGGGCTCTGTGCTAACAGCTTGGAGCCTGGACCCTGCTTCAGATTCTGTGTGTGTGTCTCTCTCTCTGCCTCTACACTGTTCTCTCTCTCTCTCTCTCTTAAAAATAAGCAAACACTAAAAAAAATTTTTTAATTAAAAAAAATGGGCAGATCCAGCAGGCAGAAAATCAGTGAAAACATAGTTGAACTTAACAGCACCATCAGTCAACTGGACAGAATTAACATCTATAGACTACTTCATCCAACAACAACAAAAATACACATTCTTCTCAAGCTCACATGGAACATTCACCAGGACTGATCATATGCTGGCACACCTAAATAAATTTAAAAGACTAGAAATCATACAATGTCTGCTCTCAGACTATAATGGAATAAAACTAGAAATCAATACTAGTGATAGCTGGGGAAATACTTGGAGATTAAACTCACTTATAAATAACACATGGTTCAAAGAAGAAATCTCAAGAAAATCAAAACATACTTTGAACAAAAATGAAAATACAATTTACCAAAATTTATGGTATGCAGCAAACAGTGCTTAACATTAAATATACTATAAGAGAAGAAAGATCTAAAATCAATAATTTAAGTGTCCATCTTAGGAAACTAGAAAAAGAACAAATGAAATACAAAGGAAGCAGAAGAATAAGAATTAGAGGAGACATAAATGAAATTAAAAATAGGAAATTAATACAAAAATGTCAACAAAACCAAAAGCTGGCTCTTTGAAAAGACCAATAAAATCAGCAAGTCTCTAGCTAGGTTAGGAAAAAAAGGAGAGAAGACATACATTACTAATATGAGAATAAAAGTGAAGATATCACTACAGAGCCCATGAACATGAAAAGGATAATAAGGCAATATTGTGAACAACTCTATGCCCACAAATTCAATAACTTAGATACAAAGAACCAATTCATTGAAAGATACAATCTGCCAACTCACACAGAAATAGAATAGCCTTATATCTATTTTAAAAATTGACTCATTAATAACCTTCCAAGACAGAAAACATTTAAGGAAGAAAGTATACCAATACTACAATCTCTTCCAGAAGACAGAAATTGAGAAAATGCTTCCTAACTCATTCTACGAGGCCAGCATTACCCTAACACCAAAATCAGACAAAGACGTTACAAGAAAACTACAGACCAGTATCTCTCATGAGCACAGATGCACAAATCCTCAACAATATATTAGCAAATCAGGGGATCAAGAGGTACAAAATTTCAGTTAGTAAATAAGTCACAGGTAAACTATAGCATAGGGAATATAGTCAATAATATTGTAATAAGAATTAGCAAACCAAATCCAATAATGTATAAGAACAATTATACACCATGACAAGTGAGATTTATCCCAACTGTGCAAGGCTGGTTCAACATCTAAAAATTGATTAATATAATCCATCACATCAACAGACCCAAAAAAAAAAAAAAAAAAGTTTGACAAAATCCAACACCCATTCATGATAAAAACTCTAAGCAAACTAGGAATAGAGGGGAATTTCCTCAACTCAATAAAAAGAATCTGCAGAAAACCTACAGCTAACATCATACTTAAACTAAAAACTTAAACTTAAAACTAAAGCTTTCCCATTTAGATCAGGAAAAAGGCAAGCATGTCCCCTCTGATCACTCCTTTTCAACATCATACTGGAAGTCCTAGCTAATGCAATAAGAGAAGAAAATGAAATAAAAGGTATATATCTTGGGAAGGAGGTTACATGATTGTCTATGCAGAAAATTCCAAACAGTCAACAATGATAAAACCTCCTGGAACAAATAACCAATAGTAGCAAGGTTTCAGGATACAAAGTTAATATACCAAAGTCAGTCACTTTCCTATACACCAGCAATGAACATGTGGAATCTGAAATTAAAAACAATGCCATATACATTAGTACAAAAAAATATTTAGGTATAATTTAACAAAATGTGTACAAGTTATAAAAAAGGAAAACTATAAAACTCTTTTGACACAAATCAAAAAAGAACTAATTAAATGGAGAGGTATCCCATGCTCATAGACTCAAAACTGTCAGGATATCAGCTCTTCCCTAACTGATCTATTCAATGCAATCAAAATCAAAATCCCATTAAGTTATTTTGTGGATATCAACAAACTGATTCTAAAGTTTGTATGGAGAGATAAAAGACCCAGAATAGCTAACACAATATTGAAGGAGAAAAAGTCAGAGGACTAACACTATTGGACTTCAACACTTACTATATAGCTACAGTAACCAAGACAGTGTGACACTGACAAAAGAAACAAAAAGGTCAATGAAACCGAAAAGACATACCAACCCCATAAATACAGTCAATCAAACTTTAACAAAGGAGCAAAGGCAATACAAAGTGAGCAAAGATTGTGAGCAAAGATGGTCTCAATAAATGGTACTGGAACATCCACATGGGGGAAAAAATCTAGACCCAGACTTTCCACCCTGCACAAAATTTAACTGAAAATGGAGTATAGATCTCACTTTAAAGTGCCAAACTATGAAACTCCTGGAAGATACCATAGGAAAAAATCTAGATGACCCTGGATGTGGCAATGACTTTTTAGATACAACACCAAGGCCATAATCCATGACGGAAAGAATTGATAAGCTGAACTTACTGAATTTTTTAACTTTTGTTCTGTGAAAGACACTGTCAATAGAATGAGAAGACAAGCCATAGACTAGGAGAAAATATTTGCAAAACATCCATCTGATAAAGGACTGTTATCTAAAATACATGAAGAACCATTAAAAAAATAAAAAATGAGAATCCATTAAAAATAGGCAAAAGACTTTAACAGACACCATGAAGGGATATGTTGTTGATGGCAAAAAAGATGCTCTATGTCAAATGCCACTGGAGAACTGCAAATTAAAACCAGTGAAACACTACTCTATATCTATTCGAGCAGCCAAAATACAAAACACTGACAACACCAAATGCTGACAAGGATGTGGAGTAACAGGAGCTCATTCACTGCTGGTGAGAATGCAAAATGATACAGCCACTTTGGAAAACAGTTTGGCAGTTTCTTACAAAACTGAACATACTTTCACCATCCAATCCAGCAACTGTACTCTTTGCTATCTATCCAAAGGAGTTTACAACTTATATACACACAAAAACATGCACACGAATGTTTGTACCACATTTATTCATAATTATAAAACTTAGAAGCAACTAAGAGATCTTTCGTGGGCAAACTGTGGTACATCTAGACAATGGATTATTCAGCGCTAAAAATAAATGAGCTATCAAGCCATGGAAAGACATGAAGGAACCTTAAATGCATAATTGTACTAAGTGAAAGATGTCAATCTGAAAAAGCTACATACTGTATGCTTCCAATTACGTGACATTCTGAAAAAGGCAAAACTATGGAGATATTAAAAAGATCAGTGGTTGCCAGGGGTTAGAGGGGAGGAAGGGATGAATAGAAAGAGTACCAAGGATTTTCAGGGCTGTGAAACTACTCTGTGACATTACAGTGGTGGATACATGTCATTAATACATCTGTCAAAACTCAGAAACTGTACCACAAACACCAAGACTAAATCCTAATGTAAATGATAGATTTCGGGTGATAATGATGTATGGGGGTAGGCTCATCAGCTATAAAAAACGCACTGCCCCGGTGGGGATGTTGTAGTCGTGGAGGCTGTGTGCATGTGAGGGCCAGGGAATGTATGGGACATCTATGTACTTTCCTCTCCATTTTTCTCTCAACCTAAATCTGCTCTAAAATAAAGTCTATGTTTTTCTGCTTTAAAAAAATGGTAATGACACAACCAAAACTCAGGAGAGGGTGACAGAAGGTGATGGGTTGCAGATGTAAACAAAGGGCTTCTAGGATTCTGGTTAGTTCTTAAGCTGAGTGACATATCCCCAAATGGATCACTGATGACTTTTAGGAGTCCCTGGATTTACCGCCCCTGGTGCTGACCATCGACATAACAGCTTTTCTTTGTTTAAATCCCATTTTGAGTGTGCTTTCTGTTATTCCTAGTTAGAATCTCCCAAACCGGTCGTCTCTTAATTTGGATGTAGTATAACTGGGATGTGATTTAGCATGTTAACATTTAATCCTATCCTGTTCATCTAAGCAGATTAAAACCTTATATTAGTTGTTACTCCCCAACTATAAAAAAAAAAAAAAAAAGATTTGTTTGGGGGAAATAAGAAACTGTAATTAAAATCACTCAGTATTTTTCTAATCCTAAAAGGTATCTTCCTTTGAAAACATTCTGATTAAGCATGTGTGATACCAAGGACAATCAAGGCTTTTAAAAAAAAAAATCTATAAATCACCAAAGAGATAAGGAGTCAGGCTTGTACTGTTGCCCTCCGTGGGGAGCAGCTTAATCTGGCCGGAAGATCACACATTTCCCATTGGAGCTACAGGCTGGAGGTCAGACTACAGGGCTGAATTCAGCTACCAAGGGAGTTCTTAAAAGGAGAGCAAACAAGGAAATGAGATTTTGTTCAGAAAGGGGCATGGTCTCTGCTATTTTGGCCAGAGAAATAAAGAACAATCATTTCTCCACAGACAAGTCCTATACTAGAAACTGTGTCCTGCTTAGGAAATCACTTCCATCCCACCTACTTGAGCAGACAAAAAAAAAACAGGTGGGGCAAAAGAGGAACATACATGGGCACACACCATTTATTCTATCTACCAGACACCATGAGCTAAGCCCTTCACCTGCATGACTCTATTTAATCCTCAAAACAACCCTGCAGGGGTGCCTGGGCGACTCAGTCAGGTAAGTGTCTAATGTTTCGTGAGATGGAGCCCTGTATCGGGCTCTGCGCTGACAGTGTGGAGACTGCTTGGGATTCTCTGTTTTCCTCGGTCTCTGCCCCTCCCCTACTCATGCTCTCTCAAAAATAAATAAATTTAAGCGGAAAAAAAAAAAACCTGCAAAAGCAAGTCTGCTCATCTCTTAGGACGAAGATGCAGAGGTTTAGTAAGCTCCCAAAGGCTGCCCACTAGTGGTTCGTGGAGCTGAGATTCAAACCCATGTCTGCCCGACTCTAAAGCTCATATACCTTTCTTTATTATCATACACAACCACAAAGAATACCACAGAATAACTCAGTCCTGGAGCATTACCTCTTTTCAGGGACTCCAACGCTGCTCTCCTTCAACCCCACATCTCTTACCCTCTGTCAAGTGCAGTGCTGGCCACACCAGGAAGATGCAGACCCAGCCAAGCTTAGCACGATTCCATTATGAAAAGGGATCCCTATCATCCTTGATTCCCAGACCAAAAATCCTGGCCCTCACATCCATCAGCCACTTCGCACATGCATCATCTTGGCCACAAGAGAAACAAGGTTGGGAAAAGAAGAAAAAAAAAAAAAAAGCATTTGCTCAAGGCGAGTACCCCGTCTGCCCCCCCAGTCCAGCTTCACTCTGAAGCTAACTCTTGATGCTCGTTTTCCCGACAGTCGTTTCCACAATTACCTAACGTCCAACAAGAGACGGCCCTCAGGAGAGAGGCACTGCTGTAGATGGCGTGCATGTACATGAGGTGAACCATCAGCTCTGCCAGCCACCAGTAGCAGAGGAGGCGACCCAGCCCCAGGGCAAAGACGGAAAGGCTGGACTTCAGCGAGCAGTACTCTTGCTGCTGCATCTAAAGTAAAAAGAAAAGAAGTCATTAGATTGTGCCTCAATTTTTTGCATCTTTCAAAGAGTCCCCTAGACAGTGTTTCTAGTATATGTCTCACAAACATTGCAATCTCTACTAAAAAAGGGTTGGTTTAGTCATTCATTGTTCTTAGGTGACAGAAAACTCTCTCCCAGAATAAGAACAGGGTGAGGCCAATGAGCTAGCCAAGAACCAAGATGGGTTCTGCGTTCCTTCATTCCCGGCAACAGCCCTGCAAAGAGCCAGGGTGGGGGGCAGGATCTGATGTAGTTTCTCTTCTTCAGGACTCTGGAGTCTCTTTGGGCCCAGATGTCACCCTGCCTGTCTTCATCCATCATCCACCCACATGTAAGGCTGGTAAAAGTAGGGCCAAGTCAGGAAGGGGCACAGGACTGGTAAGAGAAAGGGAAAGTGAGACATAGAACCTGACAAGGGGAAAACGAGATGTGAGTGTGCCGTCCTACCTGAAGTTGTTTTTGAAACAAGGCGGGATAAATGCAAACAGGGACACTACATGGGACAAATCCCTGGCTTGGCAGGCAGTGCGGTGTAACAGCTAAGAACATGGACTTTACAGACAGAACTGGGGTCCGATTCTAGTACAAACCACATGACTGTGTGATCCTGAGCAGGTTACTTAAGCTCTGAGGCTTGTTTCCCTCATACATAAAGTGAAAAAAATTGTCATGACTAAATATGGTAACACAGAAGAAGCACTGAGTATAACACCTGGCATATAAAAAGCACTGGATAATTGGTAATATCTGGCAAGTGATGTGCCTCCTACTGCCTTTCTTCACATTCTTCCTTCATGGCCTCCCAGACTATCGACTACAGGGCAGAATTAGGAGACGGTTCAGAGCCAAACACCAAAGGCAAGAGAAAGAAGTTCTGATTATTCATAGTCACAGAAAAACTACTGAGAGTTTGTTCAATATGTACAGTACAGAACCAGTTCTATCAAGGCAGCCAGGCTTTGGGTCTTGCCTCATTGTCTGCTGTTTAGGGATGCTCAATAGTTTAAAATACGTGGATGCTTAAATGCAGAAGTGTCTTGTAAAATTTGCATGAATTCCATCAATTTCACTTACATCACTAGACAAATGTACAAAAACAAGAGAGCACATCAATTTTCTGGATCTTACTCTGACAAGATTTTATTAGACTGAAGCCTGCCACATAATGCAGAGGTGAAGCTAATGAATAAATGATGAAGTTGAATCTGCAACATTCTCTGGCAGAAGAAATGGGCTTGATTTAGCTTTTGACTGTTTGGGCTCAAGACTCTACACAAACAGGAAAGGCCCACTCCTAGTGCCTCTTTGGCTTCCACGCTCCGTGAACAACAAAGGCACAAGGAGTCCCATTGTAGCCAGGAGGAGTGAGTGGCACTGCCCTCAGAGAGGAAGGGGAACCTGCACACCAGGGGAGTTATATTTATTCCATTTTGACCATGCATTCTACGACTTTCACAAACTATCCTCTCATAGCAAGAAACCAGCTGAAGAAATTCTGGCTGCCTCAGGGGCACTACAATAACCTGCACAAACGGCATGCTCCCTTTTTGCCATCTGCACCAAGGAAAGCTCACTGGTTTAATATTTTTTTCAATGTAAATTGATCAAACTAACAGGAATTTCCTTTTTCCATTACCTTTCCACAGATGGCCTTAGAAAGGTATTTTGCCGAGCCACTCCAACCTGCCTTGTTAGAAGCAACAGTAAATGCTGGGAGGGATCTACCAGGTCACCTGGGAAGAGTTTTCCAAGAAGGAGCACTGGGCCTATGAGGGCTTTGCAGACCCATACGGATCACAGGTGACTGCAACCACAGCCCCACATCGCTTTCCAGGCATCAACTGAGGGTGGTTTTCATTTGAATGCCTATCTTAGGTGTGCATGCTCTGCGAGACCATACAAAGTCCACTGCAACGGATCTGTAGGACAATGGATGGATAAAACCCCAATGATGTCCAAGAGTAAAAGGTTAGTAAAATGCATGAGTGCACCTCAATATATCATGTAGCAATGAAAATTTTTCAATGTGCGTAAATAATGAAAGACTGGAAAGATACAAACCAATATGGCAACAGTGATCAAACTTTTTGGTAAGATTTTTGGGTTGCTTTTAACAGTTGGTTACTTTTATAATCAAGGGGAAAAATAACAGAACTTCACAATATTGTGAAGACTTCAGTCCTCTCTGCTTATGAGGCAAGGTCCTCTACTTCTTCACCCTTCTAAAAAACATCAGTGCTGATGCATAGGGGCACATGTACCCTAATGTTCATAGCAGCACTTTTAACAATAGCCAAATCATGGAAAGAGCCTAAATGTCCATCAACTGACAAATGGATCAAGAAGATGTGGTTTATATATACAGTGGAATACCACACGGCAATGAGAAAGAATGAAATCTGGCCATTCGTAGCAACGTGGATGGACCTCGAGGGTGTCATGCTAAGTGAAATAAGTCAGGCAGAGAAGGACAGATACCATATGTTTTCACTCATATGTGGAACAGGAGAAACTTAACAGAGGACCATGGGGGAGGAGGAGGGAAAAAATAGTTAAGGAGAGGGAGGGAGCCAAACCATAAGAGACTCTTAAATACTGAGAACAGACTAAGGGTTGATGGGGGTTGGGGAGAGGGGAAAAGGGGCGATGGGCATGAAGGAGGGCACTTGTTGGGATGAGCACTGGGTGTTATATAGAAACCAACTTGACAATAAACTATCAGACAAAAAATCTCAGCCTTTACAGATGTTAAATTTAATAAAGATAAGCAAAAAATAAAAATAAAAAACATCTAGCTTCAGGATCTCCCTTGGGCAGCCCAGAATCCTCTATGGGTAAGTATTCTTCTCTCACTCCTACACTAGCCCCATGTTTATTTCTCATTTTCCCACCTCCCTTGTTGATTTTCTTACCTATGTCCTGAGTTCCTCTTTGTTCATTCTTTTCCAGCTCTCTAAAGCCAATTCACTTTGATCTAATTAACATCAGCAAATGAGGAAACAATTATGAACATAGTGTCCATTGGTCTGTGGAGGCTGGAAGAAGTCACACCAAGGCAATCGGCAGAGTTAAGACATGAAGAGGCACTTACACCATTCCAGACCACAGGTGGGCCTTTCTTGGTGCCACACTCATGGAGGGAAGCAAGTCCCTGGCTGAACATGATAATGGCCTCAAAAGCAGTGTTGACAGAACACAATCTTCACACAACTCAATGTCTCCAATTTCTAAACACAGCAGCTCTGCATGTGGCCTGCAGGCCCCTGAGCATAAGCCTACCCCAATGCAGGTCCACTGAAGATCAGACCTGCACCTGAGATCTCAAAGCATCACTGGGGGGTACAGCCCCATCCCAAGGAGCCCCCCACCAAGCAATCAGGAAAGCATGTCTACCCAATCATCTCTAAGCTCCAGGCAATCACCGTTCAAGGTCAGCTCAGGCCTGCCTTCGCTTCCCCCAAACAATGTGCAGTCTAAAATGACACGAATATCTATAATTAAGGAGAAACATGAGGTGCATTTTGTGGCTGACTGGATTCCCAATAATGGCTTTTCTACTCTCCCCAGGACAAAACTTCTCTACCCAGTTTAATAAGGTATAATTATGTGTCACTGGACTTTTCTCCGCAATGCCCCCTTTCTGATGCTGGATGTCTCCTCTCAGAGTAACAGAAATCTTAATTCCTTAATTGTATAAGTGAATACAGGAGAAGGAAAACAATCCAGTTTTTCCTTCCAGTTTTTCCTTCTATTAACTTGTACTTAAAAAAAAAAAGTTATGGGGCGCCTGGGTGGCTCAGTCAGTCGGTTAAGCGTCCGACTCAGCTCAGGTCGTGATCTCGCGGTTTGTGAGTTTGAGCCCCGCGTCAGGCTCTGTGCCAGCAGCTCAGAGCCTGGAGCCTGTTTCAGATTCTGTGTCTCCCTCTCTCTCTGCCCCTCCCCCACTCATGTTCTATCTCTATCTCAAAAATAAACACTAAAAAACAATTTTTTAAATAGTTATCCATCTTTCTTTAGAGTCATAGGATTGCAGTACATTTGTAACTTCAATCTAGTTGACTCCCTTTTATTTAAAATAATTTATCATTTGTCCCTTGCCAATCCACCAGGAATAAAAGACACCATATACAGTTCACCTAATGATCAGGGCTGCTCTCCGTCTGTGTGCGAGCATTCCATTTAAGAGATCTCAAACCTCGGGGGGTGCTAACTGTAAGACCATTGGAAACCGCCATCAATGGGAATTTTTAGTTAAGACTCCACTAAAAAATACACATTAACTCATCTGCCAAGTGCATTTTAAAACACATTATATTTTAAAACCTCATTTCATGCAAATTGCATAAAAAGGAGTATCAAAGCCTTTCAAAGATAGTCTGATGATTAAAGATGACAGTTCTCAAAGATGAAAGGTTCTTTTCCTTCACACACTAATAATGCACATGTTTAAGAGCACCAAACAGAAGCCTTCCCTGGAACCAATGTTCAACTGTGCCAACTCTGCTCCAGCCTCTACCCTTGGGTCAAGGGCACTGTAGCCAGGAGTCTTATTCCTTTGTAACGGAGGAGCATCTCTCTAGTCTATGGTCACTGGCCACACCCCTACTCCCAACAAAACACTCTGTCATCAGCCCTTCCCTGCCCCTCCCCAGGCATCCAGACCAGGCCAGGGGTACTCAGGGGTCTCGGCCACAACAGGTGTACCTGCAGCTCGTGCAGCTGCTACAGGACAGGGGCCTCCAGACCCAGATGTCCACCAGGCCATATCGCATCCTCTAACTGCTGTGGGACTGGCTGCCCAGCTGACAGCAAGGCTCACGTCTGTATTCCTTCCACCCGATCCGCATCCTCTTGGCCTCTTTTCTGTGTTACCATCTATAAAGTAGGGGTAACAACAGCACCTCTCTCTGCCTGTGGCTGTAGGGATGAAGAAGTTGGCACCTGTCAGGCCTGGCTCAGAGCAAGCGCTCAGTCTGTTACAGCAGGTGGCCTCTGTTACAGCCAGTGCCCACCCCAAACCCTGAGCAGCATGTCTGTGACATTGCCTGCCTGCCCAGCTCTCAGGGCCCCCAGCCCCTCAAGGACTGGGCCCCATCCTGGTACCTGCAGCAATGACCTGCATCTCTCTTCTGAAGAGACAGACGCACAACACTGGCCTCCTCTAAGGCCAAGAATGGCCACTGCCCAGAATCCTCTCCTGCTGTGCCTGCCTACATGACAGGACATCCAGAGTCTTGGTTCTGGCCTAAACTTCTGTTAGTTCTCAACCTTGGGAGCTTCCTGGGTATAATCTGAAACTGGCCCCTATACACAGAGGGCATGGAGAGACAGAAGAAAGAGGCAGGCCACTCCAGATTGACAGGTGACAGCAGAGAACAACTATACAAGGCTGGGCTTGGGTGGCTGCAAGATCTCTACACCCACCTACCAAATTGTAAAAGTTTATGTAGAGGCCTTGACTGGGTTCGGTCCCATATTCAGTCCACAGGGTCTCGATGACACCTTACTCTCAAGGCTATGTCCCAGAAACAGCTCCTAGTGGGGAACGGTGGGCGGAATGTACATTCTAAGGACAGGGAAAGGGGTGAGGAGCTCTGACTGCCTGGGTTCAGCTTGCAGGTCAATCGGTAGTCACATCCTCTCCATGACCTCCTCCAACAACCTACCCCAGAACTGTCACACACTTGCGGCTAACAACAACAATAACAGTAATCATTAATACTTCATAGTGTTTACGTGTTAAGCCACGTTACCTATACAAAATCATATGATCCTCCTAACATTCCTATGAGGGAGGTACTATTATTTTTCCCATTTTACTGATAAGGAAACTGATTCACAGATAAGGTAAGTAATTCACCAAATGCTCTCAAGTCACAGCGAAGCAGGACTTCAAACCTTCTAACAGTAGGGTTGGGCTCCAGGACCTTTGCTCTTAACCACCATGCTCCCCGAGGGTGGGAGCACAGCCCTCAGCAAGGAAAAGCCCCCTGGTCCTACCACACTCAGACTCACCGTCCGGCCCCACACCAGCCCCTGACTGCACAATTCCACGTGCTCACGTTAAGATGTGGGGGCCCCAGGCTCCAAACTAAGCAAATAAGCAAGCCTTGTGTGGAAGTGCCTCTGCTTGTTACACCTGCCCCCAGCCACGGGAGAAAAATAAATGGGGCATGTGTTCCTGAAATTGCAAATGCCACCTGAGAGGGCCTTCAAGTTAAGGCACTGCAGCCTTTTAAGAGGCAGATTTTTACCTGCTCACGATCAGTATGCAAATTTCATACGCCTTACCTCACAGAGGACACCTCTTCTATGCTTCCATCGTCTTGTGCGTGCAATTTGCACACAAACAAACTGGGTGAAAGATACATTCTCCCCAGGGTGTGCCTAATACTGTCATTTCATCAACCAGAATTTGCCCTTCAGGTTGGGTTCCCCGGTGGGGCTCCGCTGCCCCCTGGTGGCAGAGCCTCATTCTCCGGCTCTCCCTGACCTGACGACCTAAGAACCAGGAATGTTAGTATTACCATTTCAGGTGACTTTTATTCATTCACTCACACAAACGTGGCTTACAAGTTCTTCCCATTGGCTTTCCTCCTCCTGCTCACAGCCCCTTCCATCTTGAACCCCCTGAAGGAATTCTTTCACTACCAGCTTTAGCTTCCTGGTTAACTGCAGCTCGTGCAGCTGCCACAGGACAGGGGCCTCCAGACCTGGAGGTAAGTACCCCGTAAGACCTTCTGTGACTGCTTTTACTTGCCTTGCAGCTTACTAAACATTTTGCTGTGTCTAGACAGCCTTTCCTCTGAATCCTCCCAGACCATACAGAAAGGTTTCAATTTGCCTTCTGAGTTTCCTGCTTTTAGCAAGTGCTACCATTTTGAAAGGAATGAAAAAGAGAGGGGTAGACAGAGGTGCAGAGTTCCTACAGGAAGAAACCTGGAGGGATTGAACCTACCCTGCAGTTGGTCACCCTCACCCTCCAGCCCCCGACTCTGCTGAGGAACTTAGGACAGTTCAAACTCTCAACCTCCAGGAGGCATCAGAATCACCGGGAAGACCCATTAAATCCCATTACTGGGCCCCACCCCCAGAGTGTCTGAATCAGATCTGAAGAATCTGCATTTCTAACAAGTTCCCAGGTGGCCCTCCTGCTGCTAATCTAAAGACCACACTTTGAGACCCACAGAGTTAGAAGATCAGCTCAAATCACTAACCACCTGTCTTTTAAACAATTTTAAACATGATTTTCAAACACAATCTTCAAATTACTTCATGACAGAAGAATGATCCGAAGTAACCCAAACTGAGTATGAGAAACCATATGTTAAACATGTATCTGCCTGGAATACCAATTTCACTTGAAGATTTATGGAGGAAAAAAAGCTAAATAATTTAACTGGCAATTTTAAAACTGCACATTGTTGTTATAATGCAGAAATACACTTTTGAGCAAGAATAACGTCGTGGGATTTTTAAGACACAATATGGGATTTTCTAAGAACCCTGCTACTTTTCCAGGGGGCACTTGATATGCTGCCCTTTGGAAATATGCAACACTGCTGCTGGCCCTGCACTTGGAACTCATGTCCAGGCGTGTGCGTGTGTACATGTGTGTGTGTGTGCATGGAGGCGTGTGCCCGTGTGTGCTGTGTATGAGTACATGAGTTGTACTGCGTGTGCATGTATATGTGTACATATGTATTAATATTCTCACCTCCATCAAGATTATTTTGTTTTGGTGGCAGGAGGTAGGAATGTCCCTTGAGAAGCACAGGCTTTAGGTATTCTCACCTACTACACTTTTATTAACTTTGTGAGCATGTTCCATGAGGCTAGCTATGGAAGGAGATCAAAAATTCTAAGTAGGAGGGAAAGTGAGGTGGAAAGGACACAGGTAGCTTGACCGGAGCTTCAGACAAACCTGTAGGGAAGCTGGGTCCTGGACAGAAACAGGCACGTGGACCCAAAAACACAGTTACCTTCAAACTTGCGCCACCTGCACTCTGTTGGCTCATTTAGGTCATCCTAAATAATTCCCAGGCGATGGCAGTTATTTCATGAGCAGTTTGTGACAATAAAGGAGAACAAGATATCTGCCAACCAACAGCTTAGACAGTAGCCCTTTCTAATTTTCCAAGTAATATCACCAGAATCCACTTTTGTCTTTCCCTGGGACTTCCTGGCAGTGGATACCCACCCCTAAGTTCCGTTCTGCACCCAGTTACTAGTCCTGAAGAGTCAGGATGGGGGGTTCCTAGAGCCAACATGCACAAGAGACAGGCTGACCTGTATTTCAAATACTTACTTCTCCCTAGTTTCACTCGTTACCTAAGAAGTCACAACAATGTCGTGTTTTCAATTTGTGGGAACCCCTGAATGAAAAGCCTCACGAGTGTTATGGATGGCCATGGCCGACAAGGATGGAATACCAATCCAGTCCCCCATGGGCTCTACCTGGGTGACGAACTCCGGGAAGCTGAGGATGGGCCCATTGTGGAAGACGGGGTAATAGAAGACGTAGGCCACCAGCCAGGGGAAGGAGTAGAAGCCATTCTCAGTCTCCTGCCAGCAGAACTCGAGGCTGAAGCTGGTGTAGTACAGGCAACGCACGGTCAGGGTGAACTGCAGCAAGTAGTACTCATTTTCTGTCTGGTACCACCCTCTCTGCAAAGTCACAAGAAGAGGACAGCTCTGGAGTGTCAAGGAGGGACGCCATCTGGTCCCCTGGGAAGGAGACCGCTTCCACAGAGAGAGTAGCTATACCATAAAGGGGGTTCTCAACCATTGAGCAGCAGGGAAATCTCACTGGTAATGGAAACAAGGAGTTGATGAGCAGTGGGCGGAAGAGCCTCTCTAACACTGCTCATCTACTTAGCATCAGGCCCAATGTACTGTGATGAGAGTTTTCCCAGATATGCATCAGATTCGTTCAGTGGGCAACATGGAGATTAGCTACAGCCAGTGGATACTTTGACAGTTCTTCCAACAGTACTGAAGGCAAAGAAAGGCTTATCAATGTCACATGGGATTCCTGTCTTCAATGTATTTTTCCTTTTGTTCTTCTGTTATTAATTTGGCTCCACATGTAGTTGAAGACTACTTGCCAAATACGCTTTAGAAACACAGTCAAGAAAAATAGTCCTTGTACTTGAAGTGTCTAAATTCCCATACAGCAGATAGGTATATAAGTATATAATTATAATATAGTATGAAATAAATAACAAGCGTGTACTAAAATATGCATGAAACAGAAGACAAGTTGCAATG
This sequence comes from Cryptoprocta ferox, assembly GCA_028646485.1. Taxonomy (NCBI): domain Eukaryota; kingdom Metazoa; phylum Chordata; class Mammalia; order Carnivora; family Eupleridae; genus Cryptoprocta; species Cryptoprocta ferox. The sequence continues at coordinate 30,919,766 of CM053562.1, forward strand.
TGGTAAAATCTTAATAGTACTAGATGGAATAAAATTATGGATCATTTTATAATCTTTTTTTATATTTTCCATTATATATATGTATATATATACATATGTATATATGTATATATTGCCCTTTTAATGAGAAGAACAAGTTATGGGAATACAGACAAGATATAAAATTGGGACAAAGGAAGGAATAGTTAATGTGATCCATGGGGGAACTTTTACAACTTTACACAGGAAAAAACAAGCAGTGAAGAGCTTCTAATGCATGTCTGGGACTTCAGCAGCCAAGAAAGACCAAGAGAACTACAAGTGCAAAAGCATGGAAACCTGGGCACCTGGGCGGCTCAGTCAGTTAAGCATCCAACTTCGGCTCAGGTCATGATCTCACGGCTCTTGAGTTCAAGCCCCACGTTGGGCTCTGTGTCAACAGCTCAGAGCCTGGAGTCTGCTCCTCTCTCTCTCTGCCCCTCCCCTGCTCTCTTGCACTCTCTCTCTCAAAAATAAACAAACATAAAAAATTTTAATTAAAAAAAAAAAAGCATGGAAACCCAAAACAAGTGGTTTCTGGTCATTTATTTCCCTTGGGCCGTATCTTCCAAACCTCTAGTCTGCACAATAAACAGAATGTTTAGTCACTACCAACATCCCTAACTGAAGCTAACTATCACCATATAAATGATAGTTACTATTGGAAGCTGATTTTTACATTTGCCAGGTCCCCAAAAAGTTAGGTGCGGATTCCTTTTTATTTTTATTGCAGATTTTTAAACCCATGTATTTCAATGGTCACCTAGTTAACCACTGTGAGAAGTCTCTTTTGTTAAGATGGAGATGCTACCCTAACGTTCTCTCAGAAGTCCAGATTTTGACATATGTGCTCAAAGTGTTAGCCCCAATCTGTTGGTGAGAAAAAATAGTTTCTACAAAGTCACTTAACATATATCATGTTATCAGAGGCTTAGAGCACCTATTACTTCCATTTGAGACTCGGGCTAAATGACTGCTTCCGGTTTCAAGGGTAGGAAAGACAGTTACTAGAAGAGACAAGGAACCAGGTCATCCACTGGCTCATCTTTTCTGCGACTGTGCCGATCCACAGTGCACCAACACTATCACCTGAGCCAATGAATGAATGATCATGTGAACAAGAAAAGGATACCGCAAGACTTTTTCAGTGCCACGATGACTAAAGAAAGAATATCAAAACCTCCCAAGATTTTCTCTGCAAGGAATATACCTGCCTTATCTGTCTCAGGGGCTATCATGGGCACTGCATGAGATAAGGAATGTGAAAGTTCCCTATAATTGTAGGGCGCTCTACAGATGATTTTTATTAAATGCATTGCTTTCTTTTCCTGTTGTTTCTTACCCTCTGTTCCTGTGACATCTGGCACCATCCATGCCTACCCAAACTGGGAAAAGAGGTAAAACGTCAGCCCTGGGCACCCTTCGAGGGCTAAGACAGGGTCAGACACAAGAGACAAGATTCCAGAAGGCAACACACCAGGATTCACATGCATCAATCCCATATGGCCACTAGGGGGACCCCCACCATGATTCTTCAATTGACTCAATGGGAGCACTACCAAAGGGGCCTTTTTCCTTTTCAAGGATAAAACAGAGACACTTACCTTAACATCCTCCACATCTTGCAGCCTCAGTGTGGAGAGCAGCAAGAGAGAACAGAGCCATGACAGGAGCTGCGACTGGAACTGGGCTACGCAGAAGGAGATGAGGGTGTGGAGAAAAATTATGGCCGTGCCTTGGGCCCCCAGAACACACCAGGAGGCCCAAATTCCATAAGCCCCCAGGATCCAGGGTCTGTGCTGCAGACAGGGAGGGACCCAGAGACAGACACACAGAGAGAGGGGGCAGAGAGGAAAAGAGGAAAAGAGAAAAGAGTGAGTGAATGGGTATTGCTATTAAAGGTTCTACATATAAACATAATGCTTACTGAGCCATTAACCAAACTCTTCTCACTGCCCTGGGGATTTAGTACAACACAAACTGAATTCAGAAGGACCTTCCACATTAGCCCCAAAGGGATGGCTGCCTACCCTAGAACTCCACCAGACCCACCCAGAAGCAAGGAGCCACTTTCCTGCCTTCAGCCAAAGCCACCCAGACCACTGGATTCCACAACAAGATATTTAGCTGACTTTTCAAAAGACACTATGGAAGCCAGAAGCCCGCTGAAAAAACTACCAACCTGGAATCCTGCATACACTATCCTGCAAAAGTGAAGGTAAAAGGAAGTATTTGTACACATTTCTCAGGTGTCTCATTGAGGCAATTGGGCCAACCAAACCACAAATGGCTTTCGAAGGTCCAAACCAGATGTTTACATTGAAATATCTCAGTACATTTTTACTAGCAAACTATTTACAGTTGAATACTTATCACAGAAAAAGCATATCTTACCTGCTTTATACAATATTGAGGCCCTTGTTTCATCAATCTGATTGACACGTTCATTCGCATTTTAGGAGAATCAGAATATTGTTCTATCCAATTATCAAGTTTTATAGTTACTGACATTGAATAACTAAATAAATATGCCTTTTCTTTTATGATATATTCTTGGTCATATCTGGCTAGTAAATCCTTACTTAAAACCACAATAATGTTTTAACATTGTTTGAGAGGCAACACATTATAGTGGTTTAATTACTCAAGCTTTGAAGTCCAACTGCCTGAACAAATCCTGGTATCCCCGTTAAATACTGCGTGACCCCAGGCAAGTGACTTAATCTCTCCATGCTTCAGTTTTTTTCGTATGTAAAATCAGGATAAGGGCATGTACTTCATTAGCTTCTTGTGAGGATTAACTTAATATATATAAAACGCTTACTACAGTGCCTGTGTACATAGTAAGGTCACCATCAATATTAGTTATGGGTCCTGTAGGGGAATACAAGGTTCTTTCCGGTGTGCACTTAAAAATAGGGTTTCCAGGAATATACCACGCTGAAAAGTAAGGAATGCTTGAAATAGGTCTTCTTGTGAAAACAAGAATTCTTTAAGGCAAAGACAAATGTGGACCATAAACTGTAAATCCCATCCTTACATGCTAACTCTTCCAAAATATTGCCTGACTACAATTCTTTCCCAAACCTATACTCCAGCCCAAGAGAGAACATTTTGAATGAGCGACTAGGGCAGCCACTTTTAAGTTCCAAGAAAATCTGAGAAAACTGCAGTTCAGTTTTACTATTTTTCCATCCTACTGTCCACAGAAAACAGCTACATAAATTTGCTTCAAATTTTCCCCCAAACACTCACCTCTGGGCAGAGTCCAATTCTAAGAAACAAGGTCGCCAAAGACCATTTTAAGAAGTAGTTTAACAAATGAGGGGAAAAAAAGGTTTTTTCCAACATAATCTACAGCATTTACCACCAGGGATCCTTTTCCACACACACAGCTACATACATGTAGCTATGTTTTTATTAAGCATTATTTTGATCCATTTGGAAGAGGCCTGTTTGGCTTTCATTTGGGAATTTAGCCACAGACTAAGGGGATTCAACTTGGAAAAAAAGCTGAAAGAGATTCTCTGGTGAATTTAGCTGTGCTCACCAAAGCTACCAGACAGGCCCACAAGTTTGTCCCCAGTTCTCATTCCCCCCATCTTCCTCCCGCCATCTAAGACAGGCAGACCAACCACATTTAATACCATTCTAAGGCAGCATAGAAAACACGCTCACGCTACTTTCATGAGCGTGACACTAGCCCTCATATTACCTAGTCATCCTCTCCAGTGGGTGGAGGCAGCACTACCATACTCATCCATGGCAGGCACGTGATGTAAAGAAAAAGACGTAAATAATCCAAAATAATACCGATTTTTTTAAAACTTCTATAAGTTAGGGGGTGCCCGGGTGGCTCAGTCAGTTGAGCATCCAACTCTTGATTTTGGCTCAAGTCATGATCCCAGGGTTGTGGGATCGAGCCCCGTGTCAGGCCCCACACTGCACATGGAACCTGCTTAAGATTCTCTCTCTCCCTCTGCCCCTCTCCAGAACTGGGCTAACATCCTGACAGAGCATGACTAGCCATCCACACATTGTTCTCTGACTGGCATGAGAGAAGAACAGTCCCCACCATCAGTACAGCCCTGGGACACACCTACTCCAGCCACTCTCCCTCTACATGCCTGCGTGGAACTGGCGGAGCAGCATGGAGAGGGGCTGGAAATGGAAGCGTAACACTGCCACCCATACAAGCAGCACCGTGGAGGAACACGTCCCCCATACAAGCAGCACCAGGGAGGGTCACTGTCCCCTGTACAAGCAGCATGTGGAATGACACTGTTGTCTCCCCGACTCACAAGCAGCATCATGGATGGTCTGCTTCTCTGAGGAGGAGGAGATCTTTTCCCAAGTGCCTCAAAGACTTTTCATATGCAAAGGCCTAGGAAGGCCTGTTTCACCTACTTCTACTCCAAAAGTGCTTATATATTTATCAAACTTTTATATACCTCCTACGTGAAAATGCTTAAATATCAGGTATTAAGCCTCTGACACCAAAATATGCCGGGAACTACTTTTCAAAAATCAAAAATAAAATGTGTTATGTTTTATTCCAAAACAATACTTCTCATTCCTCACCAGAAGGACTTGAAGATATTTTCCCCCAAGTTCTCGGGGCAACCTGGGCATCTAGATACACAGTTTTGATCACACACATGATCTAAGTCAAGCTCAAGTTTTAAAAAAATCCACCTAAGAGTCAAAAAAAAAAATAAATAAAGCCCAATTTTTTTTTTTTTTACATTAAGTGATGATAATGACTGGAAATTATGGGTCACTTGAGAAGAAGGCACAAAGAGTCACATTGATCAAGTAAAGCACACAAATAAAACATGACCTTAGTTTAAAGCTGGGCTGTGATGTTTCTAAGTTAGAAATTTAAATTCTAATTCTATACAATGCTTTTGAGATTTCTGAGATAGTTGTAGATTCACAGATACAGAGATCCCCCCCTCCCATACTTCACCCAGTTTTTCCCAGTGCTAACATTTTGCAAAACCATAGCATATCCAAAGAGGATACGGACATTGCTACAATCCGCCACGTTTATGCAGGTTTCCCCAGTTTTGCTTGTACTCCTTTGTGTGTGTGTGTTTAGTTCTATACAATTTTATCACAGGTATAGGTTCTGTCTCCACCACAATAAAGATATGTAACTGACATCTTATCTTTACAGATGGCGGTACATAGCTCCCACACCAGAAGGCTCTCTCGTGTTGCCCTTTTCCAACTACCTCCTTCCCACTCCCTTTATCCCACATCCTTAACCCCTGGTAACCACCAAGATCTTCCCCATTTCTAAAATTTTACTTGAAAAATTGTATGCAACCTTTGGGATTGGTTTTTTTCACTCAGCCTAATTCCCTGGAGACGCATCCAAGTTGCCAAGGGTAAAGTTTGCTCCTTTTTACAGCAGTGTAGTATTCATGTTGTGGATGCCCCATCACTGTTTAACCAGTCACCTGTTGAAGGACATCTGGGTTTCCAGTTGTTATTCTGAACAAAAACTGTACACATGTTTATATCACTTATGTAAAAATAAGTTTTCATTTCTAACAAGTTTTCTTTCCTTAGGGATAAATGCCCAAGAGTGCATTTGTTGGGTTGCATGGTAATTGCAGGTTTAGTTCTAGAAGAATCTACTAAACAGCATTCCCACCAGCAAGGTACAAGTGATCCAGTTTATTCCCATCCTCACCACCATTTGGCACTGTCACTATGTTTCATCTGAGCCAGTCTGCTAAGTGTGGAGTGGAATCTCACTGAAGCTTATATTTGCATTCACAAATCTCTTTTAACAGATATCAAAGTGGGGCGCCTGGGTGGCTCAGTCAGTTAAGCGTCTGACTTCAGCTCAAGTGATGATTTCATGGTTCATGGGGTCGAGCCCCATGTCAGGCTCTGTGCTGACAGCTCAGAGCCTGGAGCCTACTTCAGATTCTGTCTCCCTCTCTTTCTCTCTCTGCCCTTCCCCCATTCACACTCTGCCTCTCAAAAATAAACATTTTTTAAAAATTCAAAAACAAATAAATAAAAGGTATCAAAGTGTGAGCTTGAGAATAAGACAGGCTGGGCAAACTTGCCGAGGCATAGGACTTTCCTGACCCCCTTCACTTGCCTTATTCTAGGCTCTTCAGTTTGTAACAGAGGATGAAAAGGCAGGGAAGGGAACAGAAGAGACTTAAAAGTCTAGAAAACCATCAGAAAGAAACTATTTTTGTGGCAGTTGACAAAAAGGCATACTGAGAATGCAGTAGCCTTCCTCATGGGACACAGTGCTTCCTGCCCCAGAGTGAAGCAGGTCTGCCACCTGCTCTCCGCTCCCACTGCTCCCTGTGTGTACGCTCAACTACTTCTCAAGATGGCCCGTTAGGGACTCTCTGTTTGATAGTCCCCCTTCACAGGCTAACATCTGCCTTGTTCAAATTACAGTAATGTAGGCCCAGAATCTAACACGATGCCTAGCATGTAGCAAGCACTCCATAAATACTGGGTAAATGAATGAATGGTGGAATAGTTGGGTGGGTAGATGGGTAGATATGGTGGATTGATATGCTTCCCCAAGTCTTTGGATTTAACCTGGTAGTTATGACTCATAAGTAACAAGAAGTTAGCACCAAAATTGGGGGCTCTTTAGTCCAGTAACATGAAAATCTATCTTCCAATGTCTCTACTTGTACCACTTAACCCCTTATAAACAAAGGCTGCTTTGCCAGTGCGGATGGAACAGAGGGAGTCACTTCACCCCTCCCTGCCTACTGCCTGTTTTCCATCACAGGGTCTCTTACAACCCTACCTGTGCCAGGAGAAATCTCAAATAGTTTACAACCAATAGGGCACAGGCACCAAGCTATGAAAGCAGACATCTGTGACCGAATCTGCTGCCCATCACCCCAGTGGGGGTGTTTAGGGAAACTAACCTTGGGCAGGTGTGTCTCCAAGGCTGAAAGGACCACCCCTGAAGAAAAACTATGCACTCACCCTCCCTTTCCTCAAATCTTCACCACGAGGCAGGTCCCAGGCACAAGAAGAACTGGCTGGCAATGCCCCCTCTTCACCATCCTTACTTCCCTCCCACTTCGGCCTGTTCTGTGCGGTGGGCGCCGAGTGATAAGAGGAAGTGCCTGCGAGGTTCGCGCATTAGCTTACCTCCGTCGGGAAGAGCAAAAGGGTAGAGCCTTGGTGAGGACAACTGTTGGCAACTATACCAGGTTCTGCCATCTATGAATTCTTTTAGTACATCTGCCCAGAAACCACTCAGTGGGGGCAATTGTTTGAGAAATAAATGGAGTCAATCAATAATCCTTATGCATGGCATAATTTATTACATACCATATCATCAATTGCAGCTGCTACTAAAATATATAGTTCTATATATTTTTGGGGGGCGGGGATATATATATCTCCAAACAAAGAAGGAAAAATCAAAACCATCTCAGAGTCCAAACAACCATATTCTAGCTGCTTCTCCTAGGAGCAAAGGCCAGTGGGCCCACACAAGGCAAATTCCATCCTCCTTCGATATATGCATTGATGGAGGTAGAAGAGTCTGGTTAGTGCATGAGATTCCTATTAGGTGTGTGGTTTCAATAAGATGCTGGCAGAGAACACTGTCCACCACAGCCTTCCAGAGGTTAGTTTCCTCATTTCAGCCAACGCCACAGGACCGCACTTCTCAGTCCTGTGGCTGATGAGCTCAGCTGGTCAGGGCCCAATGCTAATGAGGTGGGCTCTGCCAGTCAGAGGTACAGTGAGAACTCCACTCTGTGGTAAGCAACAGTAGCCACCCTCAGCCCCCACACCAGGCCAGCCTTCTCAAAAGGTTCACACAGGGGTATTTTTAGCTCTGGGGGCAAAGAACACAAGGTCTCAGGTAGTGGCAAGGCCACAGAGGTGTTCAAGAAAGGAGGCAACTGTCTGGCCCACCCAACACACAATCCAATCATAACAAACCCACAGCCAGAGCTCAGAGCCGTTACTCAGCCTCCCCTCCCAGGGCACCGGCCTCTGGTGCAGTCTCGCCAAAACCCAGAGAGAAAGCCCTGCCCAGAGAAAAGGCATTTAACCTTGGCCAAGGAGCTCAGTGGAAAGTTTTAGGACTTGTCATAGGGAAGAGAAGAGAAGAGAGAAGAGAAAAAAGGAAATCACACTTTTGAACTTAATCTGCCTCTCTCTAGGAGGAGGTGAGCCACCAAAGGAAGAGATAAGATGAGAGGAGATAGTAGTTGGAGATGGGAAGCATCCTTGAGGGTTTAGGGGTTGGGCCAGTGAGAACTGCATACGTGCTAACATGCGTTCCCTGCAGGTGCTGTCTGTCAGTAGCTCATGGCACCTCTAGAAACTGGTGAATACAGACAACAGCCCAAATCTTCCACCTTGAATAAGTCCCCAAAACATCCACCATCTGGAACTCTTAGTCCAGGTGGTGAAAGCATGAAGCTAATGGGGCCAAAGTTGTGGTTCATACTTACACATCAGGGCCAAGCAGACTCAGACAAGGAGCACGCTGTGCTCCAGCCACAAGCAGAACCCTGCCCACTGGCTGTCACACAAAGCAAGCCTGTGGTTGAGAGGAGGGGATGGGAAAGACACACACACAGATGACTCAGTGCAGACTTGGCAAAGAACACCTCCTCCTGACTTTGCATATGACGTGCTCTGCAGATGGAAAGTCCACCTGTCTACCCAGGGGGTAATGAGATGCAGGAAGCCACAAGAAGCAAACACTTCCACTTCCTTCAAACTGCAGCTCATGAGTACCTCCTGGGAGGCCTTCCCTCACACCCCCAGGCACAGGTGGTCCACTCCTCCGCCCAGGCTCCCCACCTACCAGTACATCAGGTCCACAATCAAGATCAGTGTTTGGTCTCCTCTGTGTTCTCACCCAACTTCCTGAGGGGAAGGGCTGTGGCTCTAAATCTTAGACATACACACACAACCTAAGTTTGAAAGAGAGTCAGAGAAAGACATCCATGGACAGAGTGGGGGTATGGCTGAACAGCCAGCCTCTGCCCTCAGGGGTTTTAGAATCTCAAGACAGTTGCCTCCTTTCTTGAACGCTGTAGAGGTGACTGCTCCCAGGAGCACACACACAGACCATAGTCCCAGCTCACAGCAAAGGCCTTCAGACCACAGTAGCAGCCACCAGGTACTTGGCTTTCATCTTATACAAGCATAACCTTGAAAGACATCAAACCCTCACCGCCACCCCGAGAAGCAAGTGGTACCAATCCCTATTGCACAAATGAGTAACAGGCTCAAAGTTATTAGCTAACTCGCTTAACACTGTGTGGCTACAAAGCGGCAAAGCTGGGATTCACCTGAGTTCTCACAATTACTCTGAATACTGCCTAAGATAAAAAGAGCCTCAACTCAAATTAACAACTAAATTAAACGGAAGAACATCTATATCCTAAACTAGGTAGATTTCTGATGGGGGTACATGCAAAATAGGAGCTAAAAATGGAGGACGTTTGGAAAGAGGGAGGAGCATCCAGTCAAGAGCACCCTTCAGAAAGTTAATCCACCTCTCAAATTCTCCGAGGTGCTAGATCTCCTCCAGGGGAGGGGGGGTGAGTTGGTTCTTGAAGACAAGATAACATCACTCTTTATGTCCTATATGCTTGCCTCTGCTTTGTGCATAAACAGTATATCTGTGGTATGAAAATGTCACAGTAAGAAAGTCACAATTGGGGAAAAATTATATCTAAAAAGACTCCCGGGGAGTGGGGTAGTGACAATGAAAAAAAACTAGAGAAACACTACCTAACTAGTAAACAAGAAATAGCAAGAACAAAAGTGCGAGGCAAAGGAGACCAATCGGACGTGGCCATGTCAGTCCCAGTGCGTGTGAAAGAGTCACAGGGAGGGCAGAAGATGAAACACTCAGTGTCCCCAAGGCACCCTCAACTTTCCTCCTGCCCCACTTCTTTCTTCCACAAGTCCAGTTACAGTTTATCAAAAATCAAACACAGAGAAAGGAACATTTATAAGATGTGTAAGGTATAAAGAATAATGAAATACCACCTGCATACCTACCCACCAGCTTAAGAAAGACAAGGCTGCAGTAGTGCTTTAGAGGATCCTGGACATATGTCAGTTATACCTCAGTTAAAATAAGTCATTAATAAATTGTCAAAGAAAAAGAGGGGTGGGCCTGCATCTCCCCCAATTCTATCCACTTCCCACCCCAACCAAACACAACCACTACCCTGAATTTTATTTTAATAATCATCTCAACTTTGTAAGCATACACGTGAACATATAACAAGTTTTGCACAGTTCTGAGCTTTATAAACATGAGATCTTATCTGATGGATTCCTCTGCAACTTGCCTTATTACTAGCTCAATGTCGTGATCCAAAACTTCATCCATGTTGACAATTCTAGCTATGATCCAGTAATCCCCATGTAATACATTCACTACAATTCATCCATTTCCCCATAATGGACACTTGGGTTACTTCTGGTTCCTCATTACAAACATTACTGCAATGAATGTCCTGACTTGCCCCGTTTGCAAAAAAGAGTTTCTCCAGGGAATATGTCAGAATTAGCACTAGCAGCTGTGAGCTATGCAGCTCTTTGAAGTAATAGATTACAAAGAAGCTGTACCAATACATATTCACAACCTCTCTGTAGGAGTTCAGGTAGCTGTTACTTGATACAATCAAGATTTTTGTTTTCTCTTTGCTACACTGGAAAGTATGAAATGATACAGTTTTAAGATGTATTTGTTTGATTACTAATAAAGTTGAAAAGGTGTTCTAAGTTTACTGGTCATTTGTGTTTCCTCTTCTGCAAATTGCCTTTCACATTTGTGCCATTTTTCTATTGGGTGATTTGTCTTTTTCTTAGGAAATTTCTTTACGTATTACAAATACTAATCCTCTGTTAGGATGCAAACAACCTCTTTATTAGTGACTTCCCTTTCACTTTCTTTATTGTGTCTTTGGCTCATCCAAAGATGTACACTAATTATAAACTGATGATTATACATGATTATACATTGAGAAGTTCTTATTTTAATGTAGTTAAACTATCAATGGTTTTCCTTTACAACTTTGTATTTTTTGGGGGTCTTAAGAAATCTTTCTCAACCCTAACATCAACAGATAGTCTAGATCACACGTTCTGAAAGTTCTATGCTTTTTTCAAGTCCTTAGCTACCTTGAAAAGGATTATGTGTGGTATGAGTTAAGTGTTCATTTCTTTTTAATATAGCTAAACAATTGTGTCAGCACTGCCTACTGAATGGTTCATCTTTTCCACACAGATCTGAAATGCCAATTCTGTCATAAATCAAGTTTCCATCTGTGCATAGGTATTTTCTAAACTCTATTCTGTTCCATTGGTCTATTTGTCTGTCCTGGATCCAATACAACAATGTCCTAAGTATTAGATCTTTGTAAATCATAATATCTCATAAGGCATATCCTCTGATTTTGGTATCAATTTTATACTATCTTCATTAAATGTACATTCCCTTTCTCTTTTCTGAAAAAGCCTGGTTAAGATTTAAGTCCTTTGTGTCTTGGATGTTTGGCAGAATTGGTTCATTACTAGTGTTTTCTTTACAGATAGATTTGACTAGTAATTCAATTTCTTTCCATGGTTTTTAGTAACTATTTGGTCTTATATTTCTTCATGAGTCAGTTTTGGTAAGTTATATTTCTAGCAATTTGCTTTACCAAAGTTTAAGATTTTTGGTGTAAAGTTGTGCAATATATCCTCTTACTATATTTTTTCATCAGCTTTTCCATACTTAATTGGTTAACTGTCCACTTTTTCCTTGACCAATCTTGCCATTGATTATTTCATTAATTCCTGCTTTTATTTTTGTTCTTTTCTTCCTTTTTTCTGTTCTTTCTTAACTTCTTAAGTTGTATGTACTTTGCTTATTTTTTAGCCTTTCTTCTTCTTAATAGGAGTATGTAGGATTACGGTTTCCAATTAAATACCATGCTAGCCACACCCTACAAGTTTTGATACAGGTAACGTATTTTTCTTTCATTTCTAACTATTTCCTAACTTATAGTATGATCTCTTTTTGACCTACAACTTATTTAAAAGTATGTTTTCTTTGATTGCTAAAAGAATTAGAGTTTTCAGGTCATCTTGTGTTATTGGTTTCCAAACTTAATTGCACTGGGATTAAAGAGGGTAACCTATATAAAACAGATACTTTGAAATTTTGTTGAAAATACTTTGAAATGTGTTGAAATTTATGGTCTATATGTGGTTAAATTTTGTAAATATTCTGTGAATTCTCCAGTTGTTAGATATAATAATTTACATATATTTCTTACATCAAGCTCATTAATTACATTTTCCTTGATTTTTTTCTACATGATATATTAGTCATGAAATTATGTTAAAATCTCTCCCTAGAATCATAAATTTATCTTATTTTTTTTAATTTATTGGGGAGGGGGGAGCAGTGAAAAGGGGAGAGAGAGAGAGAGAGAGAGAGAGAGAGACCCAAGCAGACTCTGTGCTGCCATCAAGGAGTCCGATGTGGGGCTGAAACTCAGGGACTATGAGAGCATGCCTTGAACCAAAATCAAGAGTTGGATGCTTAACTGACTGAGCCACCCAGGTGCCCCATAAACTTATCTATCTTTATGGTACTGGTCAACCTTTGCTTTATATACCTTAAAGCAAACAAAATTAGAATTGTAACACCCTCATAATGAAATTAACTATCATTAAACAAGAATCCTCATTGCCAGTTATTAATAAAACCACACCAGTATTTGGGTGGGCAGGGGAGCCTTAGATTTGCTTGGAACATCGTTTCCCACTCTTTTACTATCATACTTTCCATGTCCTTCCATTTTAAGTAGATCTTGCTAACAAGCACATCTTTTTATTTCCCCTTATTTCTGTATTTTTTAAGTGTATTTATTTTTAGAGTGAAAGAGAGAACACACCGTGGGGGAGGGACAGAGAGAAGGAGAGACAGAATCCCAAGCAGGCTCCAAGCCATCGGCACAGAGCTGGACACAGGGCTTGAACTCATGAACTGTGAGATCATGACCTGAGCAGAAATGAAGACCCAGATGCTTAATCAACTGAGCCACCCAGGCGCCCCTATTTCTGTTTTTATTTTATCCAGTCTGACAATCTTTTTCTGGGGAGTATGGGTGGGGACTGGGTCCATTTATATTGATTGTGATTACTGGTTTATCTGCCATTTCTTTTGTGCTTTCTCTTTGTCCTATTTTTTCCACCATTACCTTTTAATGACATTTCTGACAAATGAAGCTCCTCTTTTCTAAGGAGGTAAAAAAAGAATAATATCTTACCACCCCTACCTTACACAAAATGATGAATTAAAATTCAGTGGTGAAAAGCTTTCCTACAGTTATAAACCTAATCTGTGAGCAAGCCCAAAACTAACACATCATCTCATACTCTTCTGCTGACTACAATTCACCCGTAACCATGGCAGTAATAGTAAGACTGGACACATTTCACAGATGCTCCTTGACATACTTCATCCTTCCCTCACAGAAGTAAAAGTGACAGGTAGTAAGCTATTCATTTTACAGATAGGAAAACTGAGACCTGGGGCAGTAAGTCATCTACCTATGGGCAGAGAAACTTTGGTTAGACACAAAAATGTTAAGTTTTTCGAAAACTCAAGTCTTAAAAAAAAATACCAAACAAATTTGTGCAAGAAAAGAAAGCCATTAATGAGGGCTTGGGTGCCTATAATCGCTACTAGTGTAGGGACAGCAAAAAAAATGTATTATTTATTATTGGGTCTGCTCAGAAAGTTCTGTACAATGATCTAGCAGCATATAACATTGTAGTTTTTGCCATTTTAGAAGATGGAAATCACTTGAGTACAAAATGTAATCAGTATCACATTTAAAACAAAGACAGTTCACGTGTCGTTGGGATTTCCTATCTTCCAGGATGAGACGCAATCCTCAAAAGTACCAATTTTCAAGAAAGAGCTAAAAAAATAGCTCCTGCTTCTTTTGTCTCTTCACCTTCATGAACCTCTAAGAATCAAACATTGTTTGTGGGCTGACTTCCAAGTCAGTTTTTGGTCGGGTTGTCTTTACTCTGTAGATTTCCAAGCACAGACTCATTTTTTTCACTTTGGGAATATACGGAGCCAAGAAGCGTGTATCAGAAGATGCTGGACAAAGCCAGGCCCCTCCGCTACAGAAAGAGGCTTTCAATTCTCCAGAATTTGAAAGCACTTCTCAAACATCCCCTTTGATGTAGCCTTCGTTTCCACTCCAAGCCAGGGCAAGAATAAAAAATACTACTGGAATTCCGATCTACAACTGCTACCATGGCATAAATTATTTTACATTGAAATTATTCCCATTTAGTGATATCATTCACTCTTTCTCCTGCACTTGTGCATTGTCCTCAACAAGCATTTTCTTAATATGATCATTTGATTAGGTATGATCTTAAGGAACACCATCTGAAGTTAGTTTTATTCTAAAACCTTCATATTCAATGGTTTTAAGCAAATGCAGTAGAAAAATGTATGAGATCTTTACCATAAATGTCTTATTGATCATTAGCACTTCTTTCTCATCTTTTCCAGGCTTCCAAGGCCAATATCCACATCTCCTGACTCCCAGTTTAGGACTCTTTCCTCTCAAAAATCAAAGAAAGAGGCATAAAAGGAAATGCTGCACATAATCATACCTTCCTTGCAAGCATGTTGACCATCTGAGACACAGCCACGTGGCCCAGCAGAAACCGCACCAGCCGCTGTTTTCCCCATTCCATCCAGAAGCTCCACTCAAAGTCAGTTGGGTCCTAAAGAGGCCAAAACAGAAGATTATCAGAGAGATTTTAATACATCTTAGGCAGAACACAGACTCCAGTTAATAAAATAACCGGAAAGAAGGCCAACGAGAGTCCAGACTCCATCAAATGACATGTATACATTCCCAGCCCCAGCACCACCACAGCCCTACCAGATTGTACCCTTCCCTCTAGCTTGGCTGGTCTCATTGTCTTTCTCCAAATCAGTGTGTTATGAGTTGGTCCCCCAGGACCCTCTGTGGAACAGAAACCATTATCATTCCCATTTCATAAAAGATGAAACGGGTGCTTAAAGAATTCAATTCATGTACCTGGGGTCACATAGATAGTGCAAGCAATGAATTGATGTTATCTCAGGTTAGCCGGAACAAGAGAAATGCAAATTGGCCGCTAATAAAATTGCTTAAGGTCAATCGTGTTAAATCTTGCTGTCAATTTAGGTAGGAGGATGAAATTAACCAATTCCCCATAGGATAAGGATGAAAGAATGAAAGATATACTTCACTTCCCTTCAGGAAGCTCTGTGTCCATTAACACCCTGTGTGTAGGTGTCCATTAGCACCTCATGTCTAGACATGCACCAGGCAGTGTCTACGCAGCTCCCTGGCAGGGGCAGGTGAAAACTTCTGGCAAGACTGGACATGTGAGTAGATGGGGACTAGCATCCAAAAACCTTGGTTTGGCCTCAGGAGCCCTGGGGAGATCATGGCAGCTGATTAGAATATGAAGAGAATAAACAGTGATTGGCCACTCTAAAATGGGCAATGCAGGCTTGGCCAATGAGCATCTCGGCATCACCAAGATAAAGTGGGGTTTGAGATTCTCAGGATTTTTTTAGCCCACTGTGTGGGTGGGCAAAGAATCCCCAAGTGACCACTGATACAGACTCACCAGTCTCTGCAAATGGAACTTTAATTGGATTTAGAGGAAAATAATTTTTTTTTTTTACACCTGAGGATTGAGGAGTAATTTCATACCAGTTACACCTACATAAAAACTCTTTTTCCAGAAGGTAAAGCATAGATAAAATTTATCTTGATTCATATCAGACTATAAATACAGAGGTAGCAAACCAAGCAGCCACGCATACAAGCTTGTTTTGGTTTAGATCCAGATCTACCCATATACTGTTTGTGATGACCCTGAGTGAGATACTTTACTTTATACCTTTCTGTTCTATGATAACATTGCCTATCTTCTGGGGGGGGTGGTGAGGTTTAAATGAGAACATATGTATACCAAAAGTTTAAAACAGTACCTGACACACTGCACTCAATAAAAATTGTTACTTGCCACCAACTACTAGTCCCATGTACTTCTCATCCTATGATATAACCAGCAAGATTGTATCATGCATTACAATGTGCCACTTGTTTAAAAATTTTCCATTTTCCAAACGAATATGGTATTATGCATTATCAAATAATACATGTTCTTCACATTCAAGATCCTGATCTATAGACAACCTGCTCATAGAGCCCCATCCTCATAAAAATCATGGGTCTGGTCCAATTTCTTACTCGACATATCCCCAAAGGCAAGGGAATCAAGAGCAAAAATGAACTATTGGGACCTCATCAAGATAGAAAGCTTCTGCACTGCAAAGAAAACAATCAATAAAACTAATAGGCAACCGATGAAATGGGAAAACATAGTTGCAAATGACATATCAGATAAAGGGCTAGTAAGTATCTAAGAATCTGTAAGGAATTCACCAAACTCCACACCCAAAAAACAAGTAATCTAGTGAAGAAATGGGCAGAAGACATGAATAGACACTTCTCCAAAGAGGACATCCAGATGGCCAACAGACACATGAAATGATGCTCAGTGTCAATCATCAGGGAAATACAAATCAAAACCACACTGAGATATCGCCTCACGCCAGTCAGAGTGGCTAAAATGAACAAAGCAGGAGACTATAGATGCTGGCGAGGATGTGGAGAAATGGGCACCCTCCTACACTGTTAGTGGGAATGAAACTGGTACAACCACTCTGGAAAACAGTGTGGAAGTTCCCCAAAAAATTAACAATAGAACTTCCTTATGACCCAGCAATAACATTGCTAGGAATTTACCCAAGGGATACAGGAGTGCTGATGCATAGGGGCACAAGTACCCCAGTGTTCACAGCAGTACTTTCAACAATAGCCAAATTATGGAAAGAGCCTAAATGTCCATCAACCGA
>CM053562.1:30937276-31091177 GCA_028646485.1 Cryptoprocta ferox
GAATGGATCAAGAAGATGTGGTTTATATATGGGGGAGGGAGGGAGGCAAACCATGAGAGGCTCTTGAATACTGAGAACTGAGGGCTGATGGGGGAGGGGGAGGGAAGGTGGAGTGATGGGCATGGAGGAGGGTACTTGTGGGGATGAGCACTGGGTGTTATATGGAAACCAACTTGACAATAAACTATAGAAGAAAAAAAATCATGGGTCTCATCCAATTCCTTCCATTCAGAGATGATGATGGGGCCCAGGATGTGCCCATGCCACATAGCCAGGCACCAGCAGAACAGAGAACTCAAACCTTTAACCTGGCTCTCAATCCCTGATCCAAAGCTTGTTTCCCCATCTCAAAAATTTCAGACTCGTCAATTAAATGAATAAAGGCAAACAAGCTCAAAGGTCACATGATAATGCCATGCTGGAAAAGTGCCATTTTTGTAACAAGGATACAGGTACAAAGCCGAGGTTGAATTTAATTCCCCCCTCAAAAATATTCCAATATTCTACCTTTTTATTATAATGTTCTTGAACAGTAAGAATAACATTTAAAATTTAGAACTCCAGGCGTACCGATGCTTCAAAACTTGTCCAACTTTAATTTTTTTAGGGGAAAAATGGTATCTCATAAAATGTAAGAAACCAAAAAGACCTTTTATGTTCTACCAGAAGGCCCAGGACTACTGAAAACCCTGTGCTGGTAAAACCTCCAACAAAAATTACAGTCTTTCATCATTAATTCCTTTTTAGAAAATATCCATTTAAAGGATATAAAAACATTTGTCTCATGTCCATCCTTCTCCATTTAAAATATTTACCTAAAGGAAATAATCGGACAGAAAAGCTGAGCCAATGAATGGAACAAGATGGCCAATAACTAGTGGTTAATGATTTGGGTAAGAAAATGTTGACTTGCCTGCTTTTATAAGCAAAAACTTTACAGATGCCAAAATCAATCACATTTCAAGACAAATGTTAAAGCCTCAAAATAAGAACAGTTTTTTCATATTCTGGGCCTTCCCCCATTTCCTTTCTTGACCCTGCAATTCTTAGTCAATTAAAACACTCTTCTTCAGGTCTCTAAGTGAGCCAGACCTAAACTAGGGATCAATTCGAGCCAGACAGAACCAGGAAGCCTCCTCCACAGAGAAAAGGGGAGACTGAACTCCAAGGAACAGTAATCTATATCCAATCTTCTAGGTCAGTGCGTCTCAGACTTCAGTGTGCACATAAATCATCTACAGATTTTGCTAACATGCAGATTCTGGCCCAGAGTCTCATCTCTGGGATGGGGCCTGGGATTCTCTATTTCTAACAAGCTCCCAGGTGATGATATCTGCTAGCCCAAGGACCACATTTTGAGTAGCAAAGATGTACATCACATATTATGCCTCCTTCCACCTGAATGCTCGTCACTCCAGAGGACCCTTAACAGCACACCCCACCCCATACAATTCCCAGGCAGGGATACACTGAAGCTAAAATTCGCAAATAGAACAACCATCATCCTGCTCACTACCAGAAACTCTGAGCACCTAGATTCAAGATGTTTTACATTAAGTTAACATGCACAATTACTCATTCTGAGGCTTTCAATCTGCAACCAGGCAAAACCGAGAAACCTAGAGAAACCTAAAGCACATGAGAGGTTTTTTGTTGTTGTTTTATTTTTTATAGTTTATTGTCAAGTTGGTTTCCATATAACACCCAGTGCTCTTCCCCACAAGTGCCCTCCTCCATGACCATCACGCCCCTTCCCCTTTCACCCTCCCCCATCAGCCCTCAGTTTGTTTTCAGTATTCAAGAGTCTCTCATGATTTGCCTCCCTCCCTCCCCCTAACTCTTTCCCCCCACTTCCCCTCCCCATGGTCCTCTGTTAAGTTTCTCCTGTTAGACCTATGAGTGAAAACATATGGTATCTGTCCTTCTCTGACTTATTTCGCTTCACATGACACCCTTGAGGTCCATCCATGTTGCCACGAATGGCCAGATTTCATTCTTTCTCATTGCCAAGCACATGACAATGTGAAGTGTCTTTAAATAGTGACTCCAACTTCCTGGTAAAACAGTTTTCCCTATTCTTCACAAAAGAAAGGGCCTGGGCCTGGTATACTTAATTGCCTCTTTCCCCATCTAGAGAGCAGAGTTCTGTCCTAGGCCCTATGCGAAAACCAAGAAGTATTCCTCACCCTGGGGAACTCACATCACCAACTCCACTCCATATTCAAGACACCGAAAATTCACTGTAAAACAAGAGAGGTCACAGTGATGTAATTCAATCACATATATTTGTATAAGTAAGACCTTCCCTTCTCATATACGTCACTAACATTCTGGGTATGTGTTTCCTAATGATAAAAAAAAAATTGAAGGGTTTTTGTGAGGTTAACTGTGTTACAGATGAATTCATTGGAGGTCAGAATTATTTGCCCATAACTAGTAGAGAGGAAAGCTGGATTTCAAACAGAGACCTGTTACCAAAGAGGAAGTCCTTTTCCAAGATGTTCCTACTGACTCTACCTGAACTGCCCTGCCCCACCCAGATAGACATGCATGCACACACACACACGTGAGCACATGCATGCACATACATGCACCCTAACTGACCAAATTGCCTCCAACCAAGAGGTGCCTCCTTAATGCCACCATAACCACAAAGATGGCGGCTCCAGTGTGAAGGCTTCTTCCCTCTTCCAGGCGGACCTCATTGTGCCCCTGTCATTCACATCTCAATTCCAGCACCTTTATTATAGATAGCATAACTTATTGGAGCCCTTTTTTATTATAGTTAATTCGTGTATTTTCTCTCTAGGGAGAAAAAAATGACAAGTTCTTGAAAGTAAGAACCCTGACTTAACCAACTTTGTATCAGGTATGCCCAACATTTGGCAAGCCTTAAAAATGGTGGGCGAGTGAAATCAGCCTAAGTTCTCATCACATTTCCGCTCCTGCACAAACCTGGGTAAGTCACTTGGCTGTCTGGATCTGAGCCTTCCACGTGTAAACTAGCATGATGTAGAAAATTCCCTTCAGAGAGTAAAAATGTTATTTTCCAGACTAAGGGAAAGAAACACTCGAGTGTAAGCCACCTGCCTACAGACTCAGACTGCTGACTGAGCCCACCATTCAGGAGCGGGGTTGATCTCCCATCACCCTCCCACATGACCAATCCAGGTCTCCACACGGTCTGCCTGCTCTGTTCCACAAAGTCCACCAGCCACCAGCCTGCCCTCTTCCCCAGATTGGGTAGAAACTACTACAGTATATTTACTAGGTCATAGGATTCTGCCATAGCAAGGTAAGTCACCCATCCTCTGGGAGGCTGCATATCATATGCCCCAAGTCCAAGAGCCAATACATGACAAAGCCTGATTTTAAAGCCCTTGGTACTAGGCTGCAAGGTCCATGTTTCATGTGGTAAACACCTATAACATAAAAAGAGTTAAGATGGTAAATTGTAAGTGCACAGCTCAGTAGCATTAAGTACATTTACACTGTTAAACAACTGTAACCACCATCCATCTCCAGAATCCTCAGCTAGAATGTTCAACTACTTTGACTCAATAGAGTTAATCTGACATTCATTTCTGTGCTTCTCTGGAGCCCTGATGGGAGGATGGATGGAGATTCCCACAGAGTGATAAGTGCTATGTATGCTTTTGTGCTATGTATGTACTTGTTAAGAATACATAAACAGGGGTGCCTGGGTGGCTCAGTTGGTTGAGCATCCGACTTCAGCTCAGGTCATGATCTCGCAGTTCATGGGTTCAAGCCCCGTGTCAGGCTCTGTGCTGAGAGCTCAGAGCCTGGAGCCTGCTTCAGACTCTGTCTCCCTCTCTCTCTGCCCCTTTCCGGCTCATGCTCTGTCTCGCTCTCAAAAATAAAGAAACATTAAAAAAAAGAATAAACAAACTCTTTTAGTCTGATAGTCTCAGAAACACAAATTCAAGAGTTTTCAGGAAGCATATCCTGAAACAGATAGAGATACTCACAAGCCAAATCAGAGTTGACGTGCTCAAGATCCCTAAACCCAGTCAAAAGATAAGAAGTAAGGTTCTAGAAATTGGACTGAAAAGAAGTGAATCCATGGTTAACAAAAGGGAAACATGAACATTCAGAAAAGCTGCAAGATCTAAAATGTCAGGGGAAAGGGACCATCCTACCTTCTTCTCAAAATAAAATGTCGGCTCTGTATGGCAGATTCTGCCCACTGGCTCAGTCAACAGTCTTCCAACCTTTTTCTAGCATGTTTTCCTATACATTAGAGGTCAGAAGGCAAAAAAAAAAAAAAAAAAAAATCCCAGAATTCCTGCAGCCAGCATGTCTAATAAGTGTCCCAGCTTCTGATGAACAAATACATACACAACAACTCTGATAAGAACTTACAGATGTGTGGGCTGTGAGACTCTTCTGAAAGAATGTGACAGAGGCCCTTATTTTTCTGCAGCAGCATCAGTGGACACTGCAGAGTCCAGCTGGGACCTATGCAGCAGCCGCAGTTTTGCTCTGGAAATTGCTCCTGGAAGTTCACTTCGTGCCTATCCCTGCAGTCTTTTTGACCATTCTGAAATCTCCTTAAATCCCTACAACAAACTCCTTTCTGCTTAAGCTGACACAGAGTGGATTCTGTTGTCTGCAATAGAACCTTGATCAACATACTGTGGAAGGAATGTTTCTCCTGATTGCAATCCAGCTCTAGCTGTGTAACAGAACCCACTATGAATATATTCACTTTAAAGAAAACTATTCTGAAATAAGTCTGGTCAGTGGAGGAAAATGAAATGGAGCAAAACACCAGCCTAGTCAGTCCAAGGATGTTCTAGAACTGGATAA
Organism: Cryptoprocta ferox; assembly: GCA_028646485.1. NCBI lineage: Eukaryota > Metazoa > Chordata > Mammalia > Carnivora > Eupleridae > Cryptoprocta > Cryptoprocta ferox. The sequence goes on from CM053562.1 coordinate 30,942,107, forward strand.
TGAAGGCAGTGAGTGTTTCGCATTCACGAGTGCATCTGTTTATAGATTTCAAACCCAAATAGAAAATGATCTATCTTACCTACCAATCTGCATTTTTCATTACCTTAACTCTTTTTTTCCTCAAATAGAGAAAACAGAGAGCTGAATATACTGTATATTGCTGTTTTCCTTACCCTCATATCCAGCATTTTACCAAAAAAAAAAAAAAAAAAAAAAAAAAAAAAACAGAAACGCTAGACACTTTTGTGTATCTATTTCCTGCATAGCATTATGTTCATACCATTTACCTCAAGACCTGATTTCTAATCACACGGAGCAAAAGTTACCCCTGGACATGGAAAAGCTTTATAAAATACTTGAATCCATAAATGTTTCCCTGCACATTCAAAAGCAGCAAGCCCACCTTAATGGCCTACAAATTTCCAAAGGAGAAAGAAAAAAAAGACGACTAATATGTAGGAATTCTGCACAGAAGCAGCACTGCTCTCTGAATGAACTCAAGCTAATGATTCATTTAGCAATTATTGGAATAGTTTTCTCTTTCAACAGATGCTTTGCTACTTCTAAAATAATTTGAACGAAATTATTTTACTGCTCACAATTTCCAGAGACAACACTCTTTCCCCAACCAACATTTCCTCAAAGATGAAATGTTTTCACTAACAATTTTTTTTCTGTAAATAATAAAGTCTCTGCTTAAATGTCTTTAGGAGCCTGCACAGGTAAAGAAGATGCTCACAGGATGGGGATCTGTCGACAGGGCTGGCATAAACTACCATAGTTCTATAGTTCTATTGTGTATCATTCCCAGTCTCTTAACTGGTCTTCATGATCTAAGCCTCACAATCCGTCCAGGGCATAACAGGGGCAGGGAGGTGTTCTGCAGAAGAAAAGAGAAAGCCTCTCAAGATGACTTAACTAAATCAAGAACACCTAAATTCTTTGAATCTCTTCAACCCAACTAACAACCTGACCTCTGTAACATTCTCTGGCTACTCCTCCACCTCCTACTTCCTAGAAGTTGTTCCAGAGTATTCAAGACTTAGGCATACACTTGATCAAACATACATAAATTCTGTCTCCCTGCCTTGTCTACTCTGTATTTCTCCTTTTCTTCCTGGAGCTAACAAAGAGAATTAAATTTCTAAAAAGAAATAGTACATTCTAGTATGAAGTCAACGACTTTATAGAAACTATTCTTTTCTCCATACCTCTCAAACTGAAAAAAAAAACAAACACTATTTTCTACAAGGTATATGGAGATATGAGTTATAAATGAGTAATAAGGCTGTTAAGTTAGGGATCATGACCAAAAAAGTAATAGAACAGGATGGCTGGACAGCAAATTTACAGAAGGTTTCCCAGCTACAAACTCTGCTAATAAATCATGCATCCCAGTAGTGTCTCTTCTCCTGAATACCAAAAATACAAAGTGAGTCACAGTAACATAGAAGGAAAAAATGGTCCCCTAACCTTTAAGGGCCTTGGCCCCTAACATGGCCCTCCCAGTTGGAGAATTTGCTTTCTGCTTTGGAAGTCTACACACATTCAAGAAAACTAATACACATCTCTGCAGTGGGAAAACACTAGCAAACTGCAACTCCACGTGGAACCCCCAAATGTCAAAAGTCTTCAGGGAAGAAGACCAATTAAGAAAGATATGAGTGGCAGGGACACCTGGGTGGCTCAGTGGATACAGTTGTCCAACTTCGGCTCAGGTCATGATCTCATGGTTCGTGGGTTAGAGCCCCACATCAGGCTTTGTGCTGACAGCTCAGAGCCTGAAGCCTGCTTTGGATTCTGTGTCTACCTCTCTCTCTGCCCTTCCCCCACTCATGCTCGCTTGTGCTCGTGTGCTCTCTTTCAAAAATAAAGATTACAAATCTAAGAAAAGATAGATATGAATGATAAAAGAGAGGGAAAAAACCCAACATTTTTGTCATGTATCCAGGGGTACAGGAGGCGAAGTCTTCATAACCCCAAATATCAATTTTTCCTTGAATTTTATACACTGCATGAAAGACCAGGAAAGTGGCAGAATATATGAAGGGTTCTCCCACACACCTTTTCCATCTGCCCCCTTTGCCCATTAGCTGCCCAAGCTCTCAAAGAGACACCTCCCTGGGAAAGAGAAATCACATATACTGGTCTCTGCCCCCAGTGCCTGGCACAGAGCTCCTAAAACCCTTGTAATTTCTTGTAATAAGAGCATTAGCAACATTTTTTGTTCTGATACTTGGTCTTTGACCCTAGTTCCTGACACAGGGCTCCTAATTCCCTTGGAATTTTCTGGGTCAGGGGAGCGTCTTTTGTTGTAATAAGGTGACTCTTGGTGGGCTCCCAGATGAGGGCTGCTCACCGGAAAGACCAAGCCATGATTAGAAGCTTCGAATTTGCAGCCCTACCCCCACTCTTTGGAGAGGGGAGGCAGGCTGGAAATCAGGTGAATGTTCATGCTTACGTGAGGAAGCCTCCATAAAAGTCCCAGAAGTACCAGGGCTCACAGAACTTCAGGCTGGGTGAACATGGAGGTGCTGGGAGAGGGCGCTCCTGGAAGGGGCATGGAAGCCCCACACCACTTCCCCAGATCTTGCCTAGGTATGCCTTCCATCTGGACATTCATGTGTGTCTTTTACCATACCCTTTTAAAATAAACTCATGTCTCCCTAACCCTCCCATTAAGGACAGCTAAAAACCCTGGACATAATTATAAAACAAACCTAAGATGACTCTGAAAAATTAAAAGAAGAAAGCAGCCTCGCTAGGAAAGTCAGGATTTGAGGAAGGATATAAAATAACTTACGGATACACTTCATAGAGCAGATGACATAGGAGAGAATCACTGAATCTAAAGACAGGTCAATAGAAATTATACAACCTGAGGAACAGAGAAAAATAGGCTGAGAAAATAAACAGAGCTTCAGAGACCTACAGAGACCTGTGGTACAATTACAAAAAATGTAACTTTCATGTCACTGGAATCCTGGAAGGAATGGAAAAAAATGTGAAGCTGAAAAGAAACATTAAAAGAAATAATGGCTACAAATTTCACATGTTTGTAGAAGGCATAAACCTACAGATTCAAGATCCTGAGTGAACCCAAATCAAATTAAATATACCAATTAAGAGAAAATGGCAGAGTGGATTTTTAGGAAATGATCCAGATCTATGCCGTCTATGAAAAGTTCACATTAGGGTCACCTGGGTGGCTCAGTCGGTTGAGCATCCAATTCTTGACTTCACCTCAGGTTGTGATCTGCAGAGCCTGCTTGGGATTCTCTCTCCCTTTCTCTTTCTCTCTCTGCCCCTTCCCTGCTCATGTTCTTTCTCAAAATAAACTGAAAAATGAATTATAAAAATTCACTTCAAATATAACAATACTTCAGCCTATTTCAGGTAGGCTGAAATAAAGGATAGAAAAGGATACACCATACAAAAGAAAGCAGCAGTCCCTATATTAATATCAGATCAAGACGACTTCGGTGAAAGAAAATCACCAAGCTCTAAAGGATCATTAAATAATGACAAAAGGGTAAATCCAACAAGAAGACATAACAACCCTAAATGTGTCTGTACCAAACAACAGAGCTGTCAAATCCATGAAGAACTGACAGAAAAGGAAAGACAAATCCACCATTACTGCTGAAGACTTGAACATCTCTCTGTCTCTCTGCCTGCCTCTCTCTCTCTCTCTCTCTCTCTCTCAACAGTTCATAAAACTGCTAGACAGAAAAACCAAGGATACAGAAAAACTTACCACCAATGAACAGGATCTAATCGACATTTATAGACCTTTCCATCCAACAGCATCAGAACACACATTCTTTTTAAGTATCCATGGAATATTCACTAAGATGATTTATACCATGGCCCAGGATATAGTCTAACAAATTTAAAAGAATTTCATCATAGTGAGCGATCTCCGATCACAATGGAGAATCAAACTAGAAATCAGTACCTGAAAGGTAACAGGAAAATCTCCAAACACCTAGAAATTAAGCAACATACTTCTAAATAACCCATGAGTCAAGGAGGAGGTCTTGAGGGAAATAAAAAATAGAACTTTATAAAAATGAAAGTACAATTCATCAAAATATGTAGGATAAGTGAATGCAGTGCTGGAAAAAATTTATAACACTACATATTTACATTAGAAAGAGTAAAAGTCTCAAAACTCTAAGCTACCACCTCAAGAAACTAAAAAATGAGCAAAATAAACTCAGAAAGCAGGAAGAAGGAAACATAGGTAAGAGCAGAAATCAATGAAACAGAAAACAGAAAAATAGAGAAAAATCAAAAGCTAGGTTCTTTGTAAAAATAAAGTTCACAAATCTCTAGCCAATGGAGAAAGAATAAGAGAGAAGACAGCCTAAATTACAGATATCAGGAATGAAACAGGTTATTACCAAGCTCCAAAGACACTGAGGTTAATAAGGGATACTATGAACAACTCTATACATACGTTTGACAACTTAGATAAAATGGAATAATTCCTTGAGAAGCACAAACTACCAAAACTCACCCAATACATCATTTCAACTACCAAAAAAATTAAATTCATAGTTTAAAAACTCCCTAAAAAGACATTTCTAGTCCCAAATGGTTTCACTGAAGAATTCTATTAGACATCTAAAGATGTTCTCTTTAAGAGGTTAACACTAACTCATTTTGTAAGTCTCACAATAAACACATGAAATCTGAAGTTAAAAATACAAGACTATATATAATTGCTCAAAATGAATATAGACACAAAACTTCTAAACAGAATATTAACCAATGAACTCCAGCAATGTATAAAAAAAATTATACACTACAACCAAGTGGGTTTATCCAGGGACAGAAGGCTGATTTAATATTGAAAAATCAATCGAAGTAACCCACCATATTAACATATTCTTAATTTAAAAGAAAATCCCATGATCATATCAACTGATGGAGAAAAACATATCTGACAAAATTCAATACTCATTCATAAAAATTCTCAGAAGACTAGGAATAGAGAGGAACTTCCTCAACTTGATATAGGATATCCACAAAAAATATACAGAAACATCAAACTTATTGGTGAAGCCTGAATAGTTAAGAATAAGACAAGGATGTAGACTCTCATCACTCTTACTCAACACAATACTGGGAGTCCTGGCCAGTGCCATAAGAAAATAAAAGGTATATAGATTGAAAATTACAAAATAAAATTATCCTCATTTGGTTGTCTATGTAGAAAATAGACAAGTCAAAAAAAAGGAGGAAAAAACCCTCCTATAATGAATGAGTTCAGAAAAGTCATAAAAGATTAAAATATAAAAGCCAATTATACTTCTATATACTAGCAATTAACATATGGAAATTAAAATTAAAACTATAAGACCATTTATAATTGCTCAAAATTTTAAACATTTAGGGGCACCTCACTGGCTCAGTTGGTAGATCATGCAACTCTTGATCTTGAGGTCGAGAGTTCAAGCCCCAAGTGTAGCGTAGAGTTTAAATTTAAAATAAAATTAAAAAATTAAGTGTTGCAAAAAATGAGATTTTATAGGTATCGATCTAAGTATAAATTATAGGTATAAATCTAACAAAACAGGTATAAAATTTGTATGCTAAAAACTACAAAACATGAATAACAGAAGTGAGAACCCATGGAACAGAAGTGAGAACCCAGAAATACAGTCATACTAGTCAGGCCAATTGATTTTTGACAAAGGTATAAAAACAATTCAATGAGAAGAATAGTCTTTTCAGTTAGTAGTGCTGTAACAATTAGACATCCATAAGCAAAATAGTAATAATAATAAGCAAGCCTCTACCTAGGCAAATATAAAAATTAACTCAGCGTGCCTGGCTGACTCAGTCAGTAGAGCTTATGACTCTTGATCTCGGTGTTATAAGTCCAAGCCCCACATTGGGTGTACAGATAACTTAAGAATATTTTTTTAAGTGTTCAACTGAAAAACGGATCATGGATATAAATGTAAAATGCAAAAATATGAAACTTTGGGGAAAAAAATAGAAAGTCTGTGATCCATACAACTAGCCCAAGAGTTCTTAGAAATGGCATCAAAAGCACAATCCACAAGAGGAAAAAAAAAAAAAAAGGTCACTAAACTGGACTTCTGTGAAAGACCCTAAGAGGATGAAAAGTCAAGCTACTGGACAGAAAACAGTATCTAGACTCTATAAAGAACTCTCTAAACTCAACAGTAAAAATAAAATAAACAATCCAGGTAGAAAATTGGCAAAAGACGAACAGTATTTCACCAAAGAGATTATACAAATGACAAACAGGCCCATGAAAAGATGTTCAACATCGCTGTTAGGGAATGCAGATTAAACCATGAGATACCACTGCACAGCTATCACAACAGCTAATATTTAGAGTCTTAATAATCCCAGATGCTGACAAGCATGCAGAAAAACTAAGTATCTCATGCACTGCTAGTGGGAATGCGAAATGGTAGAGCCATTCTGGAAAACAGCTTGGGCTGCTCTTTATGAAAGTAAACATGTATCCTACAATCTAGCAATCAAGCTCCTGGATATTTATCCCTGAGAAATTAAAACATATGTCCACACAAAAACCTGTACACAAATATTTACATGAGATGTATTCATAATAGCCAAAACTGGAAACAAAATGCCCTTCAACAATAGAATGGTTCAACAATGTGTGCTCCATCTGCATCATGGACAAACACCCTACAATGAAAACAATGAACTACTGATACACACAACTTGATGGATCTCAAGGGCATTATGTTGAGTGGGGAAGGAAAAAAAAAAAGTCTCAAAAGGTTACATACTGTATGATTCCATTCATATAACATTCTCAAAATGACAGAAGTATGAGATGAAAAATGTAAGTGGGTTCCACACATCAGGGATGAGGAGAGCGGATGGGTGTGACTAGAAAGCAGCAAGAGGGAGTTCTTTGTGGTTCTGTACCTTGCTTGTGTTGGTGGGTAGGCGATAGCAAAGGAATGGAATGGAACCATACTCAAAGTTCCAAAATACAAAAGGGCTAACACTGTAGTTTCTGTGGTTGAACCCGGACGAGGTATAGAGGCAGATTTCTGCTTCGCCCCCTAATGGTGGCTCTAGAAGCAGCAGTGACTACAAAGTTAAAGACTCTCAGAGTGGATGACTCAGGCTTCTCATTTGCATTCCCATAGTAACCTGCATAGAGACTTTCCAAATTTAAAAGAATATTGCTTCCAACTCAATATTTATAACTATGAAAAGCATACTTACAGAATTTCTTGTACAAACATTGGGCAGGGAGAAGCACTTATGGATAAAGAGTCACCATCAGTGAACTAGGAGTTGTGGTTACTGGACTAGTGAGATTGAAAACCTATGACCATACTCTGGTTTCTCTTCAGACCGAATAAATCTTTCGCCTTTTACTAAAGATTTCCGTGGAGAGAAACAATTCTGAGTCTTTAACCAATTTTTTGAGGCTTTGCTCTGGGCAAGGCTGTATCAGTTGTTATAACAAATAGACCAAACTCCTAGGAGGGAAAAAGAAAAAAATCGCTTCAAGTTTTCCTCTTTGATGATCCCCAAGACTGTACCCAAAGGCCTTGTATTCAACCACAGGGTTGGAGAATTTCTGGTTGTGTGATGCCAACTAGCTCAGAATCCCGCTCTACCTAGTTTTGCAGTAGCACAAGCTCACCTAAAGGATTTCATCGGGCCCTGGGACTAATGTCTACTGCTTGCCTAATAAATGTCTGTATTTGTGATAGAATTTGGTCAGAGATTTGCTTTCATGAACCTGGGAGCAAAATGACAATGAAATAACTAACCCTCACTGCCCCCCCCCACCACAGCACCACCTTCGCATCTTCTCCCACGGGCCCCATGATCTCACTCTTATCCTGCAGCTACTTCTAACTTCTTTTTAACAGAGACTGATCAACTGTCATGTCATGATTTTAAAAGGCAATAACCTTTTAAAGAATGCTGACAGGCACTACTTTTAGGGAACTACTAGAGAAGGAAGCGTTTCCCTTCCTCTCCGCATCTCTCCCCACAGTTCAGCTCCAGGCTGCAAGCTCACACTGCCTAGGTGGAAAGAACCTGCTGCTTCTCTCTGAATGCTGTTAGAGCCCTTATACGGGGCATGTTGTGTGCAGTGAGGAATGAGGGAGTCGGCATGTGAGGGGCTCTAATCAGATATCAGTCCCAGATGGATAATTCAAGTAATATGCAATATCAGTATCTAAAGCCGCACCTGAGAGTTTATTAGCATAAGCAATGCTAGAAATAAGTAATTTATAAATGAAAAAAGTGGTGTTCAATATCTGTGGTGGGTTAGAGATTTTCTCAGGCTTTAATACTCTCATAAGGATGAGGCACAAGAGTCCCTCAGCCAGTGGCCCCCTCTTCAGAGTACTTAGATAGTAAGTTCAGCCCCGAAAAAAATAGAGACAGAGAGAGAGAGAGAGAGAGAGAGAGAGAGAGAGAAAAGAGAATGAGAGAGAATGAGCAAATGAGCAGGGGAGGCATAGAGAGAGAGAGAGGGAGACAGAATCCCAAGCAGGCTCTGCACCATCAGCACAGAGCCCCATGCGGGGCTCGAACTCGTGAACCCGAAGATCATGACCTGAGCCCAAGTCAAGAGTTGGATACTTAACCGACTGAACCACCCAGGCATCCCTGGAGTACTAATGACCCATCATTTAAAATGCTCTGTGAATTAAATCATCATTCTCTTTTCAAATAAAAAATAAATTTTTTTTTAAAAAGTCATCCCTCAGAAAAAACAAAAAACAAAAAAACCCAGTACCCAAAGCTTCGGGGAAAATGGCCCTAAGTCTAGCCCACCTTTGGTTCTGTGTCCCTTCACTTCCTAAGACTATCCCCTGATCAGACTCATAGGGTATCTACTCCCAACCAGGTAGAGTAGGGCTACCTCAGCCTTGGATGAATCCTTCCTGCAAGGTGCTCGTTGGAGAACCTCAAGTCAGAGAACAGATGCTTCTCGAGCTTTCAGGAACAGGTTTAATGGCAAGTTTGGTACCTGCCTACTAATAACTGTTGCACACACGGCCCAATTCAGATCCAGACTCTCCTCAGAGCATACTACTTGGCAGCAAAGTTGTGGGACAGAAAGACATTTCACTGCTCCCCACCTCCACCTGCTGGAACCCACTAAGTAAAACCGAAGAATCTGATTTTTGTTGAAGCACCAAGCAGGCTTGGGTCAGTTCAAAACATGGCCCTCCAGGGAGGGCCTTGGCTCATATCCGCCTCCTCCAGGGAGCCTTCCCTGGCCATTTTTGAGGTTAGAAATTCTCCCAGTAACTTTTGGCTGTGCTTACAAGAGACACTCGCACACCTGGAAACACTGTGTTAAATGTAATGCTAGGGCCAATTTTCAGGCAGGACACACAAATAGGGCCAGTTGTCCTGGCTGTATGTTACTGGTATCTGTTCAGTTTGATTGATGCCTCTCCCCTTTGTTAAACACATACAGCATCATACCTGCTAAAGCTATGTCAGCCTGGCATTCTCAGACACAGTGTAAGCAACTTAAGAAACCACACCTCTTACTTCTCTTAGCTTCTGGCACCTGTCGCAGCCCGGGCCCCAGAGTAGTTGGTAAGTAAACAGTCATGTGTAAACTGACTGGTTTGTGGCCAAGAAATTTCTCACTCAAAGCCTATATCCCCACTGCAAGATCTAAGTATTCATGGGAAACACCCCATTTCTATGCATCCCTCTCCCTCCTCTCTCTCTCTCTCTCTCTCTCTTTCTCTCTCTCTCTCACACACACACACACACACACACACACACACACACACACACAATCTTTTAGTTTTGCGGAGATAAACTCTTGGTTTTAACTTCACCTTATTTCTCCTGGCTTCTTCAAGCGCCTTTATAATGAAACAGTATTTTCTATGAACTAGTGGCTATAAGAGAGGAGAGCCAAGCAGGGGACGTGGAGCCTAAGAGTTAATGAGCAAATGTGAAGTGTATCCATCTTCATTGCAGATCCTATTTTGACATAAGGCAGAGAGTGACACTCGTTTCTATCCTCCCCAGGAAATCACTACCACCTCATTTCCGTCCTGCTACAAATCTGCCACACATCAAGAAGGAAATCCAGCTGGGATGAAACTAGGTAAGAGTGTACTGACAGGTAAAGAGCAGGAGTTCTTTATGTTTAACAAAAGGGAATCAAGCTCAACGTGTGTTCCCGAACCTTCTTTCCATCTCTGGTCTGCGGGTTTCTTGGCCCTACCATGTAGAGATTCTTCAGCCCACATTCTCTTTGCCTGGAGGGCCTGGCAGAGAGCACAAGAATCTGTCTCTGCTGAGCAGCCCCTCTGTGAAGGGGCAATGCTGCATAAAATCCAATTTTCCGTTAATAAGGACAGGCTTAAAATTCTCATGCACGGCCAAACTGCTTATTAATCTGCTCCCATCAGATGGAGGGAGGCAGAGATATATAAGAACACTGGCATCATCTTTGAGAGGCTATGGCTTAACGAAAAAGAGGTAAAACCTAAACTCTCTAAACCTGCCATAATTTAGACACATGAAACAATGCCAGTGTTGCTGAGGGACCCATGTTCCTTTACGGTAAGCCCCCAACAAGACAGGCGTGTTCACCGTAATCCGAGGAACACTCCTGGACTCTCAGGCAGGGAGAGGCAGAGATCAAAGATCCTCTTACATCTACAACAGATAACGGTTAGATAACACAGGTTCAGGAAGGAGTCCTGGGAATGGAACTCACAGGAGAGAGAACTCCATGCCAACCGGAGGTTGGAGCAAGGGGAGAGGAGTCAGGGACAGTTCCCTCGGGGCTGTTCCTCCAGCAGAGGGCAAGTGCACACCAGTCCGCAGGAAGTGTCATGTGTAGGAAACATCAAGGCAACCTTAGGAAACGGCAGACAATCCTGTTACTTAGCAGCAAAGGGTGACCACAAGGATCTGACGTGCTGAAACCAGGTAGGGTCAGTGGACAATTGGGCCTGAATGTCAGCTACAAAGTCTGTACTTTTTACTGTAAGGAATGGAGAGCCACGAATGGGTTCTGAGTAACATTAGGAGATACACATCCCGGACATGAACTCCAGGGATGCACACATCTTGGGGCCTGGGGGAGGTAAGGTAAAGGGAGGTGCAGGGTGGGCAAAGCAGGAAAATCACAAGGTTCCTGAAAGAGGCCACAGAAGACCCGAATCCCTTCAGTGACCGTCCACTGCCTTCTGAATAAAGTCCGGACTCCACACATGGTGCCCAGTGACCTTCATGGTCAGCCTCTATCTTATGCCATCCTCCTCCCCACACCCAGCCTCCCAGCCAAGCTGACTGACTCTCGCTCTCTCATCTCATCCAAGTGCATGCTACGCCTTCACCCACCTTCCCCACTGGCTCCCAGCACCCCAGCTGGAACTGCCGTGAGTCCAGGTCACATGCATGTCCCACAGAGATCTGTGTCACATTCCTCACCACCGCATCATCACCTTGCCCCAAATCTGGAGCCCAGTCAGGAGAGAGACTGAGCCCGGAATGTCCTGGCTTCCCCGCACCCACCACATCCCCGGGAAGCCTCTTACACAAGGAATATTTGTTAAGTGAATCAAAACAGAGCTTGTTGTGGTTTAAGTATTGAAATATAGAGGCACTAAAAATTAAGCCGAACCTGAAGATCTGTATAGGCAAAACTTGAGTAGCTAAAAACTGTCTCTGTACTTTACAACAGTACCTCTTTTCTCTGCACCAAGACTTAACTGATCAAGCTGCCCTTCTCTAATCATGTCTTTTCTTCCTAACCCTTCTGACAGGCACTGAAAATCCCTAACTCTTCTTCTGAAAGAACTCCTTATCTACAAGGATACCCCAGTTTCAGAACCTACTTTAGAAAAGAGCATCCTCAGGAAAGAAGGAGGAATTGATCACATGTAAAATTTTTTGCATTAAGTTAAGCTTTTGAGCTCTCTCTTCAGTAACAGTCCCCTTCTGGATTTAAATGCTTCTCTACAGAACATAATCTGCTTGCCAGATAAGGGAATCAGCAAATCTCAACTCTGAAACAAGGTTGTTTTCCACAGAAGGAAAAAAAATAACAAGCCCACCAACACATACTGGGCATACGTTCCGCACCAGGCACACACATGCTGGGCATTTTCTGTCCAGCATCTCTTTCCCCACAACCTCCCCTTCCCATGTTCCAGGTAATAAAACTAAGGCTCAGAGCAAGTCAAGGAGTTTCCAAAATGCTGTAAACTGCATTGTGAACTCCAGTCCGACCAACTCCAAGCCTGTGCTCTTTCCGTTATGCTACCAGAACCAAAACTGATAAAAGAGGAAAAAATCATCACAGTATAACCTGACATAGAGCTTCATTTGTTATCAGTTGGATTCAGACCCTGTCCAGAAGCAAGTTTCCTACATCAGGCAAGGAACATGGGCATGAAAAAGTTTCCTTTATCTCTTGGGACCACCCGCAAGAAACCCAGCACAAAGACGAAGACAAGGGGACCACCAAACACCAAGACAGAGAATGGCCAGGACTGGAAAGGCACCAGGCGGGACCCATCCCTGGCCACCCATGGGCTCCCAGCACACAAATGCTCCAGGATGCCAGTGGTGCCTGCAGGGAGGGGCGCTTCTAAGCTCAGAAGAGCAGACATTGCAAAGGATGCAAATGTCTCAGCATACAGGACAGCTTCACCCACACAAGCTCTAACACCACATCTGGTGTCTCAGCAAGTGTGATCGGCTTTATACCAGGCCCCACGGCATTCCTGATTTGGGATATAATCCTCCAAACTCTAACATCACCAAAAACTGGAGGGCCGTGGTCAGGCCCAGATCCCCTTCACTGTCCTAAATGAAGCTTTGCCTGGAGTCAGCATCTCCCCAGGCCCTCCTTCCCTTCTCCAGTCCTGGTGAGCCCCTCTGGAACAACATCACTACTGATGACCGTCCCAAATCCTACCATTCTGTGGAGCGCAGCTGTGCAGCAACTTCCTCCTCCCCGAAGCAGTTTCTGATCGCCTGGGCCACGGTGGTCTCTCCCTGCTCTGACTATAAACACGGGCCCACTTAGCATTTACCTACATGTCTATCCAGATGCAGTTAGTTCTGATGCATTTTACTCCAATGTCACAACCTGGCACAGTTAAATTCAACAAAATACTCACCCCTTCTATGCCAGGCACTGAAGAGACAAGGAGGATTAAATCCCACTCTGCCCTCGTGGGACTCACAGTCTAGTGAAGGAATGAGTAATATAAGATACAACTGTCCAAACATATTTATCATTACAGGGCAGAAGAGACAATCCAGAGCATTCTATCACATCACCCTATCCATGTGCTTCATATCATTCAGCTCAATCTGTGGCTGTTACATTTGTCCATTTACTTACCGTTGATCTGTCCCCAGTAAGAGACAACGGGACAGGAACCTTGTCTGTCTGGCTCACTACTGTGTCAACACTCAATTCAGACTTGGGCACAGAAACACACTCGTTCAAAGCAGTATGTGTGGCAGTGAAGGGTCAGGAATGATGAGCACGAAGCCCAACTTAGAGGTGCAGGCACTGCTTCCGTGACAGCGAGACAACTGGGCTCGAACGTGAAGAGCGAGTAAGGACCAGACAGGGAAAGGGGGAGACACAATCCAGAAGAGGAAACAGGATGCGCAAAGGGCAAATCAGAAACGACAAAGACGGTGCAGGGAGAGCCCCTAACTATATTGCCGCAGATGCAGACAGGTTACTCTCAAAGACATGTCAGTGCCTGGAGGCATTTGTGATGGTCATGATTTGGGTCAGCGGTGGCTGCTGCCAAACACAGGGGGGGGCTGCTAAACACCCTCAATGTACAGAACACCTCCCCCACAACAAAGAATTATCTGGTCTAAAATGTCAGTAGTGCTGACTTTAGCAACCCTAACATTGAAGGGATGGACTGGTCAGAACATTTAAAGCTTTTTTCTGAAGTTCACAATTCCTACGCTCACCAAATACTTTTTGATTAAAATTAGGAGCAGGGTGGGACACCTGGGTGGCTCAGTGGGTTAAGCAGCAGACTTCAGCTCAGGTCAGGACCTCACAGCTCGTCAGTTCGAGCCCTGCATCGGGCTCTGTGCTGACAGCTCAGAGCCTGGAGCCTGCTGCAGATTCTGTCTGCCTATCTGTCTCTCTTTCTCTCTCTCTCTCCCTCCCTCCCTTTCTCTCTCTCTCTGCCCCTTCCCTGCTCATGCTCTCTCAAAAATAAGTAAGTATTTTTAAAAAAATTTTTAAATGAATTAGGAGCAGAGTAGCATTTGCTTACCACCTCCCATAACCTCAAGGAAAGGAAATGTTCAGCAAGGGGTATCTAGAACCTATCAGGCCTCTCTATTAGCTGAAGTAAGGCTTTCAGCAGATATCCGTGCACTCCCTAGTGCTACATTTGGCCTCCAGGTCTGCTTTATGATCTTCACCAAGGACACGCTATCAATTCCCCTCATCTGTTGATTATCTACCAGGACTCTTCATTTTCCCTCTAAATTCTAGGACTCCGGACTACCCATCCCATTTTCAGGGGATGAGACACAGGAAGAGGACAATGAGAGGTGCTCAATAGCACCAGATAAATGGACGGATGGTCAGATAGAGGAATGGACACATTTTTCCGAGTGGAAAAAGACAAGAGTCCTTGGAGCTCCAAGGGCATGTATCTGTGCCTTGTGCACTTTTCTAAGAAGGCAGGGCTGTGCTGAAAGTTGACACCCCACGCCTCCCGTGCCCTGTTATGCATGGGTGGCGGGGGGGGGGGGGGGGGGGGGGGGGGGGGGGGGAGTCTGTCATGGAGAATGCTTGGCAAAGGTCATCTCCCTGGGACTCTACGGCCTTGGCAGGGAGTCAAGCAGCTGGACTTGAAGGAGTGGCAAGGGGAGCTGGGAAGTCAGCGAAGACAAAGCCCCTTTGTCTGGAAGTGGCGCACACAGCAGGACTGAGCCTGCTTCCCTGACAATGAAATCTGCAGTAGCTCCAGAACGTGCTGGGGCCTGACCCTCTTCTCTGCTGCTCACACTGCCTCGCGATCACTTTTCAAGAGCTCAAAGTCTCTTAAGTCTACAATGGGTTTATTTTTGCCCCGGGCAAACAATTCAGTATTGTCTGAAATATCTCGGAATTGTAACTCTAAGAGGGGGGAAAAAGAGAGAGAGAGAGAGAGAGAGAGAGAACCATTTCTTTCTGTTATAAAAGATCCAATAGTGGAAAATTTCTAAAGAGAAGATCTTAAACAGTCCCAAGAGCCATCACCTGCTACATCTCAAACTCCACCAGGACAAAAGTTCCCCAGACTTCCTCATCTCTGAAGCGGGCATGCACCATCCACCTTACCGTCTAATATCCTAAAAGGCCTTTTTTTTTTTTTTTTTTGAGAGAGAGAGAGAGAGAGAGAGAGAGAGAGAGAGAGAGAGAACACACAAGTGAGCATGTGCAGAGGGAAAGAGAATCTTAAGCTGGCTCCATGCGGACGCCAACACGGGGCTCTATCTCACAACTGTCAGAGCTTGACCTAGGCTGAAATCAAGAGTCGGACCCTTAACAGACTGAGCCCTAAAAGGGCTCTGTTTAAATCAGAAACATTTACAACTGGATGCAATGAACAAAAACTCAATTTATATCCAACTTTTTATGGAAACTTCTGGTGAGTAAAACAGCAAAAGCCAGGAATGGCGCCCCACATGAGGCAGGACATTCTTCCCATCCCAGAAAAACATGGGCCTTCCATCTAAAAGAGTGGCTCCATACAGAGCCAGAGCTGGAAAGAAGGGACAGATGACCCTAGAAAATTAAAATGGAAATTGAAGTAAATTGTTACAATTCTAAGCAAGACCTGCAACTCTACAGTAGAAAACCATCAGCACAGGCAGTACCCAGTTTGGAAATGAATTGTCTTCCAAAAGCTCATTTCTAAGTCGGGTGTTCGGAACTTGGAATACATTATTTTATGTCCCAAGCCAGCCCGCAAATGCTGATGGAACTTCAAATACATCTGGCACATCACACACGGGGGGGGGGGGGGGAGGAACAATGCTTTTATATCACTTTAAAATCTATCAAAATTCTTAGAAAAACAAAGATATAGCTCATCACTAGCCAAATACAAAAGTAATGCAAAATACTGAAACCAGGTTTGAAAATTGAGAAACTTTATCATTTAGCCACTAAGTACCTTCTTTAATCCTCCAAATAAAGTGCCAGCCTCCAGGTCAAACTGTCGGTCCAGTTCTTCTTCATGTTCTGACAAGAAAAACAATGTTTCATTAGTCACAAATCTAAGTAAAACCAGGTTGGTTTAACAGGAGAGGCACGAAGAGAGACTGGACTATGTCCTGGAAAAGCTGCCAGTGGACTGAGCTACAGGCGTGGAAACAGGTCCCACACCTTGACCTGCCACTCCAGCTTCCCGTGACTTAAGTTCTTGAAAATACATAGTGGGGCTGACAGAAATGTCCCCTTCGACTTGTAATAAGGGTCACAAATGCAGAGGAATCAAGAGAGAAAGCTTCCAGCATCAGGAACCAAGCGAGGAAATTAGCACAAATGCCTTACTTGTTTAGTTGGTGAAAAGTTATCTTAAACAGATCATGCCACAAAATGATGATCACAGCTCCATGATATGTACGTAATACTAACAAGATTATAAAATGGAATCCTACAACTGTAATAAATATAAGCATACAATTGGTTTAAAACAAAAAGTATAACAAAATATTCATTCAAATACTTCTTAAGGGCCAGGCCCACGTTTGATATATCAGGAATGAAACAAAACAAGACTGGCACGGCCTTTGCCCTCCTGGGGCTCATGGTACCCCCAGGAAAGAGAGATGAACCAAAAATAATAAATTACAATAGTGCTGATGAAGACCATGTAAGGAAGTAAGAATGTTAAGGTGTCTGTGTGATGTCCAGCAGGAGCTCAAGCGTACCCTAAGTTGGAGATGAAGACTGAAGAGTCCTCAGCATAAGGGAGATGAAGCCAACAGAATGGCTGAGATTGCCCCAAATTCACAGAGTGCAGACAAGGGAAAGCCAATGCTTAGGAGACCACATCCTACAAGAACCACAGAAGAACCAAAAAGGAACTACCCAGAAAGATTACAGGAAAACCAGGGCTGTAGTCATTAAAAAAATATTCACGAAATTATGCTGGTTTCACAGGAGGATAGAGGGGCAGATTCACACACACTAGAGACAAACAGCAGCCCGAGCCTCCGACCACAGGCAACACTGCTTCTAGGAACAACAGAAAAAGGAGGGGTGGTAAGCACTGGCCCAGAGTGCCACATGGCACAACTCCAGGACACCTTCACACTGCATGGTCCAAGTGGTGCTGGGGAGATGTGGGATTGCAGCAGGGCTCTGGTCCCTTCTGTTACAGCTGTACACACGACACGGTGTGTGTGTGCGTGCGCGCGCAGCCCACAAACAGCACAATACTGCAATCCAACAAAGAAGTAATAGGAACCTCCTAAAATTTATTAACACGGGAAGTGTAGAAAACCTCTCAGCCTCTGGCCTCTTCTGTTTTGGCTTCACTTACATACAAGGAGCAACCTCCAGAAATATCAGAATCGTGCAGAATTGAAACAAAGCAGAAACCTGCTTTTTTTTTTTTTTTTTTTCTTTTAAGAGTACACGCACAAGTAGTGAAAAATTTACAGGCAAAGCACCAGACTTCCTGAAACTGGAACAGAGCTCCCTCTAGTGGGAAAAAGGAATCCTACAAACGTAGGAGAAAAAGGAAATCCTGTCCCCGCTGACCAACCGAAATACTATGAGACACCATCTTAAGAATTATAAAAAGATGAAATTATTTTTCATATATATTTTTTCAACATGGAATCAGTATTAAACAATTATGAATGAGTCATTTTATATTCCTTTTTCTTACTAATTCTTCAAAGTCCAATATACATGTTATCCTTATAGCACATCTCAATTTGAAGTGATCACATTTTGATTATTTGTATGGCTAATGGCTACAGTATTGGACAGCACAGCTCTCCACCAAAACTCCTCTCTCAGGTTTAGAGAATTTCTACGATTCACCCTCGTCTGATTTCTTGACACAAACAAAAAACAACATACATTCGCAACCCCTTTGGAAATCACTGCCTCCAGACTGTCTTAAGTTAGTTGACAACGCACTGCTATGGAACTTGGTTGATGGAGGAGAATGGCAGCTCGGAACATGTAGCAGGAAATCCTTCCTGAAGAGCTTTCACCCCTCTCCGATGAGACCCTCCAAGTAGGGTTCCCATATTCCCATACTCGGGGTAAGAGATTTCATCATACCTCACACACACTCAAGCAAAAGGACCCTGCAAATGGAGAGAAGCCATCTCTGCCTGAGCAATGCCCTCCAAACCATACGGGCCAGACTGCTGGGCAGAGCCAGCTCTTTCTTCGAGGTGCCCTGGTTCTATTTTCCAAAATTCTGTGCTCCACAAAACTGCCTCAGAGCATAGAAATGAAGCAATTTCTGCTGATGAGCCCTCATTACTAAATCAGCTGTTGACTCTCCCCACTCCAACCACCACCCAACAAGAGGATACATCAAAGCCCCATTCTACCTACTGAGTGAGAGGATTTGCATTTTAATCGATGCCAATGAGCTGTGGTGGTAAACCATTTACTTAAAAGCACTAACTAACCTACCCCTTTCACCCTCAACATTTTGATAGGAAACCATTTCTGGGGTGGGGTGGGGATAATTAGAGGGCAATAATCAGGAAGAGGGGGAAACACACACACACACACACACACACACACACACACACCCTCGTCTGACACCAGACACTGCCAGGGACCAGCACACCCAATCATGGCATAACATGTCCTGCTGTTTCTATGCATTTGAAAAATTCCAATCAGCTCCTACTGATTCTTTATTTCTCTAGGAAGCCGCTGGGTACAGCAGACTGTGGAAGTAAATGAGTGGAGAAAGGGAGCAGAAAAGATGGGCTTCTCAAGATAAGAGAACTTAATGGTAAGCACCTCTCGAACATTCATATAAACCATATAGAAGGATGGCAAAGCGCTGGTTTTTCCATGCCAACTCTTAAGAGGGTGCTCCTCTCCTCCCTTCTCCCAATTTCCACTGAGGGAATGAAAAGTTCATTTGGAAATAGCCCACGCAAAAGCAAATCAAATATGGAAATAGGATGCAAAGCAACATACAACATGAATGGCCTTCAAATCTAATAGGACTGCTCATCTGCTACTCACCTGAAAGAAGCCAGGCCACCAGGGGCGCGATTTGCTTGGGAATCCTTAGGGCTCCCTAGAGAGGAGGAAGCAGCCTGGGACTGAAATGGAAACACTCCAGCAAAAAGGAAGCAATAAGCTCATACATGATCTCTTAATGTTTGACAGAACAGGGAGAACAGGGAGCACTGGCTGGAGGAGTGAGGAGCTGTGGAGTCGAACACTAAGGGTTGCCTTCAAATGCCCTCCAGCCCAGGCCCGTCTCGAGTCACTGTACGAAGTTTACTGCAGGTGTTCAGAAAGTAGACTCTCTGGAAGCCAACACTCCCCTCCTTTGAGGAGCAGCATCCACAACGGAGGAGAAGGCCAAGCAAGCCTGAGAGGAAGGGATAGGCCAGGAAGCTTGGATTCCAAGCAGGAAGGCAGGAACTCAAATGTTTCCTATGACCTTGGCCACAGGTGACAGGGGAAACAGGGTCGACTCTACCATGAAGCATTACCAAACAGAGCTCTCGGAGGCTGAGCTGTGACACAACACTACTGATGCTGGCCATCAAGACAGACTGTCCAGTCCCTGGCTCCTGCAGGGGCTATGCATTTGGGTCCTTCCCCTAAAGACCTAATAACTCAAGGGTCCCCGGTGGCCCCTTCCACGGTTACAAGGGCAAGGCCACCTGTTCAAAGACAGGACCAGTGGTAGCCCCCATTTCTCCTCCCTCAACTAGGCTTTCCAGAGTTGCCAGTCATTTTGCAACCAAATTCCTCTAGTCACAAAAGCAGGGAGGATAAATTTACCTCCTGATTACAAAGCCCATCCCTCATGAGAGGTTAGTGTGTTGTATGAACATGAAAAAGCATCTGTAAATGTACAGCTATATCCTCTCCTTATAAAGGGAGACTAGTAGTAAGTGATAAGCATAGGTGAGTTTGAATAAACAAAAGGTAGAAGGTGAAAATGCTCAACTACAGCTGTATCTCACTTTAAGGGCACCTACTATATAAACAAAGAAATTGGACGTGGCAACTCAGATAAAGCATTTGTCACATGTTTGCTTAAATATCAGGGCTTCCTGGTGCTACGGAGTTTATCTGCAGAAACATTAACCTCTGCTCACTGAAGATTTTTAAAAACAAAAATTAAGTGTCTGTGAAATGGAAATACAAACTTATGGAAATTACCACTCTGTTTATAAAAATGTCCCTAATATCCAACTTTTCAGGAAGAGAGCACAGCACAACAGCTGAGCCTGGGCTCTGTAAGCCAAAAGGATCCAGGGTAGTACACTGTTCATTACAGAGTCACCGTCACAGGAAAAAAAATGCTAGAATTTATAAATGAACCCAAGAGATTGTATTTTGAGAAAGCAAACAAATATACCGAATAGACAAAACCTTTGGTAAATTCTCTAAAACAGAAAAAAAAAAAAAAGAGAGAGACATGTAGGTTTCAAAACATTGTATGACCTACAACTGGAGATTAAAACATTTGAAAATTTCAGTGAAATGGGAAAAAGGGGCACCTTGCTGGCTCAGGAGGCGTAGAACACGACTCTTGATCTCAGGGTTGTGAGTTTAAGCCCTAAGTTGGGTATAGAGGTTACATAAAAATAAAATCTAAAATCTAATACACACACACACACATATATATATATGTGTGTGTATGTGTATATATATATATATATATATATATATATATATATATATATAAGTTACTCAGACTGACTTCAGAAAACCTAAATATAACTTGAAATAACTGAAAGATCCTGAAATTTTCAGTGGCTCTATTTCCAGAGAATCCATGCCTAGACAAACTTACAAGTGAAAAATATCAAACTTTGATGCTGATATTTTGTACACTATTTAAACAGTTCCATAACATGACAGAAAATTAAAAGCTTCCCCATTCCTTTTATAAAGTTAACAGAATGCTGATACTGAAATCTGTTTAAATAAAAAATTAAACTACAGGCCCATGAATCTCACTTAGAAATTAATTAAAAGAAAAAAACTTGGAAACAAGGCATAGATTTGAAAATACCATGGTCAAAGTAGGCTTCATGTAGGAATCCATATAAACCATAATGGAAAATGTATTACTTTAAAATATCATGTAGGGGCGCCTGGGTGGCTCAGTTGGTTGAGCATCCAACTTTGGCTCAGGTCATGATCTCACGGTTCGTGGGTTCGAGCCCCGTGTCGGGTTCTGCACTGACAGCTCAGAGCCTGGAGCCTGCTTCTGATTCTGTGTCTCCCTCTCTCTCTCTGCCCCTCCCCTGCTCATGATCTGTCTCTGTCTCTCAAAAATAAATAAGTGTTAAAAAGTAAAATAAAATTTAAAAAAAAAATAAAATATGTCAACAGCTTGAAAAGGGAAAGCTATGCAGTCATCTATATTGGTGCTTTAAAAAGGAATTCAACACATATTGCTAAAAATCTGGGGCTAGCCAGATTCATTAGCATAATTTAAAAAAAGCAAAACTCACTCAACTTTCAGTGATGCTAAAAACTATACAGATTCCCACTAAAGTTAGAATTAAAAATAAAAATAGCATTCTTTCTCAACTACTATATTGTTCTAGAAGTCCCAGCTAAGCAATAACAGAACAAAACCATTAGCATCATCTGTGGATGATATTATTTAAACACAAAAATGAGGGGAAAAAAAAATCAAAGATAAGTCTCTTAAGATAAGACTTAAAGTCTCTTAATGGAACATTAAGAGAATTCAATAAACTGCTGGAATATAACATATACAAATCAAAATAAATACCTTTAGACCTGAAATAATCAGCTACAAGTTAGAGGAAATACAATAGGAAAATTTCCCAATTATAAAAGGAAAAAAAAAAAAAGAATATGAACAGAAATTTTAGCAGGAACTATTATGAAGAAGACCAGGAAACTTTATTGAAGGGAATAGGAGACCATGAATGAATAAAGAAAAAAAATACAATATCCCTGGGTGAAAAAAATACGTAAGAATGTTAATTATTTACCAATTAATTTCTAGGCTTACTGTAATTCTAATTAAAATCCTATTAAGATTTTTTTTAGAACAGTTTCAAGTATGTATATGGAAGAATAAACCAGTAAGAATACCTAAGTGCAGAAATGAAGAATGATTAGTAACTTACTCTGTCAGATACTCAAATATTTTATAAAGCATTTTTAATCAAAACAGTACAGTAATTATGTGTGAACTGATTGAGAAATCAATGAAACAGAAAAGACATGCCCACCCCCTCAAACAATCTCGAGTATATATAAGAATTTAGCAATGACTGGGACTCCTGAGTGGCTCAGTCGGTTAAGTGCCTAATTCTTGATTTAGGCTCAGGTCATGATCTCACAGTTTGGGAGGTCAAGCCCCACCCTAGGCTCTGTGATGACAGTGCAGAACCTGCTTGGGATTCTGGGTCTCCCTCTCTCTTCCCCTCCCTGGATCAGTCGCACCCAGCACGTGCTCGCTCGCGCTCTCTCTCTCTCTCTCTCGCTCTCTCGCTCTCGCTCTCTCTCTCTCAAAAATAAACATTTAAAGAAAAAAAGAATGTAACAATGATCAAGATTGCATCATAATTCAGTACAGAGTAAATTGTGTTTGGTTATCCATTTGGGGAAAAAGTTATTTAATTTTTCTCTTCATATGATACACCAAATACGTATGAGATGGGTTAAAGAAGAAACCTCAACTTGCTGAGATACAAGAGAGACATTCTCCAAAAGAAGTATTATTGGCACAAACTTCCTAGAGAAGGGGAAATCTATCTAAAACCTTAAAAATATTCATGCAGTTTGACTCTGACTCCTCTGGAAATCCTTCTTCTGGAAATCCTTCTGAGGAAAGCGATCAGGGACAATAGAACAATACAAAAAGATTTCTTACCAAATAAGCGAGCTAAGTATTCAATTCATACAGTTGGAACATAAAAGAACAGAGCAAACCCAAAGAAACAAGAAGGAAGGAAATAATAGAAATCAATGAACTGGGGGTGCCTGGGTGGCTCAGTCAGTTAAGCATCTGACTTGGGCTCAGGCCATGGTCTCACAGTTCGTGGGTTCGAGCCCTGTGTCGGGCTCTGTGCTGACAGCTCAGAGCCTGGAGCCTGCTTTGGATTCTGTGTCTCCTTCTCTCTCTGCCCCTGCCCCACTTGCTCTCTCTCCACCTCTCCTCTCTCAGAAATAAACATTTTAAAAAATTAAAATAAAAAAAGAAATCAATGAACTAGGGGGGAAAAAAAAGGAAACAACTGAGAAATCTAACAAAGCCACAAGCTGAAAAGATTCATAAACTCTCTGGCACAAATGATCAAAGCAAAAAAGTAGGAGGAAGGGAGGGAGAGGTGGAAAGACAAGTGAAGAAGTTAGGGAGACAGTGAAGGAGCAGATGTAAAACAAAATACACAAGGAGAGAAAGGCAAACCACAGAAACAAAAAATTTTTAAATATTATGAACCACAATACACTAATCAAACTGAAAACCTACATAATTGTATAGATCCTCGGAAAGCTACAAAATGTCAAAATAGGTACAAGACATAAATTTGAACATAAACCAATAAATAAATTGAAATAGGAGTTTAAGACTTACGCTCCCAGGCAAACCATAAGAGACTCTTAAATACGGAGAACAAACTGAGGGTTGATAGGGGTGGGGGAGAGGGGAAAAGGGGTGATGGGCATGAAGGAGGGCACTTGGGATGAGCACTGGGTGTTATATGGAAACCAACTTGACAATAAACTATAAAAAGTAAAAATAAAAATAAAATAAAATAAATTAAAAGAAAAAAAGACTTCCCCTCCCAGATGACCCCCTGGCTTTCAGATTTTCAGATAATTCAACTGTTTTCATTTCAAGAATTGCATCAGACTGATAGGAAAACAATATATGGCCCTCTTTTAGGTGTAAGCATTAACAAGGCTACCACACGGCATATCTCCTCTTTCCTCATGTTAAGTGTATGCAGAGAGACATGAAAGTTTTTCTACATCTACTGAACCACAAGGGCATAAACTTAATGCAGTAGGTCTGCATTAGCCACAACACTGCCGAGCTCCAGGGGAGAAGTCACCAAGCATAGCAGATCACCACCACCCCACCCCAAGTGTTTCCATATGACTTGGAGATGCTCTACGCCTGGTAGAGTCAGGAGGAAGAAGGGGTTTTCTGTTCAGTCCCTGCTGTGAATTTACCAAAAGATTCCATTTGACGAAGGCCATTAAAATCAGTCTGCTGTCCCTAATGGCCTGGCAACCGTGCTTCCACAGACAGAGGGCCTGAACAAGATGCCTGCCCCGTGCCCAGAGAAGGCAGCCGTGCAGATGCCCACTGGTGGCATTTCACTTAACGGGTGTGAGCCTGTAAGATGTTCTAGACACTGTATTTGCTCCAGATACAGAGGTCCCAAAAAAGTTTACAGAAAAGACTATTTTCCCAGTCACCTGCTTCTATCATGTGAGTAAATAGCACTTTTTCCCAAATTAGACAGTAAGACACAGAGCCAAGAAGACTTAACACTGCACCATTAAACACACTTTGGCAAGACAGAGGGATCCGGCTTCCAGGAGCTGAACTGGCAAAAGTATTAGAGCAAGACGACACCTCTTGTGAGTAACCTGAGAAATACTTTGGCACTGACATTTAAAGGAAAAACAAAAGAAGCTTCAGGCTAGGGAGTGGTCGCTAATAAGTCAAACAGCATGACCACCTCTGGATCAGCTGAGGTGCAGAAAAGCTTTGTCTATCCACAGAAGGATTCCCTCCACCCCCGATCCCAGCAGCTCCCATGACATAGAAAGGAAACATTTTATGCCAGTGGGATACAATTTTAAAATAGAAGAGCTTCCTCTTTTAAAGCAAGGTGCTTTAGGAATTAAATTATCAACAAATAGGAGTGGCAGAATAGGATAAAATACTGGGTCTAGAGTTGGACACATCTGAGTTTAAACCCAGTTCCATTAGAACTTATTAGACATGTTACTTTGGATAAATTATATTTTTCAGCCTCTGCATCCTCATCTGGGTAAAGAAGTACAACACCCATTGTGGTAAAGAGACTCCAAAGATGACTGCCATAAATCCCATGCACGTGTGTGCTGCTCCAGCCATATGGAGGTGTAGCCTTTCCTCCCCCTGAATCTGGACTGGCGCTGTGGTTTGCTTTGACCAATAAATGAGGTAGAAGTGAACTGTACAACTTCCCGGGCTGAGCTTCAAGAGATCTGTAGCTTCTGCTTTTGTGCACTTGCAATACTCCCTCTTGAACCCAGCCGCACTGTTAGGAGAAATGTAAGCCGTGTGCAGAGCCATACAGACAGAAGCTCTGCATGCTAGCTGACAGCCACCCACTGAGGCTTTGGCCAGCCATATGAGGGAGCCACCAGATGCCTGCAGCTCCAGCTAACACACAGAGCATACCTGCCCTGCCGAGTCCAGGAGAGGTGTGTTAAAAACAGTCTCACAGACCACAAAAATGAATTCGTGTAATCCATATCATCAATAAGACAAAGAAGAAAAACCACATGATCATAGCAATAGATGCACAAGAAGAATTTGACAAAATCCAACACTCATTTAGGATTAAAAACTCTGAGCAAACTAGAAACTGAGAGGAACTTTCTCAACTGGATAAAGAACATCTACAAAAAACCTACAGTGAACATCATACTTAATGGTCAAAAAGCTTTCTCGCTAAGATCAGAAAAAAGGCAAACGTGTCCCCTTTCACCACTCCTTTTCAATATCATAATGGGAGTCCTAGCTAGTGCAATAAGAAACTAAAATATAGGTAGGTATACAAAATGGAAAGGAAGAAATAAAACGGTCTTTGTATGCAGATAATATGAATATCTATGGAGAAAATCCAAAAAATCTACAAAAAAAAAAAAAAAAAAAAAAAAAAAACCCTGGAACTAATAAGTGATTATAGCAAGGTTGCAGATACAAAGTAAATATGCAAAAGTCAGTTGCTTTCCTATAGATTAGCAACGAACAAGTGGAATTTAAAATTAAGAATACCACTTAGATTAGCACACCAAAAAAAGTGAAACAGCCATAAATCTAACAAAATACATACAAGTTATATGTTAGGAGAACTAGAAAACTCTAGTTTTCATTTCCAGAAAATGAAAATTAACAAAATAGAAAATGAAAGAAATTAAAAAACTGAAAAAAAAAAACCCAAAAAACAAAAAACAAAAGAGATATTTCATGTTCATGGATATTATAAAGATGTCAGTTCTACTCAACTTCATCTATAGAGTCAAACGATCCAAATCAAAACCCCAGGAAGTTCTCTTGTGGATAATGACAACATGATTCTATAGTTTATATGGAGAGGAAAAAGATCCAGAATAGCCAACACGATATTAAAGGAGAAGAACGAAGTCAGAGGACTAATATCACCCAAATTCAAGACTTATTTAATACTTACAGTCTATTTTTTTTACTTTTTTAATGTATATTTATTTATGAGAAAGCAAGCAAGAGAGCACAAGCAGAGAAGGGACAGAGAAAGAGGGAGACACTGAATCCTAAGCAGGCTCTGTGTTGTCAGCACAGAGCCCAACACAGGGCTCGAACACACGAACCATGAGATCATTACCCAAGCTGAAGTCAGAAGC
The DNA here is from genome assembly GCA_028646485.1 of Cryptoprocta ferox. NCBI lineage: Eukaryota > Metazoa > Chordata > Mammalia > Carnivora > Eupleridae > Cryptoprocta > Cryptoprocta ferox. Next base: position 30,968,964 of record CM053562.1, read on the forward strand.
TCAACTGACTGAGCAACCAAGCAACCCCCAAATTCAAGATTTATATAAAGCCTTAGTACTCAAGAGACTGTGGTGTTGATGAAAGAATAGACAAATAGGTAAATGGAACAAAATAGAAAACCCAGAAAAAGACCCACATAAATACAGTCAACTGACCTTTGACAAGGAGCAAAGGTACTACAACAGAGACAAGATATTCTTTCAACAAGTGCTGGAACTGAACGTCCACATGCAAAAAACCTGAATCTAGATGCAGACTTTACACTCTTCACAAAAAATAACAGAAAATGTATATTATAGATCTAAATAGAAAATACACTACTGAATCCCTAGAAGATAACATAGGAGAAAATCAAAATAACCTTGGCTGTGGGAATTACTTTTTAGATACCAAAAACACAATGCATGAAAGAAACAACTGGTAAACTGAACTTAACCAAAATTTAAAATATCTGCTCTGTAAAAGACACTGTCAAGAGAATAAGATGACAAGCCACAAACTGGAAGAAAATATTTGCAAAAGACATATTAATCAAAATACGCAAAGAACTATTAAAACTCAAAAAGAAAATAAACCCAATTAAAAAATGGGCAAGACCTGAACACCTCACCAAAGTCGACCACACATACATACATACGTGAGTGTGTGTGTGTGTGTAGGGGAATGCAAATACTTGGCCAGACATGACAAAAGAACAGTCTTCATCTACTTTAGATGATCAGTCTCTGCCACCAAGCTCGTGACTCTGGGTGGGACATATGTAGAATAGGAGAAAAGCCAATCACGGTAATACACGCCCAAATCAGTCCCAGTAATACATAAGGAGGTAGGTGTTCAGGGCAGAGCACTCTCAACTATGTTTCCCAAAACCCACCTTTACCATTTTAAATGACCTTTCAGCACACTCTCCGGCCTTCAAGATAAAGTCCAAACTCCTCAGGTACATATTCAATGTCCTTCACAGTCTCTCCCTGCTTTCTGATCTAGGCTCAACTCCTGCCACTGTCCCCTCACACTCTACACTCTGCTCCTCCTGAGGGCATTGTAGTTGCGAGACCGGGCTATGCTTCCTCACACACCAAAGACTTGTCCATTTGCCTGCAAACCCATCTCTGTCCACAGATCCTCTGACGCCTTCTCTACCTTGCTGGCTCCTGTTCTGGCTTATGACAAACCCCAGTAATCATCATCATCTAGGAAACTGTCCCTGACTACAGAAGAGACCATCTTGGTCCCTCCACATTTCTGTCTCCCATTCTTTCATAAGTAGAAGTTTTAGTGGTGCATGGCCACCGAGCTGAAGACAAACTTTCCCACCCTCTCAGCTGTGGCCATAAAACCTGGTGCTGACCAACTAGGAGCAAGCGGAAGTGACAGGGTAACTTGCCAAGCTGCCCTAAAGGATAGGAAGGTTCCCATCCCCCTTCTTAGAGGCTGGAATGCAGATTTAGTGATGATTCTTCTTCAACAAGCATACAAAAGCACTAAACACAGAAGAACAATAGGATGAACTGAGTCTGGGCCTCCAACACCTTGAGCTGCCTCTGCATATTTGAGAGCAATGATGGTGAAAGAGAAACATAAGAGGTTATGGCAGATCACCTCCACAGCCTTCAACAGCCATCGAATCAAACCTTCCTATTACAGAAGATATAGGATCCCCTTGAAGATCCAGGATTCGGGGAGGAAATTGCGTTGATTCAGGTCTTGGACTCAAAATGTCCCAGACAAGGGAAAGCAAAGTCATCCCAAGCCCATTAGACAATCTTCCTGAATATTCTATCTCTGAGTACTTTCTTTCTTGATAGACGTTCAGGAAAGTTAGGGTCTTACCTCTGGAGACTTTGTAAACTTCATAGAAAGAATACAAGTGGAAGCCTAGTGAAGCAAACAGGTAAAAAGACAGTTCCCATCGGGGCAGCATTGCTCCTTGTGATGAAGGGACTTGGCAGACACGCTGAGAGTTTCTAGGAAGAGAAACAAATAAAAAAAACATTATGCCATGGACATGACACCAGGGAACAGAATTTTAGCAAGTTCACTTGCTCTCCCGAGGACCCATCACTAGTTAAGGTCGCACTTCCTTCTGCCAGTGACCTTATGCATCCTGCATCCAACATGCACCCATATGCCTCCACATGCACATGCCCTGCCTGCCCTGGGCTGGGCAGGTCCTCCCTGTGAGCTCCCATAGCACCCCATCTGCCTCCCATCGGGGTGCACACCAAACCGCCGTATGTTCAATGCCTGACATGCCTGCCTGCCCCTGTGGGGTGGGCCTTTGGGGAGCAGGGACCATGATTCACTGAGTCCCCAGTAACCAACATGGGGTGTGGAATGTAGCAAGAAGGGACTAGTGCTCCATGAATAAATAAATGGCTTCAAATCCTTAATAGAAAAAAAAAAGTACAGAGCTCTAAAATTCGTCTAAGCCAACAGCTTTAACCTCTTCATTCTCCCCTTTAGAGGTCATCTGAAGTTGTTTATATGAATGGATGAATGAAAGCTGTCTTCCATCTTGTGTAAACTTCTTAAGGGAGGCGAATACTGTGACTCCCGTCAGCCGTGGCAGGCACTGCTAACCGCCCACCCCACAAGGTTTAGTCTCCCTTCTTACGTGTAATGGAATTTTGATTGCAATGCATGGATGCTAAGCTCAACTATATAGTGTGGCCATATGTGGGCATTTGAACACAGTCCTGGCTGCAAGGCAATGGTCATCTCCTCCTGCTGGACAAAGCGGAAACAGCCACATTGTGACAAGAGATGAAAGCCATGTTAGAAAAAGATCGAGAAGCCTCAGTCCCTAACTCCGTGTACCACCCCACCTGCAAAACTGCCCTGGACCATTTATGTCTGGACTATTACATGAAAGAGAAATGTACTTCCAGGTGTTTAAGCCGCTGCTATTCTCGATCTTTCTCTTAAGGCAGCCATGTCTACATTCTAAGTGTTATTAGAGCAGATGAAGTCCTAAAAGTCTTCAAACTAAATGATCAGATCCCAAGAAACAAAGAGTTAGTTAAATGGCTCACGCTGCTTTACTTAAGCCACTCAAATATGTCTCAGTATGAATGCCAAATTAAAATAAGAGCAAAATTTTAAGCCCCAAGCAATTACTTCTCATACAGGACAGTAATGCCAACAATCAGAATTCACAACACTCTAGTGAAGAACGTGGGGGGGGGGGAGAGGGGGGGGGAGAGAGAGAGAGAGAGAGAGAGAGAGAGAGAGAGAGAGAGAGAGAGAGAGAGAGAATTTACAGATGACAAATGTGAAACAGGATAAGGCCCCACAGTCAGAAATAACTGAGCCAGGGCTCAAATCCAGGTCTGGTGACTACTGGGCCCCCATGCCTCCCCTAAGCCACAGCTAACCCCTTCAATGCCAGTTCACAAAGTTACTTGTCTCTAGAGCTTGGCTCAAAATCTACCATGCCCAAACTCCTTTCTCCAGGCTGAGACAGAGCAGCAGAACATACACACATTGGCTTTCATACAATAGAAGGTCAGAAGGCAATGGTCCTCCAGCCAGAGTGCTCCTCCTGGTAATGACCTAAAGGTTGCTCAGGCAGTCTGGTCTCCTGCAACTGAAGGTATCCAGAAGCAGACACTGGTGCTTTCAATCCCAGTCTCGGCTCTCAACAACACCTTCTCAGGTCCCCCTATTTTCCAGAACCACTTCTAGCTTTAAACATCTCTACTCACACTTCATTTTTAAATGCCTGGCATCTCCTAGAAAACTTTAGAATTTCTTTCAGGAACTTTGTGGGAATATAGTAGTCTCCACTTTAGTGGGAAGTTAACTTTAACCTCTGGATTTTAGGAGTCTCCTTTCAAAGGATGGCCTCCTCACCTTATTAAGAAGATGTGATTAATTGGGGCCCCTGGGTGGCTCAGTTGGTTAAGTGTCCGACTTCAGCTCAGGTCATGATCTCATGATTTGTGGGTTCAAGCCCCACATTGGGCTCTGTGCTGACAGCTCAGAGTGTCTCCTTCTCCCTCTGGATTCTGTGTCTCCTTCTCCCTCTGCCCCTCCCCCACTTGTGCTCTGTCTCTCCACCTTTCAAAAATAAATAAATGTTAAAAAATATTTTGTAAGTATGTGACTAGCAAGGCCTGAACCCCTAAAAATGCTACTGAAATGTGAACATAAATAATCTTAGAGACTAAATGAAAATTCTAGAAGCCCTGCTATTTAGAAGCTTTTCAGGGATACTCTCTTCTAGGACAATTCCTCTGTATTAACAATTTAACTATTGGGAAACTAGACACACTCTGTTTTTGGTGCTCTTAGCTGTACTGTGTATGTTTTGCAGACCTACACGAAGAAACACCATCACGAGCAACAAAGTGGCAGGACTGTATCTTCACATCTAAAATTTGGGGACTGGACCAAATAGCCTCCACCTGCTAGCATGCTGGGAAATTCTGCATCAAGCAGACGTGGGGGGGGGGGGGGGAGTCCCGGCTCTGCCATTTCCTGGCTGAGGAACTTGAGTGGGTCACAACCTCTTAGATGTTTCCTCATGGAGCTGTTGAATGAATAAAATGTAACATGCTTCTCCAAGGCCTGGCACAGAATAAGGGCCCAATACATATTAGCTATGATCTGTCCAACAGGACCAGTTAGTGAATTTAATTCCTCAGAAGCCTACCTCGCCAAAACCTGGTTTTTCTTCCTGAGCTGATGAAATCTCACAGACCCTCCATGGGGCGTGGCCAAGCCCTATGCTGTTCTCACTAAGCTCTCCCTAAGGTCTCACACCTTATCCACACCCCAGCCCACCGGACAGCAAACACACCGTCCTTGGAGGCCACCCAGACAGCTTTCCACCTGGCATCTCTTCCTCACCACTACTTTGCTAATCCCCAAAGGAATCGCATGCATACTCCCTCTTGTTTCATCCCTCACAATTCCAGGAATGCCACCTCAAAAATCCTCCACACAGGCACTCGAGTGTCCTTAACAGACCTCTCCTCCCAACACCACTCTTTTTAGCTCTTGCTCACCTACCTCAAGAAAACTCCTGGGGAACCTGGGTGGCTCAGTCGGTTAAGGTCTGACTCTTGATGTCAGCTTACATCATGATCTCACATTTTGTGAGACCAAGCCCCACATCAGGCTCTGTGCTCACAGCGTGGAGCCTGCCTGGGATTCTGTCTCCCTCTCTCTCTGTCCCTCCCCTGCTCACTCACTCTCTCTCTCCCTCTCAAAATAAATAAATGTTTAAGAACAAGAAAATTCTTCTCCCCAGTGTGTTCTTCTGTATTCATTTCAGCTGTGCCCTCAGAAAGCAAATCGGAATAGATGTGTTTTAAAGGATTTAATGACCTAGCAGCATCAAAGAAAAGGCAAGTTGGACATTGGGGGATATACTTTTGAAAAATGCCCAAGCCCATGAAGGTTCCCAAACACTCTCAGAAGATTCTCATGTTTCTATTTCTCGTTCTCTAAACAAGCATGATCTTTAGGGATGGGCTATCACGATGAAATCGAAGAGGTCGTTCCCTCAAATGTGTAGGTAATGCTTCTTTTCTGTTGTTCACACATAGATCTAGTCCTGCAGCAGGATTATCAGCTAAGTGGGCATCTGCGAGACAGCCTGGAAACGGAATCACCATTTGTAAATTACTTCCGCAGGAAAAGCCAGTCTATAGCAGTATAGCCTGTGTTTAGTAAACGTCCACCTGATCAGTCTACATAAATGAGGCTGTACCATTCATACGTGAGAGCTGTGGAGGGACGCGGAGACGTGTGACGGGAAAGGGATGCGTCTGAGAACAGTTCCACCTTATCGGGAATATCGGTCAGGACTATGAAGAAGTAGAAGCGTAGCTAGTGGAGGTGAAGGGAGAGCAGAAGCCAAGTGGCGGAGGGCCTTAAACATAAAGGATTACACATGTGGATTCGATCTGCTGAAGAAACCTCAGGCTTGTGAGCCAGTACACGGAACCATTTGAGTGAAGCTTCAGGAAGAAGCCCTTTGACACTGTGGTAGTCTAGAGGCAGGGAGGCAGCGATTCAGGAGGAAGTACAGAGAAAGTGCTAGAACCGAGCAACACAAAGAAAAATTAAGTCATACCTGGCTTGAAACTAGTCCAGGAGGTGGAAGGATTAATGAAGAGGAAAACTAAGAACAGAGAACAGCAACTCCAAAGCTGGGAGACCAGAGTATCTCAGCGCTAAGTACTATTGAAGAGAGGAAGATATTGGAGGAAAACGAAGACAAAGAGATAGAAAGTCCATTTAATATCAGATGTTGGAAGGAAATCATTGCAGGTTTCTCTGGGATCAAAGGGAAAGAAGTCAGACTGGAGTAACAAGGAACTTTACCTACATATTGGGGTGCAAGAATCCCTGAGGCTGAGCATTTCAAAAAAGTATTTCTGGGGATGATAGGACTCAAGAGGCCCACAGAATAAAATCTTAGCTGTAAAAAGGCAAGAATTCCTCAGCTAACAGAGTTTTTTCTATACCGAAGTAACTTGCATTTGCATTTACTTTGTAATTTAACACTCCACCTGTTTTCAAAGATACCATCTATGCTAAGCTTCACCAGGAGGGCTAACTGTTAGCTCTTTTTCAGGAATCAGAATCCTGCTCTGGAAAAGGCAGCGAGCGATCTGCCCAAGCACACAGAAGAGCCAGTGATGAGCAAAAACGAGAACCCAACTTCCCAGCTCCACTCTTTTACAGGCAGAAATCCTATTCCTTAATCTTGGCAGAGAAGCATAGCTCATGATGCCAAACCTCAAAGTGTGCATAAACATACCTTGTGTAAGATGCTTTGCCCCAGCAATTTCCAGCACCACTTCAAATGTACCTTTATTTTTGATGCATGCAACAAATGGATTTGACAACCACTTCCATCTTAATGTTTTCTGCTCCTCAGTATTGATACCTAACACTGAATGAGCTATAACCACATATCCACCCACAGGCACCAGAGGACTTTAAAACAGCACTCTTAGCATTGAGCTAACAATCCTTAGATACCAGCCACCATGATCACTTCTACCAACTAACTGTTGCTCAATGTCCTAAAACTGAAATCTTCCTCTAGTGACTTTTCTTATAGTTTAGTAACAGCTGTACTATAATAAGTGCTATTGACCGGTTATCTATGCTGAGAAAGCACTTTACAAGTATTAGTTAATCTTCACAACAACTTTTTGAGGTTGGTACTTCTGGTACCTTCATTTAACACAAGAAAACTAAACCAAAGCACAGAAAGGTCAAGAAACTTGCCCCAGATCACACAGCTAGTAAGCAGCAGAGCTTAGCTTCATACCCACCAAGTCTACCTCCAGAGCCTTCCATCAGCCACCTCCTTATTCTTACAGAGTGCACCAGATTCATTTTTTCAATGTCTATGATGAAATCAATCTGTCAGGAAAGCTAGAAGGTAATACAACCTACACACAAGCAAAGGAAAATTTTAAAGTTACGTGTAATTTAGATACTCCCTTTAGGAAGAAAAGAAAATTTCTAAGTCAATTAGATGTAATCAAAATACACCCGAAACATCTAACTCATGCTTTCCTTAAGAGACTGACTAAAGACGACAAACTATACCAAACCAATTTACTCAGAAATAAGGGGAAATCAGCAGTTACATAGAGTTAAGGGTCAAACAAAATTGAAATCATTCTAAATTTAGGAACAAATGAGCACTCTGGAAATCACAAAGTAGTAAAAGGAAAAAGAGCACGTGCACACTGAAATGACAATGGCTTTGAAGAAAATGAAATAGTAGAGCAATATTCTAGCAAATTGGGAAGAACTGTTATGAGACTTGCTCTTTTCTAGGGTCCAATTTGATGAAACAAACTTATTTTGCAGAATATAAATTCCAGGACTCTCACCAGGAAACCAAATCCAGACACACTGTGTCCTCTCAAATCAGTCTTCCCCAAACCCTACATAAGAGCCTTACAAAGCGTCCTATTCCTTTACTCGTGTAATGTGAAAAAAACACTTCTCCAAACCCAGAAAAGCTTCACTAACACAGAGGGATGATTAGGTGGGTTGGAGGAGGTCTGCTGGACTGGACAGAACGTCTAATCACAGAATATTTTTAAATACATACACGACTTCCAAATATGCACCAAAACCTCATGTATCAGTTCTGTGTCACTGCCCAATAAACACATAGTGGCTTAAAACGACAAAGATCCACTTTCTTCATGATTCTATGGGATGGCGATCCAGGCCATTCTGCCGATCTTACCTGGCACCACTCACATGACTAAGTCACCACAGAGCCCAACAGGGACTGGAGGGGCCAAGATGATCTCACCTGAGTCTACTGAACAAGTGGCTACCTGATCCAGTAGGCCTGACCCTTCGCAGCATGGTGGCTTCAGAACAGAGGCAAGAGGGGCAAGGTCTCTTAAGGTCCAAGGCTCCAGAATTCACAGAACCTTTTTTTGGTCAAAAGATCAGTCCAGATTCAAGCAGGAAGAGAGGAGGGACTCCATCTCATTACAAGAGCACAGCAATGACAACTTAAAAGGGGGCAGGGACACGGCCTACCATTTCAGTACGTCAGAGTTACTAATACATCAATTCTGGAAAGTTAGTGGGAAAACTATATAGTTCACAAGGGAGCTTTAGTACATGTCACAAAAGGTTGATATTTGTATACAAAGTGAAAAAATAATTATGTTCCCCAGATCAGAATTTCAAAACCAGTAGGGCCCCTACTGCCAGCTGGTCTCATCTCTGGTCTGGGAATTCCTTTTACAATAACCTACCTGACCATTTCCCATAACATCGCGAGACAGGGAAACGTTTTCTAAGAGGTTCTGATTATTATCCTGCTGTTTCCTGAAACTAAGGCAAAACCCATCCCTTCCATTTAAAAAAAAAACAACAACAACAACAACAACCTTCTGCCACTTAGTCTGATTGTACCTTCTGGAACTAAAGGCATGGAGGCAGGGTCACACGAGGATTTAGAGATGGCTCTGGAGTCAGAACGCCAAAAGTCCAAATCCCAGCTTTGCTACTTTCTAGCTGTATGCCCTAGGCCAAGTTCCTAACTTCTCTACACCTCAATTTCCTGGTCTATAAACAGGGATAACAGCACCCCTCAGAGGGCTACTGTGAGGATTAAATGAATTTACAAAGTGATAAACAGTGTCTTGGGCATAGTAAGTTCTAAAATGCTATTCTTCTTGTTTTTAATATTATTGCTCTTATACTAAAAAGGCTTAATTATTCTAATAATATTCCTTTGACTCTTTAAAGACAATGTCACACACCACATCCCAAACCCTCTTCCAAGACAAACATCCATGATTCCTTCAACCATTTTCTTCAGCGACTTGGTTCCTAGACCCTTTACTATTCAGTCAATTGTCTCTTTATAGTATGGGTACCTAGACCTGAACTTAAAACTCCAGACATGACACAGAGAGTAGGACAAGACCATCACTTCTATTCATCCAGAAACTATACTTCAAATAATGAAATCTTAGCAGACGCATTTCTTCATTCAACACATATCAGTGAGCTCCTATTGAGATTCAGGGACTGTGCTATTTGTGAAGACAAAATATTAAAACCCATCTGTGAGATCCCCCCGAATAGGGCTCTCCCAGAAATGCCCATGTGCTAATCCCTGGAACCTGTAAATATAGTTCCTTACAGAGCAAAGGGATTTTGCAAAGGTCATTAAGGACATTATCCCTGATTATCCACACAGACCCAATGCAGTCACAAGGGTCCTTCTGGGAGCATCAGAAGAGACCACAAGCAAAGCAACAATAGCGAGTCTCCCCTTGAGCCTCCAGAAAGAATGCAGCCTGGCCCAGCTATTTTGGACTTCTGACCTTCAGAATTGCAACATAATAAACTTGGGTTGTTTTAAGCCACTAAATTTGTAGTAATTTGTTACAGAAACAATAGGAAACTAACATACCACACCTGCCACTCGGGAGAAAAGTATCTAACTAAAAGAATTTACATTTAAAAAAAAAAAATCAGAATTTTTTTTTTAAGTAAGCTTCCTGCACAGTGCAGAGCCCAGTGTGGGGCTTGAGATGAAGGCCTGAGCAGAGATCAAGTGTCTGACAGACGCCTGACCAACTGAGCCACCCAGGCACCCCAAAAATCAAAATATTTTTAATCTGCTATAAATTTAAATTGCAAGAGAATTAAACCTAAAATAAAATGTTGCATTCAGTTCTCACCTTGGCCTTTTTTTGGCTTCACCTCACACTGATACCAGTCTTAATATCAAACAGAGCTCTAAGTCCTTTTATATGAACTGCCAGTAAGCCAGACCTCTGCTGCTAAAGACTGCCAAAAAGGAGTCACTTTTATAAGTCCCTCATTCACAAAAGCTACTGATGTAATATTACATTGTCTCCACTGAAAATTCTCACCTATTTTGAGTTTTAATCACCAAGAATCATGCCAACTACATCTTACATTCCCCAGATTAGGGGCATCTTCAGATGAACCAAATTTTTTATGATGTATTATTGTAAGTAAACTTTGTACTAAAATGTGCTTAAATTAAAATTAAGACTTTAAAAAGCAGACTCACTCCAGTAATTGTCTTCAGATTAAAATTAAATGTCTCAAAAGTCCTGTGTGTCATTTCCTGTAACTCCACTAAAGGGCACGAGCCTGACTCCTATCATCCTAGTTTATTCAGTTGTGCCTGGTTTTGAACTTCATATAAACAGAAATACATAGCATTGACTCTGTTGTGTCTATTTTTTTTGTTCAGCTTTTTATATAATATTTTTTAAGTTTATTTATTTTTGAGAGACTGAGAGACAGACAGAGAGAGAGAGAGAGAGAGAACGAGCACGCAGAAGCTGGAGAGGAGCAGAGAGTGAGGGGTCAATGAGGGAGAGAGAGAATCCCAAGGAGGCTCCATAATGGCAGCGTAGAGCCCCATATGGGGCTTGCCCTCATGAACCGCAAGATCATGACCTGAGCTGAAATCAAGAGTCAGTCGCTCAACCGAGACACCCACACACCCCTCTTTTTGTTCAGCTCTTTGGGAGCCTCATCCATGTTGTGTATGAGTCCATAATCTGTTCAGTCTCATTACTAAAGAACACTCCACTGTATAAGCTACTCGTGCATTTATCCAGTGTACTATTGATGAACATGTGGGTTGTTTCCAACTTGGGGCCAATATGAATAGTACTGTTCTGTCCACCCTTTTATACATCTTTCAGTGCACATATATATGCCTTTACTGCTGTGTTTATCTGAGGATGGAGTAGCTGGGTCATAGGAGATGTGTATGTCCAGCTCTAGTAAATGACACACCAACTTCCAGAACAGTTGCTCTAATTTTTATACCCATCAGCAATGTATGAGAGTTCCAGATTGCCCATTACCCACCCAGGACAGGTATCCCCCCTTTTTGAAAGCTCAGGTTATGCTGCTTCGCTTTTACAAAAGACCTACATTAGTACCTGTTTTTGTTAACCAAAAGAAATCCCAAGATTTTCACTTTTACCAAAAAAAAAAAAGGCAAAAAAAGAAAATGGCACTGTTTGTTTTGCAGCCAGCACCCCAAGCAGCAGGAGTGGCCCCCCCAAGCTCCCTCCCGAGGAACTACACTGAGTATCTCAGCATCACGCCACCAGAGCTTTGAATTATATCCGTGAGCATCTGTGCTCGATCTTGATTTATTTTGTACATTCACTAGCAAGATGTGTCCTAAGGTAGGAGAAAAGCCTAGAGGCACCTGGGTGGCTCCGTAGGTTGGGCACCCAACTTCCACTCACCTCATGGTCTCACAGTTCAGGAGTTTGAGCCCCATGTCAGGCTCAGAGCTGTGCTAACAGCTCAGAGCCTGGAGCCTGCTTCGGATTCTGTCTCTGTCTCTGTCTCTCTCTCTTTCTGCCCCTCCCCTGCTTGTGCACATGCACACACACACTCTCTCAAAAATAAACGTTAAAAAAAACTTAAGAAAAAGCCTAAAAAGGGGTTATTTTGGGAGTCTGGGAATGCTCAAAATTTTTTCTATATAAATTAATGGTTAATTGCTTCTTCACTTCAGCTTACAAAAAATTTCACAGGAACAATCTGCTTTCAGATATCGGGGGAAGCCTGTACTAAGCACTGACAGTCTGCCTTTTTTTTTTTTTAATGTACATTTTTGAGAAAGAGAGTGAACAAGAGAACACGTGCACAAGCAGGGGAGAGGCAGAGAGAGAGGGAGGGAGGGAGACATAGAATCTGGAGCTGGCTCCAGGCTCTGAGCTGTCAGCACAGAGCCCGACACAGGCTCGAACTCAGGAACAGCAGATCATGACCTGAGCCAATGTCACTTAACCAACTGAGCCACCCAGGATCCCCTGACCATCTGCTTTTAACCACTCTGGTGAGTATATAGTGATAGCCCATTCTAATTTTAATTTGCATTCCCTAATTACTAATGAAGTTAACCTTCTTTTCATGTGTTTAAGAATTTGGAGATCCTCGTTTAGGAAGGGACTTGTCCATTTTTCTATTGGGCTGTCCATTTTTTTCCTGTGATTTGTAGAAGTTGTTTCTAAATTCTGGGTATGAGTTCTTTATTGGATAGATGTATTACAAATATTTTCACCTATTACCTAGCTTGCCTGCTCACTCTCCTTATGGATTCTTTAGATGAACAGATGTTCTTACCAATATTTTCCATTATAAATTAGTTGCTTTTTGTGTGCTATTCCATAAACCTTTGACTGTCCCTAGGTAATGAAGATATTTTACTTTGCTTTCTTCTAGAATTTTTATTATTTCACCTTTCACATTTAGGTGTAGGATACAGTTTGATTAATGTTTGTATATGGGATGAGATGATGAAGATTCATTTTGTCCATATGAAGATCCAATTGGCCCAGCATCATTTACTGAACAGGCCATCGTTTCTTCACTGCAGTGTATTGTCGCTTATGCCACAAACCATACACGTCTGCCTAGCATTGTGCCAATACCATATTAACATAATACATATGGATCTAGTCATCCAAATTTGCTTTTTCTTACATTGTCTAGAATTTCCAAATATATTTTAGAATGGGCTTATCAACTTCTATTTTTGAGAAGAAATCTGCTGGAATTGTGACTGGGATGTACTAAATCTATAAATTTCTTTTCAGAGCAATGACATACCCTCCATTGTTTAAATCTTTAATTTCTCACAATAATGTTTTAGCTTGTAAGAAGTTTTTATCATAAATGGATGTCGGATTTTGCCAAATATTTTTTCTCCTTTATATGTGGTTAAGTTACATATTGATTTTCTAATGTTAGCCAAAGTTTACATTCCTAGAAGTCCAAAGTGGTCATGGTTTAGTAGCCTTCTGTTAACAGACTGTTAGATTTACTAATACATCATTTTGCATCTTTTCTGTGACACGATGGCCTATAATTTTCTTGTAATGTCCTCAAGCTTTAGTAACAGGTTATGCTGGCCTCATAAAGCAGTCAGGGTATGGTCCCTTTTTTTTTTTTTTTTAACGTTTGCAATATTTCCCTTATGAAGCCATGTGGCCTGAGAAAATTTGCTTTGGAAAGGATTTTAACTACAAATTTCATTTCTTTAATAGATACAGGACTATTCAGCTTTTTTCATGTCTTGGATATGGTGTTTTATTAAAACACCTGGGTGGCTCAGCTGGCTGAGCTACCAACTCTTGATTTCAGCTCAGGTCATGATCCCAGGGTCATGGGATAGAGCCCCAGTCGACCCCCTGCTTGGAATGCTTTCTCTTCCTCTGCCCCTCTTCCTAACTTGTGTGTGCGCACACGCTCACTCTCTCTCTCTCTCTCCCTCCCTCATATATATATATATATATATATATGTACATATATATGTATAATTAATAAAAAATTTTTAAGGCCCATTTCATCTGAATGTTCAAACATACTACCAAAATTATTAACAACAACATCTTAAAATCTTTTAAATGTCTGTGGGATATATAGTGATAACACCTTTTTCTTCTCTGGCACTGGTAATATCATATACCATTAAGGCTCATGCCCACTCTCAAAACAAAAACAAAGAAAACAAAAAAACTCTCCTGCACTATGTGACACACATCCACGATCACAAGAATGTTCTCCAGCAATATTATCCATAGAAGAGGCAGAGCAAGTAGAGTATGTAAACAAGCCAGCAATTCTGTCTCAACAGCTTTTATCACCAGAAATAACTGAACCTGAGAAAAATGAGACACAAACTGAAAGTTAATAGGGATTTGTAATGCTCTAGGGTGGCCAGCAAGCACTCAGTAGAAAAACAAACACTAAGTAGGGTTTGTAACCTAGGATACCCACCCCCAAGGTAGCTACAGGGAGAATTCGGGCAGCCATGAACCTATAAATTCTCTCATACATCTTTATTTTCATGAACTTCTAACTGAAATCCAGGACTTCATTTACTATACACATGGACGGCAAACCATACTTGGAAGAGCAGTTCTGGCAACTTCATCACCAGTAAAAGTCAGATACTTTCAAACCACAGTGCAGCTGCTGCAAATACCTCAAAATATCATTTACAGGGGTTCCTGGGGGGCTCAGTGGGTTGAACATCCAGCTTAGGCTCAGGTCATGATCTGGCAGTTTGAGTTCAAACCTCATGTCAGGCTCTGTGCTGAAAGCTCTGAGCCTGGAGCCTGCTTTAGATTCTGTGTCTCCCTCTCTCTCTGCCCCGTCCCTCTCCCACCTCTCTCAAAAATGATAAACATTTAAAAAAAATTTTTTTTAGGGCTGCATGGGTGGCTCAGTCGGTTGAGCATCCGACTTCAGCTTGGATCATGATCTCACAGTTCATGAGTTCAAGCCCCGTGTCTGGCTCTGTGCTGACAGTTCAGAGCCGGGAGCCTGCTTCAGATTCTGTGTCTCCCTCTCTCTCTGCCCCTCCCCTTCTCACAGGCAGGCACGTGCGCCCACGCTCTCACTTTCTCAAAAATAAAGATTTTAAAACATTTTAATATCATTTACATGGGCATCACTACTTTGAAATTATGAGTTATTTGATACAGCACTGAACTTTGTCACTTAATACATTAATAAAGAAAGACAACACTCTTACCACTCTTGGGGGTTTGTTATACTGTGTTTCAAGAGAATTTCTAACTATTAATTTTTCAATGCCTTTTAAAAATTGGCTTCTCCTGGGGGATTCAGTGGGTTAAGCATCTGACTCTTGGTTTCAGCTGAGGTCATGATCTCATAATGCATGAGCTTGAGCCCTTCATCAGGCTCTGCACTGACAGCACAGAGCCTGCCTGGGATTCTGTCTCCCTCGCTCTCAAAAATAAATTAATAAACATTTTTTTAATTGGCTTCCCCAAACTCCAAAGAGGTCCATGGCAACCCCCCACCCCCAAAAAGGGAAAAACCCCTACAAGGAATCAAGGATTTCACCCTAAGTTAGGAACTGTAGTGCAACAATTAGGGAGCACCTCACCTTGGCCAGGCCCTGAGCTGCAAGCAGGAAACACAGTGATAAGTACCGCCTCGGCTGGCTAGTTCCTGATGTTACCAGCGTTCCCACAAACATCTAGCTTCCCACAATAATGACTGCTTCTCCAGAGACTTGGCCTTCACCTTAAGTTAGTCTATCTAACCTGCTTTCCAAGAAGGGAGCAAAATAAATAGTAGATACAGCACAGGCTTTGATCTAGAAAAGGGAGTGTAAAACTCAGCCCTGAAATTTACCAGTTTGTGCCAC
Source organism: Cryptoprocta ferox (assembly GCA_028646485.1). Lineage (NCBI taxonomy): Eukaryota > Metazoa > Chordata > Mammalia > Carnivora > Eupleridae > Cryptoprocta > Cryptoprocta ferox. Next base: position 30,984,671 of record CM053562.1, read on the forward strand.
TGGCATCTCCTCTGAGTCTTCTGCTGTGAAAAGGGATAACACCATCTACCCTACCCAATGGTTTTAAGGTTTACAAAGAACGGTTTAAAGCACCTGACAAGCACATCGTCCTTGTTAATATTAGTTGAATCGTTCAGGTCAGAACTGACTGTCCCTATCCTCTACTAATCACAGGGACTGCCACAGAGAAAAAAGTGAGAATTACAGGAAAGATGGAGCATGAAGAATGGAAGGAAAAAAACTGTACTTATAAAAACTACCACCTCCTCAGCGAAGCCTTCCTTCTTCTCATGTTCCCATCGCACTTAATCAAGTAAGCACTTGTTAGCACCTGAGTGCCAAAGCTCTGCCAATGAATGAATGAATGAGGAATACAACACAGAAAGATAGAGAAACAAAGAGTCTCATTCCCATAAAATGCAAACCACCGAGGAGGCAAATTCTAGTTGGCCCTGATCCAAGAGCCATGAACCAAGGAAGTAGCACTTTTCTTAACACGAAGGACACCCCAGTACCTGGCCCGCCCACTTTGGTGGGGACTGCGGGGAGGAGGGCCTTTCCAAGTTAAGACCGGTGCTCCCTGGAGGCTAGACTTCGAAGAGGAAAACTGAGTCTGAAGAGTAGAAAGCAAAATAAATCTCTAACTTTGGGGGCGGGGGGGGGGGTCACTGCAGCCGCAGCAGTAGGGCAGGCGCACTTTTAACACGGCCGAGGGAACCAGCAGCAACCGGGGACCAAGCCCGGGTAGAGGCCGTCGGCGGGGGCGTGCCCGGACTCGGCCGGGCCTGCGGGAGCCCCCCGACCGCGCCCCGAGCCCGGGGCGCAGGGCCCGCCGCCTTTGTCTCCACGGCGGGACGGGGCGCCTCCTCTGCCCCGCCTCCGGGCGCGGACGCAGGAACCGGAGTAGGAAACGGAAAGCGCCTGGAGCATTTCTGTTTCTCAGGGGAGTCCACCGAAGCACGAAAGTCAACACCTAACCTCCCCGGGACCCGCTGCGGTCCCCGGCTACCAACCTCGGGGCTGTCCCGGGCGGCGGCGGCGGCGTTCACGCGCGCCACGAGTCCCCGACAACACTCTCGGCACTTCCGAGGCCCGGCGGCGGCGGTGGCAACCGGCTTCCCGGGAAGCCGCCCTCTTCCCCGGGAGCGGCGGTTGGAGGACCGGCTCCGCGCGCGTACTCGGGGAGCGCGCCCCCGCCGCCGCGCTCGCGCGTCCCCGGCTCCGGGCGGCCCAGCTCCGACACGCGCGGCGATCCGGGAGCGGGGACGGCGGGCCTCTAGTCTCGGGGGTGTGCGGGGCTCGGACGCGCGGGGACCCCAGGCCTCCCTGGCTCGCCTGCGCGGGGGGACCCGGGTTCTTGGGCTGAGCGGCGCGCTGGCCTCTCCCCTACCCGTTTGCTAGCACATTCGGAGCGGAAGTCACCTGAAACTCCAGGTGGGCTCTAAATCCAGCCCCGTGGTCCCCACGGACGTTCTGTAGGCGAGAAGAGGTGGCTTGGTGGCGTGGAAAGAGGGCGGCCTTTGCGGCTGGTCTGCTTGACCTGCTTGCCGGGTGAACTTAGCCCCGTGAGCCTCCCAGCCCTCCTCCGTCTAGCGGAAATAAGCTCCCCTGCTTTCCTGGAGAATGAGTGAAGACCGAATGGGATGAACGTTATCTCCGGTAAAGCAATTTACTAAAATAATCACCACTGCAAAAATGTGTACCAGTGATTTAGGATGGGTTGTAAAAAGTGGAAGTGACTTCTGAGCGCTGTTACCCAGAGGACGCCAAGCCTGCCAGAGTTGCACAGACTTACTTACCTGAGCAAGAGAATCACCTGGGCTCCTGTTAAAATCAGAGGCTTCTGGATCCCTCTTTCTTTAAAGGAATCAGACTCCCCAGGGGAGGGGTGTCTCAGGTGTCTCTCGGATCAGCTCTTTGTGGATAACTCTCCCTTAGGCAGCAGGGAAACACGGAGACTCTAAATTTAATCTAGCATTCATTAAAATAGTCCAGGAGATTATCTTTCTGATTGCAAAATTCTCTGAGAAACTAGAGAATAAACTCTGAGAACAGGAAGTATCCTCTCTTTCAGTTCCCATCATCCCTGTTCCCAACGCCTGGTATGGGAATGGTGTTAGGTAAGAAGGTGTTAATAATCTAACCTTAAGTAGAAGTACTAGATGTATCAAATAACAATGAAGGCTGCCCAAGATATATCAGATGAACAACCAATACTTCTGTAGAATCAGTATGGCCCATGAAACATTTGGAATATACTTATACTAAAAAAAACTATTCGTTGTTCATCTGAAATTCAATTTATTTGGGCAGCCTGTATTTTATCTGGGAACCCTCACCCTCGCTAAGAGAGTGATGGAGTTAACACCTCGGCTCAGGTAGTGGTAGACTCGGACAGGAATGAGATTCCTACCTTATTTCTAAATGACATTAGCAGATAAAAATGTAGGTTTGCTGTCATTTACACTTAACCCCTTTCTACACAACATATTCACCTGAAAACAAACAAAAATAAAGGTAGATATAATCATAGGTAAATTAGAAACATCAATCTAGTAAAAATAGTCAAAAAGTAAAGGGAAGCAATAGACTAGGAAAAGTATTTGCAGACACTATGATACAGAGTGTTGTTTAATATTACATATGGATTAAATAAGAACTCATTAGAAGCCAATTGCAGATGAGCAAGACACATAAATAAGGAATCCAGTAAAAAAAAATAGTTGGGATATACAATTAGGAAGCAAATATATTGCAAAAAGCTTAAAGAAATGCAAAGTAAAATGAGAAACATGATTTTCACATATAAAGTTGGCAAAAATTATTAAGTAACATTAAAGACTGGCAAGGGTTCTGTGTGATAGCACTCACACAACATTTTTGGTAGGTAAGGAATTTGGCAATATTAAAACCCTTCAAATGTATCAAAACTCCTAATGTTTAAACTTTTTGAATTCTTTTTGCTGGAATAAATCCAAAGGAAATTATACATAATGTAGAAAATGCTCTTTATGAACAAAGATTTTAGTTTTAACTTCTATCATTTTAATTTATTTAATAACAGGGAAAATATACAATAATGTATTTGAATTTTCTAAAAATAAAGAAGTAGAAATTAAAATGTATCACTCTTCAATCTACTAGAGACACAGCCTTTTAAAATAATGGTTACTAGGTGCACCTGGGAAGCTCAGTCAGTTAAGCGACCCATCTCAGCCCAGGTCACGATCTCTCAGTCCATGAGTTCAAGCCCCATGTCGGGCTCTGTACTGACAGCTCCGAGTCTGGAGCCTGCTTTGGATTCTGTATCTCCCTCTCTCTCTGCCCCTCTCCGTCTTGCACTGTGTCTCTCTCTCAAAAATAAATTTATTTAAAAATAAAATAATGGTTACTATTCATGTGTAATATGACCAAACTATATATTTTTTAAACCTGTATGTGGAAAAATGACTGGAAATGACTGGAAAGGAAATAAGGTTAAATTTGGGTGGTGGGACTTGCTTTATTTTTAATTTTTCCACATTTTTATTCAGCACAAATTAATTTTACAATAGAAAATTAATGTGTTACCCCTGAGAAAACAAAAACTTTTCTTACCATAAAGTTAGTTTTATGGACTCTAGACTCTCACTTTTGCATAATCATATACTGAACGCTGAGACTGTCTAAATATTAAAGGCTCCTTAAAACATTTCCCCTAGCGCCTGGGTGGCTCAGTCGGTTAAGCATCCGACTTCAGCTCAGGTCATGATCTCATGGTTCATGGGTTCGAGCCCCGCATGGGGTTCTGTGCTGACAGCTAGCTCCAAGCCTGGAGCCTGTCTTCGGATTCTGTATCTCCCTCTCTCTCTGACCCTCCCCTGCTCCTGCTGTCTCTCTCTGTTTCTCAAAAATAAATAAAAAACATTAAAAATTAAAAAAAAAACATTTCCCCTAAATATAAACACCTTGACAAACTCTGCATGTTATCTGTTAACCTAGGGGACTATCTTTACCGAATTCTTAGTCCTGTGCTGAATCTCTCAACTGAGTCAATCACATAAGTGTATACTAATTAAAGTGCCTTAAATATTTCATAAAATTCAGCAAATCATATGAGGCCTTGGGTTTTTCTCCCCTGGGATTACATTCTGAAAAGGGACAAGCTTAATAGCATAGACCTTTTTTTTTGGTAGTAAAATACACACACGTAACATTTACCATCGTAACCATTTGTAAGGGTACAGTTCAGTAGTGTTAAGTTCATACACGGTGTCATGTAACTCCAGACTCTTGCAATGCTGAAACTCTGTACCCATTACCCAATAACTCTACTACCTTCAGCTCCTGGCAACCACCATTCTTTCTGTCTCTATGAATTTGACTTCTCTAGATACCTCATATACATGAATCCTACAGCATTTGTCCTTTTGTGAGTGGCTTATTTCACTTCATACAATGCCCTTAAGACTTACCCTTGCAGCATCTGTCAGAATTTCCTTCCCTTTTAGGCTGAGTAATGTTCCACTGTATGTATATACATTTTTATCCATTCATCTGTAGATGGACACTTGGGTCCTTTCTACCTTTTAGCTGTTATGAATCATGCTTCTATGAACATGGGGATACAAATATCTTTTCTTTGAAACTCTGCTTCCAATTCTTTTGGATATATACCCAGAAGCAGAATTGCTGGATCACATAGTAATTCTATTGTTAATTTTTTGCAGAAGAATCACCATACTATTTTCTATAGCAGGGGCATCATTTTACATTCCTACCAACAGTGCACAAGGATTGCAATTTCTCCACCTCCTCACCAATGCTGTTATTTGCAGTTTTGTTTCTTTTTTGACAGCAACTATCCTAATAGGTGTGAGGTAATATCTTGTTGTGGTTTTGATTTGCATTTCTCTAATAATTAGTGATGTTGACCATCTTTTCATGTGCTTATTGACCATTTATTTACATGTCTTCTTTGGAGAAATGTCTCTCCAAGTCTTTTGATTGTTTTTTAATCAAATTATTTGTCTTTTTGTTGTTGAGCTGCAGTTCTTTCTATTATTTGGGATATTAACCCCTTATCAGATACATGATTTACAAATATTTTCTCCTTTTCCATGGGTTGCCCTTCTACTCTGTTGATTGTGTCCTTGGATGCACAGAAGACTTTAATTTTGATGAAGTCCAATTTATGTATTTTTTCCCTTTGTTTGCCTGGGCTTTTGGTGTCATATCCAATAAATCATTGCCAAAATCTACTGTCATGAAGATTTTCTCCTATGTTCTCTTCTATGCTTTATAGTTTTAGTTCTTAAGTTTAGGTGATGGATCCATTTTGAGTTAACTTTTGTATATGGTGTAAGGTAAAGGTCCAAATTTATTCTTTTGCATTTGAATTTCCAGTTTTCTCAACACCATTTGTTGAAAAGCACAGACATCTTTTATTTTTTTATTAAAATTTTTTTAACATTTATTTACTTTTGAGAGACAGAGAGTGAGCAGAGGAGGGGCAGAGAGAGAGGGAGACACAGAATCCGAAGCAGGCTTCAGACTCCAAGCTGTCAGCCCAGAGCCCGACATGGGGCTCGAACTCACGAACCGCAAGATCATGACCTGAGCCGAAGTCTTACGCTCAACCGACTGAGCCACCCAGGCACCCCAGCACAGACATCCTTTAAAGGCCAAGGTTTAGAGTGAGGGGTGTTTTCTGGGTCGTAACACCAGGAGAAAATGTGGGGTTATTTAGAAGAGGGGAGAAAAAAAGGGAGGATTTTTCCCCCTCTCTTCAATACTTCACACAGAGGCAGAAATGTCTGGCTTCCAAAGATCTACACCTGCCTTAGAGCAAAAGTATCAGGTTCTGGGACTCCCTGACTTGGAGCTGCAACAGCCAGTCCCAGGGCCAGAAAGCCAGAGCTGCCTTCCCTTTGAAGGCTTTTGTGAAGCCAGAGAGAATCCTCCCTGGAGTTGAGAAGCAAACTGAGACTAAAGTAAATTAACCAAAATTCATGATAACTGAAGTTTAAAAAGAGAAACTAATCTGTGCCTTGGTATTGTATTTCTTTAAGAACAAATATATCAAAATTCACAGGTAAATGTGGTTAATGAATTGTCAGTCACTTTTTATGCCATTATTTTAATCCCAATTGTCAATCGGGCCTGCACTGGACATGTTTTCTCTCTGATCCTATCCAGACAGGCAGCCCGAGCACCTGGTAGCCACTCTCCACACTGTAGGGCTGGTACTTAGGAAAGATTAGCCAGGCCAACTCTTCTTTGTGAATTCAATGATGACTTAGCCACAGAAATAATATCCATTCAACAGAGCCACAAATAGTTGTTAAGACTTAATTGATAAAGGCTGAAAGATAAAGGACAGAATTTCTAATTATGAAGTTTTAGGCACAGTCATTCATGTGGAGCTATTCAGAAGCATTAGGGCTTTCCCAACCCTCACCACGGGGCACAGGCTCTCATCTGTTCCACCTACAAGGATGTTGGCGCTGGTTTATGGTGATCCTCAGTAGTCAACATTAAACAAGCATTTCTTTGTCCAGCCTCTACTTTACACACGGCACAAAACTAAATGCCAGGGGAGTTTTGGTATTGTTATTGTTGTTTTTTAATGGGGAAAAAAAAATGACTTGCCGTGCAGGAAGTTGCAGCCTAGCTGGGAATTCACCAAGTATACACAAAACTAGTAAGTAACAAGCACATCTGAAATAATACAGTTCAAACTACCCACATATGCTCAAGAATGAAGTCATATCAATAGCAAGAGTCGGATGACAATTCAGTGTCATCTTCTCCAAGAACACTTCCCTGACCACCCTGGCAAAATTAACTGCTGGCCAGACACTTTATGTTTCATTGCATTATTCTTTCATATTTTCCTAGAACACTACCACTCTCTGAACTTCTCTTGTTTTTTTTTAACATATTTATTTTATAACTCAGCATTATTTGGACTACTTGCAAAACATAATATATTAGCAGACTGTAAAATAAAGCTATGGGTCCCACAAGACTTAATTTTTTTAAATAAAATGTAATAGAGGAGAGGAAAATAGAGAATCAAATATGCTGGGAAAGGATAGATTATATGAGAACACGCCACTGGATTTTTATTAAGAATTATGAACTTTGGGGGCACCTGGGTGGCTCAGTCGGTTAGGCATCCGACTTTTGAATCTGGGTCAGGTCATGATCTCGGGGTGGTGATATCGAGCCCCACATTGGGCTCTACCCTGAACATGGAGCCTGCTTATGATTCTCTCTCTCTCTTTCTCTCTCCCTCTCTCTCTCTCTCTCTCTCTCTCTGCCCCTCCCCTGCTTGCTCTTTCTCTCTCTCTAAAAACAAAACAACAACAACAACAAAAAAAAAAGAATCGTGAACTGTGTCAGAAATACTGCATCCAATTGCTCTGAACAGAATTAAGAGAGATAATGGAAGGCTGTGACAAACATCAGCTAACACGGGAAAACTCTATCTTCTAACAAAATCTCATTTGATTATCTGGTATATGATGTGAATGTGACCATCACCATTAAAGGACAATTAACAGAATTTACATTTTATAGTAACATTTTAATCAGACTTCATTGTAAAGCATTTTTTTTCTGAAAAGACATTACCAAGTAAGATATGTTTCAGGTTTCCATCAAATACATATTTCATGAAATTAGCATGAACTTTTCTTTCACGGGATTTCTCCTTACTTTTAGAAAAGGATGATGAAGTGAAAATTAGAGGGATGTCCAAGTTCAACCTCCAGATATCTACAACAGTAAAGAGTGACAATGTTGAGGTACATGCTTTAAAAACAAAAAGAGGATACAAGACTATAAAGTCTTCAAAATGTCTTTTTAGGGGTGCCTGGCAGGCTCTCTCTTATTTTTGAGAGATATAGACAGAAGATGAGCAGGGGAGGGACAGAGAGAGAGGGAGACACAGAATCAGAAGCAGGCTCCAGGCTCTGAGCTGTCAGTACAGAGTCTGATGCGGGGCTCAAACCCATGAACCACGAGATCATGACCTAAGCCAAAGTCAGACACTCAACTGACTGAGATTTTAAAATCTTTAAAAAGAATTTTTTAATAAAAAAATGAAACTTTTTCATTGTGTAAAATACAACAAAAGTGACGAACCCCAATATATTATTTTGTAATGACCCCTTTAAAACTAATAGGACACTGAGAAGCAGCACACTGGACTTATCAATAAGCCCCTCAAACACTTATGGACAAAAAATTATTGGCACAATTTCTTAGTAGTTCTACAGACTGTTAATAAGATTTAGTTGCATATGATTCAGCAAAAGAGAAAATGGCTCACACAGATGTTTAAAAATTATACTTCTAATATAACTAGATATGATACATGTGATTTTTAATGCTAAGTTGGCTAATAAAATTACAACTCTTTGGTATAATATGATTTCTAGTTAAATCTGTGCAACCATAGAAACTTCTAAAGCCATGCTTCTGAGGGTGCCTGGGTGGCTCAGTCAGTTAAGCATCTGACTCTTGATTGCAGCTCAGGTCGTGATCACAGGGTTGTGGGATTGAACCCCGCATTGGGCACTGGGTGTGGAGCCTACTTAAGATTCTCTCACCCCCTCTCTCTGCCCCTTCCCCCCCCCCAAAAAAAAGACATGCTTCTCATGTGGTTAAAATCTAGTATAGAGCTTGTGATCCATCCCAGAAAGAGTATAGATGCTGTGAGTTATTCAACTTTCCTAGTTTCTGCAAGATGGCAAGGGGTGTTGTATGTTTAAATTTGACCTCACACACACTGGATCAGATATATTTACAAAACTGGGGAGAAAATGCCTCATTGGTCCATATAGATTAAACTGGAAAAATAAAGGAATTAAGAGGGACAGAGCCAGCAGATATGGCTAGAAAGCATAATAGAGCTACTAAAATATTGTTAAAAGCTACTAAAAACACTTGTGCTTTGAAATCACCATCAATAGGAATTCAACTTGGCATCTCTAGAAATAGTCGTGTTGAATTCATGGAAGTGTTAGAAAAAACATGGCGAAATTTATTAAATTCATTACAGAAAGCTCATTGAACAAAATATTGATGTGCTTTGTTCAGATTGGTGCAAACCAGACACTGGTGCACGCTGAAGTTCATTGATTGTCCTAAGGGGACCTAACGGGAAGTCTTAAGCAGGGTGAATAAACTCAGAAATGACAATAACGTTTTTCTAGTTGAAAAGCAATCTCATTTGACAAACAATCTCATTTTCAAAGATGATGTTTAGGATTTTAAATTAGTATATTTAACTGATGATATTTGTAATGAACTCACATTTATAACTTCAGGAAGAAAACAATATAATTTAGCAAGTCAAACATACCCAAGATTCCAAAAGACATTTTGTTACAGCAAGTAAGACTTAAAAGCAATCACCTTAGCTCCTATTTGTTCCCAATACCACTGCAGCACAGTGAAGAAGACATTATTAGTAAAGACAAAGACTGAAATAAAGTTAAGGTTATTGTTCTATTTCACCCCTCAGTTTCAAATTTGTGATCATGATTTTCCAGAAGAGAAATGATAAAATAAGGGGACATTTTTTCAGATGAAAAAAAAAAATTTTTCCTTTTGAAACTCTGAAATAATAATTGACCCAAACTTGGAGCCCCAAAGAGGCAAGTGAATTATTGCTGCTTCATTTTTCATTTGCACTAAAGAATGATCACAAGATGTTAAGTGCATCCTGACTTTAGAGTAAGATTAAAAAAGAGTTTCCATTGTTAGGTAAGAAGAATGCATGGCTATTATTACCACTGACAATAAACAAATGTATGAGCCAGGATCTTCAACCTTTAAAACTAATTAATGCTGAGGACAGACATAGGCTTATGAGTTTATGCACAAAGCATCTGTCCTTGTCCTAAGGAATAAACTTATACGAAAACAAGCACACTGGAGCATTAAATAAAATCTTCCCTAACTCTTGATTTGTATTGCTTATTTAGGAATTTTTTCTATGCTGCATTCAAGGATTGGTAACAATATTTTATATTTTTAGTTTTTTTTTTATGTAATAAGAGTAAGTGTTGTTCCACAATACGATTCTGTTTTGTGGGTCTGGGGAGGGAGAGAAGGTATGTACTCATGTTGTGCAAAAACTATTTCTTACTGGGAGGTGTGACTTAATGTTTGTTTTTTCAATGTTTATTTATTTTTGAGAGAGAGAAAGACGGAGCACAAGCTGGGAAAGAGCAGAAAGACAGGGAGACACAGAATCCTAAGCAGGCTCCAGGCTCTGAGCTGTCAGCACAGAGCCCAGTCCAGGTAGGATTGAACCTACTAACAGTGAGAACATGACCTGAGCCAAAGTCAGTCTTAAACCACTGAACCACCCAGGAGCCCCTCAGAGGTGTGATTTAAAAGAAGGTTGAGGGGTTCCAGGGTGGCTCAGTGGGTTAAGCATCTGACTCTTGACTTCAGCTTAGGTCATGATCAAACGGTTTGTGAGTTCAAGCCCCACAATGGGCTCTGCACTGACAGTGTGCGGCCTGCTGGAATTCTCTCTCTCCTCTCTCTGCTCCTCTCTCTCTCTCTCTCTATCTCAAAATAAATAAATAAAATTTAAAAATAATAATAAAAAGATAAAAGAAGGTTGAAAAGCACCAGTCAGTGTCTGCCCTCTCCTGAAACCAGCCCCTCTAGAATGTAAATTCCAGAAGGGCAAGAGTTCAGTAGTAGCATGTAGTATAGTGCCTAGTATATATTCAATAAATATGTGCTGAAAACACAAACTAACCAAATTGGGAAAAATAATAACTCGTAATTGCCTTTTGTTTGCATTACCCAGGCATCTTTCTTCTTTTTACAGATGTGTGTTTCAGGAAAAATAAGGAGAAATTACTGCAGTCATTTCCATTAAGGGCCTGCAGGCTGCCAAGAACTAGGAAGGACCCCAGTCCCTTCTAGTTTGGGAAAAGGTGGTAGATGACCTTGAGTGTTAGGGGTTAGGGAGCCCTGGATGGGGAGGGACTGAGAGCTGCAGAAGGGATCACACACAATAAAACCATTACTTTTCAAACTGAGTAGAAAGCAGCCATGCTTTGAGGAGGTGGTTGAGCCCTTTTTAGAGCTGAAAGTTACAATCCAGTCCCCCTCTCTCATTTCATAGTCAGATTAAGCACAAGGAAAGAAACAGACATGAGAAATGGTCTTTAGGTATGCAGGGAAGGGACAGATTAGTTTTTGTTTCCTTTTTATAAAATGGGGATAATATTTGTGCCATATCATAGATAGACTATAATGATTAACTGAAATAATAAATGTGAAATACTAAGCACAGTACCTGACCCATAATATGCACTGAGTCACTATTAGCTATGATTATTATTACCAAAAGAACATATAATGTTTGGAAATACTCAGTGAAGTTTTATTTACTTGTGCTTCCTTATACTACTATTTCCTCTACCACTCTGTCATATTCTATACACATTGTTCTCAGACTGAGAGTAGAAAAGCTGAAAATAAAAAGTCTGTTGAATGTCTGAATGGATTTATTTTAAACTCATAGTAGAGACAACATCTTGAAAGACAGGACTTTCTTTTATTCTGAAAGCTGTGCATTTTGAGAAAGATCAAAAATGTGTGTGGAACTGTTTCCTGAGTTTTGGTTTGGGGCCCAGCGCCCACCCCGTGAGCCAAACCCCAGGGGAAAGGAACAATAGAAACCTACTATTAGGGCAGTGTTTTTCAAATTGTGGGTTGAGACTTACTCTTGGATCATAAAATTGATTTATTTATTGGGTTAAAACCAGAATTAAAAGAAAAGAAATGGAATGGAACAGAAAATACCAGAGAACACTGCAAGGAGTAATGCTAAGTATTATTTCATGAAGCTGTTGTTTCATTTGTGTTATGTGCATGTACACAATGTAATGATGTAAATGGTGTTCCCTACTGTAGTCACAGTCAATGAAATTTGTATATCACCAGGATGTTACAGCAGGGGGCACGTGCGTCACTCCTCTCAGAATGTCCCAGAGAGAACAACAGCTCCTGAGAGGACCGCCATATCCAGAATAGTGTTGGAAGACTAAAGCAGCCATGGTCTAAGGTGGCGGCACAGAGCCCCAGTCACCTTGGCAAAGTGGGGAAAGGTCTAAAACACTACTGTGGCCACCAAGAAGGATGGATAAGAAGTCCTGAGCCAGCCAACTAGAACTGAAAGGATGCCTCCTCCTAGGAGCCTCATTCCATTCACTGGCCCAAACCCCTCCTCACTTGAAACCCCTTTGCCCAGGGGCTGCTGAGTTCTGCAGACCTGTTCTCTGGTCACCATTTTGCCCTTCCTTTTCTGTGTTCTCTACCAGTTTCTCTGCCCAAGGGACAATTCTGTCAAACACTCCAATGGAGAGTTCAAAACTGAGGCAAGAAATCTCTGCGAAACAAGTCTTTCAAAGGCTGACCTTTCTCAGGAGACAAGGGCTGTGTGTCTCACCCTGGCTCTCAGCCACTCTCCCCACCCCCACCCCCTAGTCCAAGGCAGCTCTGAGGAGGCAGCCATGACATCACTTCCTTCCTCTGGATCAGGGCCGCCCGGCCTCACACAGGCAGCCTTCGGCCACCGAGCCCAGCGGAAGTGGGGCAGCGACAGAGCTGGGCACACCCTCGTGGCCACCCTCCTGTCTCGCCTGGCTCACCTTCCAGGGCGGGTCGCAGGCGTCTTGAGGAAGTGGGCCATCCTCAGAGTAGCTGATGCCTGCAGTTTCCCTTCAGAAGCTACGGGGGACTGTAGTGACGAAAAGCTCCACTAGGTGGCCTCACAAGACCTTGTTTGTTTGGTGTAGGCGCCGAGGAACTGGTGGCAAGAGAGCAGACTCTTGCCAGCCAGCCACTCCTCACTCCTGTGTGTGTGTGTGTGTGTGTGTGTGTGTGTGTGTGTGTGTGTGTAACGGGTGCTCACTGGGCAGAACAGAGAGGCAAAAACAAACGTTTAAGAAAAACCAATATCAAAATGCCTAAATTTACAAAACAGTTAAGTAATGGGTTGTTCACGCCTATTAATTAGAAGGAGCTCCAAGTTAATAAGGAGCAGAATTCCCTTAATACCTTTAATCATTTTTAGATTATCGGTTGTTTGGCAGAGAAAGTGTTAGCCTACTAATATTGTTGCCTACTGAAAAATGAACCAAGAGTGAGGATGTTGCATAGACCTGCACACTTCTAAGAATCTGATTCCTACCTTCCTTTTCATTCATCATCAGAAATTTAATGGGTGCCTACTATGTGTCACAGGCTGCCTAAGTGCTGAGGACACAGCTGTGAACAAGACTGACAAGACCCCAGTATTCTCACATAACTTACATTTTTGAAAAATGCATACATGTAATCAAGATTGCATACATTTTCTCCAGCTCTGACATTCTGATTCCATGACTGTACTCTTCCCTTGCCTGGCCCTCACATGTGGAAGTATGGGCTAATAAGGTACAGTTAATCCACTAAACACATGTCTCCTGAAGTAAGGTTGCGATATAATTTCCAGTACTTGGTCATTATACCATCAGGAGTTCCATGAAGAAACAATGCCGTGGAATTTCCAAGCCTCTCCTCTTTATCCATCACCTACATTTTAAATGATCTGCCAGAGCTAAGACATACCATCTGAGATGCAGACGACTCCTGAGGCAGGAAGAGCAGTGTGCATGCTGAAGAACAAAGACAAATTCTCAACTGGAAAATAAGAATACTAAGAAGATTGTGGAAAAACTCAGAATACAAAGGTGTGGCATTTTTAAGCACTGCCAAATTTATTTCTCTAGCCAAGTCAAACATGACAGAATGGAAGCTAGCTTCCAGACTCCCCACGTGAGAAAGTACAAATCCTAGATTCAGTGTTGAAATCACCCATGGATCTTGGAGTCATCTGGTTTGATCTGCAAGAGGTCGGGATATGCTTTGCATGTGTGCGTGCGTGCGTGTGTGTGCACTAACGCAGATGAGAGCTAGTTAAAGAAAAGACTATTCACATGGAATTATGGAACAACAGAGCCAGAAGAGCTCATTTAATCCATCTTTTCAGTTTAGACTTCTAGAAATTTGGCCTACCAAAGGGAGGATCGTGCTTGAGATCACAGACGTAAGACTATAACCCAGTATCTTGTCTCCCATCTCAAGTCGTCTATTTTCTCTGTTCTACAAGTGTTGTAGAGGTATGAGCTACGTTTCTTATTTGAATTTACTTGATTTTCCTTGACATGCTGTATTGGTTAAATGGTGGTCTCCCTCCTCCCCAAAGGATATGTCTACCTGGAAAGGGTCTTTGCAGGTATAATTAAGGATCTTGAGATGAGATTTTCCTTAATTCGGGTGTTCCTTGAATCTAATGGCAAGTGTCTTTACAGATGTTTTATATAGAGAACAAAGTGCTACGAAGACAAAGGCAGAGATTGAATGATGCGTTGACAAACCAAGGAATGCTGAGGATTGCCAGCGGCCAGCTGAAGCTAGGAGAGAGGCATGGAAAGGATTTTCTCATAGAACTTCCAAAAGAAACCAACTTTGCTAACACCTTGATTTTGAACTTCTGACCTCCAGACTTACAAGAGAATAAATTTCTATTGTTTTAAGCCACCGAGTTTGGGGTAGTTTGTTACAGGAGCTGTAGGAATCTAATCCATGTGTATCTCTTAGTTCCCCCTCACTGCCTTTTCTTATCTCTTCCTTGCCTTGGAAATGAGTTCTTTTAGCACAAGAACACATCCCAGTTATGGGGGGCCATTGCTGTTGGCAGAAGAAAGATTGCTTAAGGAGGGTGCTCTTGGAAGAATCTGAAAGTGTTGGACACTAGGGAGCCACTAACTAAAACCAGCCCCAGAAACCCTCACTCCCAATATGATGGTATTAGGAATTGGGGCCTTTGGGAGGTTTTTAGGTATAGATGGGGTTCCAAGTGTAGGGTTCATGATGGGAGTAGTATTTTTCTGAAAAAAGGAAGAGAGCAGAGCTTATACTCACTATCTGTCTTGTGAGGACACAGCAAGAAGGCAGCCATCTGTATGCCAGAAAAGGAGATCTCACCAGGACCCAACTATGCTGGCACTCTGGTTTGGACTTCCTGGCCTCCAGCACTGTGAGAAATAAATTCCTACTGTTTAAGCCACCCCATCCATGGTGTTTTATTAGAGCAGCCTGAGCTGACTGAGGTGGATAGACACAGAGATGCCTCAGCCCTTGCGTCCAGAGGCCCGTAAGGTCCAGAAACATAAAT
Source organism: Cryptoprocta ferox (assembly GCA_028646485.1). Lineage (NCBI taxonomy): Eukaryota > Metazoa > Chordata > Mammalia > Carnivora > Eupleridae > Cryptoprocta > Cryptoprocta ferox. The sequence continues at coordinate 30,999,912 of CM053562.1, forward strand.
GTCAGTGTCCGTAGTTAAGTGGCTGGAGAAAGAGAGCAGCCCATCCAGTCTGATGAGCAGAATGAGGAAAGGAAGAAACTTTGATCCTTTGAGAAGATGGCTCAGGTCAACCATGAGCATGGAAATGCTAGAGAGAAACAGCAGCCAGTGGTGGTGACCCTGAGGGATTAGGGAGGATGGATATGAGCTTCCCAGGGGTCCTAGGCAAGAAGCCTCACATTCCACAGAGATATAGACAGACACACAACCAGGTCTTTGGCATCTATCCCTATTCTTCCCCTGATTTTTCTCACTTGGGATCAGGAGCAATTAATTTCTTTCCCAGCTCTATGAGGTCTGATCCCAAGTGATGTGGGCACTTAAAATCAGTCATGCAAATTTCCTCCCACCCTAGGAAACTGACACTGAAGTCCTTCCAGTCTAATAGGGCTTGCTGCCTTTAGGTTTCCAAAGCTCTCTTGCTGCTTTCTTTAGAAAGTCCTTTTATTCCAAGGAGATCTTGCCCCTAGGCTCTGGGACTGGCCAGTACATATTGATGGGGGCAGGATCTCCTGGAGAAACATGTGACCTAACTGGTTTCTGTTACTATCTGGTCTATGATCAATCCCCTGCAAATCCCAGGGGCCACCCACTAGGAAGAATAGGGCAGAAACCTGCAACTGGGTAGCACAGGAAAGGCTCAAAGAGCTGTGGTACTTTTTTTTTTTTTTTTTTTTTGGTTTATTTATTTTTGAGACAGAGAGAGACAGAGCACGAGTAGAGGGGGGGCAGAGAGAGAGAGGGAGACACAGAATCTGAAATGTGAAACAGGCTCCAGGCTCTGAGCTGCCAGCACAGAACCCAATGCGGGGCTCAAACCACAGACCTCGAGATCATGACCTGAGCCAAAGTCACACACTTAGCCGACTGAGCCACCCAGGTGTCCCAAGACCTGTGGTACTTATAACCCAGGTTTGTTGCTTCTTATCCACTCACACAAGTCAGCCTCTAGATGTTAGGTGCAGGGGCTAAGTAAGAGACTCTCATTAACTGAAATTAGTCTGTATCTGGTTTGGGTGTTCACATGAAGACCAAGGCTAGGCTAGACCAGGCAAGGACACCATGGCCTGACAATTATCTGTCCCTGAGAGTTAGTATATGTGATAATATCTGAGTTCAGGGGCGCCTGGGTGGCTCAGCTGGTTGAGCATCCAACTTTGGCTCAGGTCATGATCTCACGGTTCATGGTTTGAGCTCCGGGTCAGGCTCTGCATTGACAGCTTGGAGCCTGGAACCTGCTTTGGATTTTGTGTCTCCCTCTCTCTCTGCCCCTCCCCTGCTTTTTCTCTGTCTCTGTCTCTCTCTCTCTCTCTCTCTCTGACTTTCTCTTCTGTCTCTCTCAAAAATAAATAAGCATTAAAAAATATATCTCAGTTCAATTTTTATCACACATAGTCTCAGAGAGACAGGGAAGATCATGACATTGGCCAAATACAAGTCACCATAAGACATCCCTTAGATTTGGATTGAATCACATAGACATCAAGGAAAATCACAGATATGTGCCGCTTTGAGAAACCCAGAATAGGAACCTCTATATAACAGATATACTAGGTAAAAATGATTGTTCACTCCCCGGGGGGTGGAGGATTTGGGGTGGGTAATGACTTCTAGGGAAGGGTGGGGAGGGTCATACCTCAAGTGAACTTAAAATAGAAATGAAATTATAAATAATATTAAAGGGCAAATCTATTGCATAATGCCTTCTGGTTTATTTTTCCTTTTCATGTGGTTGTTGGCAAATATCTGGATGGGAAACAGGATCATCCTTTTGGGAGGCTTTCTCTTTGTGTTTCTCAGTGTTGCAGAAATAAACACACAACTTTAATTTGTTCCCCAAAGAAAGGGATAATAAAAAACAACCACTCAAAACTAGTCAGAATTGCTAGAAGAGCTGGGAAATAGTTTTTGTGGTTGGTAGTTTATTTTGTTTTTCTTTGTAGCTTTCCAGTAAGTATAATCAAGACAGTAGCTGCCCTTTGGGTAGCACATTCATTACAAGGGCCACAGGACTGATGCATTTGCTGAAGCTATCTCTCTGACTGAGCTCATGGCACTCCCCACCCCCACCCCGGGCTGGGCTCAGAGCTGTTGCTTGAAAAAGTCAATGGTGTCATTCTAAGAAAAGCATGGCAGCTGCTATGAAACTTGGTTAGAAGTAACATAGTCTGATGAATGCCACCTTGAGCCCAAACTGAGGTTCATACGTGTCAGAGAAGGTACCTAAACTACTAGGTGGACAGGAACAGTCAATTTGCAGTTTTGTTGGATGCGGCTGAAAGAAAAAGGAGGAAATTTCATGACCACTGGTGGAGTGAAAATGAAAGACCAGCATGAGATTTGTTCCCTACGTGGCATTTTAGCCTGGTGTTTGAGCCTTACAGAAAAGGTGAGCCAGAACTATAGGATTGGTCTTCAGGAAGGACTCTCTGTGGGGACTGAAGATGTCCCTGTGTGGACAAGGGACACTGGATAGAGCTGGAGTCAGAGAAAAGGGGACGAACCCGGGGGCGTTTTTTTAAAATGTTTTTTATTTTTATTTTGAGAGAGCAAGACACAGCATGAGTGGGGGAGGGGCAGAGAGAGGGAGATAGGATCCGAAGCAGGCTCCAGGCTCTGAGCTGTCAGCACAGAGCCTGACGCAGGGCTTGAACCCACAAACTGCGAGATCATGACCTGAGCCAAAGTTGGATGCTTAACCAAGTGAGCCACCCAGGCACCCCCAGTCTGTAGTTTTCAAACTGCACTCTGTAGTAGCCTAAGTTTTGAGATTGGGGGAGTAGCTCATGGCAGGTTCTGGGCCTCCCACCACCAACTCAACCAACAGCAGTCACTACCTCATCTATTTTCCCTATGGCAAGAAAGTTTTGTAACTTAACAAAAGGTCTTTATAGTTTAATAGAAAGGTCTTGGACAGCCCTGCTTTAGGGCTAAGCCTGGAGACTTGTACATAATAGATTTTCAATGGATTCTATATTTATTTGTATGAACAATCTAGCCAAAAGAGGACTTGAAGTGATAATAACTTTTTATTAATGGATGAGACCAGAGTAAATGATTTGTTTCTAAAATATACTGAAAAGAACAAACCAATTAAAATATTAAGTGTTGGGAATACTGTTTTATTTCTTTTGCACACACCAGAAATGAACAAACACAAATCTTAATGTGAGACATTTATATTGATTCTTATCATTGGAAATAAGCAAGATAGTGAAAAATCATGAATACATTTGTTACTAACTATATTTCAAAGTTATGACTGGTTGTGTGGGTCTGTTAAACAGTTGTTGGCTAATTTTCCATAGCAAAAAAGAATAATGACCACTTCATAAATTGTGTTTCTGTATGCATTTTGATTAACAGAGCTTATTATTGATTTAAAAAGGGGAGTCCGAAAGGATTAAAACTCCGTGCATAAATAAATACTGTCTGAATGTTAACAGTTTTAAATGTCACTAGCCTAACACTTCATAATACACAGATCTAACAAGTATTTTCCTCCAGGCAGAAGGGCTCAATGGAAATAGCTTTGAATATAGCAGTACATTGAAGCACAACTAAAGACTTGGCTGACTGTTTATCTCTATGGTGAGTTGATGGGCCATTTGCAAGAACTTACCCATTTGTGTAACTATGTCTGACCAGATGGACCTGCTCCAGGGCAAAGCATTCTTTTGAGGGCCAGTCAAAGCTAGCTAGATCTACAGATTTGAAAATGGCCTACTCGTAAATCTATCAAATCACCTCTGGCTTGAGCTAAGGTTCTGAGCAAATAAAACCATGTGATCTTCTAGAATATTCTCCATGGAAGCCTTTGAAAGATAAGTTCTCTGAAAGTCTCCCCAGCTTGATAAGATTTCCTTATTTGGTTTAGAACAGGTCAGAGCTATAAGGAACTACTCTGAAAAGGGGATTAGCATTACCTAGAATTCCAGATTAAAGATAGTTGCATCACAACCTGGGGGTACAGCAGGTAACTTGAATCAGAACATATGGACCAGATGCAGCCTTCCCCGAGCGGCAATAGACCAGTCCAGGAGATGTGGCACAACCACCGTCTGTTTCCAAGCAGGCAAAGCGATCCAGCAGGGTCTGCTCAGAAGGGGCCAAATGGGAATCCAGTTTCATGAGTTCTTGGCGGCAGCACCGCTCACTGTTAGGGGTACACTGAAATGCTAACAGGAACCAGCCAACTCCATGTGAGGCGTGAGACTGGGACTAGGCCCAAGTCCTGAGAAACTGAATTGGCAGCGACGGGCTAGGCGGCTGGAACACAGGCTAGGCCTACCTCGATGCCAAAGACCAGGGCAGAGGGACCACGCAGACAGCCTGGCTAATCATGTGCTTCTATTTTTTGTATTTTACAGCCAACTCCAAAGCTGTGCTCCCAGGGCTCCAGCAAAAGGCAGCAGCAGAGGGTCTTTACATCCCTGTCTTAATGGGGGGAAAAATGCAACCTCCAGGCTGGGCTTCCTACTGGGTTGTAGCCAGTACAGGGTGGGACAGGGCTGGGGAAGAGTGCAAAACGTAGTGCCCAGCATCAGGTCGAGGAAGTCCTGAGTTTAGAGTACCCAAACGGGCAGAACGAGTCACAGATCAGGCGTGCTTCTTGGTATATCACCACCAAATTCTGCATCTACGTCTTGAAAATGTGCTTTTACTGAGAAACCAAGAGCAACTTTTCTCTGGCCAAATGCATGCAGGTAAATTTTGCATTCAGCATAGCTACGCAACAAATCCTCTGAAGAATTTCTGAATCCTTTGGAGAAGTATGAGGAGGTAGTGTGAGCTTTCCCATGATCCTCCATAAGCCGACCACATCTTTGCTTTTCTGCATTTTCCCAGAGGCTGGGAACCAGGCCCAAAAAATGTTGAAAGGAAGGGGTTTTCCAGTGTAAAGCAAATTCAGGTTCACATTCAGATGATACTAAATGTAAATGTGCAAAATCATATCCCAGTCTTGCTCTCGTTTTTTGTTTGTTTGTTTGTTTGTTTGTTTGTTTTTATCAGTCCAGAAAGCAAATATCCAGAAGCTTCTCCAAGTTATGACTTTAAAAGCAAGTATCTTTTGCTGGGAACCAGCTTCCACCGTGCCACATAGCCCCCTGGAAGATTAGCCAACATCGCTTTCAACTTACTACTTGCAGCTGTTTGGAATTCCACATCGATTCTCCGCAGAGTTGCAGCCCCTAACTGGGCGAGCCGTACAGTAAACACAGGAATCTCTGCCAGCCTTGGCATCTACAGCACCATGATTTGCAAACATGTTGAATTGCTATTTTATTCAATAAGTGGAACGTACAATAGAAAATAGATTTGGAAGTTACATCAAACTTGTTTATCCTGCTACAGGGGGCTGGGTAAAGCTATGGAGCTTTAGTTATGAAGGAATCTCTGTCAGGAAGGAGTAGGTGGAGTTCTGCCATTCTTTCTAGCCTAACATTAAGCCCTCAGGGTATACCCAGGCCACACCTCCCCCCCCCAAGACCTCTTCTCCCAGCACTAACTCTATAGTTAAGGTTAACTAATACCAGTTATGCCCTTGTTTCCTAGTCTCTGTGTTATTAAAAAAATTTTTTTAACAATTACTTATTTCTTGAGAGAGAGAGAGAGAGAGACAGAGCACGAGAGGGGTAGGGACAGAGAGAGAGAGCGAGACACAAAATCCGAAACAGGCTCCAGGCTCTGAGCTGTCAACACAGAGCCTGATGCAGGGCTTGAACCCACAGACCATGAGATCATGACCTGAGCCAAAGTTGGACGCTTAACCAACTGAGCCACCTAGACGCCCCTTCAAGTCTCAGTGTTATTAATCAATGCCACTTTTCTATACAAGTTCTAAACATATATATGATTTTTATGTATTAATAAGTCACTGTTTGGTGGGAAATATATAATATGCATGTGCACATTTGTACATATGTATGTGTATATATGTATTTTATATACACATAATATATTATTGTATATACACATATATACATGTACATGTGTGTGCATATATGTGTGTTTATCTATGTATGTATTCATGTAAATTTCCTCATTGTCGGGCCTGTGCCTTCTCTATCAGCTAAGAGTTCTCCAAAGGGCAGATGTTTCCTCCCTCAGTAACAGTTTCTGGGACGATGCTCTGCCTGTCCCATCAATCAAGAAGCATTCTCTGTCCCAGAACTGGGAACTCCCTGACCATTGTCAGAGAGGACTTAGGAGAGAAGAGACAGTACCTTCTGGATGTGCCCAAATGAAGAGGGGGCAGCAAGCACACAGCAGAGCACACAAGGGGAGGAAGAAACTCAAAGATTTGCCCACATAATAGCTACACTTACTTTGCCAGCTTTTTCTGTCTGAGAGATTGGGTGTGGTCATTATAAGAAGGTGACTATTCCCTCAAGTAAATAGGGTATGCTATTTGGTGGAAAGGAAATTGTAAGAGAAAGTGTCTCATTTCTGCAGTTTGAAAGCAGGTAATCTCTGTAGTCTGGGTGTCTATTTACACTGCTTTTCAGCAATAAAGAGTAACATTACCTTAATAACCCGCTCATCTGAGGCAGGGAGGATACTTAAGGCATCAGAGAAAGAGGCATTTACTCTGATGAGCCACTTTCCCCAAACAGCATAAGATCGACATCATTCGCCCAGGAGATTTTTTTTTTTTTCTAAAAATATATCCTGGTTTTGACATGTGATTTAGAGCACAGGTACCCTGGGCTCACTTTCTGTGATGGCTAATGACACATGATTCCCCCACCGCCACCCCCATCAGAGAGGGGGGAAAGGGGAATAGATGCAGCACTAGACTTTGAAAGAAGAAAGTTTTACGAGTTAAAAACCCAACTAAGTAATTACGAGGCAGAAAATGGCTTCGTAATTTGATCTTGGTGCTTCCAGAAACACCTCTGGGAGAGAGTGCTCAGTCAATGGGAGAATATCCATTCTGCTCCCCAAACACGGAAGGGCAGGAACGTTGGATTTCTTGCCTTTTTGTCTTCAAAGAGACCCGAGAACATTTCTGACCTAGGCACTGCTCTCTTTCAGGCAACAGGATCATTTATTCAAAATGGCCTTTTTTTGACACCTGTTCAAAAACTGCCTGATGACAAGCCGCACCCACTCCCACAGGGCATTGTTCTTGGTTCCAGCCAGCTTGGAAGCTCGTCTCAACTTGCACTTTTAAAAGGATCTGAGGACAGATTCAGGGGAAGATTTTTTTTTTCATAGATATGCCCGGAGGCATAAAGTTTTGTGGGGTTTTTTTTCTTTTTTTTTTCTTTTTTTTTTTTCAACAACTAGTACTTACAATGCAAGCAGATGCCTTTTCTTTGATGGAAAAAGCTTTGCTGGGCATTATGGCAGTGGGGGTATGTACACACAGTAAACTCATTGATTCAGACACAGCAAATCAAAATCTGATCATTTTGACCTTTGAAAAAAGGGTTAGGCCCTTTTACTTTCTTTTTAAAAAATTTACTTAAAAAGGTAATTGAAAGGATAGGCAAAATCAGAGAAGACACACTCAATCTCTTTAGCATGCTTCTAGGGATTGTAGGATAATGCTAGAATAGAAATGCATGTTGTTCAGTACAAAACAGTTTTATCTGCTCATTAACTGAGCTCCATAGAATCATAAAACTATCTCTGGGAAACCTATGAAGTTGACACAAATATGATCATAAAACTAAAAAATACTTGAAATGGACTCAACAGTCTTTAAACTGATTTTGTAATACAGGTCACAGTGAGGTGGGAAAGTGTAGGCTGTGGTTTCAGAATATCTGGGTTCAGATCCTGGCTTAGTTACCAAAAAACATTAGGTAACTGCTCAGAGCCTGAGCTGCCTCATTCTTTGTAAGAAATTTTTCATTCACAAAGTGTAAATGGGATATTGGTTGACAAAGTGCTTTGGAAACTGTAAAGTGTTAGGCAAATGTACTTTGTTCTGAGAACCCTATTATTAGATTATAACATCTTTGAATGTTTATTTATTTTTTTTTTTTTGAGAGAGAGAGCATTTGGAATACAGGAGGAGCAGAGAGAGAGGGAGAGAAAGAACCCCAAGCGAGATCTGTACTGTCAGTGCAGAACCTGATGCCAGGCTCCATCTCACGAACAGTGAGGTCATGACCTGAACCATAATTGAGAGTTAGACGCTCAACTGACTGAGCCACCCGGGCTCCCCAGATTATAACATCTTTGAATCTGAATCTCTTCAAGTAGAGCCCAGGAATCTATATGTTTAAACGTGATTAAAAGAGTCGTGCCATCAGCTTGGTGTGGTCCGTAGACCAGCAGCAACTGCGCCACCTTGGAACTTAATAGAAATGTAGGTTCTCAGCCACCCCAACCTCCTGATTCAGAAACTCTGAAGGTAAAGTCCTGAATCCAGGGTTTTAAAGAGCCCTTCAGGTGATTCTAAGCCAAGTTAAAAAATTGAGAACCACTAGTCTAGGGCATTACTAGTGAAGCTTGAGTGCTCATACAGATGACCTGAAGGTCTTGTTAAAATGCCTGGGATGATTGTGGGGAGGCCGTAAGGGTAGAAAAGACCTAGAAGACACTAGCCTCCTTTGGCAGAAGTTGCCACCCTGCAAGTCCACTCAGGCCAACAGCTGGCAAGATTACAGAGAGAGACAGAGAATTTCTCTTCCAGCACACATCCCCAAGACTGAGGAGTAGGGTAGGAATTGGGGATCCCTTGTAAGTTGCCTAAGGTCACTGTGTCTGGTGGAGAATGAGGCAGTGTGGATTGTGTGGGCGATAGGATGCGGTGGCCGTATATGGGTTGCCCCTTTATGTGGCTGAAAAAGGAGTAACAACATCCCCCAAACACTGCTCAGATCCCCATATTACAGAGATGGCTTTCTGTTGGTGGGGGGGGGGAGGGGGCATCCCAGAAAATTAATTATGGAAGAAGAATCTGACTCCATGTCTACTCTAGAATCTTTTTACCAGGATGAGTTTTTGATACAGGAGGAAGAGCTGGATCAGAATTCCCACAAGATAATTCTTGAAACTCCACAACCCAAACACCGCCTCCTGATTACTCTTTCCCCAATGAGTGCCTGCCTCTGGGGAAAACGTGGCCAGAGAAGACTTTGATTTCAGACTCACGAGGATATGTCCAGCAATGGAAAAAAATAGATATTGTATTCAAACGAGGAAAAGCATCTGACAGAGCCTCTGTACCTCCGTTCCTGGCTCCCTGGGCCCCAGCACCAGCCTCACCGACACAGCCCTTGTCAGAGAACGGGGTGCTGAAAGGAGGTTCTTCTCGATGGGGAGAAGCATCTTTCTGGGTTTTAATGAGATCATTTATTGTCTCTTTGCTCTGACGAAGATTGTAAATGTGACGGGTGAAATATAAAGAATAATTAGTCCCAGAGGTGAATCCATCCCCTACAATATGTCTTTTCTCCCTCTCAGCCTGTTGAAAAGTTTACTGCTTCCAGATGCGCCTGATTTCAACAGTTAAGAGGACCCGGTTCCTTTTCAGCTGCAAACTTGTCAGGGAAAAGCTTGTTCCTGAGAAAAGGCTTAAGCTACAGCAGTGACTCCTGAAGAAACTACTGATGTAGGAAGGAAATATGGCCATAGTGAGGCATTGCTGGCCTCCCCAGGGGCCTTGACCCCTATGAGGAGGTGGAGGAAGGCCTAGGTCAGCCCCCATTACAGTAGCGACTTCTCACTAATTAGCTGTTAAGGAATCCGGCAGCTTCTGAAGGAGACATTTGTGAGGAATGCTTTCCTCAGATCCTGCCAGTGCTCCAGCAAAGCCAGCAACCCCCAGCCCAGCCGGGAACTTCCTGCTTCCACAGACCTCGGGACAGGCCCCAGCCACCAGTCTGAGAGGCCGCTGGAGCCCACACATCAGTCTTTGATAAACACCAGCCACTCCCACTTTAGAAACATAAGCTCTTTAGTCCCTGCCAGTTGCCTGGTAGCTTGAAGGGAATCCTAAGAGCTATGAGCCCCCAAGGACTGTATGATCCAGCCTTGTGACTTCAGGCAGGAGAAAAGCTGTAAGAGCTGCTTTTTCTCTCATGTCCACTCTCTTCCTGAGGGCCTTTAAGATGAACAGTGTCCCTGAGGGGCCCTGCTAGGCAGTGGGGGGTGGAGGGGCATGGGTGGAAAGGGGGTGAGGAGGGCACAACCTGATATTCCAGATGTGGGCCTCAAGAGGCTGGGGCAATGAGGGAGTCTGGCTGAGGAGGCCCAGAGCCTGAGATCTCCCATGGCAGGAGGAAATGGCTTCCAGAAGAATAGATGCCTGTGAAGAATAGATGTCTGTGAAGAGGGGACCGGGGAGGATGGGGCTCCAGGGGTAGGTGGGCCTCATTCTGCTTGCTTGAGTAGAAGCAGAGGGAGTAGAAAGAAGGGGTGGTGGCGCCATCTAGCACACTAATGTAGAGGAAGCCCTGCCTGACAGATCCTGCAGAAACATCTAGCACTGCAATGACCATGGGGTGAAGAGTGGCTGGGAGGAGTGGGTGCTGAGTTAATGAAAGTCATTCTTCACCCCTACAACTCATTACCCTCTCCTCTCAATAGTCTCTTCCATAGGGTTCCTCAAATAGACTAGGCTTGCCCCCATGTCTTAGTCTGGGCTACCCCAAAAGCAGACTCTGAACTGGGGATAGAAGTAGGGCCAACTTTATCCATTAGGATTATACAAAAGGGGGACACATAGTACTTTCCAGGGCACATGAAAATGTTTTCTTTGTAGAAGCAGGAGGAAAAAAAATGAAATTATAGATTAAAAATGTTTCAATACAGGGGAGTTTGGGTGGCTCAGTCAGTTAAGTGCCCGACTTCAAGTCATGATTTCACCGTCCATGAGATGGAACCCCACATTGGGCTCTCTGCTGTCAATGCAGAGCCGGCCTCAGATCCTCTGTCTCCCCTCTCTCTGCCCCTCCCTGCCCTCAAAATTAAATAAACGTTAAAAAAATAAAAATGTTTCAATACATAACACTAGCATATTCATCTTGAGACTAATGCAATCATAAAATATATTTTTAATTTATTTTTTTAAAGAAAGGGCTCATGGCCACAAAGGCACAAGTACCTAGCTAGGACCCAGAAAAATCACAACGTGGCCCTGGGTCTGCCCCTAATGTTACCCTAATGTAACAAATAAGAAATGGAGGCTCAGGGAGGCTCAGAGCTGCAGCTCATGGTTTGGAGAGTTAGGATTCCTGCCCATCTCTCTCTGCCACTCATAACTCTGGCTCTTCCCCAAGATCTGTAGAAACTTAAAAGACTTGGGTGGGTGCTTCCTTTCCTAGGGAAAGATGTGCCTTCCCTCTTCGCTGTTCTCATTTCTCAGAAACAGGACCAGGGAAGGCACTCGAGCCTCTGGCAATTCAGCATCTGCAAACAGCCGTCACGGTGCATGTCTGCAGACTCTTGGAGCTGCTCCGTCTGCTGCGGCCAGATGCGTATTTGTGGCTTTCCTCCTTGGCTTCTTTTCCCAGGTTTTCATTCCTTGTATTCTGAGATGGAGCTGAAATTTTTCCAAAAGGGCCCATGGTGGACACCCAGAAGTCAGTAGGGACTCCAAAAGGAAGTTAAGGCCGGGGAAGGGGGCCAAGAAGAGGGGGACCAGCCTAAAGTATACAACACTCAATCCTTTATTGCTCACATGTGGCCTGACCGCTGGTGGACTGGCTCCAGGAAAATCTGAACCCTGGACTAAGCCTCACTCCGGGCTGTCCAGGCCAGGCCTGGATGTCTCCCCCCAAATCCCCCCTCAGCCAGGCTGATTTTTTTTTTCATATTATAGCTACAGAAAGCACTGAGCTGGGGCTCAAAAGACCTGGTCCCTCTAGTCCTAGACAGGCCACAAACTTGAGCTTTGACCTTGACAAAACCTCTCTGGTTCTCAGTTCCCTCATCTGGGAAATAAAAAGACTGTTGGACCCAAAGATCTTTGAGATTCCAATAATTAGGCAAACAGAAAACCTGTGCTTCTAAAGCTGCTGAGTCCTGCAAAGCACTTCCATTGCTTTTTTAAAAAGCAGTCCCCAGAGCCCCGCTGGCCGCCAATGCCGGGGTTTGTGAGTGTTGTGTTGAGGGCATTCGGATGCTGCCCCAGTTCCGGGGACTGGGCGGGGGATGGGGGGGTGGAAACAAGCATCCCAAGCAGGGCATCTCTGGCCCTGGGTCCCCGCAGAAGCGGGGAGCATTTCTGGGGAAACCGTGGCGCCGAAGGTCAGGTGGACCGCCTGGGACACCTGTGCCCGGGACCTCTTGGGGTCCCCTTCCCCGCCCTCCGCTCCAGCCCCGGCCAGGCCGGTGCTTTCCCCTCACCCTCTCCCACCCCACCCCCGGGCCCGAAGCGGCTGCGGCTCGCGGAAGTCGCGCTCTTTCTTTCTTTTCCCCTCGTTAGTGGAGCTGAAATCTGATCGTGGAAAGTCTGGGGCGGGTCTGAGACCCGGCCGGCTCGGGCTCCCAGCGCCTGGGGCGATTCCTGCCGGAGGAACCCAGGCTGGGCCCGCCGCGGGGGCGGGAGGTCGGACACCTAGGGAACTGGCTGCTTTGTCTCTGGGCAAAGCGGGAGAGGGACTTAATTGCAGGGGCGGGGCGGGGGAGGAGAGCCGGTTTGCCTAATGACACCTGACAGCTCTGAGAGAGCTCCCCCCCCCGCCCAACCCCCGCCGCTGGGGGGTGGTCCTGCTAATCCCCTTCGCGAGAGGAAGCTAATTGCTGCAGCCAGAGAAGGCAGGATAAAAGCGAGCATGGACCCACACCCACCAGGCCTGGAGTCATGCTATTTGCTGCTAAATTAATATAATTATATTACCTAATGCAAAAACTACGTTAAGAACTCCGGCTTTTGGCTGCATCTAGGAGCTTCCGATGGGTTAAAGGCAACATCTTGGTTTAATTCCCCCCCTTTTTTTTCCCATCTCCCGCCCCCCCCTCCGCCAAACTACAAATGTCAGAAATAAATTATCGAAACCAGATGTAAGGGTTTGGGTGCACATTTTCGGGCAGTTCTGCGCTAACAGATGCCTTGTATTAATAATGTACAGTTGTGACAGGAAATATGGTTTAGAGTCCTGGAAAAACATGAAAGCTAATTCCATTACCCCTTTTCATGGTACCTACTTCTTCTCAAATGCTCAACTGGTTTGGATTACAGCGAAACTTTAGAGGAAAAATGATTTGGTCTGAAATGGTAACTCAGCTCTGCTTTCCAGCCTCTCCCCTCAAGCACCCACCTTCCCACGCACCTGCAGACCTGCATTCTATGTGCAAATAACCAGAGATGAGAACATCTGGACCTGGTCACTTCTCAGGGGACACACTTCCAAATGTTCCCACTTTCCTGTCCATGGGGATTTAGTAGACAGGAAGGCAGGGCCGATGGTCCCAGCTTCACACTCTTGCCTGGGACAGTCCTTTTAAACCTGGCCTACCCCCTCACACTTCACTTTCAGCAAAAGTAAAAACAATAAAACACTTTTATGCTCAAGGAACCAGATAAATCCTGGTAATTGATCTCGGGAGAGGGATTATTAAGGGGCTAAGTGCAATGCTTTCCAGAACGGGGGTGTAATAAGCATGAAGCCAAACAAATGCACAATTTGTTATCTGTATTTCATCACTTGATGCACTGCAAGCAACTGGCTTGAAAATGGCTTTTCTCTAGGAAGGGAGAAGGCACTAAAATAGCTGTAACACATCCATTGACAGTTATGCTCTGTTGCTGAAAAATGTCTGCACTCTCCATGTCTCACCCAGGCAGGCACACTCCGGAAGGTCAGAATGTTCCTCCTTGCCTTTCTACAGGACAGATTCCCCTCCGCTTGATGCCAATGTACAATGTACAATGCAAAAAGAGAAAATTCTTTTGAGCTCTTCCCCTCTTACATTCCACCTATGAGGAAACAACAACCAGCCAGGGCATCCAAACTGTCCTGGATCTGTAGATGAGAAAGCCTTTTCCTATTCAGATAAAGAGCAGTTAACAAGGAAAGATATCTACCAATTCCGTTAAATGGGACCAAAAAGAATCACAACATTCAAAATAATAGCTAGTACTTATGGAGAGCTTATTATATGCCAGGGACTGTCCTATCTCCACACATACCTTGTGTCATCCAATCCTAAGAATACCCAATAAGGTAAGTGCATTACAATTATGTCCCCAGTTTTTAGATGAAGAAATTGGTTTTCAGGGATGCTGAGTCATCTGCCAAAATGCACAAAGCAGCAGAGCCAACATTCACAAGTAAGTCTGTCGGATTCCAAAGTCTGTTTTAAACAACCTCTTACACTTGATCTTAGCCCAAGGGCCAAGAAGCGATCAGGCTCTTGATTTACCCTGATGGATAATGAAAGTGTGTCCCAAATCATGTGGAAATCCGAACTGTGCCATTCTTTTATCAAAACTTTTTTTCAGGCAGAGTGCATAGTCTTAAAGTCCAGAATAAATTAACAAAAGGCTGTCCCGTAGAAGTTTTGTGTTAATGGCAGAGATAAAACTAGGAGTGGAGGAAGCTACTTGAGACCAGGAATCAAGTCTTGGCTCTAAGCCCTGGCTTTAGCTCTCACCGGCCGTGAAATCAAAGCAATTAGTCTTGGCTTCAGTTTCTGTACCTTTAAGGTTGACATGATAATACATGCCCTATTTGTGAAGATTATGTCAAAGAATGGCTATCCAAATTTTAATCAAGTACCAAGTACATAGCTGTGTGATCTTAGGCACCTTCCTTTACCTTCCTGATCCTCTTTGGTCTCAACTGTGAAACCATGCGATTGAATGAAACAACATGTAGCTTCACCTCCAGTCCTGAAATTGTAGATTTCAAGGATTCATTGTGGCATAGTTCAAAGGAGCAGAAGCCAGGAAACACAAGGAATGTCTTTCAAGAGAGAATAGTTGAATAAAATTACTGCCCATCCACACCTTGAAACATTGTGTAACAAATGAACAATGAAAAATCAGAGCTATGCCAGATAGCTTGGAGGAATTTGCATGCAGTGTTGTTGAAGGAGAAATGTAAGATGTGGAAAAAGGTGTATAAGTGATCTCACATTTGTAAAGCAACAAATGACTCTCCCTCCAATGTATGTATATGCATATATTCTGCATAGAATTATATGAGCAAAGAGAAAAATATGAGAAAATATATTTCTTATTACAGGCATTAAAGTGGGGGGCAAGTGGCAGCTGGGTGGCTTAGTCAGTTGAGCATCCCACTTCGGCTCAGGTCATGATCTCACGGTTTGTGAGTTCAAGCCCTGCACTGGGCTCTGTGCTGACAGTTCAGAGCCTGGAGCCTGCTTTCTGATTGTGTCTCCTCTCTCTCTGCCCCTCCCATGCTAACACTCTGTCACTCTCTCTCAAAAATAAATAAACATTAAAAAAAATTTTTTAAGGCATTAAAGGAGATACAAAATGGGGATAGACTGGCCATAAAAAATGGGAGAGAAGATTGGATTTAAAAATAATGGGGCACCTGGGTGGCTCAGTTGGTTAAGCATCCAGCTCTTGGTTTCACCTCAAGTTGTGATCTCACAGTTTGTGAATTTGAGCCCCATGTTGGGCTCTCCACTGACAGTCCAGAGACTGCTTGGAATTCTCTCTCCCTCTCTCTCTCTCAAAATAAATAAACTTTAAAAAATAAATTAAATTAAATTAAAATCATGAAAGAGTGTATATATGCCCAAACCTATGCATTTGTGTAAAGATATGTATTTGTGGATATGTGTTATTTTAAGATGAGTCAGTCATAAGTTATTTTAAATAAATAAAATGTGGGTGGCTCAGTCAGTTAAGCATCTGACTTTGGCTCTGGTCATGATCTCAGTTTGTGGGTTTGAGCCCCATGTCGGCCTCTGTGCTGACGGTGTGGAACCTGCTTGGGATTCTCTCTCTTTCCTTCTCTCTCTCTGCCTCTCCTCTGCTCGTGCTTTTTTTTTCCTCTCTCAAAACTAAAGAAATAAACTTTAAATAAATAAGTAAATAAATAAATAAATAAATAAAATGTTTTATTTAAACTTGTATCAAGATGCAAGAGATTTCTCCCATACAAGTAAGGACCAACCTAAGGTGCTTCCATCACAAGTTAGTTCTATATCAATGGGTATTTAAAATAGAAAGTTCCCTAAGGTACTCTGAATATTCCCCCTGCCCCTTAATCATGTTTATAATACATATTTGCATAATAAACCCTTTTCACATATGAAGAAAACCTTCCCAGCACTTCCCCCAAGGGCTTCATTTGGGTAAAGAAAGACCTGGTGAGGCTTTTTGTGCAGGCACTAGTGGAGGGCCATGATGTAGCAGAGAGCAAAGCCAAGTCCCCGCCCTCATGGAGTTGACCTCCTAGTGGGGGAGACAGATGATAAAAACAAGTAAATAAATCTAGAACAGGGAGTGATACAGACTATGAATAAAAATAAAGCAGAGAAAGGGATGGAGAGAGAAGAGGACTATCTGGCACCAAATTCAAGGTGTTGAGAAGAGACCTCCAAGGACGTGGTATTTGGACAGAGATCTGAATGAATGAGGTAGTGAGTAAAGCACAGGCCAGCTGGAGAAAATAGACAGGAGGAAGTGAGTTTGGCATGTCTCAGAAGGAGCAAATTTGGAAGCAGAAGGGAGACCATCAGATTTGTCTCATGCCCTCCACATCTACCAGCCTGGTCCAAGCCACCTCTGTCTCCCACCTGGTCCGCTACTATAACCTCTAGCTGGTCTCCCAGATTCTGTTTCTTGTTTTCTATGGTCAATTTTCCACACTTGCAGCCCGAGTGATCCTTTTAACATGCAAATCAGATCATGTTACAACATTGTGCAAAACCCTCTGGGAGCTTCCCATCCCTTAAAACAACACTCAAAGTCTTTACCTTGGCTGATGAGCTCCCCAGGATCTGGTTCCAGATACCTCTCTGACCTCAGCTCGCCATGTTCCCCTTTGCTCACTCACTGGCCTCCTTGTTCTTCCTTAACAGGCCAAGCACACACCTGCCTGAGCCTGGAGTTTCCATAAACGGACCATGAATCATCCAGTTGCTCCGGCCATGGGTTTAAGAGTCACTCTTGACTCCGTTCTTTTCTCACACTCCACAGCCAATCCATTAGCAAGTTCTGACAGGTTTACATCTAAAGAGATCCCAAATCAGACTGCTTATTATCACTTCCATCAACAACCCTAATCCCAGCCACCACCACCTCTCATCTGGATTACCACATCATCCTGCTAACAGTCGTCCTGATTTCCATCTTGTCCCCACAGCCTATCCTTTACCCAGTAGCCAGAGGATCCTTTTCCCACATTTTTTCAACATTCAAAAAGTATTTATTGAGCCCAGCTATGTGCTAGGGTCTATTTTAGTTGCTGGAGAGTCAGCCCTAAACAAAATTTAAATGTAAAAGCTTCCTGGCCTCTGGGAGGGAAGATTTAAAGAAGAAAAATGAAAAAGTTTGTTTTGTGCATGTTAAAACAAGCAATCAGTGTATCTGATCAATATTATCAAAAACATTTGGGTATGTGGATACAGCATGAGCCAGTGGCACTTTATTGATGTTCTTTAAAATTTTAGTTTAACAAATTCAGCATTCAGGATGCTCTATTTTTCCCAGAATTGGAATGTTCTGCACCCAGCTGGTGGTAGATGCCTTGATATCACATTCCAAACTTCAGTGTATGTGTTGTACCTAAGATCTAGTTTGGAATGATAAAATTTTCAGACATTTAAAAAATGAAAAATAGAATTCTTTGCTAAAGCATATGAACCCAAGCATTTTGTTTGGATAAGATACTCAGGAAGCAAGCTTTTCCATAAAGCACATAGGCAAGGATATCTATCTACTGACATATGTCAGTCCCAAAAAGGATTTGAGGAAAACAACCATACAAAATTGATTAATTTTAACTGTCATCAATCACAACTTAAGCTTGGTTTTTTCTCAGACTTTTATTAAAATGCTTCTTCCAATTTACCTTTATTTTTTTTAATTAGCATGTTTGCCCCCAAGTACCTGGAGGGCAAAGATTATGGGTTTATTCTTCATTTGACCCCAGTGTCTGATACAATCCCTGGTGCAGAAAAAATGTTTGCTGAATGAATGAATTAAACTTTCCTAGGGCAAGCTTTAAATCTAAGTCCTCTATCCAAATTGGAATAAATACTGGCATAAGGAAATACCTTTTTAGCATTTTATGAGCATCTCAGCAAGAAGAATATTATGACTGCACCTTTCCACTGGCAAATACTAAAAAAAAAAAAAAAAAAAAAAAAAAAAAAAAAAAAAAATTCCATAGGTTTCAGCTCTTTTTCTTGAAACAAAGCCCCTTGTTTCAAAAGAGTTTAGTTGTAAGGAACAGAAACCATTATAACTATGCTAAACACAAATATTTAGGCATTAGGTCCCTGAAAAATTGTTAGAAGAGGTGAAGCAGCAGATTGTAGAAGGCCTCCTGGAATGACTCCCAGAATGACACCCCGGAAATGGCCTGCTGGGAGAGCTGCCAGGTGGGTGAATCTGAAGCTGATGAATTAAAAAAACACATGGCCATGGCCATTGCTAGATTCAGGCATCGGTAATCTGTCACCAATACCACTGCAGCCACTACCTCTCGACATCTACAAAGCTAGTGACAAAACACTGAAGGCTGCTGTAGAAAAACACAGTGTCTACACAGTCATGCTTACTGTTGGTTCCAGATGACTCTGGACAAGACCCTGGGGTGGACAAGCTGCGATGCTTGGTTCTCAGGTGGATGCTCAGCAGCCACAGCTACAGGAAGAGAGCAGTTGCCTGCCTGCATCGAGTACATCTCATCGGCAGAACCTAAACCTCATCCAGAACCTTAGCTGCAAGGGAGTCGGAAACACCTTAGTTTACCAGCAGTATAAGAAATCATAGTGAGGAGCGTGAAATAGATACTGAGTGCCAACCAACCGTAACCAGTCCTTTCCCCCATTTGGAAGAATAACAATACAGCTAACATATGGCATTTACTCTATGCCAGTTTAAAGAAGAAACAATGATCTGTGGCATCCCTAGTATGAGAGCGTTAAACTCCATGACCAAACAACTACCCACTTTAATGAGAGGAGGAATTTCAACGCAACTAACATGAAGCCAAACACCATCCTTGTTGAAGCTGGCAGAGGGGAGCAAGGAACAGTAGGACCTTTTAGGTGGTAAAAGGAAGAATGAGACAGGAAGAAGAGTTGCCCAATTTAAAAAGACATCTTTGATTTCATATTGACTTCCCTGTGGATATACTGAATGTCTTTCAGCAAATCAGTGTATGGGGTGGGGAAGAGACATGACTGCCCCCAGGCTGAGGGGAGAGACCCAGTTCCTCCTTTTAGGGTCCCCTGGGGGTCTGGCTTGGTTCTAATAATACACAAAGCTTCATGTGGTTCTAATTAAACACAAAGTTTGACAAAGGGAAAAAAATGAGATAAAATGGTGAGGGCCTGAGGGTGGGATTTGGAGGATTCTGGGGGCCACTGGGGAGAACAATCATGGAACAATGAGTGTTTCGGTGCCAGGGAGAGAAGACAGTGCAGAGCAGTGTGTAAGTGACAGCAGAACCCTGACAGTAGTGGAGCAGCTCCTTAAGAACCAGAAGCATAGGAGGAGGCCCCCAAAGCCACCCAGCTTGTTTACCCAATTAGGGTTCCACCCAGAGCCATCCCTGGCACCAGAACAAGCTAGGCTCTGGATGACCCTCCCCTGGTTAGAGCCGATGAATCAACGGCAGGGGTCCCTGTTGAGGTAAGCCCCCTTGTTGAGTTAAGACCCACTCAAAAACACTGACCAAAGACTTGGTTCTTGAAGGGTAAGACCGATTTGGTCAACAACCAAATGAGGTCTAGCCAGGAGAAACTATGGAGATGGTAATAAGACAGAAGGGGGTGGGGGTGTTAATAAATGGAATGCACATTGAGGAAAGTCCACCTGGAGAATCCTTCAGCTTGTCCTATAAAGCTCAATAGCCTAGAATAACAAGAAGAGTCAACAAGGACTCTGCATCTTTACCTTATGCTGCTCACCTGAAGCAGCTTGGACAAGAGGCTGCCCTCTGCAGGTGGGCTTGCGGGGCCATTAGAGAAGACCCAGAGGCTGCCCCTGGGACCTCCATGGTCACATTCAGCCTGGCTCTCATACTCTTCAGTGACCTCGAGGACTTCTCTTTCCTTGCTTATATCTGTTCAGGATTTCTAGAGTTAGGATCCCTGTCAGATTAGTGGTAAGAGCATTCCCTTGCCTCTCTGTGCCTCAGATTCCTCCTCTCTAAGATAGAGGGAACAAAACTGCTTACCTCAAAGTGTTGTTGAAAGGTTAAACAGAGATCTAATTTGTTTAGACATTACATTAACATGTAATTAATTTTGAACAGAAACTGGCTCATGATAAGTGCTGAGTAACTATTGTCAGCATTTGTTGTTTTATTCCAATGGGTTCTTTCCAGCAGTTGGAATTCTCAGATTGTTTAGAGACAGCCCATGGTGGAGAAGGTGAGAATGGGGGTTCGATGGGGAAGTACAAGCTGCAGCAAGGGACAGTGACTGAGGAAACTCCGGCAATGGATCAGAGGTTGACCAGTAAGATGGAATGGAGCCTCCAAGAGGATAAAAGTAAATTGAAGCAGGAAGAAACTTGGCTGGGACCAATATGGGTTAGAATACAGATGTGGCTGTTATACCAAAAGCCAAAATAATGGTGTCTCCAACAAAATGTATTTCTTACATAAAAATCAAGGTAGATGATTCAGGACTGAGAGGGTAGTTCTGTGGCATTTGGAGATCCAGGCTTCTCTCTTATTGGAGAGCCAGGTTTCTTCTATCTTTTTATATGTGACTCTACTTTCTGCTCTAAGATGACTGCTTCAGCCCCTGCCATAACTTCTACCTTCCACTTCTCTACCAAGTGGGAAGGGGAGAAGAGGTGATGGTGGGCACATCCATTTCCTAAAAGAGTGATCTAGAAGAGCTACACATCACTTCTGCTTACATCACATTAGTCAAGACTCAGTCATGTGTCCATAGTGTAATGCAAAAGAGGCTAGAAATCTGGTCTTTGGCTGAGTAGTCATGTGCCCAGCTAAATTTTGGTGAATTTTTTCTTAAAGAAAGGAAGGGGAAATGGATTTTGGGGAGTGACCAATACTGTTTGCTATAGGACTCGTGCATATTTGGGGATTTTGATGGAATTTTTATTCCTAATGATTTCTGAAGTGATTTCTGGCAAAGTTATGCCATATTCAAAAGGCCAACGTGTACATAGAGTTCAAAGCTGGAAGGTTCCTACAATGGCCCCACTACTACCTGAGTACCAAAGCCATTTCTTTTACCATTGTTGATGGAAAAAGACTTGAATTGTCCAATTCCTTTCCCAGAAAATGTTTTGAAGATTAATTAAGTCAAATGAGTATTAAATAAACTCTTCCTCTTGAGTGATTCCATCCATTGCCACTGAGATTTATTAAGCAGCTTACCTTTCTCTGGGAAAGGATTATTAAAGGACAGAACATGCCAAGCTTTTTAAGTTTGACAAAAATACTCACTTAGATTATTATTAGATTTTGAGATATGCTCTGAAGGTGATGAAGGAACTTTCTGGAATAGAGCCAAATGCTAATGCTGATTTCAACAGCTGAGCAAGATCTGTGCAAGCACTCCAAGATCACTCCCATGTTCTCTGTCCTGCTGTTAAATGTCTAAGACACAGCTTTGCATACATTCACATGTTTTTATTTGCCCCAAGCCCTTTCTGGAGGGAGCTGGGATACAAATAAACCATAGGATGGATACCTTCCCAACTAGAAAGTGAGAATGGGCCAGCTCTTTTGTTTCTCTCCATTACTCTCCTGATAGGGATGTATCATTTTTTAACAAACATCAAAAGTATGCTATGAAAAGGGATCAGTATTAGAATCAGGGGACTTTTTTGTTGTTGTCATCTTGCAATTGCTCTGCTATAAAAACTGAGAAAGGAGATAGAAGAGAAGAGAGGAGAGAGAGGCACTTAACCTTTTTATCTGTTTTCCTACCATAGATTATTTTGACAGACTAATGAAGCCAATGGACCCCTTCTCCATAATAGTGTTTTCAAATACATAAAATAAATACATAGGGTTACCCAGGAAATCAATTATATTGTGATAGAGTTCTACTCACGGAAGTCTAATTTGGAGGTTTGTGGACCCATTGGAAGGGCTCTCTTGGTTTCCTCCCATGCCTAGATCATCAACTTTCTTCAAATCAAGCCCAAGTCTCAACTATTCAGGCTTCCTTAGCTGAACATTTGACAAACACACTCCCTCACATGACGTCGCTACAAAACATGACCACACTCTTTCCCAGACATATAGTCACTTGTGTCCTGTGGACACATCCCTGGCATTTGAAGGCTGCCATGAAGCTCAAAGCACAGGTGTCTTTACTACAGGTCAGCTTGGCCCCATAGGCACAGATTGCTATGGGCTCTGCCCAGATGCCTCTTCCTGTCTTCTAGCACTGAGCAGAGATTCAATACTGGGATCCCTTCCCCAAAAGTAAAAACTTCATGATAAATATATGAGTTCTCCTCTTGATAAAATATTCAGTGAGGGGGGGGGCTATTTTCATAATAGCAGATGCTTCTGGCCTTTGAAAGAACTCTTTGGGTAAAGAGAGGCAAAGGAGAGATAGACTGACAGGGAAGGATAGGAAGGGTTCAACATCTCACGCCTTGGTTATTTCTGCCTCAACAATGGATATAGACTAAGGGAACTACAAACACCAGATACACTTCAGCTTTGGTCTTTGGGTGCCTCCTCACACAGACAAACTTGGAATAGGAAAGATGATACCGGGTAGGGCCCCAAGACTGCTGTCAGTCCAGAATCTCATAAGCCTTATTGATAACTACCATAGCAACTTGTCGTGTGTCCTCAGGAATCCCCAGGAGACAATCCTTTCTTAGGTTGCCTTCACTGGGACCCTACATCTGAAGGGAGCTATTTTACTGGCTCAAAAGGAGACATAGCTGATAAAAGTCTTAGGAACCCAGGCCCTTCTCTACCCATCATCAGGGACTGTGGTGGAAGAAGAGCCATCTACAAATTCCACCCAAAGATGCAAGATACCCTTTGAATTACAATTCAGAACAGGGTTGTTTTAATTATTCCCACTGTAGATGGAACCAAAAGAATCCTTCACCTATTTAAACCCTGTATGAGACCTCACCATTGGACTGCACTTAGCATATGCCTGGTTACTGCCTACAAAGTGCTTGGGCCACTTCCTTAAGGAGAATACTGCTGTTTCCCTACCTCTAGGAACAGTTGAAACCCTGTCCCAGAAAAAGAGAGCGAACTCATCCCAGGAGTGCAATGTTTTCTGGAATTTCTCTTGTTATGGCTTTCGTGCTTTCCTAGAACTAGACACTACTAAAAAAGTCAATTTTACTGTATGTACAGTTAAATAATATTTATTATTATTTATTATTATCCTATGTTACCATAAAACAAAATTAGAGCTAAATGTTAATAGTGATTTGTTTCTGGATGGTGGGATTGGTGCTGAGTTTTAGTTTCTTCTTTAGGCTTGTGTATATATTCAAAATTGTCTTCAATAAGCTGGTATTACTATTGTAATCAGAAGGAAAAAAAGAAAACACACCTTGTGAGCAACTACTGCGTTGAACCCAGAGGCAGTTACTGAATCTTAACCACTCTAAGGTAAAGACAAAGGGAAAGATGTTTGTGTTTGTTAAAACAAAAGGTCTTTCACATTTGAGGTAACATGGACAAAATTCATTGAAAGATACAAATTATAAAAGTAGATATAAGAGGGGCACCTGGGTGGCTCAGTTGGTTAAGCATCCAACTCTTGATTTTGGCTCAGGTCATGAATTCACAGTTTGTGGGTTCAAGCCCCATGTAGGGCTCTGTGCTGATGGTATGGAGTCTGCTTGGGATTCTCTCTCTCTCTCTCTCTCTCTCTCTCTCTCTCTTTCCCCTCTCCCATCTCTCTCTCTCTAAAAATAAATAAATAAGCATTTTTTAAAGTAGATACAAGGAGGACTAGAAAAATCTTGGTAGTCTTATCTCTTTTGAAGAATTCAAATTCATAATTTGAAATCTTTCAAAAACAGCAACAACAAATCAAACCTCTAGGCCCAGATAGCTTCTTTAATAAATTCTGTAAAACACTTAAGGAAGAAATAATGCCAATCTTAACAAAAACTCTTTCAAAAACTAAATGATGGGCAAATATTGCCCAACTGATGTAATGAAGCTACTTTATAACTAAAACCAAAATTAGGCAAAGACAAGGACATTACAAGAAATGAAAACTGTACACCAATAACTCTCATAAACAAAGATACAAAAAATTTTAATACAATATTGGCAAATGGAATCCACAAAGAATTTTAGAAAAGGAAAAGAAATAGTCTTCCTTTTCAGAACTATTTTAGGTATTCTAGGTCCTTGACATTTTCATATAAAGTTTTGAATCACCTTGTCTAGCTCTACAAAAAAGAAAAAAAAAAGCTTGTTAATCTTAGAATTTAGTTAAGAAAGTGAATAGACAAGCCATGAATTTGCAGAAATATTTGATATAAACACATGTGCATGCACGCATGCACATACACTCTGGTAGACTAATAATGGGTCTCCCAAAGATGTCTATATCTTAACCCCCAAAATCTGTGAATTCATTAGTTTAAATGGCAGAAGGGAATTTGCAGCAAGGACTAAATTAAGAGTCTTAGGTGCCTGGGTGGCTCAGTCGGTTAAGCGTCCAACTTGGTTTTGGCTCGGGTCATGATCTTGAGGTTTCATGAGTTCAAGCCCCACATCAGGCCCTGCACTGACAGAAGCCTGCCTGGGATTCTCTCTCTCTCCCTCTTTCTATCCCTCTCCAACTCATGCTGTCTCTGTCTCACTCAAAATAAATAAATAAACTTAAAAAAAGAATCTTGAAATTATCTTGGATAATTCAGGTGGGCTCCATGTAATCATAATGTTCCTTGTAAGAGGGAGGAAGAAGGGTGAGAGTCACAGAGAGGAGATGTGAAGCCATTACCAGAGGATGGAGTGAAGTATTGCCAACACGGAGGAAGTGACTCTGCAGGTAGTCTCTAGAAGCTGAAAAAGGAAAGGAAACAGACTCTCCCCTTGCCTCTGGAGGAAGAAAGGCCCTGCCAACATTTTGATTTCAGCACAATGAAATCCATTTGGATTTCTGACCTCCATAACTGTAAGATAATAAATTTGTATTGTTTTAAGCCACTAAGCTTTTTGGTGATTTGTTATAGCAGCAGTAGAAAACTAATACTAAAGTCACACACATGAAAACATATACTCCTGTATCAACAAAGGATCATTATCTTAATAGCATGATTAAGATATAATTCACATGCTATATAGTATATTTACAGATATGTAAAACTACCACCATAAGCAATTATAAAACATTTCACCTCAAAAAAAAAAACAACTTGTACTCTTTAGCTATCACCCTCTGTCCTCTAAAACACCAAGGCCTAAACAAACAAGATTTCACTATTCTGGATTCTTTCATATGAATATATGCACGCAGCATATGACCATATAATACATAATATATGCCTAGCTTCTTTCACTTATTATAATGTTTTCAAATTCCATTGATGTTGTCCTTCTCTCCCTTTTATGGATGAATAATATTCCATTGTATGGATAGACCACCCAGGAGCCCCTTCAATAAATATTTCTTTATTTGTTATATGTCCTTACTCCCAGGGGTGCCTGGGTGGCTCAGTCAGTTAATCGTCTGACTTTGGCTCAGGTCATGATCTTGCAGTTTATGAATTTGAACCTTGTGTTGGGCTCTGTGTTGACAGCTCAGAGCCTGGATCCTGCTTTGGATTCTGTGTCTCCCTCTCTCTCTCTCTTCCCCTCCCCAGCTCATGCTCTATCTGTCTCTCTCAAAAATAAACATTTTTAAAAAATTATATGTATGTCCTTACTCCCTTTTCCAGAGCCTTTAAATACTGTTGTTTTTTAAAAACGACTTTTCACCAATTTCACGGCGGGGGGGGGGGTGCGTTCTGCAAAGTTCCTCACACCAGCATGCCAGAAGCCAACATCCCGAACATAGGATTATATTAAAAATCCCAACAACTCAATATCAAAGAGAGAACCCAATGTTGCTGAGGCTATCATACAACCAAAAGTCTCATTCGTCATTGGTGGAATGTAAAATAGTACAAAAACTATTAGAAAATAGTTTGGCACTTTCTTATAAAACTCAACATTCCACATACCCTATAACTCACCAATTCTACTCCTAGGTATTTAGCAAAGAGAAATTGGAGTGTATGCCCACAAAAAGACTTGTATGAGAATGCTCATAGTAGCTTTATTCATAATAGCCTGGAGGCAACACAAATATCCATCAATGAGAAAATGGATAAGAAAACACTGATACATGCATTCAATGAAATAATGCTCAAGAATAGAAAGGAATAAACTATGGATACATGCAGCAATGTGGCTGAATCTCGAAAACATTAGGCTGAGCCAAAGAAATCGGACAGACACAAATGTATATTCCTTTTATATAAAATTCTAGAAAAGATAAAAAAAATTGATGAAAATTGGTGGGAAAAAATGGGACAACGGTTGCCTATGGGTCAGGGTAGGGATGGAAATAGGATTGGCAAGGAAGGAGCATGAGAAAACTTTCTAGGGTGATGGAAGTGGTCTGTATCTTGACCGAGGTATGGCTTATACCAGTGTATGTCAAAATTCATGGAACTTTTATTCTTAAAATCTGTGCATTTCACTGAATGTAAGTTAAGCCAATATTAGAAAAATGAAGGGAAAAAAATGGACAAAATACATAACACAAGGCCAGAAGAAAGACAGCCTGGATCCTCTTAAAGGCAGACAGGGGAGACAACTGTGTCAGTGGGATAAATATACACAAAGAGCATAAGGAAAGAAAGACATGTACTTAGAAAGAAAATAAAGAAACAAGGTAAGAGGAAAGTATTATTTGTGGAGGAGGGTGGATAATATAATCAAGAATCTGAAGATCGGATAGGATAGAGAGAACATAAAAGAATACTCTGCAAAACTTAATGAAAGTCCATGTGAGTGATTCTTCCTCATCTGAGAAATATGTTTAGCCAAACAACCCCTTGTCTACTTACCTCAGTGACTACAGTTGTCCCGGGTCTCGCCTGTGGCCACTGTAGACCTACAGCTTGGTGGTCATTTGAAACCCAACCAGTCTTGGGTTTCATGGAGCAGGGCCTGTCCGTGTGGGGCTGTGGCTAAGGTGGTCCTGGGAAAGCCCTCCTCTGTCTCAGCAGTTGTTCTCTTGGGACCTGGTGCCTTTTTTTCAGGCCCTTAGGATGAAACCTGTACTTTTTTTTTTTTATGTTTATTTATTTTTGAGATAGAGAGAGACAGAGCTTGAGGTGGGGAGGGGCAGAGAGAGAGAGAGAGAGAGAGACAGAATCTGAAGCAGGCTCTAGGCTCCAAGCTGTTAGCACAGCTAACAGGGCCTGAGCCATCCAGGCGCCCTGAAACCTGTACTTCTGCGAGGACCCTTAGGTGAGGGAGAGGAAGAATAAGCTGGGGGTGGGAGGGACAGGAAGAGGTGATGTGCAGTGGGCTACAAGATAATTCCTAATGGGTAGGACAGTCAGTGGAGGAGACAGCTTCCTTCTTTTGAAAGTTATCACATTTCTAGTGTTAGAAATGGCCAACCTGGTATTTAGTTATTACTTTAGGGATTGTCCATAGAGAAGCCTTTAATTACGAAGCTCCCTGAAACTATAATCTTTGATTTTCAAAAAATGCTGTGATTTTCCTATGATGAACAAACTACCTTCAAGAGATTAAGAGCATGGGCTTTGGAGTTAGGCATTCAAATTACTGTATAAACTTGGGCAGATTACCTGGCCCCTCAGAGTCTCTGTTTTCTTCTCTGTAGGTGGAAATATGTGGCTGAGCTGTCCTCCCCAGAAATTCCTGTGTTGGAGTCCTGACCCCTAGCACCTCAGATTGTGACTGTTTGGAGATAGGGTCTTTTAGGAGGTAATGAAGGTAAAATGAGGTCATATGGGTGGGCCCTGATCCAGTATGACTGGTGTCTTTATAAAAAGAGGAAGGTAGGGCAAAGACAAGCAGAGAGTGAAGACCATGAAAAGGAGAAGGCAGCCATCTACAAGCTCAGGAAAGAGGTCCCAGAAGAAACCCACCCTAACACTATGATCTTGGACTTCTAGTCTCTAGACCTGTGAGACAATAAAAATGTCCATTGTTTAAGCCATCCCATCTGTGGTACTCTGTTATGGCAGACCTGAAAAACTAATACAGGGATCATAATTCCTACTGAATTGAGATAATGTATAAAAAAGCATTAAGTGCAGTGCCTGGGACTCAATGGGTGGCCAGTAAATGGCCACTTAATATTACTCCTTCTGGAGATATGAACCGCCAAACAATGTGTAAAAGAGACCTTTGGCTTGTGCAACTGGACTAAGGCTGGGAGCACTGTGTGTGTGTGTGTGTGTGTGTGTGTGTGTGTTTCTACATGTTTTATATATTTTTCGTGTTCACAGATGTAATAGATCAATCATAGCCATGTAGCTCATGACGAAGCCGGGAGCGGAGTGAAAGCTCTCTGAGGGTAGGACCCCTGTCTGGGTAATCAGATTCTTATAGAACGAAATAGGCCAGAGGACCAATGCAGCCCTCTGCCTTTTTGGCTAAATAAAGTTTTATTGAAGCACAACTAGGCTTATCTATTCATATGTTGTCAATGGCTGCTTCTAGGCTATAAAAGGCAGAGATGAGTGGTCGTGACGGAAACTGCGAACCTCAAAGTCTAACAAACTTATTGTCTAGCCCTCTGAAAGAGCACCAATTCTGTTTTAGAACCCAAGGTAGTATGGACTCAATAAATTCTTTTCTCCTTCTTTTTCTTCCTTCCTGGTATGAAAAGAGACCAAAGGGGAAAAAAAAAAAAGAAAAAAATGGAGATGGAAGGTACCTTAGATTCATCTTGTCTAATGCCTCTTTATAGTTATGAGGAAACAGCAGTTCAAAATGGGGAAGTGTTGACATCCTGAAGGTCATCAGTTCTGTCTCAGTTTCCTCATCTGTAAAATAGAGTTGTGAAAATTAAAGGTGCTAATATGTGTCAAGTAATTCAGTCAGTTCCTGGCACATAGTTTTGCGATGATTACTATTACTGTTAACTTCTGTTCTCCTATGAACAATCTGTAAAATGCTTATTTATTTATTTATTTATTTAGTTTATATATACATAATCCATGTCCTTCCCTGCAGAGAGCATGAGGGATGGGGGCAAAGGGGGATTTGGAGCTGGCTGGAAAGGCAGAGACAAGCAAACGAAAGTGTCTGCCTGGCACCAAATGCTGCTGGACGGCTCCCCCTCTCTTTCCTTTCCCCCCAACCCTACCACCCCCTACGCCTCCCCAGCCAGCCTGTGCTAACAGAATTCAGAAGGTAATACAATCACCAGGCTCTGAATTCCTAGAGGATCCTGGCTGGGGGCTGCTAGTCACTGGCAGGAGACCAGGAGGCGGAGAGGGCTCAGATAAAGATCAAGTACCCACAGCCTTTCCATTTCATTGGGGGTGGGGGTGGGGTGCTGCCTCCCTAAGCCTGGCCTCAGCACAGGTTTGCAGATTTTCTCCAATTGGCTGCCTGGGGAGAAAGTGTTCAGCCAGGAGAGCCTCAGGAATGGGACTCTAATCAGACCCAGGTGTGGAGTAAATCTTGCTGCTTCCCCTTGTTCTTGCTGCTTCCACCGCCACCCCGGGGGGAAACAGCAGTGGCCTGATCCAGGAGGGCCTTTCCTACAGGGAGAAACCTGGTGGCCAGAGTCCCTCCACCCTCTCCACACGTCCTGCTCCACCACCGATGCTTAGAGACGCCCTCTCTGTCACCCTGCCAGGGAGCCAGTATCTAGACAAGGCTTTGATTGCTTTTTGCTTCCCTCAGGGTCAATGAAAGCAGAAGCAACACTTACAAGCTAGTTGGGCCGGACAGAAAAGAAGGGCAGAAAACACCCAGAGAGGAGGAGACGTGGCCCCTTTCAGACCCCTCAGGCTGCGAGGAGACACCGCTCAGCCTAGAGCTCCCTCTCTGGGGGCAGAAACATGAGGCACCCACAGGGCAGAAGAGGAGTAAGAAACTTATTAGCAAGAACATATGATTAGTAGCAGTGACTGAGGTATAAGGAGCTGGTTACAACCCATTGTTGTTATACTGTCTTTGACAGGAGAGAATGGTATGGGGATGTGTGAAAATTCCTTTTTGACTCTTTTCAGAACCAAATTTCTGGCAAAGCTTGAACAACTATGCCAAAAAACCTGCCGGGAGTGCTTCCTGCCTTCTCACTGAGATTCAGAATAAACACTTCCTTTTATTTTAAATTTGTTTTCCAATGTTTTATTTATTTTTGAGAGAGAGAGAGAGAGAGAGAGAGAGACAGCGTGAGCAGGGGAGGGTCAGAGAGAGAGGGAGACACAGAATCCGAAGGAAGCTTCAGGCTCTGAGCTAGCTGTCAGCACAGAGCCCGACGTGGGGCTTGAACCCACAAACTGAGAGATCATGACCTGAGCCGAAGCCGGATGCTCAACCAACTGAGCCACCCAGGCACTCCCAGAATAAACACTTCCTGAACGCTTGTCTTTACCACACACACAACGTGTAGGTGCTTCTACATGCAGTGGATTCTCATTATTCCCGGTAGTTATGTTCTATAAAGTCACTGTGAACACGAACTAGCAAATACCAAACCATTGTTTCTGGGGAAAATGCAGGGTTAAGTTCCTGAGAGCCCCTGGTTACATTTTCATCAACCCATCAATACACAACCTCCTTTGATGTACCTGTGCTTCTGTTTACTTCATAGATACTGTTGATCCACTAACATCGAATTCACGGTTGACGGCCACTATGACTCACACCTATCTTTACACCTGTATTTTCTCTCAAGGCACATCACAGCCTCTTGTGCTTAGAACAGTGACCGCACTTCAGCACTATGCATGGGCCCACTGTAAACAGCAAAGTCATCAATGAAAAAAACCCACAAAAATGCCAAAAATATGGTGATAAATTGGCCACAAAAAGGACACTGGTTTACAGTATGAGAGCTGAAATGAGAAGGTGTGCCTTACTTGACTTCAGCTGGAAACATGTGTCAGATGACTCAAATTTTCCACCTCTTTTGCATGTGTCCAAGAATGATCCTGAGAGTCCGGCAAAGATGGATTTTGGGTTTACAAATAAATTTTAGTGAGTTGGTGAATTTGTAAATTACAGAGTCTGCAGATAATGAAAACCAACAGTACATTGTCTCATTCACTTCTTCTCAAGATCCCGCGTAGTGGGATTATTGTTGTCCTTGTAAAACTGGGAAAACTGAGTGTCAGATGGGTTATGCAGTTTGTACAAGGTGATACAGCTAACCAGTGGTGTTTGTATTTCTCCCATAGCAAATTTAAGGTATTTCATTTAGAAAATAATATTGCCAGAGAAGAGAGGACCATCCTGCCTTATAGTCAGTCCTGTATTCAGTATCTATTTACTGTAACTAAATGGACTTGTTCAGCTGTTGCTGTGAGTTGATGTGTTCTGCCTACCTGGTTTGGGCATGCATCTGAGAATGAGGAACCATGTCCCCTCTCCCCCTTCCCCATATTGAAGCTTCCAGCTTATAGAGAGGGTCTCTCCTGCTGTTTATTTCCCAAGAGATTCACAAGCAGACTCTTGAAAGGTCAGACCCATTTCTTTCCTGGATCCAGCTACTGGACATGTAGGACATGTAGACTGGGGCAAGTGTGGGAGGCCAGGGGGAAGCTCTGCATTGATTCATTTGGTAGATGCAACAAATATTGGTCCCCCGCTATTAGTTTAGCCCAATGCTGAGCTCTGCTCAGTCACTGTGAAGACATAGGAAACACCTCAGTCCTGGTCCTCTTTAAGAAGGTTAAATGTGGGGCGCCTGGGTGGCTCAGTCGGTTGCGCGTCTGACTTTGGCTCAGGTCATGATCTCGCGGTTCGTGGTTTCCGCCCCGCATTGGGCTCTGTGCTGACTGCGCTGACAGCTCAGAGCCTGGAGCCTGCTTCAGATTCTGTGTCCCCCCCTCTCTCTGCCCCTCTCCTGCTTGCACTCTGTCTCTATCTCTATAAAATAAATAAACATTAAAAAAAAAAAGAAGGTTACATGTGATATGAAGAGACTAAACAGGACACATAGATTATAGGCCCATAATGGGTCAGACCCATGCTAGGAGCCAGGCCAAGCTTGGGGCAGGATTTCAGTGGGTGAGGGGATCCATGAGGACTGGACTGTGTACTTCATGGAGAAGGAGTCTTGAAGTGGACTTCAAGAGATGAGTGGAATAGGGGTGTCTGGGTGGCTCAGTTGGTTAAGTATCCGACTTCGGCTCAGGTCTTGATTTCACAGTCTGTGGTTTGAGCCCTGCATCAGGCTCTGTGCTGACAGCTCAGAACCTGGAGCCTGCTTCCGATTCTGTGTCTCCCTCTCTCTGCCCCTCCCCCACTCACTCCCTATCTCTCTCTCAAAATAAAATAAAAAGACAAAAAAAAATTAAAAAAAAAAAGAGGTGAGTGGAATAGAAAGAAGGAGGGAAGGAAGGAGGAAAGGAAGGATGGAAGTCCAGTCATCAGGAAGGTAGGAACAGGCATAGCCTGTGATAGACCAACATGGCTGAGTTTGGAGACTCAGTCTATACAAGGCAGCACATTCTCTTAGTTTGCTCTCAAATAACACTGAATGGAGCCAAGGGAAAATTCATCCAGGTTCCTTACCAATTTCAATGGGGCTTTAGCCTCTTCCAACTTCTGAACCCCTGGGCATGAAGAACCAATGCATACATGCACCCTGACAACAGGTCATGGTACACAGAAGATGGAATGCCCTGGGTGGCATTCTGTGCCAACCATCTTTACCTTCAGATAACCAGTGATATCTTTGACTTCCCAACCTGTTTATTACATTCATTCCTCAATCCACTCCAATCTGCATTCCACCCCATCACTCTAAATAAAGTCATTCTTACAAAGGTCATCAGTGACCTTCCTGTCACTACCTCCAAGGCACACTTTTGCAGTTCTCAAGTAACTGGATATTTCTCTCTTGGAAAGTAAGCATCACAAAGTCATGAAATTTTGTATTCACTACTATATTTCCAACACCTAGAGCAGCTGGTGTAGAAAGTTCTGAATGAACGAATGAATGAACTTTCTTCCAATGGTTTCTGTGATATACTCTCCAGTTTTCCCCCTACCTCCTTCCCTGCTCCTATCTGTCTCCTTTGTAGATTCATCTTCATCCTGCCATGTGAGATCACTCCAAGTCTCCATTGTAGGCTCTTTTCTCTATATTCTCTTTCCTTGGGTGGTCTTATCCATTACCTCCAGTTACCATCTCTGGCAGATTATATTGCCCCAGGATAAGCACATCTACGTATTTATCTCATCCCACATACCCCTTCTGCAATGTAACTGACACTTCTCCACCAAAAAGTGGGATCTGAATTCCCACCCCTTGAATCTGGGTGGCAGCTTACGACTTCCTTGGCCAATGAAGTATGGTGGAAGTGACACTATATGACTTCTGAGGTTAGGTCATATAAAAAAAACACAGTTTCCATCTGGCTCTCTCTCTTAAGATTTTCACTTTTGGAACCAATCTATCCTGTTATGAGAAAGCCTAGGCTCCATGGAGAGGCCACATATGGGCATTGTAACCAACAGCTAAGCAGCTAAACTAAGGTCTCAACCAATAGCCAATATCAACATGAGATAATTCCAGCTCCCAGCCATTGAATCTTCCAGCTGAGATGTCAGACATTGTAGAGCAGAGTTAAGTCATCTTCTCTGTACTCTGTCCAAAGTCCCAATACACCAAAACCAAAAGAGATAATAAATGATCATTGCCGTGTTAAGTCTCTAAGTGTTGAGGTAATTGTTACTTAGCAATAGACAACCACTACACCATGTATGCTGGTATCTTCCACATTTATACTTCCACCCCAGTCTTCTCAGAACTTTGATCACTAGATCCTTATATCTAAATGCCTACTCATCATTACCACTTGGATGTCTTAATGGAACTACAATCTCACCACATCCAAAACTAAACTGTAATTTCTCCACAAGTCTGCTCCTTTTCCAGTGTTTTCTTTCTCAGTAAATGGCTCTACCTTCCAAACCATTTTCACAGTCCAGAATTGTACAACCCATCCTTAACACTTTCTTGTCTCCCCTGATCCACAACAAATCCTTCAATAAATTCTGTCAGTTTTATCTCTTAAATGTCTCTCTAATCTAACCACCTGTCCTCATGGTCACTACCAACCTGGTCCAAACCACCATCACTTCTCACCTGCCTTCATCCCTGCAATGATTCCCCATCTTCTCAAATCTCACTTGATTCTCTCCAATTTGTTCTTCACACTACAATCAATGTGATCCTTTGTCGAGCATTTGAATGAGTGTCTTTCCTTGCTGTGAAGGTCAAGAGCAAAATCCTTAGCATGCACTACAGAGCCCTAGGAGATCTAGCCTTTGCCTAACCTCTCAATATTTGTGCCACTTTCCCCTAGACCTGTGCTTTGCTCTGGACTGCCCTTTGTATTTCCTGGATTGAACTGTCCTCCTCCCTACAGAGGGATGTGCATATGTGATCACCCTCCCAGAAAATCTCCTCTGCCCCCATCTGTCATGTAGTTAATTTTTTTCCATTTTTCAGATCTTAGCCCAACCAGAAACACCTCTCCTGACTCTCTTCCACTCCCCATGTAAGGTTTCCTGTTATATGCTGTCATAGCTCCAGCAACTTTTTTTCTTTATGAGAGAGAGAGAGAGAGAGAGAGAGAGAGAGAGAGAGAGAGAGAGAGAGAATGAATTTCAAGCAGGTTCCGTGCTTGACATGGATCCCATGACTCTGGGATTATGACCTGAGCCGAAATCAAGAGTTAGATGCTCAACTGACTGAGCCACCCAGGTACCCTTCTGGCTACCTTTTAATCACAGCACGTTTCCATCTATAATTGTATATCATGTGTGAGATTATTTGATTAATAGGTTCCCTACAAGACCACAAGCTCTAGGCCAGCAGTACTCATGTTTGTTTTGTCCCTAGCATGGTCAGAAGGCATTCTGTAAATATCTATTGTCTGCAAAATAAATGATTTGGTGGAGGTGGGGGAGGATGCAAAGTGAATGACCGAGCAGCAAGCTCCAGCCTTGAGGCCCAGGAGCTCATTTCTCAGTTTTATGAACCTAGTAAGTTGGGGGAGATTTTGACATGAACTATGCAGCCCCTTCCCCTCTCCAGAAGACACTTTTTCTTTCTAACAAAATATAAATGTTCTTCAGATTTCAGACCCCAGCCCCAGTTCTGGGGGTGGAGGTGAAAGATTTCAATTAGTTTAAACCAATCAGGGCAATCCTCTTGCCCAGGACTGATTTAGGAATAAGCATGAGACACAAGGCTAGGTTCATGAGAAGGGAAGTTGAGTTTTAACCTGGGACAGGAGGATGCTCCTGAATGAAGATGTGACATTTGGAGCCACTGGAGTGTCTTGTGGCCCTGAGAGAATACAGGCCCTGTAAACAGCAGAGGTAAAGCCTAGTGATGGAGAGAACCCAGATTTTCAATGAGTGGACAAAATAACCAACTTGAAACTGTGATATGCAACAATAAACTGTTCCAAACTGGTTTAAGCCAGGGTTTCTCAACAAAACAAGTGCTGACATTTGGGGGGGCCTAATTCTTTGTTGTGGGGGCTGTTCTGGGCACTGAAGGATACTGAGCAGCACCCCGGCCTCTGCCCTCTAGATATGAGTGGCATCCCAAAGCCCAGTTTTCACAACTAAAATTGTCTCCCTTTATTGCCAAATGTCCCCTCGGGGATAAAGTCATCCTCATTTGAGAACCACTGGTATAAGTCAACTGAACTAAACTTTCTATTATTTGCATCCCAAAGCATCTTAACTGATACAGCACCCCCAGGGATCTTTGTTACCCATGAGAGATTAATCTCTTTGTACCTTGTCATGCCCAAATCTTCCTCTAACTCCTGACCTCTCACAAACCCATTCACACAATTACATCTCCCCACCAGCTCTGTTCAATCCTAGCCCCTGCTTTACATGAGCTCTCAATACTCCCTCACTCCCCCAGCAACATCCCCAACCATCTCTGCCTTCACCATCTCCTATCACTTGCTGTGGGGGCTAATGACTGTGTTTTCAGTTCCATGCTCTTGCTCTGATGCATACCTCTGCCACTCCTTCCACTCATTGGGGTAAGGCCAATAGGAGTGTGCTTTAACCACCCATACCAACGCTCTTCCGCCCACCCCGTCTACTCCTGCCTCACTCATTTCATTTATCCACCCATCCTTCCTTCTGTCCTTCCATCCTTCCTTCCATCCATCCATCCATCCATCCATCCCCTGTTCAACACTGACTGTGCACACTTACTATGTGCTAGGAGTTACAATAGGCACTGGATAGCAAGTTGATTAAGAGATGGAATGTGTCCTTGGGGCCCCTGGGTGGCTCAGTCGGTTAGGCCTCCACTTCAGCTCAGGTAATGATCTCACAGTTCATGAGTTTGAGCCCTGCATCAGGCTCTCTGCTATCAGCACAGAGCCTGCTTCAGACCTTCTCTGCCCCTCCCCTGCTTGTGTGCTCTCTCTGTCTCTCTCAAAATAAATGAATAAACTTAAAAAAGGAGAGGGGGAGAGAAAGAGATGGAATGTGTCCTTAAAGAGCACACAGTCTGACTAAGAAGACAGTTCACTAAGCCAATGAGAAGAGTCGCTAACGTTGAAGACATCTGACCTATTAAGGAAAAATGTGTTTTCACACCCTGAGTAGCCCTCACATTTAATTAGGTGTTCAAGATGATGCTGAGCACCATTTTCATCTACATATGAAGCATGCCTGGCAGGACCCTATCTGCAAATGTGATTAGTCCAGTTCCAGTGACTGGATGAACTTCGGAGAAATAAGAAGGCCTAAGTTTAAGCATAGTCTGTTAAGTCAGACTTTTTTCCCTTCCTTTCTGGACTTTTCTCCAACTGGTCTGAATTAGCGAGGTCCAACTGTTTCTATTTAAAGAAAAAGGGAACAAAATCTTCAGGGCGTGCCTCCAAAAATCATGCCAGAAGACAGACAGACACACACACACACACACACACACACACACCACCACCACCACCACCACCAACCTCATCATCCACACGCTCTGCCCTAGGGATGGGGACGCACACTGACATACACTGTCAAGCAGTTAAGGGAAAAACAGATATTGGGCATTAGCTCAAAGGGCTTGAAGCTAAGGAGGAGAGGAACGGCAGCGGGAGGGGCAGGCCAAGAGGGGAGTTGGTGAAGAAACTGTTCCAAGCACAACAGAAAAGGTCTCGCCTGAAGATTCTGGATTTCCTCTTTGGTTCTTTCAAAGAATAAGTCTCTGGTTCTGTTTAGGGGGGAGAGGGGGAGTTGGTGAAGGTGGGGGGGACCAGCACTTGTGGGGTGTGGCCTTGGGTTCTCTCTTTCCTTCACAGTAACCCTATTGTTCAGAAACTGCGGCCAATTTATGGAAAGAGGTGGAATGTTTATGTAACTGACTCTGCTTTAGACAAGATGTTTGAAAGGGGGGAAAAAATGACAGATGGAAGGAGGCCAGTCCAAACAGGGTTTTTCTTCCTTTCTGGACACAGATGTTGGAAAAGGGAAGAGAGGGAAGGTGGGAGGGAGAGAAGAAAGTCAGGGACTGAGAAGGCATGCCAAAGTCCGAGCTGGCCAGAGACAGCCAGAGTCTGTCTTTGTGGCCAGGGGCAGAGCTTTTGGAGCCGAACCTCCATTTTTGGAAGCTGCTGTTTTAATTAAATAGGTCAACCCAGTCAGAGCAGCTCTGGTGTGAGGTCTGGATCTCATTAGCCTAAAATGGGTGGGGTAGGGCTGGCCGTAGGGGAGTGGATCCCCTGGTGTGTACGTGGGGGTGGGGGGGCCGGGGATGGGAACTTCTCGACTGCTTTCCCCAAAGCCAGGCCCCAGGCAGCTGGAGCTGCCAGGAGGGCCAGACCACAGATGGAGAATGCGCTTCATTAAGCACGGAGTGCGCTCTGCAGCCTGGAGGCCCAGGCAGACTGGAAAAATCAGAACTGCTTTAAGTGGGGAGGGTTGGGAGGGAGTTGCAGGGACAAATCTCAGCCCTCCACCAGCCCAAGTGGGTGAGGAATTAGGAGAAAAAGACTTATACCTATACCTTCCCTTGAACCTTGGGAGCTGACTTCAGGCAGAGAAGGCAAACGTGGGAACGAAGAGGAGATGGAATCTTTGTATTCCGGATTTCAGGATTCCTGATCTCGGAAGCCCCTATCTGATGGGGGAGGCAGGTCCCTGCCCTTAAAGAGCCCGGTGTGATGCAGGAATGATGCGGGAGACTCAAGTCTCTGCTCTTAGGAACCCCCAGTAGGTAGCCCTGACTCTGGGGTCTCTAGTCTGATGGGGAGGTAGGAGTCTGTCTTTGTGGCCACGGGCAAAGCGTTGGTAAATGAAATGGCTATCAAACTCATACGAAATTAGCATGAAAACAGGCTTCAGCTGATTTCATGCAAAGTGAGGACAAGGTGTATTAAAGGACTTCTATTTAAAGTGAGAAGAGTTTAAGGATGGTTCCTGGAGGGGGATAGGTCTGAGCAGCAGGATGGCTGTGGACACAATAGGACAATAGCCTGTGTGTGACAGTCTGTTACACATTCTTAGTTCACGGGGAGCAGGACTTAGAAGCCCACATCCCCAGAGGTCTCAGTTTGACTAGTTGGAGGTAGAAAGGCAGGGCCTGGATATCCAACATCTGACAGTAGAATAAAGACGAGTCCACTGACTGCCAAGTTTTCCCCAAGAGATTCAAACTGCAGTGACATTGCTGTCAGCACATCCCAGAGGCGAGAGACCAGTCACATCAGGTGTCCCTCAAGAATAAGATGACCATATAATTTATCATCTAAATGGGGACACTTTGGAGAGGGATAGGAATGTTATTAATTATTATGCTGGGCCCGCAGGCATAAATTAGACCTATTCCAGATAAACCAGGATATTTTGCTACCCTCCCTTCCTAAAATATTTGGGAGTCTAGGTGTGTGTGCAGCTGAGGTTTTAAGAAACTGAAGAATTAGCTTCAAATATCCTCAGTGCCTCAGTTGTACTCAAAGATTTTTAGAGAAATATTATTACTATGCTAAATAAAATATGTGTATATGTAGCACATGTGTATTATGAATAGAATGTATGTATTTATGCATAGACATACATCTCTGTCTATAGAGCTAAATAGAGATATATACCCATATAATATAGAAGCCTCATGAGTTTTCTTTAAAAAAATTTTTTAACGTTTATTTATTTATTTATTTATAGTTTATTGTCAAATTGGTTTCCATATAACACTCAGTGCTCTTTCCCACAATGTGTTTATTTATTTTTGAGAGAGAGACATAGCATGAGCAGGGGAGGGGCAGAGAGAGGGGGAGACAAAGAATCCGAAGCAGGCTCCAGGCTCTGAGCTGTCAGCACAGAGCCCGAGGTAAGGCTCAGACCCACGAACTGTGAGATCATGACCGAAGCCAAAGTCAGCCGCTTAACCAACTGAGCCGCTCAGGCGCCCCAATGAATTTTCAAAAATTATTTATTTATTTTTTATAAAAGTCTGTATTTTTTTTGAGAGAGAGAGTGGGACAAAGAGCATTTGAACTGGAGAGGGGCAGAGAGAAAGAGAGAGAGAAGAGAGATAACCCCAAGCAGGCTCTGCGGTGTCAGCACAGAGCTGGATGCCGGGCTCGATCTTACAAGTGTGAAATCATGACCTAAGCCGAAATCAAGAGTCAGACACTTAACAGACTGAGCCACCCAGGCGACCTCAAAAAGTATTTAAGTTAAAATGAGAGACCTTGAAAACCTTAGCATCCCAAGGGACACTATCCTAGATATATGTTATTTGCAATTGCCCAAATCGTTTGGATACCCTCCTGATATTTTAATAATTCTTCAGGATATACTTGCCATGTTCCCAGGGGAAAGTAAGACAAAATGAAACTGCCCACACTTTCCAATTTCCCTTGCTGTGAGGGGGCAGGTAAGTGATTTCAGTTCCACCAGTTAGATGCACTTTTTGCTCAGAACAGAATTACCTGGGGACAGGGACACGGCAGGGGTCTTCCTCTTTGCTGGCCCCAGATCACAGCAGCTTCCTGCTCCTGACTGGCAGCAGCTCCCTTGGCAGCCAGATCTGCAGTGTGACTCTGGGGATGTCCTAGAAACCCAGCCTGGAGTCTAGTTTTTCAGTCCTTCCAATATTCTTACTAAGTCTCTTCATGCTTAAACCAGATGGAAAAGGTTCCAGGTTTTTTGTTTGTTTTGTTTTATAAAGAAAGACTGGTCAATTTAGGTGATTCAGAGGCAAAGTTTGAGGAGCTTTTCGTTACACACCAGGTGAGGGCTGAGGCTCATTCCAGGAGAGACTGAGCCCCAGGGGATGAAATGAAACTATAAAACAAACCATTCCATTTATCCAGTGACCCAGTGCCTCTTTCCACCTGGATCTATATCCACTTGCTTCCCTCTGCTCTCCCCTCCTTCCCTGCCCCCATCCCTGGAGCTCCATCACATTTCCTGTCCACGTGTTCTTACACTGCCCCTCAAATGTAGGGAGTCAGGGGACATGTCTCTCTATCATTCAGGAAGGTAAGATGAGGTCCAGAGAGGGTGAGGTCTTGGCTCTGGTTGTGCAGCTGGCTAAGAGTAGACCCGGGATGATGCCTTTGCTCTTAGCCTTCATCTCTATATTCAAGAGTCAGGTGCTTCCCAAGCCAGGAATCCCTGGAGCCCTGAGCCCTTCAGGCATCTGCATTAGCTTGGTGTAGAGTGAAAAGAGCAGTTGGACTCAGATTTCGAGTCCTACCTCTGCCCTGAGGCAGAGTAACCCTTGGTAAATCACTGACCTTCTTTGGGCTTCAGTTCCCTTACCTATTAAATAAAGAAATTGGAACAGCTTGCTAATTCTTAACCTCTTGGATGTCATAGACCCCATTAAAAATCTGATACTCTTTCTCCTGCCCGCCCCCTGACTCAAAAATGCACACGAGATATTTTCTGTAAAATTTCAAAGGGATTGTATATATATAATTATTAAGAGAATTAGACCAAAACTGAGCTAAAAGGGTTTTGTCAGCTACAAAATGTTTTATAACTTTGAGAGATTAATTCGCCAGCATGCTTTTCCCTTTTCTAACATCTGGGGGATGGCAGTGACATTAAGTC
Source organism: Cryptoprocta ferox (assembly GCA_028646485.1). Lineage (NCBI taxonomy): Eukaryota > Metazoa > Chordata > Mammalia > Carnivora > Eupleridae > Cryptoprocta > Cryptoprocta ferox. The sequence continues at coordinate 31,041,311 of CM053562.1, forward strand.
AGAGTTCCCAGTTTCTGGCATGAGAGCTGGACTCCTTTGATGTTCTCTTACCAACAGGTGACCCTCTCCCCACTTGTGGGGCCTCACTGAGGCTGCATCATGTTCCACAGTCCAGGCCCCTGAACATCGCTTCCCTCAAAGCTCTCTGCTCCTTGCAGCCTGCCCCCTCTGCTCAACACACTTATGGTGGCATCTCTCAGACCCTGTCCCTTTGAGGAAAGTCACATAATGATTCATCCACTTCTATTCTACAAGATGGCAGAGAGCAGTCAGGGAGTGTGGATGAACTTAGCAAGCATGGTGACATCTGTCTTAGCCTTGTGGTCCTCTCCATTATTACTATTTCTCAGACCACATGTCTAAATTTGGGGCTCAGAACATATGAACCCAGGACTCATTTCTCCTTGGGTTACTCTCAGGAGGAAGGTAGAGACAGGCATGTACAGCCTGATTAGAGGCTAAGGCACACACTTGCACATACACATGCACACACACACACACACACACACACACACAGTCACACTCACCTGGGGAAGTCTGTGTCTGTCACAGACCTGACCTGGCCTGCACGGCACCAAGGCACTACATCAAACAAGAGGAGTGGTGGAGTTAGTGGTTACTCGGGCATGTGGCCCACCTTCCTGCCAGTATTCTCCCTGACAAGACTTTACTTGCCACCCACATCCTCCCTCTCTGGTAGCACAGATGATTAACAATCGCTCTGCTCCTAACAAAGGCCCTTGCCACTCCTGGGAACATTACTGTCTGCAGCCCCTCCCACTACCTGCCCACTCAGTCCTGGTTGCGCCCACTCTGGGATGGCTCCTCATTCCCCTCCCAGGCAGTGTGGATGATGTGAGGAAAGAATGGACCAGAGCCAGGGCACCCCAGGATGTTGATTCTCCAGTGCCTGGAAGTTTTCTCTGGACAATCGCTGGGAGTAGCAGCAGCATTCAATGCCTTTTTGTGGTCTCATGGCCCTGAACTAGAGGACTAGGCCTGAGGGTCCCCAAGAAGTAAGATAATGGTGCCTGGGCAGGAGAGAGGAGAAGGGATGTTGTTGTGAGCTGGGGGAGTTGCATGTCTCCCAGTACAAGAGAACAAGGGAATCCAACATTAGACCCACAGCCAGGCCTTTGCCCTGGGCCAAGGGTTCAGAACTGTAGTTCTAACCAAAATGGTAGCCACCAGATACATGTGGCTATTAAGAACTTAAAATGTATCTTGTCCTAAGTGATATGTGTTGTAAATGCAAAATACACACCAGATTTCAGACTTAATATCAAACAAAAAGAATATAAAATAACTCATTCGTAATTCTAATATTGATTATATGTTAAAATGATAATGTTTTGTATATATTGGATTATGCAAATTATATTATTAAAGTTAATGTCACCCACTTCTTTGGATTTATTTTTGTAATGTGGCTACTAGAAAATTTAAAATTACATATGTGGTTCACATTAAATTTCTACTCAATGGTGCAGGTCCTGCAAAAGCAAAGCAAAGAGCCCACCCAGGACACTCAGCTTTGGAGAGAGGTCCAGTGAGGGAGGCCCACCTCACAGTACTCACCATGAACTTCAGCTGGGATCAAAGCCTCTGAAGAGTTTATCAGAGAATGAGCCAGACCTGCAACTAGAAGCCAGAACACCTGATGCCCATTCCAATGCTCCAATCCCTCAAGACAAGCCTCACTTATTCCCTCACTGTCAGGGCCAAGCTGTTGAACTATCGGCTTGTGGCAGAGGCAAGGGAGAAGGTGGCTCCAGGACTTTGGGGCATTCTGTCTAGTGGACCTTCCCTACTGGACCCGCTGAGCTTTCAGGGACCTGGGTGGTGGTGGTACATGTTTCTTCCTGCCAGGAAGGCTTGTCACAGCCTCCCAACTCAGAAAAGAGAGCTACCCCTTGCAATGCAGGGCATGTTCTATTATTTATTAACCCCGAGGAGGGCTGCCCACGCTGGCCTTCCAGCTGGTTAATTGGATTTCATGACAACTTTTTTAAAGGGAATTTTCAGAGGAGCGGTGTTGTGTCCTGCCCCAGGGGTCCTGTGAGCTTCCTTCCATCTCCTTGAAAACACAGCTACTGCTGTATAACATGGAGCTTTAATCATACATGTCAGGGTAGTCCCAGCCCCATCAGAAGCTGTGGTGGGGCTAACAATGCACTAATGCTCACAGATGGAAATAAGCCCCTTTCTTGGCTGAGATGAAGAAAACATACACTGTTCCTGATATGCACGGGACTGTTGGTTAATTTGTGTGTCATTTCTGCTTTGATTACAGCCCCTAGTACGTGAAAGTGGACTGCTTATCAAAATCAGAAGGTCATAGATTTGCATTTCCTTCTGGTGAGGAGCCTACTGAACATAAGGCCTGTGATAATAGTTATTATCAAGGCAGAAGCCCCTACTTAAACAATAACTTTGAGAATAGGCAGCTAAACACTAGTATGTCATGGATCTGCTTATTGTCCTTTCTCTGCGGTCAGTTATGCCACGGTTAAGGCCTCATCCAGAGGTGCTCAGGGGGGGACAGCAGGGGAGCCCCCTGCCAATTCATGGCCATTCTATGTCCCATGGCCTAAGCAACAGATAAGGAGAGGCACAAGCCCTCCTGTGCAAAATCTATATATTTCCCCCAACCGAAGCTTTCAAGGACAGGCAAGCATTCTTGATGTTATGGTAGGATTTACTGGAGAGCTCTTTAAAATTTTTTTTAATGTTTATTTATTTTTGAGAGAGAGACACACACACACACAGTCTCTCTGTGGGAGAGTGGGGAAGGGGTAGACAGAGAGGAAAACACAGAATCTGAAGCAGGCTCCAGGCTCTGAGCTGTCAGCATAGAGCACCACACAGGGCTCGAACTCATAAGCTATGAAATCAGGACCTGAGCCAAAAAGCCAAAGTCGGATGCTTAACCAACAGAGCCACCCAGGAGCCCCAACTGGAGAGCTCTTTTAAACTGTTAGATTCCTGCCAGAATGGGTTCATTTACTGGGAGGGTTGCTGAGGATGGCTACTGACAAGCTTAAAGCAAGAAGGCAAGGAACTGAGCCTCTGCGCAGTGTCCTTCTTGTGCTGAGTTCTGACACTAGACACTGAGATTAGGTATATGCCCATAAACCACTGTCCCATGGACAGCTAAGGAGAGTTCTGCCCTAGGGTTTGGAAGGGACCCCACAAAGAAGGAATGCAGGGCAGGCACTTAGGCACCCAAACCTCTGGAGATTGAGGCTGGCAGTAGAGTAGGGGATCCCTCAGACTGTGGTCTTTCTCTCCCTCATGGCTGTGTTCCCTAAATTGTGCCCATATCAATAAAGACAAGGATCACAGAGCTATTAGTATTGTATGCCTATATTGTGTAAAGTGACTTATATCCTTTATCTATTTACACATCCCAACAACCTAGGGGTGTAGGTTTTATCATGAGCCTCATTCTACTCATGAGGAAACCAGAGCTTAGGGAAGTCATTTGCTTAGACACAGTACATTTATAGAAAGTATGTACCCATAAACCGTTGTCCTGTGGTCACAAATTTATGTGAAACCAGGCCAGTAACTAAAGTGTCTGATTCCAAAAACCCATGATTAATTCCTACTTCTAATACCTTTCTAAAAACAAAATAAAACCCCAAAATCTGTAAGTCCCATTGAAAACTCATTATAAGGGTGGGGGATCTTACATTTTATAGGTCATGGAACAGTCTAGAATAGCCCAGGAAGCCTCCATACAAAAAGTGGACCTTGAATTGGTCTTGAGGGGAAGTTACTCTTTAAGGGGCACAAGAGGTCATCTCAGGCTAAGGGAAAAGCAGTGATGAAGGCTTAGAGATGGGAAGGAGCAGGTTATCAGGAGAGGACTCTGAGGAACAAACGTGGCTAGAGCAGATGATTTCTTACGGGGAGGAGAAGGTGGGGTTCGGCCATGTTTGGAGTGTATTAAAAGGCAGGCCTGAAAGGTTAGTAACACCTGTTAGGTGGGTGAGTTAGGGCAGTCAGCCACAGAACGGATAGGAGGGAATGCCTGGATACTATGGGGAGCTTCCGGAGAGCAGTGGTCTGGGATAGGTCAAGGCTGCAATAGTAGTACATTTTCAAGTTAAAAGTAAACAGAGAGGATTGAAGCTCTGGTGACTCTGATTTGGCTTCAAGCATGTGACCAGAGGATGCCTCCAGTAGCTACCCCCCCCCCCCCCGCCAGAAATGCATAGGCTGCAGCCAGTCTGGAGGCTCCAGCCCACCCACTGGGCACTCCTGACCAGCAGGGCAGGGCTTGGGGGTGGGCTCTCCCTTCCCAGCTCCTCCCCGCCCCCTCTGCAGAAAGCTGGAGACATCCCTCACTTCTCCAGCTTCTTGTTTCTCTAATTTTATGATTGTATGAAAATAAGGTTCCCAAATTGCCTTTAATTAGCTTTAATAAGACAGCCTTTTTGCTAATTAAAATGATTATTAAGAAACCATTTATTGAGAATGAACACAGTTGTTAGAACCTGGGAGAATTCTGCACTCTTAATAATAATAACAGCAGCCATCAGAAGCCCTGTGGGCCAGCAGTTCACCTGCCCCATTCCGGAATTCAAAAGACCAGTACTCTGCCTGGAGCCCCGGGGTTTCAACTCCCTCCCTCTCCAGGAGCCTCCAGGACCACATGCTGCCTGCATTCTAGGGATGCTCATCCCCTCAGCCTCACCCCCTAACCTCCCCCCACTCCAGCCACACTAGGGTGCTTATTGGAGAGTCTGGGCCGGGTACGGAACAGCGCGGTTTGCCTGTCAGAGAGCCTGGTGCAGACGGAGCCTAGCTGGGCAGGCAGGCTGGGACACCTCAGGCCTCACTCCATCTCCCGGGGTCTCCCGGCCTCCCAGACTGTGTGTAAGAAGGGTGGGTGGGCCAGGTGACCTCAGAGGTCCCTACCCCTCTTGGAGCTTGATGCTACGGCACCTGATGGAGCCTTCCCTCCTGGAAAGGCACACCTCTGGGTAATGCGGGAGCTTGTGACTGGCAGAGCCGCGCAGCTCACTTTGGTTCTCCTCTCCTCCCTCTTCGGGAGGGCTGTGCAGGCAGCCGAGGCAAGGCACTCCTGTCGCGAAACGCATGAGGAGCCTCAGAGACGCCCCGCCTCCCGCAAGGAAGAAGCGGGGCGCTGGGTAGCGAGGCGAGACCCAGGCGCCGGGCCCGAGGCGTGGAGGGGTAGCTAGGCGGTCCCCATCTTCGGCTCCCTGGGTCCCCGGCTGAGGCTCTCCCCTGCTCCTCCCCACCCCCGCCCCCCCTGCACGGTTGCCGACAGCTCCCGGGTGAGGGCGAACGGCTGTCATCTTTTCCTGCCGGGAGCCTGGGAACCAGAGCCTGGAGAGGGTGGTACCGCGACCTAAAGCGATACCCGGGGCGTGGGAGCGGAGGGGGACAACTCAGATCCAAGGGGGTGCAGAAATGCGGGCCGGAGGAGAGGCCCCAGGCATTTTTTTTAGGGACGTCGTCTGGGCTGTGTCAGTCTTCCCTGGTCGTGAGTCCACCGGTGCTCGGACTCCCCCTTCCCGCACCGTCCTCCCAGGGTCCTTCCAGGAACCTGGTCGGCAGCCTATTACAAATATTTTAAAGTGATTACAGTGGAAAGAACGTGGGCTTTGAGTCCCACAGCACTGGGCTCCAGTTTGGTCGGCCGAATTACTAGATTTGTGACCTTTTGTGACCCTACTGAGCCTTAGTGTCTTCCGACGGAGCCACTGTAAGGATTGTATGCAACCAGGGCGGGGAGGGCGCCCAGTCGGTGGACTGTGCACTCACCAGTGCGGGTGGAGAAGCTTCAGGGCCCGACCCCAAGGCTCGGACGGCCCCTCCCTGCACAGGGGCTCTCGGGGAGCCAGGTCAGCGCCCAAAGGCGAAGCTGAGACCTTAGCGGGGGCGGACTACCCGCTTGTCTCCGGGGTGGGGCTGGGGCCTGGGTGCCTCGTCAAAGCTCCCTAGGGGGTTCCTCGGTGCTGCCAGACTTGAGAACCAGTTTCGCAGAAGGAATAAACAAAGAGGCCTTGGTGCGGAGGGAGGGAGGGAAGGGAGCAGGTGGGTCCTCTCCCGTCTGCAGGTGGCCCCTTCGCACCGCACTCACACGCCCGCGGACACGGCCACATGCGCGCTCATGCACACACGCACGCTCACTCTGAGGGACCCACGCTCACGAACACACACACGCCCATTCGCGTCGTCACGGACACTCACACACACACACACACACACACACACACACACCGCCTGTCTTCTCCCGGAGAGCCCTGCGACCGGGACCCAGGCAGACCCCCCGGCTGGCGCGGATACCCTGGCGCTCCGAGGGTCTCCCGCCCGGCGGCCCAGGGCGCGCTACTGCCGGTGACAGCGCGGCTCCACTGGGCCCGGGGCGCTCCGCAGAGCCCCCGCCGGGCCGCGCCGCGCTCGCTCCGGCTCTTTGTTATGCTAATTCCCCTTCCCAGCTGGTGCCAGCTGCCTGCACAATGAGCGCCGGGAGCCCTCGCCAGCCCTCGCCAGCCAGGGAATGGGGGCGGGGTGGGGGTGGGGGCTCCGCGCCCAGCACGCGGGATCCTGGCCTGGCCCAGCCTGGCGAGGTGCTGAGCGGCCCAATAAGCATCCTTGTTGCGTCCTCCCCTCCCCCCACGCTCGCAGGGCCGCGCCCCTCGGGGCCTGTAGGGCATCACTGATTCATTCCAGTCGCCCCGGCTGCCCGCCCTCCAGGTGCCAGGGCTTGATGAAAAGTAAAAGGCTCCTCGGCGGCTCGAGAGCAGTGCGGATGAAAGGGAAGCAGCCGCCTCCCAGACCACACAGCTAATCCTCCCATAAACCTCGAGCAAATAAGGGGAGAGGAAGAACAGGCCGGCTACAGATGTGGAGTGCAGCCTCCGGGGATCCCCAAATTAAAACTCGTGCAGGGGAAGCACTTGGACCACCACCAAATGACACTAATTGGGTTATGGGACCATAATCTTGGCTCGTATGAAAAAAACCAACAACAGTTATAGTCACAGCTGCAAGGACTGTCTTCATAAAAAGAAGGGGGAAAGTCCGCTATTTTATTACTCATAAACAGGAGAGAAAAGAGGGTTCGCGGATCTCCTGCCTGCGTAGGGCAGGCAGGCTGGTTGCTTGAAGGGGAGGATAACTTTATGTCAGGAGGAACAGCGCTGTGGTGGCTGGCTCGGGACGTGTGGAGCTAATGGGCTAATGGGGGGGAGGGTACTCTGGGGGGAGGGGGGAGAGCGAGGGGGGCTGTACTGAGACACCGCGGGGGGAGCACGGCATATCTGGAGGAATGTATTTCAGACAATAGCTTAGCAGCCATATGCAGAAAATTATTCTGGACAGGAAAACTCAGAGATTCATTCTTTTAAGAAGCATCCAGGAGCGGTTTCCCGATTTCACTGGTGGCGGGGGAGTAGGGGTGGTGGGGAGTCATCCTGGGGAAGGAAATGATGGAGTGACATGTGTAGAAAATGAAGGTCAAAAATCTTCAAGAAGATCCGCTGGTTGCTAGAATCACAAATGTTAGGGCCAAAAGAGACTGATCTTAGATGCCCTTTGAGTCCAGCCTCACCATTTGACAGATGGGATATTAAGACCCAGAGATGTTAAGGGGCTTGTCATGGTTAGACAGCTAGTGGGTGGTAGAGCTAGTGGGTGGCAGGAATGGGCAAGAACCTGTCTCCTAACTCCTACTCTAGTGCTCGCAACATTAACTTGGTAATAATTTTGTTGTTAAGAAACAGCAGTCATTTGATCAGAAATCAGTACAATAGACCTCAAGAAAATAAAAAGTTAGAAAATTTTAGAATGATTATTATAAACCTTGTTTGATCTGTAATGAGACTAAGAGTTGGAAATCAGTCAATTCTTATAAATTCCATTCCAGGGTTCTTTCTAGCATGTATTTATTTATTCATTCATTACAACACGCAGATGGACGGATGGCCCCAGGATTTCTTTTTGGGTCCTTTCAGTGCAGGGACTAATACTATTTTCAGACAGAGAGATGCCCTCCATCCCCATCCCCCACTGCCCTTCTACATTAAGTCATCTTGGCTAAAACCAGCTTGGGTTAAGGCTCGATTGGTTGAGAATTCTTTTTTATATAATTTCTTTAAGTTTACTTATTTATTTTGAGAGAGAGAGAGAGAGAGAGAGAGAATCCCAAGTAGGCTCTGCACTGTCATGGGACTCCCACCAACCATGAGATCAAGACCTGAGCTGAAGGGGCACCTGGGTGGCTCAGTAGGTTGAGCATCCGGCTTCGGCTCAGGTCATGATCTCACGTCTGTGGGTTCGAGCCCCGCGTCCGGCTCTGTGCTGACAGCTAGCTCAGAGCCTGGAGCCTGCTTCAGATTCCATGTCTCCCTCTCTCTCTCTGACCCTCCCCTGCTCGTGCTGTCTCTCTCTGTCTCTCAAAAATAAAAAAAAAATAAAATAAATAAAAAAGACCTGAGCTGAAATCAAGAGTCTGATGCCTAACCAACTGAGCCGCCCAGGCACCCCTGGACTGGTGAGAATTCTAATCAATCATCCTTACTGGTAGGTATTCTACCCACAGGAAAATAAAAGTATCTATTCTAGCTGCTGAGTTTCCAAATACAGAGAGGACAAAGGTCTGGAGATGGCCAGCCTAGATCTCCCTGGGCAGAATGAGGTGTCCTGGCTTCCCAGTGCCTATCTCAGCTGAAATGGCAACTACTGGTGCCAATCATGAGATCCAAGAGCCTGGGAGTGTGGGAGGAGAACCTTTCGTGGAGAAGTCTTGGAATGGTCATGGCGCAGTACTTCCGTTTTCTTTCGTTATATTCAGGTGCCTGTTGCTCGTTCTCAAACTGTATGGTTCAGTTTGGTTGTCTTTTCAGACTTACCAGTCAACAAGCATCACTACAAGTGTACTTCGCCCCGTGGAAAAATACAAGCTCACGAAAAGTTGAGAGGGATGGAAATGTCATTTGTTAAAGGGAATCTTATGTTGAAGCCATCAGTTGGGCTCTGAGCTTAAAGGCAACATAGGTAAAAATGAAATTTTGAAATGGGAATAACCACTCGCTAGCTGATCTGCTTTTTAAACTTAAATCATATAGGTGAAAGCTGTATCCTAGTTATTTTATGATAGGCCATGTCCCCCAAAGTTATGATTATCCAAAAAATACTTTGACCTCCATTACCAGATATAAGAACACTAGGAATCATTTGGGTCTAAATTATCTACATTAAATAAATAATACTGTATTTTTTCTCAGTAAAACCTAAATTTAAGAGAATCATTTAATACAGCAATTGAACAAACTTGAACTGTGACAAATCCTAGGGGTGAGTCAGAGGTTAGTGGTTTTTCATCTTTTCACTTCTAAGGGATGGATACCTCTTATTCCCTTCATATAGTCAATGTTCTAAGAGATTCTATCTATGAAACCAATTGTAATTACTAAGGATAACACTTTCATTTTCCCAGAGTTTCCTCTCAGTTGTGCTGTTAACCCAGAGTTGATTTAATTCCAAGTAACAGTAAAGAAATCTGCCATGGGTTAGTCTATGCAACTGCTTTCAAGAAATTTTGATTTCCAGCAAACCTTTTGAAATGTTAAAAATACCTCAAGGACACCAATGACTAGTTTATAGGTGTTTAAGGGTCCTGGTTCCCCGGGTTTGACAACATCTCTCTATTTATTTCAAGCTTGTTGTAGAGAACCCAAAAGGCTGAGCGCTTTCCACAAAAAGGAGACTCTGGTATTATCACGTCCAGCCTTCAGGGCATCCAGGGACATTAGTGAAGAAGTCATGGGGGCTCACTGTTACTGCATACCTATCACGTGCATCTAGGCAAGGCTGAGTCACTTCCCTAATATTAAAGTCTTTAATCCTGGCAACCTTGTCAGGTGGGTACATTATGCCACTCCATTGTACAGACAAGGAAATCAAGGCACCAGGAAGTGAACTGGCTGCAGGCCAAGGTCAAGATTGCATAGCTACAGTTGCGTCCAAGCAGCATGATTACAAATCCCACTCTTAACCCTCTGCTATATTCCAGTCTCACGAGAAACCCACAACTGCTGAGCCTGAACTGAACAGGAGAGAGGTACATTAGGCTAATAACTATACCTAGTCACAAAGATCATTTGGTGGATTAATTGAAAAGCATGGCATCTAAGGACTTGGAAAACAATGAGAAACACACCCAGCTCCCAGATAGGGCAAACAAACCATTTCTCTCATCTTGCAAAAACATAAAAGGAAATTCTTTAGTCCCTGAAATAGTTTTCCTATCTCCCTAAAAAGGTTGACCCCCCCCACCCCACCCCGCCTAAAGAAGTCTTCTGTTTGAATCTTTACACTTCTCCTTAAAGAAAGCTCACTCTGCAATGCACGTGGGGCACTGTGTTTCTCAGACTTCTCACACTCTACTCCATCAGAGAGCAACTCCCAACCTTTTGCTGAAAACCCTTGCCTTACTGTCATTCTCCATCTTTTCCCAATCATGCACACAGGTGTTTTGTGAGTTTTGAGGAAGCTATAGATGCCTGAGTTCTGGGCCAGGTGCACTGAGAGAGCTCTGTTCACTTCTTGATTACCAGGATACAGGGTTATGTCACATCTGATCCTAACTCACTGCAGTCACCTCAGAAAACTTCTGTAGGAAAAGCACTGTGTCTAGAAGTACCCAGGCTAGTATCAGGGTCAGAGAGCATCACATGCCTGTTGTTTGAACCCAGCTGCTGCCATGGAATGACCTGGATGAAGGGAGTGCTTGCTGAAAGCCAAGCTCAGGCCTTCTCGTGGATTGGGCTTCACCCAAATTTTGCTTTTGCTTTGTCCATTGTCTTGGCATCTTGGCAAGAGGCAAGATCACAACTTCCGTCTCTGCAAGTTCTTTTCTATGTGTGTTCTATCTCCCAAGTTCTGGCATTTAATAAGATTTTATAATTTTAAATCAAGGGAACAGTTATAAAAATGGGGTTGAGAAAAACGTGGGTACTTTCATGAGAAATGACTAATTCATCTCCATACGTTCTATCAGTTTCACTGCGGTCAAAAGCAGGTGTTTCCAGGCTATGAATAAGTAGTTTGCATTTTCAAAATGAACAAATTGGACCAACACCAAGGAAAACACCAACAATCATAGACAGCCCACCAGAGAATTGTTTACCAAAGAAGATGAAGCTCGTGGCAATGGTTTGCAAACACCACCAGACGAGCTTGTGTAAATGCCCTTCATGTAGTCATGGTTCCTCAGCTATCACACATACTGAAGGGAAACGCAGAAACAGGAAATTACAGACTATTTTAAACAGCATGTTTTATTAAATTCACTTGCTGATGCACTTTATGGCAGGATGCGAGATTCAAGTGTTCATAACTCACATCTTTGCAAGTGCTTTTCCTAAGTGAATTCCCCCAGCTGAAATATGGCCATGTACACAGGGCTGGAAACAATCTCTAAACTGGTAACTATTTCACCCTTGGTCATGTAGCTCTCACATCCAATGGAGAAGTTTTAGCCATGTGAAGATAATCTACCTTGCTTACACACTGTAAGTGTAGGAAGGCAATGGAGGCATTGAGCAGTAACTTGAAATATCCCGAATGCATTTTATTTTAAACCACAATCAAAACACAGCAATCCTAAAGTGAATTTCTAGAAACTATGCATTGTCTCTTTTGTTGTTGAACTATTGATTTCATTCCTCTCTTCCTGGGACAGTTCTGCATCTCATTTAAACCATCACTGCTTCGTGGCCTGCTGAATCCTCGGTTTTGAAAAGGCCTACCGAAATTGTCATCGATAACCTTCACTAGAAATGAAATGACTTCAAATTTAAGGGGCTGTCATAAAAATGGATTTGAACAACTAATTATTTTCAAAAACGTTTTCTGCTCACAATTTGAGGAATATAAAAGCCTAAGCTGCGTCACATATGAATCCTTATATCCTTGTCTGATATTTATTGTGAGGTTGACATCTCTTTAACGCCCATGTCTGCTGCAAGTTGTTCTCAGCTCTTCTCTAGATACACAGAAAGGAAGTCATTAAGTGGAGCTGTAATACAAGTTCATGATTGGAGGGGTGGGTAGCCCTGCTTTGATGGAGTAACTATGATCTCCAAAACTAAATGTGCATTCACTGGCTTCAGCATTTATGAAACAAAATGTTCTAAACCACCATTGTCTTAAAAGATCATGCCAAAGATGCTTGACCTTAATTACAAATTGGTCATCAGCTAGTCACTTCCCCAACTTTTTGAGTGTTTCTACCTTCCTCCCACATCCTGGCAGCTGTAATCCTGTCCTTGGGACCCCTTCAAGGTGAAGTACAGAATAATAGGATTTTAAGAACGCTATGACTACAGTATCTTTGCTATTTAAACGGCCTCTGCCAGGCTATCTTCTCCAATCACCATTTTTAGAGAGGAAAGACGAGAGGCAAAGTTTAATGATTTGGTTAACGAGATGCACCTAGATGCCTCAGGGAGTAGTAATTAAAGGCACACTTGGGGGAGCTGGGCCATTTTCTTAAGTGAAGATTTCCCCCCATTTAACTTTTAAAAGTCTAGAATCTGCCCTATCAGGTTTTCATTAAAGCAAAGCACAGCAATGAGAAAAGGTGCTACTTCCAGGTGGACGGACACAGTGTGTGGGGTGAAGAGTGTCTTAGCTTTACCAATCTCTGAGGACAGAGCTATAGAACCCAGTTCATAGATTTATCTGTGCCTTGGCGACTCTGGAAAAATCTGAGTATCTTCTGAGCAGACATGGCAATCCAGGCACACAGGAGGCCCTAATGCTCTCATACCAACAAAAGGAACATTTTTATTTGGGTGGGTGGTTAGGGGTTTGGGGGGAGGCCGGGGAAAGAAAAAGGTCTTTTGGCATGCTGGAAATATCCTAGAAACAAACACTTGATGACTAAAAATTACAAATTTTAATGCTGCTGAATGCAAAGGCACCGATCTTCTAGCAGAGAAGCTCTAGTAGGTTCTACAGAGCAGATGCTTGAACCCCAGCTCAGGTAAGTGCTGTGGGAAATCACCAACTCGAGTCATTTTACAGCTTTGGCCACCAAGAGAAACATTATCTGATAATGCTGGGGGCTTTTAAAAAGCAAAAGGATGTCGTTTCTTTCATATTTAAATCTCTATGATGTGCGACATTCATAATAAGAATGCTAGTTCGACAAATTAATTAGCTTTCAACTAGCCTTTTCTTCTTATCAAATGAAATATTAGCCTCTAAGAATAACATTAATACAGAGTCATACGGAGGAACACTAGCAATGATCTATAGCGGCTTCAACCATTTAACACATGGGTCATCTTTTCGACAATTTGGCATTTCATAATGCAATCAGCTAGGATTTATTCAGTATTTATGTTATGCTATGTTTTTGTCAGAAACTTTGCAAAAATGAGAAATGTTTAGATTTTTAGGATGCAACCTTCTTGATAACCAACCACATCATTTATTAACATTGTCCTCTTAATCCACAGGAACCTAAACTTACAAACTTGGACCATTCTAAAACACCTGTCCGATTGACCTCTTAAAGTAATCTTTCATTTTGAAGACTCTTGTGTGGCCACTGCCCACTAGACATTTAGAGTTTTTTTTAAAGGGGAAATAGCAATGGAAAAGAGAAACACTCCCGGTAATTATTAAAATAACAAAATCTTAATGAATTTTGATCATTTTAATAAATATATATCAAGAAAACCTCACTTTATTACAACAACACATTCATGTACAAGCATCTATCATCTAAGTTTTCAACATCAAATGTTTATCAAATATTGAAAATAAAGGACAAAATATTACTAGACTATTTAGCCATAACACAAGAACAGGTTTTAAAAATTGGTCCTTGTGGACATTGTCCAAATGATCCTACTCATACACTGTATGAATGAGACCTATATTTAATATTAATAGCAATAATAAAAAAGCTTTATCTTGGAGAAACTGGGAGGACTTACTTATTTCCTCCGTTTGGCATTTGGTTCCTGTGAAGTATTGTTTAAGGAGGCCCGAGTCAATTAGCAGCCTTGGAAACTGCACTACGGTGTAGCAGAAGTTGGCTGGAGAAGAAGGGCAGACGGTCAGAGGGGCACTCTGAACGCTCTTGCAAACGTACAAATTAAAGAAATCGCTGAGAAACATGTCGACCAAGTACATGGTAGCTATTGCCAACCGAGTCCCATTTCTCCAAAATAACTTTCCAAAAACTAAAATTTTTACATTCTTGAAGATAAAACCTTATTGATCACCACATCATTTATTAACATTGTGCTTCTTAATCAACAGCGAAAGTCATATATAAAAAACCACATGCTTTCATAATCTAAACGAGTGAAATGATGCAAAACAGATTAAAGTATAATGCATGCCACTGGTTCATGAACTTCATTGGACAAGAAAACAAAACAAAACAAAACAACCCAAAACCCAAAAAACCCAAACCCCAGCAACAGACCGTTGCCATAGAAAAGCTCAAGCAGCTTAGTGCTGGTTTCTAACAGCTCTATTCTTTCCCCCATCCCTTTCTAAAAACGCCAAATCCAAAAGCAATTGGGCATCAAAAACAAAGGAAGGATAGAGATGTTGAATCAAAAGTTGAACACAATAGTTTCGAAGTTAACGGTTTCCAAACAATATTGATCCACCCTGTGTATTTTTTTTCCTGTTTGTTAAATCCCTGCTGTAACTCTGATTTATCCTTAATTTGCACATTGGCAAAAATTAAGATAAAGTAAGGCACCAAAAATCGCCCTGTATAACACCTCTCTAACAGCCGAATCACCCATCACAGGCAAGCCAGGAACTTGCAGGGATCACCCTTCTACACATACTGTTGATTGCCACACCAGGACAGGTGTTTCATTATGTTACATCCTATCTTCATCTGTCACCAAAGACTGTCAAATATAAATACTTAACGGCACCATGAAGCCACTTCATCTAGCTCTGTCTTCAGTCTTTTATTCAGAAAAAAATACTGTCATGTAGAAGAAGCAGGCATCCTTTGCTGGTTGTATTGGTTCGCTTACCAAATAACTACCTAATTCGTTGGCGAACATGTTGGAAGTTTCTTAGCTAGTGACAGATTCCTTGGGGGTAATGGAAAGATCACAAGGGCACACTGTCCCCCGGTCTAATCTACTGACCTTTTCTGTAAGAAAACTAAGGTCTACTTTTAACCATTAAGTCAACTGGTTTTTGGGTAAAATCACATTTATAAGTAGCTTGCTGATGCCTACTATACAGATGTTTTACGCAATCTGCTCTCCAGGCATTAAAACGACACGGCATGTTCATGGGATAATTTTATCAGTTGTACAAAACTATAAAATCCATTCAAAATAAAATTTATGAGAGCTAATTGATCATGCTGTGCATGCTTCAGAGTTTCGGTGAAAAGATGGCTCATATTTTACTCCCTTTGCTGCAGCACAGTTTGTTACTCGGTGAAGGCTCCTTCTTCCTTAAGGATTTTTTCCAAGACTCGCTCACATTGCTTTTCTCATTATATCCAGTCTCAAAATAATCATAAAATTGGCCTTTGCACTCAAAAGCCAGGTCATTTCCCACAGGTTCATGGCTTAAGGGGCCACCATCCCTGTTGGTGTCATGATTTGCTTTCTCATCACTTACTGTGGCCTTTTCCTGAACACCTAGCGACCTGACATTAGTAACAAAGATTTCATTGGCAGGTATCTGGCCATCACCCTTGTAAATAGGTGTGCTGCCTACGTCAAAATCCACCTGGTGGGAACAACTCGGTAAAGGTAGAGGGGGAGAGGAAGAGGAAGATGAGGAGGAAGAGGGGACAGTGGTGGAGGCACTTCCAACGCTAGCATGGACAGAAAGGGGTACATTTAGGTAGTGACCACCACATTCTTGGTAAAAGCAGCAGGCATGAAACTTTTCACACTCCTCTTTGGCCATCCGTGGTCGTTTTCGGTAGGGACAGTCTTGAGCCATGAACCACTCTTGAGCAGAGGGGCCACTGAAAGAGCAGGCAGGAAAGCACCAGTTACTCTGCATGATGATTTCTCCATGGATCCTTTTCATCAAATTGTTGATCAGGACAGACCTTCGCAGGTACACTTCAGGATCATCGATAAACTTTAGCTTTTCTAATGACATATAAAGGATGTGGGCTCGTTCCTCAAAAATTGAGATGGTCTAGAAGTCGAAAAAGGAAGAGAAAACTTAAGACATGGGCTACAGGAAAATGCCATCACAGTAGATTTCTTTCTTGGTAGTCTCTGCATCTGGGAAACCTGGGCTCCTGTTTCTCCCAAATTCATTGAGGGATGCTGTCCCTGGTGTTGCTAATATCCACCCTCCTTGCCACCCCTCCCTGCCTTTCTGAATCACTGGTATGATCAAGCACCTGGGAATCCAGTCACAAAGGAGACCTCAGCAGGGACAGGTTAGGCTGTTGGCTCTTATATGGCCCCGTGAGGGAGATGCCAAAACACACAACACTCATCTATATCGCTAAAAATAAGGAGAACGGTTTCTCAGGGTGGGGGTCAGGGGAGGTGGGTGGGGTGGGGGTCAGAGAGGTAGTAACAAGGGGCACAAGGAGGGGTCCTCAGCTGTTGGTTATGTTGTTTCTTGGTCTGGATGCTAGTTTCATGGATATGTTCACTGTGTGAAATCCATCACACTGTACCCTTAAGATACCTGAGCTTTTATGTGAGTGTATACAAACACATGCACACATTATTATATGTGAATAAATGTCTTTTGAAAGATGACAAAATGCAGGTCATAATAAGTATACTTCAAACCCTGGACAGGAGCATAAGAACTGCTTTCAGGGCTCTCCCTGTGGGATTCACACTTGCAATTATCTTTGCTTCAACAAGAGACAACAGATCTCCTGAAAGGATCTGTCAGCTGAAGGGCCAAAGTAGGCTTCCTTCTGGGGCCAGGCAGGAGGAGGAGAGATGCAGGGAGGAAATGAGAACGGTTCACTTCTGAGCAGTGTGGTACCATCACTGTGTGATGACTGGTACAGATCCAGCCAGTGGCAACTAAAAAATTGCTGCAACCATAACACAGAAACAAAAGAGGAAATAAATAGCTTGTGTCCTGGGGGCCAGCTCTTCCAGGCCATTAAAAAACAAAACAAAACAAAACAAAAAGGAACTGGTAGCATGACCTGAGGAGCTGTGAACAAAGCCAGCCCAGGTGGACCAAAGGCAGGAACTACACATTCAGAGAAAAGCTCAGTCCTTGCCAATGCATGCAGAGGTCTTTATGAGCAAGGACAAAGCCAACATCTTGAAGAACAAGCTTGTGGAGTGGTGGGGAGAAAGGGTAGAGAAGACAGAGAGGAAGTGCATCAAAAAATTAAAAACCTGGGCGCCTGGGTGGCTCAGTCGGTCGAGCATCTGACTTCAGCTCAGGTCATGATCTCACAGTTCCGGGTTCAAGCCCTGCATCAGGCTCTGTGCTGACAGCTCAGAGCCTGGAGCCTGCTTTGGATTCTGTGTCTCCTTCTCTCTCTGCCCCTACCCCACTCTCGCACGGTCTCACTCTCTCACTCTCAAAAATAAATAAATGTAAAAAAAATTTTTTTTAATTAAAAATCCGCTCCACATTTCAGACAATTATGTTCTGGGTATTATA
The DNA here is from genome assembly GCA_028646485.1 of Cryptoprocta ferox. NCBI lineage: Eukaryota > Metazoa > Chordata > Mammalia > Carnivora > Eupleridae > Cryptoprocta > Cryptoprocta ferox. The sequence goes on from CM053562.1 coordinate 31,058,966, forward strand.
ACCTTCCGTTTTTTATTTTTAAGTTTTTTATTTGGAGAGTGAACAAGCAGGGGAAGGCCAGAGAGAGAAACCTAGGCAGGTTCCGCACTGTCAGCCGGAAGCCTGAAGTGGGGCTTGAACTTATGGAACCCTGAGATCACGATCTGAGCTAAATCAAGAGTCAAATGCTTAACCGACTGAGCCGCCCAGATGCCCCAGGTTATACCCTCCTTGATTAAATCTGTAGATTGTTTTTAAAGGAGGATAACCATAAAGAAAAAGAACTAGTATTTGAAAAGCTTAGTGGTCAGTTTCATACTTCTTCTTACATATGCAAAAGAGTTAGCTGTGGTCTTTTCTTGGGAATGAGTTACAGATTTTAACAAAGTAAACATACGTAGCAAATGTACAAGGAAGTGCATGTTTCACTTGTACCCTTGCTTTCAAAGGATAGGGAGTCTACCTGTAAAGGGTCCTGAGAAGCCCTGGGGAACCCCTCCCATGTAGGCACCCACAGAAGTGGCACTGGCCATTGGAACTGGAGCCTGGGGAGGGGAAATCTCAGGAAAGAACAATTTCTTTTCCGCACACACGTGAAAGCATGGACCACTCATAACCATGAACACAACTTAAAGAAAAATCAAACCATTTGTAAAAGAGATGTTCCTTGGATTATATAATTTTGTTATTTCTGGGTAGAGGAGCTCCTGCTGGCTCTCTCCTCAATTCCTTGTGAAAATAACACGGGACCCAAAAAAGTGACGATTAATATGGTTCTGCTGAGAAGTGGCTCATTTTCATTGCTTGGGTGGAACAATTTAATTTCTGGAAATGGATCAAGCAACTGTTACTACGTATCTTAAACTCTTAATAAAAGAATGACTATTAAAAAAACATACTTTATGGCTACAGCTGCTGACTGGTGGGTGAAAATCCTCTTCTTCCACATACTTCCTCTTAAAGTATGTGATCTTGGATGTTGTTATAGGATTTGAAATTCCCCTGTAATGTGATCCTGTGGTAATAAATCAGATATGACAAATGACATGTGGTTTGCAATAGGTTCTCCAAACAAAATACTTTCCTTTAATTTCCTTATAGAAGATAAGTTGGCTATGTATTTGTCTGTACATGTGGTGATTAAAAATAAACATTTGTCTTAATGGTTGCTATCATACAGAATTTTGGGACCCAAGCTAGGCAAATATTTCTAGGTAATTATAAAGGAAAATTATCTATTTCAGCATTTACTAAATACTCAGAATCTTAATTCTATGCACAAACAGCAAACTTCCTAAAGGAAAGAAAAGTATTTGTTCAAATTGTTTAATTAAATCCGTGATAACAGAACACCACTGCTCAAATGTATACATCTTTAACTGTAAGCACTAATAACAAAATAACTTTACAATGTTATTGGGTGTAGGTAACACCTACCTATACATTAGAATAATGTTTCCTTCTTTCAAAATAGGAAACAGTTTTTAATTTAAAATTAAAATTTGAGCTAACCAAAGTCCTTTTTCCTCTCAAAAAAGTATAACATGTCAACTATGATAAAAGTAGGGTCTAATTTTTAAAGAAAACAAACATCAAAGAGTACTTACTTTACATTATAGTTTTTTTAAGTGGTACTACACAAAAATCCAAGGAACTTACCTTAGAATAAAAAAATAAAGAATCAGGAAGAACATATTTGTATATTTCAAAAATTTTTTCCGTGAATATGAAAGCCAGTTGTGTGCTTAATAAAAAGAAGAGACACACAGCTTCTGGCCCAAAGTGCAGATTCCTTTATGTCTCATGGGATAAAGATTTCATTGTCAAGCTCACCAGGACTTGTGTAGCTGTGAGAGAGCCATGCAGTGCTACAGGGTGAAAAACCCAAACCCAAACTCAGAGTTTCAAAGTCTGGTTTGGTTCTTTTAAAAATATAGGTGCATGAGTTACACACGCAGCAGCAGCCTGTGTAGCCCCAGGTTTGATTGCAACTTGAGTATCACATCTGGTTCCCTCCCGGGAGCCCTGGGCTCACTTATTAGAGGTGCACAGGCAGCCTGGGAAGTCCCTGGAACATGAGCTCTCTCAGCTCAGAAGGGCGCCCCAGACACCACCCCCGCCCACTAGTCTGGCAGCTGAGCTGCAGAGGGCAGCAGGGGAAGGTCAAGGGCAGTACCTGCCAGTGGGGGACCGGCTCCCCGGTCTCCCTGCAGAGGAGCCTGTGCTGGCCCAGGGGGGCTTGGGCCTCCGTAGCTGTCAGCCTCCCATAGTGTCTGGTACCCAGCAATTTCAGCAGCTCCTTCTGAGACAATGGGCTCGCAGAATCTATTCATGGACAGAACCAGAGTCATCTCTGACAGCCTCAGATCTAAAAAAAAAAAAAAAGAAAGAAAGAAAAGAAAAGAAAAGAAAAAGAAAAAGGAAAAGAAAAATCAAAAGAAAAGAAAAGAAAAAAGAAAGAAAGAAAACAGCCCTAATCAAGAATAAGCCAGGGAATGGCCTTGGCATTTTCATTCCTTTGCTTTGGGAAACTTTTACTTCTCCGTCCTCCCCTTCACCCTGAAACATTTTATTATTTTTTCAAAGAAAACCTCAGCAAACTCTCTTGCTGCCATTAGCTCAGCCTCAGTGTTCAGCAATCTGCATTTCATGGGCGGATCTTTAAAATCCCATTTCTTATTGTTCTCAGATTCCCCTCAGCCCTCTTTGAGACAGCTGCTTTGCCTCCTAAACACATTTTCCCCCTGACCTTCCCGCAGAAAATGTACCGCTAAAAGGCAAGTCCCAAACCCTTACACTTCCTTTCTATTAATAAGGCAAAATCAATTTTCTAGTCAGTCCCCGGAGAGTCTCCTTTGATGAAATCTGCTAATCAATCAAAAGGAAAGGGTGGGGAGGCAGAGATCTCCACCGTTAATCTCTCCTGATGCGCTCAGGTTCCGTGTGTGTGGCTGGCCCTCTTACTCCTCTCCTTTTGGCGGGGCCAGCTCCTCTACAACATTCTGGGGCTCCCTCCACTTTCTTTTCCCAAAACGAAGCCGACAGAGACACACTTGGTAGTTGTTTCCACCAGCCCTGATCGGCCTGAACTGGATCTGCCTCCAGTCAAAACACTGTGAGATGAAGACAGAAAATTGGCTCCAGTTTCAAGCCGGGAGTTGCAGCCCCACAGGAGCCAAGCACAACATCAACGGAGCAGGCAGAATATTAAACAGGAGCCAGGGCTTCGGGGCCAGAGGCAGCCGGCAACTCTTTACTCAGCGGCGAGGCCCAGACACAAGGCAGGAACTTTCCAGGAGGCACCACACTGCTGCCCTCCTCTCCAGTTCACACCCCTGCCTGGGGCTGCGGGGAGACTGGGAGTCTCTCTGCTCTGTGATGCCCGTTCGGGCCCCTACTTAACTCAGGTGGACCAGGCCATTTCCAGGAGGGGCTCAGTGTCTTCCGTTGGTCCTGAGTAAGGCTCAAGTCAGGGTCAAGAGTGAGTTCAAGGGCGAAGCAAAAAGACCTATGGGCCAGAGCTCAGTGGTGAAGGCAGAGAGGCCTCAGCACCTTTATTAACTGCCAGTTCCTTTATAAGACCTGAACCTCTACCATCCTGCTTTGCCATTTAAAGAACTGTCACAAGGAGTGACGTCAGGTCTGCTTTCTGAAGACTGTCTTTCAAACATACGCCAAAGGTCTAGTTCATGCTTTCCTTCTCCAAATTATACAGCTTGTAATGTTTCTAGGAAAGGGTGAATTTCCTGCTGTCTAGCAGGAGACTATGATTACCTATATGTTATATCAAGGGTCCACTTCCAGGTAAAAGAAGGAAACACACCCAGGGAAGGGGAAATAGCTTCACTGAAGAGACCCATGCGCTCTGGCTAACAGAGCGGCTCTTGGCAGCCAGGACTCCATCCTTTATCCAGTTCTCTTGGAGATCCTAAATTCTGTCCCAACCTCACTGAAGAATGAAGCAAGGCCTTCTGACAGACAGGGGAAGTGTCCATATCAGTGGCTGGAATGAGGACCCAGATGATTTGGTCTGCTAAGTGACCTACTCCTTCTCTTTTAAACTGCCCTGCAAAGAGGCAGCCGCAAGGGCTTATTAGAAAATATTAATAGAAGAAAAAAAAAAGAAGTGTTTGATTAATTCTCTAAAAGGAGATGGTGGGACATACCATTTATCTTGCTCTTGAGTCATCAAAAAATTTAGGGCTACACTGATTTAACAAACAAGGCCTGTTCTGTCTCTCACCCCTCAAACTCGGCATCCAATCAAGGTATCAAGCCTTATGGTAACTGATTCCTCAGGAGACTCTCATAAATGGTCTCATTTCTTAACCTATGATAAAAGACAGTTGTATTAGTAAGTGCTACTGCCAGAAGCACGTGAATTATATAGCTTTTTCTCGGTCAGTAGCCCTCTCTCATTGACTTCAACGGTGGATCCCAGCTTGAAATTCACACTCACTTTTGTGCTGGATTCTGGGAATAAGACCCAAGCTTTTTGTCTGTTGAACTTTTATTGCATAAAACCAAAGGAGGTTGACAAATCCACTCCTCTTAAGAAAGCATTTGTAGGCCCCTAGAAGCAATTACCTTTGTTTAATAGGACATTATACAGGCCCTGTGCTATTTTATGTTCCTAAGAGTTTGTTTATATTTTAATGACTTATTGTTGAAGCTTTTTTGGTTGTTAAGGATTTCAGTGTTTCTATTTGTTAGTATTGATTCCAACACACGAAATTCTATCAGTACACATCTGAACTTGAAACACGGCATAGCTGTTTTATCTTGGCTCTCTTTCCTTCGTGAGATCTAATTTCTCTAAGTTTTTCGTTTTTGAACTGGAAACTTGTACACACAAAATCCTATGCTGGAGAAGCTGAGTTCCTCAAGTGATTTATGTAAGTCTGGATAAAATATGAATGACTTTGGATTATTTGGGAGCAGGGAAGAGATTTTGCAATCAAGTCTTCCTAGGAAGTCTATTTAGAATTTACATCAGGATGTTAACACATTACGAAGGCAAGTTCAACGTTCATGAAGAATTCAGAGTGTGTGGTGCTAAGCATCAATGTTTCACATGACTATTTGTATTATATGGGCAGATCCGAACTGTCCTTATTCTCTGTATGATGAGAGTTACATTATAATTCTGCCACTGAGTTCAGAAGTTTAAATCCCCAAATTCATGTGCTGTTATTATTAGATATAACCACAAAGATGTATATTTATGGTAAGATTTGTTTTTTTTTTTAACATCAGAGGTGAGTGGATTCAAAAGAAGGTTGTTAAAGTGTGCTTTGTCTATATATGGGTTTCAAAAATAAAAAAATAAAAAAGGTCCTAACCTCTTATCCCCAGGCTCTTGCATGTCTGTTTTGTCACCCAACTGGATGTAGCAGAATGACACCTCAAACATGCCCAGAAGGCTTAAGGGCTAAAATGTCATGCTTTTCCAGCAAATATTCATAGTAAAGTTACCAGGCATTGCTATACAATTTGGTTTTTCCAGATGAGTTAGGCTTGTTCTTTCCTCAGAGCCTATACGCTAATAGGAGTGGCAGGCACACGGAACAGAGTGGCTACAGCTTCAGTGGCACCTTGAATCTAACAGGGGCTCCTGGTCATTCTTTGCGTCCCCCCTCCCCCTCCCCATCACTGGAAATTAGAGAACATTAAGAGCGTTATAGCAGTTAGAGACCTGATTCCAATACTGAAACGCAGAGAAGTAAAGGGATGGCATATTCAATGCACCTTTGATGCTCCAGTCTTAAATATGCTGTCCAGGTGGACCAAGACCCACCCCACCCCCAAACCCGACCTTGCCGTCGTCCTTAACAAGATCCCCACAGCTTGTCCAGCTACTACTGCTGCTGGTGGTGATGGAAGGAGCTGAATGGGTGAAATAAAATCCTTCAACCTTTCTAAATAGACAGACGTCGCTTTTCTGCCAGTCCCTGCAGTACACCTGTCTGCCCTGGAAGTGCATTTCTCAGCTGCAGCTTCGAGAAACCAGGAGCTTTAGATCAGGTCCTAGGGCTAGAACAGCCGGTGCTGGGCCTGAAGGGGAAGATGGGGTTCCGGGTGTCTGAGCCCTGGCGCCAGCTCTCCCCACCCCAGGCCCAAGACGGGTCGCGACGGCTGGAGAACCGACCCCCCTGCAGGCACCCCGTCTGGGGCTCTGGCACAGACACACCCCCAGGGGTCGGTGCCTTGGCCCCTGAGCCCCTTCCCGGGTAGGGAGCAGAGCCCTGCCGGCCGCCGGCCGCAGGAGTAAGTAAACAACACCCCAAGTGTCTGGGAACAAAGGCAAGTTGTCTTTCCACGGTGCGCGAGCCGTGCGCCTCTCCTGAAGACTAAGAGCTATTATTACTCTTTCTTTCTTTCCTTTCTTTCTTTCTTTTTTTTTTTTTTTAAACAAGTTTCCTTCTAAGGGAAATAAACACCAAAGGTAGGATTCCAAGGAAATGACTCACAGCGGCTGGCAGGGCTCTGGCGAGGCTGGCCCCGTCCCCGCGCTCCAGCCCGCAGCAGATGCCTGCCCGGCCCTCCCTCCCTCGCCGGCCAAGCCCGCTCGGAGCCCGCGGCTGCGGGAGCGCCTGGCGCGGCCGTGGGACCCGGGCGGCGGGGACGGCGCCCGCACGTCCCGCAGGCGTCCGCTCGGTCCGCGCCACCCCGGGCCGGGGGGCCGCCTCTCCCCCCGCCTCCACGGCCCCAGCCGGGCACTCCGGAAAGTTGCTAGGGCCCAGGAGGCGGGAGGGGAGGAAGGGAGGAGAGAGAGGCGGAGGCGTGGACCAGGCGGGCAGCAGCCGAGTCCGCCGGGGAGGTGAGCTGAGGACAGAGGAGCCGCCGCCGCCCGCAGCGAGGCTCGGCAGCCGGGGAGGAGAGTGCGGGGGCGGAGGTGGCGGAGGACAGAAGGTGTCAGCTCCTGCAGCTATTCCCTTTTCTTGAAGACGCGCGCTCCTGACATCCACAACCCCTCCCTCTCCACCTGCCCAGCGTCGCGGCAACCAGACCCCAGGGCATCCCTCTACTGACCCCACCCCGTCCCCTAAGATAAGGGAGGGAGTGGCCGCCTAGGGCCCTGGGGGCTCACCAGGGCTGCCATCGCCACCCGCCCCCGGAGTCGGCTGGGTGCGCGCGGGCGGCTGCGGTTCCCGCCCCAGTAAAGGCCCCGAGGCGCAAGCCAGCCCCCGGGAAAAGCCCGCGCCGCTCGGCGGCGTCCTGGCTCCGGCGCCGCCCGGGAGCCGCTCCGGCCGGTGCGCGTCCACTCGGCGCCCCCGGCGCTGCCCTGGTGCCGGGAGGGCGCGCGGGAGACCGCGCGGGTGCCACAGTCGGCGCGCGCAGACGCCCGCGGGGACCGGCCCTCGCCCTCCACCCGGCCTGGCCTCGCCGCCCCCGCCGCCCGCGCCCAGCCCGGCTCTTACCGCGGGGTCAGCCGGGAGGCGGCGGCCGGAGCGCTCGCGCTGCCGCTGGTCCGCTCTGGGCTCGGCGCCAGCCCGGCCGCCGGTGCACAGTCGCGCGGGGCCCGGCCCGGCGGCCCGGTCGGCGGTGGACGCTGGTGCGCGGCGGGCGAGGGTCCCGGCAGGTCCCGCCGCCGCGACTGGGGCGCCGCGCCGCCGTCGCTGCAGACGGTTATGGTAATGAGCGGCTCTGTCTAGCGAGGAGCGTGTGAAACCCGTCAATCCTGTTTGCCATTTCCCCGTGGATTTCCGAGGAGAGGTTCTGCAGGATGCCCCCAGGGTGAGAGAGGGAACATGACAAGCGCGCCCGCTCTCCCGCCCTCCCTCTGCTCCCGCCGCCGCCGCCGCTCCTCAGGCAGCACACGGGGCGCCTTCCCCTCACCCCCACCCCAGCCCGCCCCCTGCCTCCTTCCCTCCTTCCCGCCCTCCCTCCTCCCTCTCCTTCCCTTTCTCCCCTCCCCTCCCCTCCCCTCCCCTCCCGGTGCCCGGGGACACGCGGGCCCAGCTCCAGCCCGCAGCCCAGACCCCACGCGCTCCCCGGCTCCCGCCCTAGCCCTGGGGAGCTCGGCTCCAGCCGGATAACGTATTCACTCTGCAACCTTCTGAGATGTTCTCTCTCTCTCTCTCTCTCTCTCTCTCTCTTTTATTTGGTTTGGTTCTGTTGTTGTTGTTGTGTGTGTGTGATTTAAAAAAAAAAAAAATCTGTGCCTTTCCCACCCTTTAAAAAGACTTTCTTCTCCTTTGCCACAGCAAACGGAGATGAGAAACAGATGTCTTTGCAGGACCAAGCAGTTATTCTCCCCTCGCCGCCCGCCCCCGCCCGTTCCCCTCCGGAGCTGCATATATATAAAAAAGCAACATTGGTCCTACTGCAACTTGAATTGGCAACTCTTTCTGGGTGGGGAGCCTCCAGGGAATACCTCCAGGAAATAAAAAAGTAATAAAGGACGTTGTCCTTGGTCAAGGGAATGTAATTTAAGCCCCGGAATCACATTATTTTGCAAATAGTAATTTTCCCCTATATTAGGCTCAATTGGAGTTTGTTTTTTGAAACATTAATTCATAACTTCTGTCTAGGGACTCCTCCATAGTCGAGATGGGTCATTTCAGGTGTAATGAACACAGAGGCTTGGAAGGCATAGACCTAATAAAATCCGGGGGAAGGCACCTGCACAAAAGTGTTACAAAGACTATAATGTTTGTTTACTGCTACTATGCCAGATGTGCTAAATATAACACTTCTTTAAAACAGTGATCCTCCGACTGTGAAAAACCAAACCTCTTGCTGCCTGGCTCCCTAGGAATCAAGGAGAGGCACAGACTGAAAATCAGGGAGGAAAGGAGTAAGATCAAGGACCGGGATTAGCATCTGCAAATTGAAACTCTATCTAATTTGCATGTTTATTTCTTAGAATTGTAATTAAATTTGTGTAATAAATGCTTTCCATTTCATTTGTACACTTAAAATTTGGGTGACTGACATGCAGTTAAGTGAATTTCTTTTCTTTTTTAAACAAATGTAGTTTATTCAATAAGGCAGCAAACAAATATTAGACATAATTAGAACTAATCTACTTTGAAGGTATTTTTGTTGAACTTTGTACATTTGAAGTCTCTCAGAGGTTTTAAGGGTATTAGGAAGCTGAGAGAAGGCAATTATGCTGAAAACAGCCTAACTCCACAGATTTCCAGGAGCATGATTTCATTTTTTCCAAAAAGACATTTCAGGGTTGCATGCCTCAAGTTGGGAACTGGGCATCCATCTTGGCTTTATTCTGAACATATTAAAACCATATTAAATTGCATTGGCTCCCGGAGCCTGGGTGGCTCAGCCAGTTAAGCATCTGACTTCAGCCCAGGTCATGATCTCACGGCTCATGAGTTCGAGCCCAGCATTGGGCTGTGTGCTGACAGCCCAGAGCCTGGAGCCTGCTTCAGATTCTGTGTGTGTGTGTGTGTCTCTCTCTCTGCTCCTCCCTCACTCATGCTCTGTCTCTCTCTCTCAAAAATAAACATTAAAATTTTTTTAAAAAATTGCATTGGCTCATGTATGATACAGACCATTATGATAATAACTTAAGAATTGTAAAGGTGAGGGGGCCCCTGGTGGCTCAGTCGGTTAAACATCTGACTCTGGATTTCAGCTCAGGCCATGATCTCAGTTTGTGAGTTCGAGCCCTGCATTGGGTTCTGCGCTGACAGTGCAAAGACTGCTTGGGATTCTCTCTCTCTCCCTCTCTCTGCCCCTCCCCTGCTCATGCTCTCTCTTTCTCCCTAAAATAAATACACATTAAAAAAATTGTAAAGATGCCATTTTGTGCAATCCATGGGTGTTGCATGCCCAGCTTATGGGCAAGAACATCACTTTCATTTGGGTGGAGGGAACAGGGTAAGGATAGGCACAGGGCATTTAAAGCAGTGCAAGTACTTGAAAATCTACATCAATACCTAAAACTGGTTAGTGTCTAACTCAAATGAAGAACTAAATGTGAAGGCTTGGAGGCATGGCTTATTATTGTTTTTATCTCCCTATATTAAAGTTTTATAGCATTTAAAGGACTATGGGGAAATCCCCACATACACTTGGCTGTGTCAAAATACATAAAACCAAAAGGAGCAAATTAAGCATAAAATTGAGAAATAACATGAGACTAAGTATCAGCATGGGTTGCTTTGGCATCTTCTGGAGCTTTGGCTCTGAGAAATGAGCCTTCTGGGAAATTGGCATTGCCCTTGAGGGAGGGAAGGGCTCTTGGCTTTAATGTTACAACAAAATGACCTCACAACACAAGTATGAAATCATTGTACTTCACAGCACCCTTGTGGTTTTGAGTATGAACTTGACCCTGTTCTGTTTAGATATGTTAGGTTAGCATGTTTTTACTCACAGCTTTCCCGGCCCTAATTTTTAATCTCAAGCTTAATGTTTTCTGAGATTCAATGCCCAACTGTTGACAACATGAAGTAATGTCTACAAGTAAAAAAGTCAGTCGAACCTCCGTGGAAGGAGAAATATCATTTAAAAGTATAAAGTGAGTTTCTTGTTGAAGATGGCAAAATGGGAAGATCTTGAACTCACCATCTCCCACAGACACAAGGAATCCACAGCTACGTGTGGAACAATTTCCTCTGAAAAGAATCTAAAAACTGATGAAGCAATCCCTTTGCATGGGGGCAAAGGAGAGGGAAACCACATGGATCGTGGACCATAAGCCCCATCCCTGGTACAGTGACCCACAGTCAGGAGGGAACTCAACCCAGAGCTTCTCCTGGAGGATTGAAGGGTTTGTACCGCACAACAGGCCTGAGTGGGGGAGAAGCAGAGAGAGCAGGAGAGAGAGAACCAAGTAGCCTCCATCAGCGCAGAACCCACCTGGGGCTTGATCTCACAGTTCATGAGATCATGACCTGAGCAGAAATCAAGAGGCAGACACTTAACTGATTGAGCCACCCAGACGTTCTCATCCCAACTTATATGGCTGGCATCTGAAAGATGACCCTCAAAACATCGGGCTTTGGGAGCGCCTGGGTGGCTCAGTCGGTTAAGCATCCGACTTCAGCTCAGGTTATGATCTCACAGTCCGTGGGTTCGAGCCCTGCGTCGGGCTCTGTGCTGACAGCTCAGAGCCTGGAGTCTGCTTCAGATTCTGTGTCCCCCTCACTCTCTGCCCCCCCCCCACTCACTCTCTGTCTCTCTCTCTCAAAATAAAATACATTAAAAAAAAAAATCTGGCTTTGAACACCAGTGGGGCTCATTGCCACCAGACCTGGTTGGCCCTGGTGAACTGAGAAACAGCTCTTAAAGAGCCATCGCACAGGCTCACTCACCCCAGGGCCCAAAGCAGAAGCAGCCCTTTGAAAAGCATGCAGACTATATGTGAGTGGGACACATTTCCCAATTTTAAAGCATTGGTCTGGGGGGAAGGGGCCTGCTGAGATATTATCCAGGGTTGGAAGCTGGTGGTTCCACCTTCTTCCTCTCCTTCTGCCTTGCTAAGGCCTGTAGCCACCATTTGTTTTTCCCTTTCCCACGGTGCCATCTTTATGCTCCAGCCAGTGGGTTCCATTTTGCATGCTCTCCCTCTGCCTTGCTAAAGCTGGCAAGCACTATCAATTTTTCCCTTCTTTCTTTCCCTTTTTTCATTTTTCTTCTTCTTCCTTCCTCTTTAATTTTTTTCCTTTTTTCTTTTTCTTTCCTTTTCTTCCTTTTCTTTAGCAGGTGCTGTCTTTGCACTCCCCCTATGCTTTGCTCCAGCCAGCGAGCACCATCTTTATACTCTCCCTTGGCTGCACTTACAGAGCCCCAGTATCTCCCAGAGGGGAGCTTCCGCATACATCTGATGCTCCAGTTTTACATTTGGTACCCCAGTTGTTGTGGCTACCACGCAGAGGATAGCCATTCATGGCCTGCTCCTCGTGGCCCAGGGGTCTTGCATTCTTGGGTCCCATGGGGCTGTAGCAATTGGAGAGAGGGTTCTTGGCAGACTTTCATTCCCAGCACACTGCACAAATAGCAGATAGAAACACACTCCCCATCTTTCTTAGCAAGAGGCCGATTTGCTTGTCTAAGAGCTGTGACCTGAGGGGCAGGCTTCTGGTTTGCATCCTTACTGTAGCCTATGGAGGTGCCCTCAGGAAACAGGCCAGGGGAACACTCTCCCTCTGCCTCATTCCAGCTTGCTGGTATCTTCTAGAGAGGAGTTTATACCCTGTCTAGTACTTAGATTTTGTGGCTGCTGCCAGGGGACATTTCTGCATTGCCTGGCTCAGGTGAACAGTGGAGCTTATATTTGCTTTGTGTCCCACAGAACAGGAACCAACCAAGAGTTCTTAAACAGCTACCACACCCAGGGCACAGCAAGAGGCCACAGACCCAGGAGCTCAATCATTCTGTAAAAGAGGCCTATTAGCTTATCATTGCTGCAGCATGAAGGGCAGGCTTCAAATTAAACACACCTCTAAGGGCTGACTATAAACATTTCCAGAGACCTCAGAGATGTGAGCACCATCTTTGCACTCTCCCCTCTGCTGTGCTCCAGAGTTCTAGCGTCTCTTGGAGGGAAGTTCTTACACATGTCTGGCACCCCAATTTTTATTACTCGTGCCCTGGTTTTTCTGACTGCTGCTCAGGGGATATCCCTGGATTGCCTAGCTCTGGAGGGCAGGGGATTTGCATTCCTGGGTCCCATAGGACTGTAACAACCAGAAAGACAGTTCTTGGCAGACTCCCACCTCCAGTACACAGCACAGACAGCAGACTAAACCAGACACCCAGTCTTTCTGTGAGAGAAGACTAGTTGCTAGTCCTGGAGCTTTGGCTGTAGGGGCAAGCTTCAGGTTGGGCACACATCTAGAGGCTTTGGAGGTGTTCTCCGGGCACATAGGCCATGGGACACCATCTTTATAATTCCCTACTCCTTCACTACAACTCATTAGTCCCTCCCAGAAAGGAGCCTGTACACTTGTTTGGAGCCCTGATTTTTGTAACTGCTTACCAGGGGGCACCTTCAGATCGCAGGCCTGCATATATAAACATTCTTTAAAAGCTGCTGCCCAACAGTCTAGCTTCCAATAAACCTGAAATCTGGGTGCTAACTTGCTCTCCTTTGGGACACTGACTTGTCTTGGCACCTCCTCAACTACTAGGAGCTATTAAAAATAAAGTAGGTTGCTTCGAAAATCACAAAGGTTTGAGAGACAACCAAGAGCTAGGGCAGGGTCGAACAATGTTTCATCTTCTATACGAGGCCAATCCTTCAAGACTAGGAGAGGTGACTGTTTCATCTAATGCATAGAAACCAACAGAGTCAAACAAAATGAATAAACAGAAAAATATGTTCCAAAAGAGAGAATTAGATAAAACCTCATAAAACAACCTTAGTGAAATGGAAATAAGTAATTTACCCAACAAGGACTTCAAAGTAATGGTCATAAAGATGTTCACTGAACTCAAGAAAAGAATGAATGAACACAGTGAGAACTTCAGCAAAAAGATAGGAAATATAAGAAAGTTCCAAAAAGAAGTCACAGAACTGAAAATACAATAACTGAACTAAAAAATACACTAGAGGGATTCAATAGCAGACTAGATGAAGCAGAAGAAAGGACCAATGAACTCAAAGATGGCAGAGGAACTCGCCCAAATACTGTAACAAAAAGAAAAAGTGAAAAAAAGGTGAAGATAGCTTAAGGGATCTATGGAACAATATCAAGGGGACTAATATTCACATTATATGGGTCCAAGAAGAAGAGAGAGAAAGAAGTAGGAAATGTATTTGAAGAATTAATGGCTGAAAAATGTTCTAACTCAGATAAGGAACTAGACATTAAGATCCAGGAAGCCCAAAGAATTCCAAAAATGATGAAACCAAAGAGACCCACACCAAGATACATTATTTAAAATATCAAAATTAAAGAGGAGAGAATCTTAAAAGCAGCAAGAGGAAAACATCTTGCTATACACAAGGATCCAGAGGACTATCAGAAGGTTTTTTAGCTACAACTTCACCAGCCAGAAGGGAGTGGCACAATATATTTAAAGTGCTGAAAGAAAAACATTTCCAACCAAAAATGCACTACCTAGGAAAGTTATTATTCAGAATTGAAGGAGGGATAAAGAGTTTTCCAGACCAGCAAAAGCTAAGGGAGTTTATCACCACTAAATCAGACAAGAAATGTTAAAGGACTACTTTAACTTGAAGAAAAAGTGCTAATTAATAACAAGAAAACATATGAAAGTATGAATTTCACTGGTAAAGGTAAATATTTAGGAAAGGTAGTGGATTAAACACACATTAAGCAAGTTAAAGGTTAAAAGAAAAGACTACAATAATTAGTTAAGGGATATACTAGATAAAAAGATATAAAATATGACATCAAAAACAGAATCATGGGAGGCTAGGTAATAAAAATCTATGGCTTTAGAATGCATCTGGGACTAGTGATATGCAGTAGGATCCTCTCTCATGAGGCTGGGCTGGACAGTGAGCTGCAGCTCCCAGTCAGCCATGTGACCATGAGGGTAAACAACTGATATACTTACAACCATTCTGTACCCATATAACCATGCTGTTTTCACTTTTAGTGCAATATTCAATCAACTACATGAACTAGTCAATATTTTATTATAAAATCAGCTTTCTGTTAGATGATTTTGCCCAACTGTAGGCTAATGGAAGTGTTCTGAACATGTTTAAGGTAGGCTAGGCTAAGCTATGATACTTGGTAGGTTAGGTGTATGAAATAAATTTTCGATTAACTATATTTTCAACTTATTATTGGGTTATTGAGAGGTAACCCTATTATAATTGGAGAAAGATCTGTACACTGTTATGAATCTAAGTAATTATATGTAAACCTCATGTTAACCACGAAGCAAAAAACTGTAGTAGATACACAAAAGATAATAAGAAATCTAAGCGTAACACTAAAGAAAATCATCAAACCACAAAGGAAGAGTTCAAGAGAAGAAGAAAGGAAGAGAGGAACTACAAAATGGCCAGAAATTAACAAAATGGCAATAAGTACAAACCTATCAAAAAGTACTTTAAATGTAAATGGACTAAATTATCCAGTCAAAAGACATGGAGTGGCCGAATGGGTAAAAAACAAAACTCATCGATACGCTGCCTATAAGAAACTTCAGATCTAAGGATACACAGACTGAAAATGAATGGATAGAAAAACAAATTCCATGCAATGAAAACCAAAAGAAAGCTGGGGTAGCTAAACTTATATGAGACTAAATAAACTTTAAAGCAAAGACAACAAGAAACAAAAAGAAGGGCATTACATAATGATAAAGGGATCGATCCAACAAAAAGATGTAATGATTGTAAATATCTATGTACCCAACAAAAGAGCACCTAAATATATAAATTAATCTTAACAGACCTAAAGGGAGAAATAAGCAGCAATACAATAATAGTAAGGAAAGTTAATACTCCACTTACATCAATGGATAGATCATCCAGCCAGAAAATCAGTAAGGAAACATTGGCTTTAAAATGACATCTTAGATCAGATGGACTTAACAGATACATACAGAATATTCTATCCAAAAGTAGCAGAATATACAATCTTCTCAAGTGCACAGGGAACATCCTCCATGATAGAACATATATTAGGCCATAAAACAAGCCTGACAAATTTAAGAAGATTAAAATCTTATCAAGTATCTTCTCTGACCACAATGGTTTGAAACTAGGGGGTTTCTCAGTTATAAGAAAATTGGAAAATTCACAAATATGTAAAGAATAAACAACATGCTATTGAAAAACCAGTGGGTCAATAAAGAAATCAAAAGCAAAATCAAAAAATACCTTGTGACAAATGAAAATGGAAATACAATATACCAAAATGTATAGGAGAAGAGGCAATTTTGATAAATGCTTACCTCAAAAAGTAAGAAAAATATCAAATCAACAACCGAACTGTATCTACCTCAAGGAACTAAAAGAAGAACAAACGAAGCCCAAAGATGGAAGAAGAAAAGAAATAACAAAAGACCAGAGCAAAAATAAGTGAAACAGAGACAAAAAGACAATAAAAAAGATCAATGAAATCAAGAGCTAGTTCTTTGAAAAGTAAACAAAAATGACAAACCTTTAGCTAGATTCACCAAGAAAAAAAAAGAGAGAGGGCCCAAATAAATAAAATCATAAATGAAAAGGAGACACTACAATTGATACCACAGAAATACAAAAGACTGTTAGAGACTACTATGAAAAATATATGCCAACAAATTGGACAATATAGAAGAAATAGATAAATTCATAGAAATGTACAATCTTCCAAGACCAAATCATGAAGAATTAGAAAAATGTGGATGTACCAATTGCTATTAAGGAGATTGAATCAGTAATTTAAAAACTCTTTACAAACAAAAAAGTCCTGGACCAGATGGCTTCATTGGGGAATTATACCAAACATTCAAAGAATTAACATAAATCTTTCTCAAACTATACTGAAAAATAAGAGGAAAGAACACTTATAAGCTCATTTTACAAGATCAGTATTACCCTGATACCAAAACCTCACAAGCACACAATAAGAAAGAAAAATTACAAGTCAATATTCCTGATGAACATAGATGAAAAAACCCTCAACAAAATATTAGCAAACAAAATTCAACAATGCATTAAGAGGATTATACATCATGATCAAATGAGACATATTCCAGGGATGCAAGGATGGTTCGACATCCACAAATCAATCAACATGTTACACCACATTAACAAAATGAAGGATGAAATCATATGATCATCTCAAAAGATGCAAAAAAGCATTTGAGAAAATTAAATACCCATTTATGACAAAAACTCTTTTTTTTTATGACAAAAACTCTTAACAAAGTGTGTACAGAGTGAATGTACTTAAATGTAATATGAAACCATATATGAGAAGCCCACAGATAACATCATGCTGTAGGATCAGGAACAGGACAAGGATGCTCACTCTCACCAATTTATTCAACATAGAATTGGAAATTCTAGCCACAGCAATTAGGTAAGTAAAAGAAAGAAAAGGCATCCAAATTGAAAAGGAAGAAGTAAAACTCACTATTTGCAGATGACATGATATTATATATAGAAAACCTTAAAAATGCCACAAAAAATTACAGAAATTAATAAATGAATTCAGTAAAGTTGAAGGATAAGCAATATACAGAAACTGGCTACATTTCTATACACAAATAACAAACTATCAGAAAGAGAAATTAAGAAAACAATCTGATTTATAATTATACCAAAAGGAATAAAATACTTAGGAATAAATGTAACCAGAGGTGAAAGACCACTGAAAACTATAAGATAATGGTAAAGGAAATTAAAGAAGGCCCAAATAAATGGAAAGATATTCTGTGCTCATGGATTGGAAGAATTAATATTGTTAAAATGTCCATACTACCCAAAGGAATCAACAGATTCAATGCAATCCTTATCAAAATTCCAGTGACATTTTTAAATAGAACTTAAACAATTCTAAAATTTGTATGGAACTACATAAGAACCCAAATAGTCAAAACAATCTTGAGAAAGAACAGAGCTGGAGACACCATGTTCCCTGATTTAAACTACATTACAAAGCTATAGTCATCAAAACAGTATGATATTGGCATAAAAACAGACACATAGATTAATGGAACAGAATAGAGGGCCCAGAAATAAACCCACACACATATAGTCAATTAATTTACAACAAAGTAGCTAAGAATATACAATGCAGAAAGTACAGTCTCTTTAATAAATGATTTTGGAAAAACAGGACAGCAACATGCAAAAGAATGAAACTGGATCACTTTCTTACACCACATACAAAAATTAATTGAAAATGGATTAAAGATTTGAATGTAAGACCTGAAACCATAAAATTCCTAGAAGAAAACATAGGTGGCAATCTCCTTGACACTGGTCTTGGCAATGTTTTTTTGGATTTGATACCAAGAGCAAAGACAACATAAGCGAAAATCAACAAGTGGGACTACATCAAACTAAAATCCTATATCTGATAAGGGATTAATATCCAAATATATAAAGAACTTATACAACTCAATAGCAAAACACAGTTTGATTAAAATATGGGCAGAAGGTCTGAATAGACATTTTTCCAAAGACGACATACAAATAGCTAACAGATACATGAAATGCTGCTCATCATCACTAATAATCAGGGAAATGTAAATCAAAACCACAATGAGATATCACCTCACACTTGTTAGAATGACTTATCAAAAAGATAAGAAATAAGAAGTGTTGGCAAGAATGTGGAGAAAAGGGAACCCTTAAGGGTACAATGTTCGTGTGAATTAGTGCAGCCACTATGGAAAATAGTATGGGATTCCTCAAAATATTTTTTTAAATTTTTACTCTATAATCCAGCAATTCTACTTCTGGGTATTTATCCAAAGAAAATGGAAATATTAACTTGAAAAGATATAGACACACCCATGTTCATTACAACATTATTTACAATGGCCAAGATGTGGAAAACAACGTATGTGCACATGAATGGATAAATGGATTAAAAAAACCTGTGATATAGGGGTACCTGGCTGCCTCAGTGGGTAGACATGCAATTCTTGATCATGGGTTCAAGGACTCATGTTGTGTATAGAGATTACTTAATATAAATAAATAAAGCTATTATAAATCTCTACATCTATTTAGGAAAGAACCCAGATACACAACCACACACAGACACACACACACTGGAATATTATTCTGACATAAAAAAATGAAATCTTGCCATTCACAACAATACAGATGGATCTTGATGATTTTATGGTAATTAAATCAGAGAGAGAAAGAGAGATACTGTGTGATCTCATTTATATGTGGAATAAGAAAATAAAAACCAATCTCATAGATATAGAGAACTGATTGGTGGTTGCCAGAGATAGGGGCTGGTGGTGGGCGAAATGGGTAAAGGGAATCAAAGTATGCAAACTTCCACTTATAAATAAAAAGTCATGGGGAAGTAATGTACCGCACATGGTGACTATAGTTAATAATAATGTATTACATATTTGAAAGTTGCCTAGAGAGTAAATCTTAAAGGTTCTCATCTATAAGAAAAAATTTTCTGTAATTATGTATGGTGACAGATATTAACTAGACTTATTGTGGTGATCAATTCACAATATATACAAATATCAGATCATTATATTGTATGCCTGAAATCAATGTAATGCTGTATGTCAATAATACCTCAATAAAAGATAAATAAAAATAAAATTTTAAGTGAGTAAGTGGTAGCTATGACATAAGAAAAGAACTAACTATAAAGCAATAATGAAATATTTGGAATGAGTAAATGTAATTTATGAGTTGCAATATGCAAACCGAAAACTATGATGTCATCAATTTTTAGATACGTATGTATGAAGTTCCAAGACAGAAATCAGATTATAAAACTCAAGATATCTTGAGCTGCAAATTCACCAAAGACAGTGATTTTCCCCTTAGTCAACAAACTTCAAACTACTGAAACCCATTCACAAAAACTTTTTGTCATTTTTTTTGTTTATTTATTTTGAGAGAGAGAGAGAGACAGAGACAGAGACAGAGAAAGAAAGGGAGAGGGGCAGAGAAAGGACAAAGAATCCCAAGCAGGCCCTGAGCTGTCAGCCCTGACATGGGACTCAATACCACGAACTGTGAGACCATGACCTGAGGCGAAGTCAAGAGTCAAACATTTAACCAACTAAGCCACCCGGGTGCCCCAAATTTTTGTCATTTTAAAGGGAGGTTTCCCAAGTGAAATCTGACTCTTTCAGACTACTGCAGACACAGTAGTCCACAGTCTTGTCTAAATGAAGACAGGACATTTGCCCTGGCTATTCCTTCTGCCTGGAATGCTTTCTCCAGATAGTTGCACAGATCAGTATTCCACCTTTTCCAAGTGTTTGTTCAAATACCACCTTCTTAATAAAGCCTGACCACTTTGCTTAAAACTCTAATCATCTCCATATCTTATTTTATTTTTGACCACAAGATTCATCATCTTCTAATAGGCTCTATGTTTTATGTATTCTATTTATTACTATCTCTTCTTACTGGAAATTAAGCCTCACAAAGGTGGGGATTTCGCCATTTTTATTCACCCCTATATCTCCAGCACAGAGGCTGGCACACTGAAAGCACTCAATAAATATGTGTTGATTGAGCATTAGTTTTACATATATACGGAATCCCAAAGGCTAAAATAGAGCTACTAGAGTCTATAGTATATAGAATGGTGAAGCAGGCAGTTTGTTTTCTCCCTAACTCCTTTGTGTCTTCTAGTGTCTTCTAGAATTCTCCAGTCCAGTGCTCTTACCTGCTCTGCAGCACTCCAGGACCTGAAGACATTCCAAGATCTTTAGGCACCCAAATGGTTTTGCGCTGACTTTCCTGCCTGAGGGTCCCCAGTACAATATCTCATCCAAGTGGATGGTGGTGCTCTGGACCAGCTCTCCTTTCCCCAAATGCAGATTTTCATCCATTGCCAAGATGCTTGTCCTAAGCTATAGTCTTAAAATTGTGTAAATAATTGCTCTCCAGGATCCTGTAACGTCACTTCTTGGCAAAGCCACCCTCGCAGATGCCAGGAATTCCTCCACTGTCTTTCTAATCCTACTTCAAAATTTGCTCAGAAACACTTCAATAATTATGTGTATTTTATATATAAGCATTGAGCTGGGCACTGCAGGTGAAGTAGAAATGAATACAATACTATTCCCACACTTACAGAGTTGTCAATATAGTGAGGAGCAAAAGATAGGCATAGAAATAACGGCACTATTTAGTAATTCAGGGCATAGTAGATGCCATTGGAGTTCAGTGGCTGGACAAATCACATCCAGCTGAGGGGAGCCAGAAGACTTATTTAAGAAATTAAAATCTGAAGTTGACCTTGAAGGATAAGTAGGTTCTCAATGGGTAGACATGGGGTATTGATGAAAAGTATTTCAAGTGGAGGAAACCATTTGAGGCACATAGGTTGGAAAGCAAACGGCATCTTTAGTAAGCTTTCCAGTTTTATTAGAGTGATAAAGTATGTGAAAGTCAAAGGTAGATGAGGCCATATGATAACAAATGTTGAAAAATGAGATGAGTTTGATTTTAATTTAATAAGCAGTGGGGAATATTTTAGGTTTTTGACCTGGAGAGTGCCAGGATCAAGGCCAAGCTTTAGGAAGTGTAATGTGCATTGGAGAGCAGTGTTAGGAAGCTCTTCTAATAGTCTAGGTGAGGGAAAACGCTGGTTTGTGTTAGAGTAGTGGCCCTTGATGGGAAGGAGACAGATGAGAGATATTGCAGAGTTGGAATCTTTAGGATATAATCATTGATTGGTTGTGGGGAAGGGAAGAGTGAAAGATGACTCTAGGGTTCCGTGTTGAGTCACCTTGTGGCTACGTGAACCCATAACAAATGAGAAGAGGCAAGTTCGAAGGGAATACAATGCATTGGTTCTAGTTATGCTTAGAATGAGGTGTTCATGGAATAGACAGATGGAGGTGTCTGGTAGACAGTTGAATGTTCTGGTCTAAATAAAGACAGAATTTAAGAGCAAATTATAAAAATTTAGTATTATTTCAATAACTAGAGAGGTTGAGGTCTTAGGACTTAATGCAATAGTTGAAGACATTACAGAGCATTTAAGAGTGAGGGCTTAGATCAACACCTTGACAAATCTGATAAATGCATTTATTCAGAGATGAAAACAATATTTTGGCCTCGTGTGTGAACTCCTTCAGGGATACCTATATTAGTGAGGTAAAAAGACTTTTTTGACAGGGCGCTTGGGTGGCTCAGTCGGTTAAGCATTGGACTTTGGCTCAGGTCATGATCTCGGGGTCTGTGGGTTTGAGCCCTGCATTGGCTCTGTGCTGACATCTCAGAGCCTGCTTTGGATTCTGTGTCTCCTTCTCTCTCTGCCCCTCCCCTGCTAGTGCTCTCTCTCTCTCTCTCTCTCTCTCTCTTGCTCTCTCTCAAAATGAATAAACATTAAAATTTTTTTAAAAAACTTTTGGCTTAAATTTGAAAGAAGAGATTTGGGAAGGAATAGTAGATTTGGGCAAGTAGTCTCTCCTAAGTGTCCTGACATCTAATACATCATGCCTATAGGCTGTGCTTCTTGGTGTGGTTGAATCTATGGATTTACCATCACAGGTGCAAAGGAATTTGATAATTTATCAGAAAATCCTGAAATAATCTTTGAAAATACGTAAGTTATTGATAATGAGTTTGGAGTGTTATATCTCTCAGAGATATTTATGTTTTAATAGGAGTATCCTAAATGCCACACAAACTTTAATCAAATTCATTAATAATTAATGACAAGATTTCAGGTATAATACAAGCCAACAGGTATTATTTCTGAATGGAAATCACACAATGTATATGGTCCTTGGCTCAAGGTACTATTTTGGAGGGGAACAGTTCACAGCAAACATATCAATTATTTCTAAGGGGATGTTTTTCTAACATAGTTGGTAATTTTTGCAATTATAAAAATTTCTATTGAAATACTTTTAATGCTGTTAATATTGTATTAGCTGAAAGAGTGTGGTAATTGTATGTATATCAATCTCAACATTTACCCCAAGGCTTCAGAGGCAAGATGGTCAATAAGTTTGGTATAAAAGTTGGTTGGGACTTAGATAACCAGAGAGGAGGAGGGAAGAGCCCCCCATTTGAGCAAGGGATGGTCAAAATGTGTGTGTGTGTGTGTGTGTGTGTGTGTGTGTTGGGGGGTCAGTTTAAACTTCTTACAAAATAAATTGAGATAATAAATAAATAAGAAAAATGATGATATGAATATTTTCTAGGACTATCACTTGTTTTTGTTCTATTTTCCTTTTCTTCCAAAGAGATTTTCCTCTCCCATTTCCTTTCATTGAAAGGAAGGGCCTATATGGTGTTTCTTGACCCAACATCTAAACACATAGGTCCACACTGTGGCAGAGCACTAGTTCAGGAGTATGGCTTGCTAAGGAAGGAGATGTAGTGTTTTATCCAAAACCTGAACACAGATTTTGGTGAAGCCCCAGAGAGGCTATGTAGGGTTGTGCAAGGGGATGCAGACCTAGACAGCAGAGTGTATCCCAGTTAAGCCTATTTTGTTTTTATTTTAATTTTTAAGTGTTTTTTTTTTTTTTTTTTTTAGCAATCTCTATGCCCACCATGGGGCTAGAACTCATGACTCCGAGATCAAGAGTCATATGTTCTACCAACTGATCCTATTTGTAACTTTCACTACATAACAAGGGTAGGCTCCAAAATTCATAATTTTGTCATCCTGTTAAAAAAGACATAAGCCAAGGAGAATGAGACCCCAAAGAGGGACAGTTTGTGGAGAAACTGTAGCTATTTATAATTTGATTTCAAAATCTCTTTCCTTTCCTATTTGCCTTATCTGTACATTGTTATAAAACAGGTAAGCTGAACATTTTATGAGGCTTAATGCTAGAATAGCAGGATATATTTATGATTCTATGCCATCATCCCAGGAAGCATTTATTAAGTGACTAATAGTTGCATTGGCACATAGACAATTAATCTAACATGGTTGTTTCAGGAGCTGGAAGGTTTGCAGGTATTGGCAATATTTTCTTGGGCTCATCCTTTGCTTTATATATGTGTAATTTCTAGAATTTGTTTCTTTTAGTGTATAGATATTCTATTTTTGGGTTTTTTTTTTGATTTTTAAAAGATTAATGCCTCAGAGAAGAGTTTTGATAGCTGACAAAGGCAAGAATATAATCTAAGTAAGTAAAAATTTAAGTTATACAAAAATTATAGAGATTTAAATGTGATCCTAATTATATTTATTAAATATTGTTCAATTTGTTTTAAGTAGTATACTGTCTCTTCACTAAAATAATCAATACTGGGATGATGTGAAATGTGTGTACTTTTCATAAGCATGTTTGATTTTCATAGGTCACACAATTTATAAATAGAGACCTCGGAGAAGTAAGTCAGTGTTATGAAGACATAAAGTTCTAATTAGGAAGAAAATATAAAAGATATACAGCATGTGGTGATCATTCTTCCCATCTGTAGGCATTAGCCTTGATTTGATTTAGAGCTATTTCATATCATTCCCATGTACGCAATGCTAATAGAGTAAACAGACTGTATCAGTAACCTGTTTCAGGAAAGGGAATAAGGAATCATGTTCTGGCAGGGGGATGCTTGAAGACAAATTCATCTTTGAGCACTTCATTTTGTATTTCTATCTGCTGTGTGGTATAAAATGTGCAGGCATATCAAAGTTCATAACAAAAACTGCTTATGCCGTTAGGAAGACGTATTTATTTTCAACAGCGTAAAGAGAAAAGCACACAATTGGAGTGAAGAGAGAGGGAGACAGGGAAAGAGAGACACCGAGAGAGAGAGAGAGAGAGAGAGAGAGACCTGCCGCAGACATCACCTGAGTGGGAAATTACACATCCCGCACACACACGCACGCTCTGCACACACATGCACAGAATTCATTTCTGACAATTTAATTGTTTAATGGTAGGACTAACAAGGAATCCTTTCTAAAGTAATGGCATATAAAGGCTTCCTAGTGAAGTTAATATTCCTGCTGCATTTGATGGGTGTTTCCCATTTGTGCAGTTCTGCCCTAACAGACTCCTGGTGTTTGATGAGGGGAAGCAGGAGGGGCGATGCTGTCTGTGTTCAATAGCAGAATCTGGAGAATGCCTTAGCCTGTGACCTTAGCCATTAAAGCAAATAAATCCGAGGCCACGAATGGCACTACAGCAATTGCTCACATCGGTTGTAATGTCTTGGCTTGCAGTCCAAGGCCCTGGTCTTCTTGGACTGATGGCTGTGTGTTTTGAGCACAGAGCCCTTGCTTACATCGTTGTTTTGCCTTAGTTCACTAGAACCAGGGTTTGGCAGCCATTTGTGCTGAGGTTTTAGGACTTCACTTTGACCAGTCTTCTAGATAATGAAATAAATGATGTCTCAGACGCCAGGATTTGAATTCTCATCTGGAGCCACAGTCTCTTCTCATATTTCCTTACGGTTCAGATTCTGCTCATTTCTGTGCTTTAATTGGTTCCCTGGGTGGCCTGCCTGTTACAGCCATGTACATAACAATAGATGCTCTGTGGAAGAATAACTGTGTCTCAAGAAATATAAAGTTCCCAAAGCAGACCCTCATTTGGTAGTTTCCATTCTTAAATCAATACATTTACATTCATTATTCTGGTTACATGGCTTTGAAAAAAAGTTTCATTGCCTGTATCAGAGAAAGCTAGTGGTGGTGGTGGAGATAGAATTTGACCACAACAGAGAAGCTGGTTTTCTCTGGAGCATGTGTTCCCGTTGGTTGTGGAACACCTCCCAGGCTGTCTGCTCCTCTCGCTGGAGCTCTATCTGTGCTTTCAGTCTAGGAAAAGCCTTAGTAGGCAGAATTGAAAACGACAGACTATTTTTAACACAAGCTTTATATCCCACAGTTCTGGTTCTTACTTCTATTATCATTACTTATTCATAGACTTTTATTCCCAAATATCATTACCCTTTACAGTAATAGGATCAGCAAAGCAACCACTTAAAACAAACAAATGCAGGAATCCAAGTCCTGCTCACAGAAACATTTTCCCCCTTCTTGCCAATTCTCTGCTTCTCTCTCTCTCTCTCTCTCTCTGTCTCTCTGACTACCTGGGGGAGAAGGCATCCATATCAGTCACTAAGAAGCTCTGCTCCTTTAGAAATACCAGTGGAACAGAGGGGCTTGGCAGTAGGCAATGAAATTAAGGCACAGACAGTCTAAGGAAACAGAAGGGAGGCAATGAAATCTGAAAAAAGCGAGGGAAAAAGGAGTGAAGGAAGGAGGGAAGCAGGAAGAAAACTAAGAATACACAGTGTGTTCCTTAAATTCAGTTTCAGCAGAGACAACTCCATCTAAACCAGATCTTACTTAATTTACAGTGACTCTGAAGAAGGATTGTGTAATTATTCCTTATCTAGCAACAACAGCTACATGTCCTGAGGGCCTACTATATACAAGATACTTTCTAAATGTTATTTGGTTTATACAACTTTTCATTTTTTTAAAGTTTATTTATTCTGAGAGAGAGAGAGAGGGAGAGTGAGCAGGGGAGTGGCAGAGAGACAGAGGGAGAGAAAGAATCCCAAGCAGGCTCCATGCTGTTAGTGCAGAGCCCAAGGCAGGGCTCCATCTCACAAACCATGAAATCATGACCTGAGCCGAAATCAAGAATCAGACACTTAACTGACTGAGTGACCCAGGTGCCCCTAATTTTTTTTTTAAATTTTAGAGAGAATGAGAGAGCGCAAGTGAGTGAGCAAGTGCATGTGTGCACATGTGCACCTGAGCAGGGGAAGATGGACAGAGGGATAGAGAGAATCCTTTTTTTAAATTTATTTTTATTTTATTTTTTAAATTTAAATCCAACTTAGTTAACATATAATGTAATAATGATTCCAGGAATAGAACTGAGTGATTTATCACTTACATATAACACCCAGTGCTCATCCCAACAAGTGCCCTCTTTAATGCCCATCGCCCATTTAGCCCATCTCCCTACCCAATACCCCACCAGCAACTCTCAGTTCATTCTCCGTATTTAAGTGAGCTCCACTCAGCATGGAGCCCGATGTGGGGCTTGATCCCATGACCCTGGGATAATGACCTGAGCTGAAATCAAGAGTCAGATACTCAACTGAGTCACCCAGGCACCTCTATACAACTTTTAATAGTGGTCATGACTGTCTCCATTTTACAGTTAAGGAGGCTGAGGCTTAGAAAGGGTAAATGGCTTGTCTAAAGTTGTATGCCTCAATTGGGTAGACCTGGAACATCAACTTAGATAGTATGAATCCAAATCCTATGTTCATAACCAATATAATTTTTTCAGACTGACTTCCACTGTGTCATATGTCTTGCATTTTATTTGGTCATTTATCTTTCCACTCATATACTTATTTATGAATACACCACATTGTTCCAGAAATGATTTAAGATGGTGTAAATGCCTTGGAGCTATGCACATATCTAAGTAGCTTGCACAGGGTTAGGACAGTCTATGTATTTGTTGATTGAGCCATGCAACATCAATTGCCAAGAGTTTAGAGTTCTTTCATTGTGGAGTCCTCTTCCTTTTTTATCTTTAAGAGTAGGCCAGCCTGAAACCCATCTGTGCAGGAAGGCTTAGATACAGGAACCAGAGTCTGGGCTAACTAATCTCCTAAAACCTTTTCTAGAGATATTTGCTTCTCTGTTACTATGCTTTATGGGAATTATTTCTCTTCAGTAATTACTTACATAAATGTGAAAAGTGAATTGGCAGGAGGAAGAAAGGGTAACATTGCCATGGAGTAATCTGGAAAATACTACGTCAGCCAGGTGTTCAAGGTCAACATCAACAGTAATAAGTCATGTTGATAGCACATACTCTTGATCCATTATATTGAGAATAGCACTTTAGGGGGCACCTGGGTGACTCAGTCAGTTAAGCGTTCAACTTCAGCTTATGTCATTCTCAAGGTTTGTGAGTTTTAGCCCTGCATCGAACTCTGTGCTGACAGCTCAGAGCCTGGAGACTGCTTCTGAATCTGTGTCTCCCTCTCTCTCTCTCTCTCTGTCCCTCCCCCGCTTGTGCTCAGTCTCTCTCTCTCTCTCAAAAATAAACAAACATTTAAAAAAAAAGCAAGTAGCACATTACCTCTGTGATCTTCCTCCCCCAAAGTCATAACTTCAGTCTAATCATGAGGAAACCATCAGAAAAATCCCAATTAAGTGACATTATATGAAATACCACACCAGTAGTCCTTAAAACTGTCTCGGTCATCAAAAATAAGGAAAGTCTGAGAAACTGTCAGTGAAGAGGAGCCTAAGGAGACAGGATGACTAAATGTTATGCGGTGTCCTGGAACAGAAAAAGGACATTAAGTGGAAACTAAGGAAATATTAATCAAGTATGGACTCTAGTTAATTATAATGTATCAGAATTTGTTCATTAATTGTAACGAATGTGCTCTACTAATGTAAGATGTCAATTAGAGGGGAAACTGAGTGCAGGGAATATGGGAACTCTGTAGTCGCTTCTCAATTTTTCTGCAAATCTAAAACTGTTACAAAAAATAAAGTCCATAAAAATATTGACACACACGCACACACATACACACACATAAATTGACCAAGATTATTGAGAGAACCAATGGAACCAATGGAATGACTAGAAGTAGAATGTATGTCTCTGGCTTAAAAACCTAACGCAACAATTGAGATAGAGGGCTTTTTCTTGAATTAATGTAATTTTGTTTCCTGTTGATCCCTGGATTTTTTATTACCAGCTTTTGAATATCTGAGGAAGAGAGTCTACTTAGTTTCTGATGACCTTGAGTGAATAAATACCATGGCAGCAGACACTTAATGGAGCTTTACTGACTCTAGGATGCGTGTAATTCAACTTGGGTTCCAGACCTTTCAATGTCACCCTGCCTGTACCCAGTTCACTATTCAGACCCCAGCCAGAGTTCCTGAATTACTCCAGAAACTGATCAGATAGTTATTTCAATTCAAAACTCTAATGCCACACCCTGTTAAGCTTACTATTTATTGGAAACCCCCAAAGTCTTATCTGTAGCTGTAGCAGTGACTATATCACCAAAAGAAATCACAGATATTTGCATATTGCGTTACAGGTGCTGTCGATATCTCAAAATATCATCTACGCTCATCACTACTTTGAAATTATGGTAGTTATTAGATTTGCTCCTGTATCTTGATATTTAATGCATTAATAAAGAAGTACATGTATTACTGTAGCAAACATTTAAAAATGTTTTGATAATTGTATTTTAATATCATTGGTTTCCTCTGTAATCCTACGGAGTTTTTAAAATACAATTAAAAACATTTTTTCTGAGAAGGGGTCGAAAAGCTTCCAAAGATTCCCAAAGAGGCCCGTGGCACAAAAAAAAAATTAAGAATCTTAGATGTAGTGGAAAGAATGCTGAACTAGGACTCATGAATCCTGAATTGTGTTATCTCCATAAAATCCCTTGACCTCTAGATTCCACATTTTTTTCACCATTGTCCACCTTAAAAAAAAATCTGAGCAGATCAAATCAGATACCACATAGGGAAATGCCTGTAAATTGCAAAACCATGCAATTGTAAGGAATAACTGTTATTTTTATGTTTGGCCATTAGATAAAAATGACTTTTTACCAAGGTTTTAAATGTAGTTAATTGCTAGAAATATTTCTCACTCAATGACTTAGAGCATGCTTACATGGGCAAAATGGAATGGAAAATTGAGCCAATTCTTTGGATAATAATTCATGCTAATAGTTTCCTACATTTGCCTGCAATATCCAGATAATGAAAGAAAATGTGTTTTAACTTGAATTATCAGCATAGCTCTATCACATTTCTCAGCTCTACTTTGAATGTATAGATTCAAATGCCAAAATTGAAATTTCTTAATAATAAGAGGAGTAGAATTACTTTCAGGCCCCTATTCTAGTGATACTACTCCAGAGGTGCACACTGGGATAAAATAGGTTTTAGAGACATCGATGGTTCTTTGTGCATCATGACACGTGCATATCATTGCTTAGAGAGTTCTTCTGTGTTAGGTAAACATTTTCAATTCCATTTGTATTCACAGACCCTAAGCCACTTGGACTTCTGTATGATACGTATGTCTTAGGGTAGTGTTGGTCTTGTTAGACCCTCAGTAGTTTGCTAGTGGGGAGCATTTTCAATGAAAAGGCTGGCCTACCCTTCCTTTACAGTGTCTGAATCCTAAGCAATCTATACACAACTATGTGCAGTCCTGCTTTAAGAGAACTTACAAACCAAACTGTAAACTGAAAGCACTTGAATTAGAAGATCAAGTAAGGAATTCAACCAGAAAATCTTTGTGAGTCTGATCCTTTCCACCCTCTGATATAAAAGTAAGTTCATTCATTCAGCCTAAAGAAATGAGTAATTACATTTTCCTTCTCTGTTATCTCTTCGTACAACTCGTCATATACAACCAATACAAATGAATAGGTTCAATTCGACTGATGATGCAGTTATGTTGAGAAGATATACTATAACTACATTGACTTGCTGGAAAATACTTCCAACAAAAAGAAAAGCATCTGGGCAATAGATCATCACTTAATAGAGAAAGAATATTACACGTTGTGTTGGTTTGACAAGGCTGCCATAACAAAGTTCCACCATCTGGGTGGCTTAAACAAGAAAAATTAATTTTCTCGAAGCTCTGGAGGTCAGAAATCTGATATCAAGGTGTTGGCAGAGTTCGTTCTGAGTGCTGTGAGAGAGAATCTGCTCCAAGCCCTTAGCTTCTGGTGTTTGGTTAGTAATTGTTAGCATTTCTTGACTTGTTGACACATCGCCAGGGTTTGTGCCTTCGTTTTCACAAAGCATTCTGCCTGTCTGGGTTTCTCTATGTCCATATATCCTCTTTTTAAAAGGACATTAATTATATTGGATTACCCTAATGACTTCATCTTAACTAATTATATCTGCAACAACCCTATTTCCAAATTAGGTCACATTCTGAGATACTGGGGTTAGCCATTTAACATACAGATTTTGGGAGGCGACACAATTCACCTTGGAACACACACACTCAATGTTCAATACATATTTGACACTCTAAATTAAAATGTAATTTATTTGTGAAGAGCTAGCGGGGCATTACTTCTTAAAAGCAGACCCATGGAGAAAGCTCCAAATGACGTGTAACTATGTATATAACTCAGCAGCTAAGCTAATACAGACCTCTATTTCAGGATGGATAGTTTCTAGCAGTAGTTTTTAATTTTTATTCTGAAGTATCTCTAACAGTCTCCTGGGGTTTTATCTAAAAAAGAAGCTCTACATGAGTTACCCTGGGGTAAACTTGACTTTCTACTATAAAGATGGGTCATGCTTATAGTTTCTCATTCCCTCTGGAACACATTGGTTTTGTTTATCACACAGTTTGAGGAGGGGGTCCCTACCACCTAAGGACTTAATGCTTCTGAGAGTATGTCCAAATCAGGGAGATAGACCTTGGGACCAGTCTTTAATTGAAATAAATTGAGGGAATATGTTTAACCCAGACTGAGATTCCAATTCAAACTTAAGAAAGAACTTCTTTTTACTAACTTGTTTTCCTCTACTTTTAATTGAAGATACCAATATCTGTAGTTTAAAATGTCAAAGTTCTATAAGACTCAAATAAAACCAATGATTTCCATCCCACCTCTACCCATCTCCAATTATTGCTACCTAGAAACAACCATGTGTGACACTTTAGGTCTTTCTTTTGGTACTTACCTTGATATTTCTAAATGACATTTTTAAATGTTTATTTATTTATTTTGAGGGGGGTGCATAAGTGAGAGAGAGGCAGAGAGAGAATCCCAAGCAGGCTCCGCACTGTCAGCACAGAACCCAACAGGGGCCTTGAACCCACAAACCATGAGATCATGACCTGAACCAAAACCAAGAGTCAGACATTTAACCAATTGAGCCACCCAGGCACCTCTCTAAATAACGTTTTAAAATGTTTCTTCCTTATATTTTTCATTTTAGTTATATATATTCTTGGCTGCCTACCATGGAAGGTGAGACTTTGGTTTTCTTGTAGCTCTCCTTACTCTTCCCTCTTCTCACTTCATCTTCTTAATACATCATGATTTTTGGTTAGTGAAATATTCATTCAGATTCTTTGTTTTTTCCTTTATAGTTTATTGTCAAGTTGGTTTCCATATAACACCCAGTGCTCATCCCAACCAGTGTCCTCCTCCATGCCTTTTCCCCTCTCCCCCACCCCCATCAACCTTCAGTTTGTTCTCAGTATTTAAGAGTCTCTTATGGTTTGCCTCCCACCCTCCCCTTAACTATTTTTCCCCTTTACCCTCCCCTATGGTCCTCTGTTAAGTTTCTCCTGTTCCACATATGAGTGAAAACATATGGTATCTGCCCTTCTTTGCCTGACTTATTTCACTTAGCATGACACCCTCGAGTTCCATCCATGTTGCTACAAATGGCCAGATTTCATTCTTTCTCATAGCCATGTGGTATTCCATTGTATATACAAACCATATCTTCTTGATCCATTCGTCAGTTGATGGACATTTAGGCTCTTTCCATGGTTTGGCTATTGTTGAAAGTGCTGCTGTGAACATTGAGGTACATGTGCCCCTATGCATCAGCACTCCTGTATCCCTTGGGTAAATTCCTAGCAGTGTTATTGTTGGGTCATAGGGGAGTTCTATTGTTAATTTTTTGAG
>CM053562.1:31091677-31236538 GCA_028646485.1 Cryptoprocta ferox
TTTTTTTTTTTTTTGATTCTGTATTATTTATTTCTGCCCTGATCTTTATTATTTCTCTTCTTTGGGCTGTTCTTGCTGCTCTGCTTCTAGTTCCTTTAGGTGCACTGTTAGATTTTGTATTTGTGCATTTTCTAGTTTCTTGAAATAGGCCCGGATTGCAATATATTTGCCCTTTATGAATGCCTTTGCTGCCTCCCAAAGAGTTTAGATTGTTGTATTTTGATTTTCATTTGTTTCCTTATATTTTCTAATTTCTTCTCTCATTGCCTGATTGGCCCATTCGTTCTTTAGTAGGGTGTTGTTTAACCTCCATGTTTTTGGAGGTTTTCTAGACTTTTTCCTGTGATTGATTTCACATTTCATAGCATTGTGATCTCATAGTGTGTGTGGTATGATCTCAATTCTTTTATATTTATTGAGGGCTGCTTTATGACCCAGTATGTGAGCTATTTTGGAGAATGTACCATGTGCACTCGAGAAGAAAGTGAATTCCATAGCCTCAGGATGTAGAGTTCTAAATATATCTGTCAAATCCATCTGGTCCAGTGTGTCGTTCAGGTCCATTATTTCTTTAGTGATTTTTTTGTCTACTTGATCTATCCATTGCTGTAAGTGGAGTATTAAATTGTCCTGCAATTAGCACATTCTTATCAATAAGGTTGTTTATGTTTGTGATTAATTGTTTTATGTATTTGGGTGCTTTCAAATTCGGTGCATAGACATTTATAATTGTTAGCGCTTCCTAATGGATAGACCCTGTAATTATTATGTAATGCCCTTCTTCATCTCTTGTTAATGCCTTAACTTTAAAGTCCAGTTTGTCTGATATAAGTATGGCTACTCCAGCTTTCAACTTCCAGTAGCATGATAGATATTTCTCCATCCCCTTACTTTCAATCTGAAGGTGTCCTCAGGTCTAAAATGAGTGTCTTGTAGACAGAAAATAGATGGATCTTGTTTTTTTAAAATCCATTCTGATACCCTATGTCTTTTGATTGGAGCATTTAGTCCATTTACATGCAGTGTTATTATTAAAAAATTCGTGTTTAAAGTCATTGTGTTCTCTGTAGGGTTCAAGCTTATAGTGGTGTCTCTGGTACTTTGTGTTCCTTGCAACATTTCCCTCATAGAGTCCCCCTTAGGATTTCTTGTAGTGCTGGTTTAGTGATGATGAATTCCTTCCATTTTTGTTTCTTTGGGAACACCTTTATCTCTCCTATTTCTGAATGACAGGCTTGCTGGATAAAGGATTCTTGGCTGCATGTTTTTTCTGTTCATCACATTGAAGATTTCCTGCCATTCCTTTCTGGCCTGCCAGGTTTCAGTAGATAAATCTGCAACTACCCTGATATGTCTCCCTTTGTATGTTAGGGCCTTTTATTCTTAGCTGCTTTTAGAATTCTCTCTTTATTTTTATATTTTGCCAGTTTCACTATGATATGTCATGCAGAAGATCAATTCAAGTTATGTCTGAGGGGAGTTCTCTGTGCCTCTTGGATTTCAACGGCTGTTTCCTTCCCCAGATTGGGGAAGTTCTCACCTATGATTTGTTCAAGTACCCCTTCAGCCCCTTTCTCTCTCTCTTCTTCTAATGGAATTCCTATGATATGGATATTGTTCTGTTTGATTCCATCACTGAGTTCTCGAATTCTCCTTTCATACTCCTGGATCAATTTCTCTCTCTTTTTCTCTAATTGTGTCTTCTAATTCACCTGTTCTCCTCTCTGCCTCTTCAATCTGTGCAGTGGCCGCCTCCATTTCATTATGCACCTCATTTATAGCATTTTTTAATTCATCATAACTATTGTTAAGGTCCATAATCTTTGTAGCAATAGCATCTCTGGTGTCTTCTTTGCCCCTTTCAAACCCAGTGATTAATATTATGACTGTTGTTCTAAATTCTTGGTCAGTTACATTGCTTACATCTGTTTTGACCAATTCTTTAGCTGTCACTTCTTCCTGGAATTTCTTTTGAGGAGCGTTCTTCCATTTCGTCATTTTGGCTAGTTTTCTGTCTCTTATATGTTTTAAAAGCTTGTTATGTGCTCTGCACCTGCAAGTACTGCTATATTAAAGGAGGGTCATAGACTGTCCAGGGCCTGTCTGTTCATGAAGTGTTCTTTTAATGGTGTCCCTTGGTGTTTCTTGTGATTTTGGTTATTTTATTTCCCTACTTGTACTGATATTTGGGACTCTCCACCATGTGTACTTTGGTTTGTTTCTTGAGGTAGCCCTATGAGGCTGTCTTCTTAGTGGACTCCATCTCTTTTCCTCTCAGACTCTTGTGGTTCAGAATTCTTTGGCCTCAGCCATACTTTGTTTGAGAGATGGAGGCGGGAAGTATGGAACTCCCTATTTCTCTACCATCTTGCCTCACAGTGCCAGGTGGCTCTCACAGCAGCAGTGGCTCTAAGAAGCATGAGGTTCCTGGTGAGCTCCTGCTAATGCCAGTTCCGGTCCCAGTCTGGCGCCCAGCCACTCCTGGCCCTGGCTGGCTCCCATAGCCCCATGTTAGATGAGTGGTCCAGGTCGTGGACCAGTGGTTAGAGAAGTCTGCACGGAAAAGGTGAAATTCCAGTCCAGTTTTGAAGAGCAAGGATTTAAATTGTTGTGGAGAAGGTTGGAAGTTCGCTCCTGGTGGGAGGATCAACGGAAACTACTTGTTTTATCACAATCTGCTCCTAAACACAACACGGTCCATCACACTAGCTACTCCTACTTCGGCACTCAAACAGAAAGTGCCTTGCAAGTGGGCATTGCTCCGCCAGCAGCTGCCAAGCTAAAAGGCTCATTCAGATTCTTAAGTATGTAAATACTTTCCACAATTAGCCATGTAGTGAACTATAATTATATTTCCTTTTTTAAAGTTTATTTATTTATTTTGAGAGAGAGAGAGAGAGGGAAGGAGGGAATACATGAGTGGGGGAGGGGGCAAAGAGAGAGGGAGAGACAGAAAATCTTAAGCAGGCTCCTAGCTTAGTGCTGATTTCAACCCAGAGCTCGACCCCACAACCGTGAGATCATGAGCTGAAATCAAGAGTCAGATGCACAACCGAGCCACCCAGGCGCTCCTACATTTCCTTTTTCTGTAAAGCTTTTTTCCCCTCTTAGATTAATAATTGCCTGTTATTCTTTTCTTCTTACTTTTCTATGTATCTGTCAGTAATGAACCTGCTAATGCACTGCCAGAGTATAAATGTCCTTTCAATATATTCAAATATATTCTCTCTTCTTTTTTTCTTTTCTTTTTTTCTTCCCTCTCCTCCTCACTCTTCCTGCCCCCACCTCCCACCTAAGCTCGCTCACACACATTTTCTTGAGGCATCCTTCCCGGGGCTCTCTATCTTTCTGGTCTGATCAGAGACCCTGGTTGCTCCCTAGGCCTGCTGTCTCCAGCTGTCACACTGGGTCCTCCATTATCATCTTGGGGTTGCTTTACCTCCTTCCTGTGATCAATTCCTATTCTTTGTTTCTTAAATCCCGTGTACTCTTCTAACTTCCTTCTTTTTGATGAATTACATTTTTTAGTGCTTACCAAGAAAAGGCACATAGGAAGTACATTTTCTGAGACTTTGTGTGCCAGTTGTCAATTATTGTCCCTCTTTTAGGTGCTGGAGCTAGAACCTATAAACACTTCTCCTTTGCCAGCTGGGGCAATGTTAGGTTTCATCAATAGAGGGCTCTGGAAAGACACTGCAAGGCAGGACACAGAAAAGGGCTTCTCTTCTTAGTTCCCATGGGTAGCTGCCAACAAGGGTGCTGGGAACTCATTGGGACTTGCCCTCCAGCTAGTTTCTCCTCTCCCTTCCAGCAGATGCCTCCAGTTCTCCCAGGGGTGACTTCTGCTAAGCCAGCTCCATCCAGCTCACTCCTGTGGGTCGTGTCCTACACATTGGCTTCAGTGTGCCACACCCCAGTGGGCAGTTTCCCATGGACCAGCTTTGGCCCATGGCACCCCAGTGAACTTCTCTACCACCCCATGGGCAACAGAGGCACCCTCTCTGAGGAGGTCAGGACCTCAGGCTTTGGGAGAGGAGGGTCTTCCAAGTTTATTCCTTCTTTGTTTTGGGGTACTTGGCCACTGCACTTAGTATTCCTGTATGCTTTAGGGTTCTCTCTTACCATGTTAATCATCTTCTACTAATTAATAATGCTTCATATTAAATTTTCCCTGCATCTAATGGATACACTTTGCACATCTGAAAATTTCTTTATCCTCTTATTCTCTTATTTGATTGAATACCTGGTTAGGCAGAGAATTCTGGGTAGAAAATAACTTCCTTCAGGTTGAATACAGTTGCATTTATCTCTAGTTTCCATTGTTATTATTGAGAAGTTTGATGCTATTTCTGGTTCCTGTTCTGTTGTATAGGACATTTTTAAAATGCTAGGGGTGCCTGGATGACTCAGTTGGTTGGGCATCCGACTTCAGCTCATGTCATGATCTCACAGTTCAAGTTCAAGCCCCACATCGGGTTCTGTGCTGATAGCTCAGAGCCTGGAGTCTGCTTCAAATTCTGTGTCTTCCTCTCTCTCCCCCACTTGTGCTCTCTCTCTCTCTCTCTCTCTCAAAAGTAAATAAACATTAAAAATTTAAAAAAAAAGCTGGAAGCTTTTAGGATAATCCTTTTATTACCAGGGTTCTGAAATTTCATGATGTGTCTTGAAATGGGTAAGGTGTTAGAAATAATCTGGAAACTCATGTCACTGAGTTCTAGAATATTTTCTTGGATTATTTCTATAATGTTACCCTTCTCTTCATTTTCTCTACTTATTCTTTCTGGAATTTCTATTGCATGGATATTGGACATTCTACACCAGTCTTCTAGGTTTCTAAATTTTCTCTCCCATTTTCCATCTCTCTCTCTCTCTCTCTCTCTCTGTTTTTCTGGGAGATTAAGTCAACTCTATCTCACAACTCGTCTCTGCTATTGTGTATTGAGTTTAGGAGTGACACACTAAGAAACTGTATGGAGGCCTTTGTGTGAGTGGTGGTGTGGTTGTACTTCTGGAATGGTGGTCTTCATTAGAGGCCCCCCCCTTGCCCCCGCTGGACAGTGTCATAAGTGCCTCCAGCAGTCAGTATCTGTGAGGCTCTAGCAACCCAAATTAAAGAAGAGCAATGAAATTCTCACCTTTTGTATGTAGACTTTCATTATCAGGCAGTATCTCTGCTCTTGGTTTCCTGATGTCCTATGTCCTTGATAGGTCCACTTGATGGACCTTCTTCTGAGAGTAAACCAGTCTTCCCCTGCGATGAGGAAAGGTAGTCACTATGTGGGGTGGAGGAGGGGATCTGAGAGTTCTACCTTTTTTCTATACAGACTTACCTTATCCTTCCATTTTTAGCCCCACCCGACCAGCACTTTGAGGTATATAATACCTATAATTTCTAAATTATTCCTAAACCATTCTGGGGTTCTGTACAGTTAATGGTGTTGCTTCTGGGTTACCCTACTTTGCCTTGTTCTGGTTTAAAAGTTTCAGCTTCTCTTATCTAGTAAGTAATTTATACTCAGCTATTTACTTTCTAAATTCTACCAGGTTATAATGCCATCTCCTTTTTCTTTCTTGTTGCCTTTATTGATTTGTATCTTTTAGGAAATCTCTTTATTTCATGTTGTGAGATTCGGGAAGGAAGTAGAGGTAAACATAGGTGTTCAATCTGTCATGTTGATGACAAGTCTCTTTTGCACCTTAAAGTTTCATTCTAAGGGATGATATAGGAAACCATTTCTCCTGTTAGGCTTGTGGGGTTAAACAGATGGAAGCGCTACATTTTCTGAAAGCAAAGCTTACTACACTACTAAGAAAACAGAAGATTTAAATCAAAATATGAATATAGAATATATATGAATGAATATAGAATATAGACATTTAAGACCTCGAGCATCAATATTTACAGCAAATAAGAAATTCACTGAATTAAAATATAAAAATACAATCAAAATGGCCAAAATTAAAAGGAATTTATATATTTCACAACAACATGCTTCTTGCTATGGATGGACTGGCTAATCTCTCCCAAATCTCGAGAGATAATAATTGGAAACAGAAAGTTATGCCCTTGATGTATCTAAATAAGTTTGCAATCTAAATTATTTATAAAAGAGAAAATTGGCTCATTAATTTCTTTCTTTCTCAATATTCCCCATGTTTAGAGATTTCTATTTATTGTCATTTCTCTCAGATTTCAAAGAAATAGAGAAGGAGGGACATGAGCAGAGGGGAACAGGTTACATGCAGTAGCAGATGTCCACTTGGACCCTAGGGTCACTCACCAGTAAATGTACACAGCCACCAGCAACATGTGAAAACTGCATAAAAAGGTCTACTTCTCTTGACTCTCAGCAAGAATCTCAAATAATTTTAAATTCCTTAATTTTTATTTAAAATGGCTTTTTATTAGTGCATTTGTCACAGATGTAACAATTTTGAAAAATTTAAGCCAATGTTCTTTTAAATTTCTTTTAAAAGTGTGAAGCTTACTGAGGTCTTTACTGTCTTGAGTCAATATTTCATTGCTTTAGAGAGTGAGTGGATACCAGCTACAGACAGGAACTTATTGCTCAGTTCTGACTGTTAAGTTTTTGTTTGTGTAGTTGGTTGTTTTTTGCATCTTGAATGAAAGAAAAAATTTAAAAGCCAGACTTGGTTGAGAGATAAGTTTCAAGATCTCCCTTCATTTATCAAAACCAAAGCCTGGAGACCTGAACACAAAGTTTGGTATGAGTTAACGCGGACTGTGAAATAAAGCGGTGTCTCGCTGCCTGGGGAGGAATGAAGGGTGAAGGATGAAGCTGGAGGAAGGAGGAAGATTCAGTAGGTGCAAGACTAGGGTGGCGAAACTACTAGATCACTGAGAAAGGACCCGACAATCCTACTCCTGTGCCTAAGAAGTAGAGTGTTCTGTACATGTGAGGTCACGGAAACCCCAGGGAGACTACAGATGGGGCCAAGGAGACAGAATTTCCAGGCTTGCACTTTGGGTTATGAAGGGTAAAGTTCCATCCCTTCTCAGTTGAAGGTAAAGAATACCATCAGCAAGTTAGTGGCACCCTCCAATTTTGTCTTCTATTCACAAACTGTTATTTTTTAAAAATAATTTATTGTCACATTAGCTAACATACAGTGTATAGAGTGTAGTCATGGCTTCGGGAATAGATTCCTGTGATTCATCACTTACATACAACACCCAGTGCTCGTCCCAACAAGTGCCCTTCTCAATGCCCATCACCCATTTTCCCCTCCCCCCCAGCCCTCACCCTCATCAACCTTCAGTTTGTTCTCTTATTTAAGAGTCTCTTATGGTTTGCCTCCCTCTCTGTAACCTCTTTTATTTTAATAGCAATAATTGGTAGTATTAAAGCTTTCTAAATCAGCTGTGGGCACTCTGCTAAGTACTTTACATGGATTATCTCATTGTTTTTTTGTTTGTTTTTTGTTTTTTTCTGTTGCAGTCCTAAAGCACTATTTCACCGAGGGGCTGTGAAGATTTAAAGATGGTAAATACCTCACCCACGATGCTTGTCAGTGTGTAGAGCCAGGACAAGAATCAAGATCTAGCTGTCCAGGCTCCTAATCTCTCTGCAGAACTGCCTCTCCAGGGCCTAGCGTCTTCTTTCTTCCCCTTACTCAGAGCCTTTCTGCTACCCTCCTCCTTCTCCTAAACAAAAGAGGGTAAGCTCTGTAACTAACCATCTGCTGGGGCACCTTGGTGGCTCAGTCGGCTAAGCGTCTGACTTTGGCTCAGCTCATGATCTCATGGTTTGAGCCCCACATCGAGCTCTATGCTGACAGCTCAGAGCCTGGCGCCTGCTTTGGATTCTGTCTCCCTTTCTCTCTGCCCCTTCCCCACTCATGCTCTGTTTCTGTCTCAAAAAATAAACATAAAAAATTAAAAAAACCTAACCATGTGTAGTAGTTCAGAGTTGGACTAATTGCAGTGTACAGAGCATCCTGACTTACAATAGTTTGACATCATTTTTTGATGTTACGATGGTGTGAAAGTGATATGAATTCAGTAGAAGCTATACTTCAAATTTTGAAGTTTGCTCTTTGCCCAGGCTAGCAATATGCTGTGCATTTCACTCTTGTGATGCTGGGCAGTGGTGAAGAGCCACATCTCTGAGTCAGCCTCATGCTTACCAAGGGTAAGCAGCCAACACATGTACAACCATTCTGTATTCACACAGCCATGCCGTTTTTCACTTTCAATATTTCAGTGTTCAGTGTTCAATAAATTACATGAGATATTGAACTTTATTATAAAACAGGCTTCCTGTTAGATGACTTTGACCAACTCTTACTCTAATGTAAGTGTTCTGAGCATGTTTAAGGGAGGCTACACTGAGCTGTGATGGTCAATAGGTTAGCTCTATTAGATACATTTTCCACTTACGACATTAAAAACATTTTTTTAATGTTTTTATTTTATTTTTGAGAGAGAGACAGAGTGTGAGCAGGGGAGGGGCAGAGAGGGAGACAGGAGCTGAAACAGGCTCCAGGCTCTGAGCTGTCAGCACAGAGCCCAGTGCCAGGCTCCAACTCACAAATTGTGAGATCATGACCTGAGCCAATATTGGAGCTCAACCTACTGAGCCACCCAGGTATCTCAACCCACTTATGGTATTTTTAACTTACAATGAGTTCACTGGGATGCAACCCCATTGTAAGTTATGGAAAATCTGTACCTGGAACTCAGTTTACACTAAACTGTTACCTCAACCAGGCCCTCAAATATTATTTGACCTCATGAGGTATAATCTACATAGTATAAAAGTCACCCATATTATGTCCAATTAAATTTTAGTAAGTTTACTGAGCTGTGCAAACATACCTGTAATCCAGTTTTAGAACATTTTCATCACCCCTAAAATTCTCTCATATCTATCTATAACATATAACATATGTCTCAACCCCAGACAACCATTGATCTACTTTCTGTCTCTATAGATCTTGCCTTTTCAAGATATATATTTTAAGTTTAATTTATTTAAGTAATCTCTACACCCAACATGATGCTTGAACTCATGACCCCAAGATCAAGAGTTGGACACTCTTCCAAATGAGTCAGCCAGTCACACCTGCCTTTTCAAGATATTTCATATAAATGAGAGCATACATGCTGTGGTCTTCTATGTCTAGCTTTTTTCCCTTAGTGAAACATTTTTGAGATGTATCAATTCATTCTTTGTTCTTGCTGAATAGTATTCCATTTTGTGGCTATAGTCCATTTTGCTTATCCATTCACTAGTTGGTGGACATTGGGGTTGTATTAGCTTTTTGGCTACTGTGAATAATGCTGCTATGAACATTCATGTGCTCATCTTCGTGTGGACATATCTTTCATTTCTCTTGAGTAGATATCTGGAAGTGGAACTACTCGCTCAAGTTTATGTTGGGCTTTTTAAGGAATAGCAACTTGTATTTTATTTGCATCTTTGAAGGTGAATTTCAAGACTCTTCCCTCAATTAGAGGAATTTCAACCATCAGTAAGGAATGGTGAGATTTATAAAGTTGGAGAGTTAGTGAGCTCTCACTATAGCGAACTCTGATCTCATTCTTTATGGATGCTTTCTAGAGTGCCTGAGGCACTCACAGAAAATGGGCCATGTGCACTCTTGCCACACAGTTCCTTTTTGTTTTGGATAAGCTGGCATATGATGCTGAGGTCAAGCTGGCATATGATACTGAGGTCAAGTCCTGCCTACCGTGAGGGCTAAGAAGCCTTCTGGAAGGGCAAACTCTTCACA
This sequence comes from Cryptoprocta ferox, assembly GCA_028646485.1. NCBI lineage: Eukaryota > Metazoa > Chordata > Mammalia > Carnivora > Eupleridae > Cryptoprocta > Cryptoprocta ferox. The sequence continues at coordinate 31,101,434 of CM053562.1, forward strand.
AGACATTCATCAGCAAGTCTTCTCCCTCCAGACACACTGGTAGCCTACAGATTGAATTCAGCCTGGAGGCATTATTATTGGTTTACACAAAGTTTTAAAATTTAAATTTGAGTGCTTATAGATTGTTCATGTGTTCCCCATTGTACTCATATTTTGCATTACTCTTTATTGACTAACATAAGCACAACATTGGACTCACACTTCTTGATTCCAAAACTTACCATTAAGTTAAAATGATGGGGATTAAGGAGGGCACTTGTGAAGAGCACCGAGTATTGTATGGAAGTGATGAATCACTAAATTCTACTCCTGTAACTAACATTACACTGTAGGTTAACTAACTGGAATTTAAATATAAGAAAGCAAAATTTAAAAAAAAGTTATATTAACTGAGGCAAAATGGTATTTGGTGAAAGAATGGAGATATAGATCAATATAAACAAATAGAAACACACCCACTCTTATGCGGTCAATTGATATTTGATGAAGGTGGAAAGGCAACTCCTTGGAGAAAAGAGTCTTTTCAAGAGATGGTGCAGAACAGTTGACACCAAGATGCAAAAAAACCCACAAAAAAACAAACAAAACAAAAACTGAATACCTCTTCTCTTAAAAAGAAAAACACTGTTAAAAGAATGGAAAGAAAGCCACAGACTGGAAGAAAATATTTGCAAAACACATTTCTCCTAAAAGACTGGTGACCACATGATATATATAAAGAACTTTAAAAAAGAAACTCTCAGTGATAAAGAAACAAATTACCCAATAAGAAAATGGGCAAAAAATCTGAACAGACATCAAGACATCACAGCAAAGGAGATATGCACATGGCAAATGAGCACATTAAAAAATGGTCAATGTTATCAGTCTCTAGGGAAATGCAAACTAGAATCACAATGCGTTACCACTGTACACCTCTTAGAATGGCTAGCATTAATAACAAAAACACCTTTCGATATTAAGTGCTAGCAAGGATGCAAAGCAACTTGACCTTTCATACATCACTGGTGGGAATGCAAAACATGACAGACCCTTTGAAAAACAGTTTGGCACTTACCATATGATCCAGAAATCCCATTCTGAGATGTATTTACCCAAGAGAAATTAAAACTTATGTTCATATATAGGAAATTATAAATGCTTATAGTTATTTTATTTATAATCAGTTAAAACTGGGGGTGGAGGGTACAAACACTGATACATGCACATCCTGGAATACTACTCAGCAATAAAAAGGAACAGGTTACTGATAGACGTGATAGCATGGAGGAATCTCAGATGTGTTACGCTAAGCCAAAGAAACCAGACTTAGAAGGTTAAGCACCATACAAGTCCATTTATATGGCATTCTGCAAAAGGCCAAACCACAGAAAGAAGATTGGTGGCACAAGGGGGTTGAAAGTGGGGAAGAAATTGAATATAAAGAAACATGAGGAGGGGCGCCTGGGTCACTCAGTTGGTTGGGCATCCGACTTCGGCTCAGGTCATTATCTCCTGGTTCGTGGGTTCAAGGCCTACGTCGGGCTCTGTGCTGACAGCTCAGAGCCTGGAGCCTGCATCAGATTCTGTGTCTCCCTCTCTCTCTGCCCCTCCCCTGCTCATCCCCTGTCTCCCCCTCCCCTCTCTCTCTCTCAAAAATAAATAAACATTAAAAAATTAATTAGAAACAAGAAACATGAGGACACTTTTGGGGAGAAGGAGATGCTCTGTATCTTGATTGTCGTGGTGGTTACGTGGCTGTGTCATAACTCAGGACTCTTCACTGTACACTAAAAAGGACAAATTCCATTGTATATATTCTTTTTTTTTAACTTTAGAGACAGAGAGAGTGTGAGTGGAGGAGAGGGGCAGAGAGAAAGAGAGAGAGAGAAAGAGAGAGAGAGAGAGAGAGAGAGAGAGAGAGAGAGAAAGAATCTTAAGCAGTCTCCACATTCAGCATGGAGGGAGCCTGACACAGGGCTCAATCCCATGACCCTGGGATCATGACCTGAGCAGCAATCAACAGTCAGACGCTTAACCTACTTAGCCACCCAGGTGCCCACCCCCACCCCTGCCACTGTATATATTCTTAAATTATTCCTTAATGAGCCTGAAAACAAAGCCCATAGGACTACTTTCAACTCTGGCATGTATAAGATAGTAACCTAACAGTTGCAGGCAACCTTACAACATGGAGACGATGTCCCTTTTTTCCCCCCCACTAATTATTAAGTATTCATTGTGAGAAGAGGAAGGTTACCAAACTCAGCCTGTAGAGAAGACTTCCACAGTTGCTGAGTATCTCCTTAGCATAAATCTCAGTAAAGCTTTTCTGGTCATATTTATAGGCATGCTCACATTTTTACCTCCCTAATATAGCTGTTAAGAATATGAAATTTTTCCAGTTTCCACTTCAATGATGAGCATTTGTCATTTAAGTTTTCTGGTGTGCATGCAGCATAAAGTCTGTTGTATCACTTTACACCTTTTGTTGTTTCTGACTGCAGCATTTGCAAATCATGTTTAATCCTGTTTGCCCAGAACATAACAATGAAATACTAATATATACATATAAATGTAAATACATGTATTCTATTCACACTTTGGACTCTAATAGTAACAGAAGAACTTAATGCACTTCTCTCCTCTGAGAAAGCTTGTGGTAAAACAGGAGAAACATTATGAATAATTAAAAATATGATATTTACTCCAGGAGAAAGATACATCTTTGAGAAATCTCTGCCAGCAGAAAGCTTCACAATCAGGTTCCAGATCCTTATAAATAAATTGCTAGTATCTTCAAGTGTCAAGGGACTCTACAGTCAGATATTAATGAGATAAAGATGCTCAGATTGGTCATTAACGGGGAGAAGAAGGAGGATTGAGTTACTTCTTGCTAATTCTTACCATGCTCCAGTGTCAGCTAACCTGGAAGTTCCGGGTGCTTAGTTTGGGGCAAAACTGGAGTTATAAAAAGAGAAGGAGGACCTTAGACTAAAGAATTAATTCTGAGAGATTCCATTTCAAAACATTCTGACCTTAGGACATTAATTTTTCTTCATCATAGAGATCTGACATCGTTTATGTGTTTGGCCATTTGGTGTATCATGCTTTTACATATTATTACAGAAAATTCTTTCTCTTCTCTAGGTAAGGACTTATGGTCAGTTGCAGAAAGAAGTTGTCAGTCAATCTGGCCAATCCATGGATACAATACTTGGCTGGGGTTCAGAAGACTTGATCCAGCTCCACTGTGGCATTAATTAGCTGTGCAGCCTTGGACAAGTGACTTCACTTCTCCGGGACCTCAGTTTTCTCATGTGTATGATGATGTGGTTGAGTTTGATCCTCTCCAAAATCAACTATAGTTCTAAAATCATTGCTGATTCTGCATGCAAATCAATTTTCAAATTATTTGAACATGATGTACAAATGTGTATTAAATATAATTAAGTCCTTGATAATTCAGAAGGCACTTCAAAACCAAGCATACTTTAAAGGCAATCTTTTTTTTTTAATGTTTATTTTTAAGAGAGAGTGAGCACGCGCAGGACTGGCAGAGAAAGAGGGGTACAGAGGATCTGAGGCATGTTCTGCGCTGTCAGCACAGAGCCCAGTGCGGGGCTCAAACTCACTAACCGTGAGATCATGACCTGAGCCACGGTCAGAGGCTTAACGGACTGAGCCACCCAGGCGCCCCCAAACCAAGCATACTTTAGAGTCATCATTATTCATGCTTAGCAAAGTTCTGGTTAAACAGAAGTTTCAGACTATGGAGTCCTCATTAGACTAGATTTTGCAAGTATTTTACACAAATATAAATTTTTAATTATAATAAAAAATTTACCGTCATTTTATTTTATTTAAAAAAAGTTTATTTATTCTGAAAGAGCAGGGGAGGGGCAGAGAGAGAAGGAGACAGAGAATCTGAAGCAGGCTCCATGCCATCAGTTCAGAGGCTGACGTGGGGCTCAAACCCACTAACTGACCTGAGCAAAAATCAAGAGTTGGATGCTTAACTGACTTAGCCACCTAGGCTTCCCTATCCTCTTTTTAATGAAACAAAATCTAGGAGTGTCTGGGTGGCTCAGTCAGTTCAGTGTCAGACTCTTGATTTTGGCTCAGGTCATGATCTCATGGTTTGTATGATCAAGTTGCCACCCCCCCAACAACGCCCCCAGCCCCCCTGACTGTAGGCTTCATGCTGGGTAGAGACTGCTTGGGATTATCTCTCTCCCTCTCTCTCTGTCCCTCCCCACTTGCATGGGTGTACACTCTTTCTCAAAATAAATTTAAAAATAAAATAAAATAAAATAAAATAAAATAAAATAAAATCTAATTCTGTAACTAACCACGAGAGAAGGGGATGTAAATCCCCTATTCATGGGTTGAGGAAGTTCACATACAACATTCTGACAACTGTCAACCAGTTCAGACTCTTTCATTGGTGTGAAATGCAGATATCAGCTAGTGTTCATAAAAAAATTTAGACAAGAGAGAATTTTCTGATGGGCTCTAGATAGTCTCTAGAATGTAATACATTCTATGTGGATTTTCCATAGTTGACTGATGTAGAAGCCAACAAAATAATAATAAAACAGGATATAGTTAACTTCTTTTAATGGGACTATGCTAATTGAAATTTGTGATATGTGGCGGGGGGGATAGTTAAGGAGAGGGAGGGAGGCAAACCATAAGTGACTCTTAAATACTGAGAACAAACTGAGGGTTGATGGGGGTGGGGGGAAATGGGTGATGGGCATGGAGGAGGGCACTTGTTGGGATGAGCATTGGGTGTTATATGGAAACTAACTTGACAATAAACTATAAAAAAAAGAAATTTGTGATATGTGGATAAGGACTAAGTTGAAATTTACACATCCTTCCCCCATCTTTTCCCTTCATTCTAGTCTTATTTCATCAAACATTTATTTAGTGGTTACTATACCAGACTCTATAATTTCAAGATAACTCAAAAACACAAAAAACAAAATCTCTGACCTTAAGGAGAGTCTCAATCTGTCAGGCAAAGCATATAATTTGACAATTATAAAATGATGTGATAATTTATACATAAGATATGAGGGGAGAATTTCCTTATCTCTCTCTCTCTCTCTCTCTCTCTCTCTCTCTCTCTCACACACACACACACACACACACACCACATATGGGCACACAAGCATATTTGTTTGAAATGACCATTTCATATCAAATTTTAAAGAATAATTTTGAACCACTGGAGTATTTTTAAAGTACTAGGGTTACATACAAATAACATCATTCTCATTGTTTTTGAAAGCAGATACAAGAATCCTTACTTTTTAAAAAGTCCATATGCTTTTGTGGTTGGTATTAGGAGAGATTGAAAGTAATGAAAACATTTAAAATCTATTTTAGATGAAATGGTCATTTGTTTTTGGTGAAAATTAAGAGAGGTAGGCATTTTTCATATATTTCAGGCTAGGAGTAAAAACTGGTACCACCTTTCTGGAGGGCGATAAAACATAAAGATTTACCAGAAGGTTTAAAAATGTTGATACTGTGACCCAGCAAGTTTATCCTAATAACAGAGGATGAATGCAAAGATTCTCCTAGTAATGCACACATATTTAGGCATGTTATGTCTTTTTGTTGAATTGACTCTTTTATCAGTAGGTAATTGTCTGGCTTTATTCTTAAGCGCTTTGGGCAGAGTAAGATTCTGTAAGTTAGTTGAGGGATACAAATAAATTCCTAATATAAAGAAATGGAAATCTAGAAAAATGTCTTCTTTCACTTACTATTGGAAACAGTTGCACAGATTCCGCTTGATCCTGAGCAGGTACATGTTAGCAATAACATATATATGTAGAAGAAGCTTTCTAATATTAATAGTCTGAGATGCATGACTTCTAATTAGGCACAAAACAAATATCAGTAAACTTCAGACACGTTTATAATCATATTAGGGATTTACTACCATATAAACTGTTTCTATAAAATATATGACTTATGCAATCCCATTGGATATGTTATATTGCTTTCCTATTATTTTTTATTGCTTTATCTATTATTTTTGAGCATCGCTTTGAGTTTACATATAGTATTTAAAAATCATTTGTATGGAATAACTAAGCAGGATGCCTAACACAAAATAGAGAAGTTAGCCACATTGCTGTCTTTAGACCAAATTTTCCCTACCCAATTATCTGGATATTTTGATGAGAATTAATTGAGCTCAAGGTTGTGCTGATACCTTGTGTCTAAACATATGTGAAGGCAGTTTTGCAAAGTTAAAGAAATCCAAACATGAAATAGCCACATCTGCCTCACTGATATGATGATCTGAGTTTTTCTTAATTATATTCAATCACCCATTTCACTTTCCATTTGTTCTCACACTATGTGCTATAGAAAGATGTTCATGTTCCAAGTAACAAAATCATATTATAAAAGTAGATCTCTTTATTTTTTTTATTTTTTTTTAATTTTTTTAATTTTTTAAACTTTATTGTTTATTGTCAGATTGGTTTCCATATAACACCCAGTGCTCTTCCCCACAAGTGACCTCCACCAAGACCATCACCCCCCATTACCTTTCTCCCTTCCCCTTCCCCCCTCAGTTTGTTTTCAGTATTCAAGAGTCTCTCATGTTTTGTCTCCCTCTCTCTCCCTAACTCTTTTTCCTCCTTCCCCTCCCCATGGTCCTCTGTTGGGTTTCTCCTGTTAGACCTATGAGTGCAAACATATGGTAAAAGTAGATCTCTTTAAAACAAAGATGGCTGCAAAGTCTCTGCTATGCATCCCATTAAGAAATGGAGTCTAATTTTACTCCCCTTGAATCTGGGCTGGCTATGGTGACTTGCCAGGTAACAGTTTTTAGACCTCCAAAGACCAGACATTCACTCAAAGCCTGAAGATGCTTGAAAGTAGACTCTGCACCTGAAGTTTTTATGAGTTATGTCAGGATTTAGCCCCAGGTTCAAGCTACTTCAGAAGAAACACTTAAAATGTTTTCAGAGGGCAGAAACAAGAAGGGTAATTTTGCCAAATGGAGAGGGAATGATGCATGGATCTAGGCAAGAGTTACTTAGTTGGCCCTAGAGGTAAATCTAATTCATCTTTGGGAGGCCTCAGAATGCATCTGTGAGGATGAGGCCTGAAAATCTGTATTTTTAATACCCTTCCCTTCCCGGGTGATTCTTCAGCATGTGAAAATTTGAGAGCCATTGATACTAAGAATTGAATACCCTGGGCCTTTTTTTGGTCCTTCCCTCCCCTATTTAACTTCTCAAATGCCCTTCAAGACCTTTAACTCTGTTGCCATCAAAGAGAGAACCATTGAGAACTAGATCAAAGTCAAGGAGAGAATCAGAAAGAATTTTATTGGGAGAAAAGGGATTGTGTTTGTAGCAGCAATGAGAAGGCAATGACAACCATCCATTAATGGTTTTCAAGAAATAAAGACTAAACAATCTTGAATAATATGAATAAACAAATTCACTTTCACCTTTTAAGATTTCCTATATAGCCAACTGATAATGTGTACAGAGTTAAAGATGGTTTGTTATTTAGAAAATGTTCTCAATAACAAAGTAGGGTGAAATGAGGAATCAATCATAGGACTTTGAAAAACAGGTTAGTGGTTAAAACTAGGAGGGAAAACTGAGTGGCTCACACAAGGTACACAGGTGCAGAATCTCCTGTTAGCTTTTCTCTAAAATCATACTTCAACTCTTTTCTGAAACAATAAACCCACGAATCGTTCTGTGTTATATTTGCAAGTCTGATACTCAAAAGGTCATGTGTTTCATTCCTTCTGCAGTTAGGGCAGAGCAATGGTAGACAGCATTGAGGTCTTAGTATAGATGGTCCCAATGGAATGAATACAATCCAATTCTAGGCATGCTTATTGGACATGTAAATATGAAAATTTCTTTTAAAATATGTTTTTGGGCACTGAGGAGGGCACTTGTTGGGATGAGCACTGGGTGTTGTATGTAAGTGATGAATCATGGGAATCTACTCTTGAAGCCAAGGCTACACTGTAAACACTGCATGTTAGCTAATCTGATAATAAATTATTAAAAATAAAGTAAAATATGTTTTAAAAGTTGAACTTGTAACTATTAACAACACTGATTTAAAATGTTATACCTATATAACAAGTACATATAGAAAAACACTCAGGTGAAACCTGCTAATTTTTCACAAATATATAATTTATCTTTTATTAATCAGCTTTGAGTTGTCACTCTCCTAGTAAGTGAGATTATTATTCTCTGGTTCCAACTAACGAGACTACACAATCACAACTGATTTTCCATATTTCCATATCATTTCTAATGATCATTTTTTTCTTGCCTTTTTTCCTTATGTAAATGGCAGAGGGGTGACAAGGAAGTATATACTCAGGATTGATGTTTATAGTTAGAAGTTTACAAGAGAGGAGGCATCTTCTCTATCCCTATAGAATATTCTCCATGCAGCTGGGTGTCTCAGATATAGCAGAAAGGTTTATATATTGGGTACTTCCTGAGGATTTCCCTAAAAGTCTGTGTCAGTTATATTCTCCTTTGGATACAGAGTTTAGCAAAAGAGATCCTACAACCAACTTTTAAAAGGCTATCTCTTAGAATAATTAAGCATACAATAGGATTATTATATAATCTTGGGTTGTAGACACAAGAAAGTATACAGTAGTTGATGGGAAGGAAAAATCAAACATGCTAATAATTAACAATACTGTGTTCTCATAAATTATTGGCAGATATTGGGGAGTTAGTCTAAAATTAGCAGAAATTCATCTGTCCGTTGTCAGCAAAACTTGATTCTCTCTTTGATAGTGACAATCTAACCACTGTAATTGGTGGTCAACGTAGACAATGCATGAAATTACACATATAGGGGTGCCTGGGTGGCTCAGTTGGTTAAGCATCTGACTTCGGCTCAGGTCATGATCTCATGGTTCATGAGTTCGAGCCCCACACTGGGCTCTGTGCTAACAGCTCAGAGCCTAGAGCCTGCTTTGGATTCTGTGCCTCTCTCTCTCTCTCTGCCCCTCCCCTGCTTGCCCTCTGTCTGTCTCTCTCTCTCAAAAATAAATAAACATTAAAATTAAAATAAAAATTACACATATAAACCATGTGTTTTAAAAAACTGAGTTAGAATTCTATATAGGCCCAAACAGTCTTTCAAACATGATGCTTTTGTTCAAAATATTTTAAAAACTCCTTCAGAATTTGAAAGCCTCCACTGCATTCTTCAAATTATGTCAATTATTGTTCCTTGAAAATAGGTTTGATCTTAGGGAAATCCCCAAAAATATCATTTGGAATCTAGAATTGTGAATAAGATACAAGTTCAAACTACAGGTTAAAGCTAAGTCATATCCCTCATCAGTAGGGTAGCAGATTATTTTCCAAAGATGGCTACCATCTTATATCACATTTGCTACGTTCTGCTTGTACCTGGATAGAGCTTTGTTGCTGCATAAACCAATAGAGAATGGTGGAAACAACACTCTGTGACTTCTAAGGCTAGATCATACAAAGGCCACACACTTCTCTTTTGTTCTTTTGGGACCCTTGCTCTTGGAACCTAGCCACCATGCTGCTGGAAACCAGCAAGAAGAGTTTGTGCATAGGGGTCCCAGCCAACAGCCCGGTGTCAACCACCAGGCATGTGAATGAGCCTTAGGATGATTTCAGCCCCCGCTCATTGAATCGTTTCCAGTCAGTGAGTTCTCCCAGCTGACACTGTGTGGAGCAGAGATGAGGTGTCTCCGCTAAGTTCTGCCCAAGTGGCAAATTCATTAGCAAAATAAATGATTGTTGTTCTTTTAAGCCACCAAGTGTGGGGTGGTTTGTTACTTAGCAGTAGAGATCTGGAACACATTTTGGTACCTGGGGGTAGCCAGCAGCTGAAACAAAACCTAAAACGAGTCATTGGCTTGGGGACTGGGAAGTGGGCAGAAGCTGGAAGGGCCTCAAGGAGAGGATTTGCAGGCACCTAAAGGCCCCAGAGGCTGTCAGCAGGGGCTGAAAAGAAATTGAGGAACATGTTATTGGAAAGAAGACCTTTCTTTTACAGCGATGAAGAGTTGTGCCTGAAGTCACCAAGTAATATGCAAACTAGTAAATGTACCTAATGCAGTCAATGATCTAGTTAAGGAGATTTGTGGGTAAAGTATTGGGATTGCCACCTGACTTCTCAGTGGCTGCGCGTCGGAAAAGAGGTAAGAGAAAGAACAGTTAAGTTTATAAGGAGCCAGGAATTTCTGGGTGCAAAAATTAAACTGTTTCTCATTTTCAGCCTCTCCAGATGGTGAATGATGCTCAAATTAAGAAATAGCTTCTGGGAAAATTAATGGTGCTGGAAAAAACAAAAACAAAAAAAAACCCGAAGAAGCCAAGGTCATGACTGAAAATCTTTGTTAAGACCTCAGATACACTTAAGATGGTGCTTTATAAGCCTTTTCAAGTAGATAAAAATCTTTCTCAAGGTCATAGGGTATCATCTTATAGAGAGGGTGTCTCTCACAGAGGTTCCTAAATAGAGAAGGGTTTTTCTTAAAGAGATCTGTGATGAGGCTTTTATTGAATGGAGTGGGTTGGAAATTAATACACAAAAAGCCACTGCTGGGACTGAAAGGAAGAAAGATGGTACACAATGAAAAGAGAACATTGGACCCTTAACCTTTGATGGGCAGAAAGTAGTCTGATAAAACCACTCAGCTGCAAGCCTGGGCTACATTTAAAGGAAAGGAAGGAACCTAAATAGAACTTTCTACGTGGTGGCCAAGAGTAGGAAGAAAGCGATGATACATGACTGCGAGGCCCACTCGTAAAAATGCTATGCGCTTCTGCCTTGTTCTCTTGCAATGCTTGTTTTGGAGTCCAGCTGCCAGGCTTTATGGAAGCCAAGGCCCCAGCTGAGGTCCCAGATGACAGCACCAACCACTGGGCATGTAGAGGAGTCTTCAGGTGATTCTGGCTTCTAGCCTTCAAGCAACCTCCAGTCTTTGAGTCACCCCAATTGATGTCATGTAGAACAGGAAGAAGCTGTCCCATCCATGCCACCCACAAAATGTAGGTTCATGAGTGAATTCATGGAGTTTTTTAAGCCACTTAGCTTGTAGTGCTTTGTTATAGGAAACAAACAAGGAGTGGATACAAAAATTGTGGTATATCCATACAATGGGACATTATCCAGCTATAAAAAGGAATAAAGCACTGATACATGCAACAACACAGATGAATCTCAGAGATCTTATGCTGAGCAAAAGGAGGTGGATATGAAGAGTATGTACTGTATGTTTCCATATATTTGAAATCCAAGAAAAGGCAAAATTAAGGTAAGATGAATACATTGAGTAGAGGCTGCTTTGGCATGCGACTAAGAAGTGATCCAAGGCAACATTCTTGGTCGATGGAAATGGTGCATGGTGTGATAGAGGTGTGGTTATAAAGGTGCAAGCATTGGTCAAAATTATACAACTATTTGTGCATTTCAATGTATGTAAAATTTGCCTTAAAAACTCAAAAATAATTTAAAAATTAAAGGGTGTGAGGGATATGTGAAGATACAGATAATGTAAGAGTGACAAAATGTTGGTAACTATTAAATCTGGGTGAGCAGGACATGCAATTTTTTCTATTCTGTTTACTTTGTATATGTTTTAAATTTGCTGCCTATGTCTATGTGTCTGTGTTCAACCAGCTACCCCCTCATCCCAATACCCTAGAAAATGTGTATTTCCCTTTCCAGATTGCATTCATGTATTAGATCCTTGTTGAATGAATCCTTTTTGATGTGTCCCCATCCCAAAGAAGAACTAACCATTGGCGCTCTTGGCACCATTTATAGACTTCTATCATTGCATCTTTAATGACTGTTTTCCAGTCTGTTTCCCTCCGTCAGACCACATACTTCATTTGGGAAAGAACCATATCTTATTTGGATTTATATCCCTGATGTGGATACAGTCTTTTTCCCCCTTAAGTTTATTTATTTATTTTGAGAGAGAGAAAGAGAGAGAGAGAGAGAGAGAGAGAGAGAGAGAGAGAGATCGAGCGAGCAGGGGAGGGACAGAGAGAGGGAGAGACAGAATCCCAAACAGGCTCTGTGTTGACAGCACAGAGTCCAACATGAGGCTTGAACTCAAAAACTGTGAGATCATGACTTGAACTAAGATCAAGGGTCAGACGCTTAACTGACTGAGGCACCCAGACACCCCTGAGATGTATACAGTCTTAAACACATGGGAAGTGCTTAATAATTATTTGTTAAATGAATCAAAGCCCAAGTAAAAATAGTTTTCTTTGATATTTACTTTTACCAAATAATAAAAAAAACCCTGATATCACAAAAGTGACAGCATAGATTCAGACTATAAATGGTTAGAGTCCTCTGTAAAGTATGAAGATTTCCACAAAGACTTAACACACACACAAATATACACCCTCTCTCATACCCATGGCATCTAGTCTGAAATCCTGTCACTTGTAAAGTTGGTATCCATATTTAAATAAATATTCTAGGGTACAGTTACTGATGCATTTAAAACACACCTCCACTGAAGTGTAACATTTTTTTTGCTGCTTTCAAATTCTCTGGGTCATGCGTGTATGGTATGCAATAGATGGCAACTTCCAGTTAACAGAATGGGAAACTACACTGGGGTAAACATCTGCATTGCATCATGTAAAGGCAACTATAGCAAAATACTACCATTGGCTAAAAATAATTCTCAAAATTTTTGTTATGTTGTAACAAAACTTTTGCTTAAAAGCCTATAAATAATCAAAATTGAATCCTAACAGTCATTTTGTGTTTCAAAAATGAAAAAGCAAAGTGGTATAAAATATAGAGTCATAAAATAAGCTCTTATCATATTCTGACACTCTACAGATAATTGTGTAGAGGTTCCAATGTCACAGATTAAGAGGATATTAAGATAGTTCAAAAGGATCTAGAAGATGGAAAAGCTGGAAAATAGGATTTATTGAAGGGACTAGTATTATGTAGAATAAAGATTGCTGATTCAATAATGTCCCTCAAGCATATGAAGTTACTATGCCAAAGCTCACAATTTCCTTTCATTAAGCATGAAAAGATGGATAAAGAAATAAAACAACATAAATACTTATTAAATAAGTGCTAGATAACCTGAGTCAAGTCACTTAAAACTTAAAACTCTGTGTTAAGTCATATCTCCAGGTAGAATTTAAGCCCAGGTGATTAAAAATCTTTCCAAAGACTTCTGGTTTCAGCTCCGACATGTAGTGCTTGAACACTGTCACTCATATTCTTAAAAAAACAAAAACAAAAAGCCAACAAACTGAAAACCAATTACTTTTCTCGTTTGGAAATTAAACATACTTCTAAATAAAACCTGGGCCAAAGAAGCGACTCAAGCAAAAATAAATTTTTAAATTGAAAATGAAAAATACAACTTATCAAAATTTGTGGGATACATGAAAGCAATGCTTAAAGGGAAATTTACAGATTTAAAAGCATATAGTAGAAAAGAAGGAAGATCTAAAACCAATCATTTAAACTTCCACCTTAGGACACTAGAGAAAGACCAGTTTAAACCTAATGCAAGCAGAATAGAAGGTATAATAAAAATTGAACTGAAGTCACTGGAATTGAAAATAGTAAACGAATAGAGAAAATCAAAAGCAAAAGATGGTTCCAGAAAATGTCAGTAAATTGATAAACTTCTAGTTAGGCTAGAACAGAAATAAGAGAGACAAAGAGAGGGAAAAAGAGCATGAGGGAATGAAGCAGAGGGGAAGATGGGAGACACAAACTACTAATATAAGAAACGAAAAAAGGGATATCAGTACAGTTCCCATGTACATGAAACAGTTAATAATGGAATATTGTTAATAGCTCTGTGTCTATAAATTTAATAACTTAGATGAAATGGACAAATTGCTTGAAAGACACAAAGTACCAAAACTCACATAAAAAGAAATAGATAATTTAAATAGGCCTTACTCTATTAAAAAATAGAATCAATAATTAATAACTTTCAAAAGAAGAAAGCACCAGTCCTAGATACTTTCACGGATAAATTTTACCAACATTTATGAAGCCAGCATTACCCTAATACCCTAACCAGATAAAGACATTACAAAGAAGGAAACTACAAACCAGTATTTCTCACAACAGATGTAAAAATCCTCAACAAAATATTAACAGATTGAATACATAGAAATATATAACAAGAATTATATACCACGACCAAGTGAGATTTGTTCCAGGCATGCAAGGCTGGATCAGTGTCAGAAAATCAATGTAATCTACTATTTCAATAGGCTAAAGAAGAAAAATCATATAATCATTATCGATTGATGCAGAAGAAGCCTTTGACAAAATTCAACACCTATTCATGATTAAAAACTCTTGGCAATCTAAGAACAAAGGAAAACTACCTCAACTTGATAAAGAACATCTACAAAAGTCTACAGCTAAACATTTAATGGTGAGAGACTGGATGCTGTCCACCTAAGATTAGGATGAGACTATGATGTTCTCTTTCACCATTCCTATTCAATGTTGTACTGGAAGTTCTAGTTAGTTCAATAAGTAAAGGAAATAAAATATACACATTGGGAAGGAAGAAATAAAACAGTTTTTGCAGATGATGTAATTGTCTATTGGAAAATCCCAAAGAACTGATAACAACAGAAACTCTAGAAATAATAAGCGAGTACAGCAAGGTCATAGGACGCAAGATTAATATACAAGTATATTTCTTTCCAACAAGCCAGTAATGAGCAACTGGAATTTGAAATTTAAAAAAGTACCATTACCATTTATAATAGAACTAAGAGAAAAGAAATATACATTTAAACCCAGTGAAGTATGTGCAGGATCTATATATAGAAAGCTACAAAACTCAGATGAAGAAATCATCTAAATAAATGAAAAGATATTTTGTTTCCTGGATTAAATATTCAGTATTATTGAGATGTCAAATCTTTCCAAGTTGATATATAGATTCAACCCAATCCCAGTCAAAATTGCAACAAACTAGTTTACACATACTGATGAACCAATTCTAAAGTTTACATAGAAAATCAAAAGACATAGAAGAACCAACACATTAATGAAGAACAGAGATAAGAATACTCAGAGTATCCAAAGTCAAGACTTATTTATAAGGTTATAGTATTCAAGACACTATGGCATTGGTGAAAGAGCAGAAGCATAGATCAACAGAAAAGAATAGCGAGCCCAGAAATAGGCCCTATAGTATAGTCAACTCATCTTTTACAAAGTAGCAAAGGTAATTCAATGGAGAAAGGAAAGTGTTTCCAACAAATGGTGGTGAAATGACTAGACACCCATATGCAAAAAATTAACCTGGACAGAGACCTTATGTCTTTCCATATTTTCCCCTCAAAATGGATTATGGACATAAATATAAAATGCAAAACTATAAAACTTCTAGAAGAAAGAAAAAAAATTATCCACCCATAATGATGGAGGTATTGTTAAAGGACACAGGAACCAAATGAAAGGGTTCCCAAATTGCCAAAGCCGGAACAATTTTAACAAGGAAATAAACATAGTAGTACATACCCAAAGCATAAAATTGCCTGTGAGTCCTTACTGATATTAAATAAATAATTGAATAAACAAATGGGAGAAGAGACAAATCTTCTGTACAGAATTCCAAATAATATATCTAGATTCTTGGCCTTCAAGAAAGTAGAGCGTAACTCCTTAAGAGTGTGCACACAGAGACTTCCTTCCAAGGAAGGACTTCCTTCCAAAGACTACAGAATACAAAAGGAAAAAGGAGTAACTTCACGGAGAAACCTGGCAAACACTACCTCAGCCAGGTGATCAAAGATCAATGTCAATAGTGACAACTGATGTTAGTAGCATGTATCCATGATATAATGTATTGAAAATGACACTTCCTGTGGTCTTCCACCCTAAAACCCATAACCTCAATCCAATCATGAGAAAAACATCAAATTCCAGTTGAGGGACATTCCACAAAATACCTCACCAAATACTCACCAAAATACTCCTCAAAACTGTCAAGGTCATCAAAGACGAGGAAAAGTGAGAAACTATGGAGACAGGATGACTAAATGTAATGTGATGTCCTGAAACAGAAAAAAGGTCATTAAGTATAAACAAAGGAAATCTGATTAAACCATGGATTTAGTTACTTAATACCATATCAGTATTGGTTTGTTAATTGTAACAAATGTACTTGACAATTGTCAGTAATAGAGGATGTTAATAATAGAAGAAACTGGGTGAAGGGCATACGGGAACTCTGGTATTATCATCTCATTTATTCTGTAAATCTAAAATTGTTCTAAAATAAAGTTTATTTAAAATTGATTTAAGTTTAGGAGCACCTGGCTGGCTCAGTTGGCAGAGCATGTGACTCTTGATCTCAGGGTCATGAGTTCAAGCCCCACACTGGGTGTGGAGCCTCCTTAAAAGAACAATAAAATAAAAAAGGTTTGTATTACCTTAGCATTGTTTTCCTATTAAAAGTTATTACTGTGTCAGAAATAGAGGTTTTATCGATTAATGAACCAGAAATCACAGAGGCTATGGAGTTTCATAAGTCATATTTCATGGTTAAGCAAGAAATCTTTTCATTTCAGGGGTTATGAAGTGTTTCTAAAATGTACTTGTATATTTTTCTTGCCTTGGTAAATAACACACATTAAACATTACCTTTCTTGGATGATTCTATGCAAAAAAAAAAAAACAAAAAAAACAAACAAACTACAAAAAAACGACAAAAAGCGAAACACTACCCCTCCACCCCTGCTCAAACTTCTGATCCCAAACTCGATCAGACACAGATTCATTAATGTCTGTTTTGGCCTGGATACCGTTCCATGCAACTGTGAACAACACAGGTCAATACATTGTACTGTCAGAGAACCCCCAGTCCCGTGAGAAGCTGTGTGGGCTCTTAGCTCCTGGGACTCAGTCATTCCAGTGCTTCGTGTGATGCCCCAAACCCCTTCCAGTCTTTACCTTTCTCCTAAATTCCAATCCTTTGTTTCCAAATCATGATTTTTTCCACAAAATGTCATTTGACGTTTGTTAACAGCCCAACTTCTCAGGACTCCTTTATTTGGTGGTGTCATCCCTCACTCACCTGCTCCTCAAAACCACTCTATTTCATTCCATCCCCTCACAGATGCCACCCCCCACTCTGGTTCAATCAGTCATCACATCCCAGAAACTCTTCCTGTACAGTCTCACTAACCTCACTTTTTTTTAAAGATTTTATTTTTTTAAGTAATCCCTACACCCATCATGGGGCTTGAACTCCCAACCCCAAGATCAAGAGTCGCACGCTGTACCGACAGTTGCTCCTCACAAATCTCACTTCTACCCACCTAATCTAAGGCTCTTAGTATGATACTTCATATCTAGTTACTTAACATTTTTAAAATGCACGGATTTAAATAAAACAGCTCCCTAATTGATCCATTAGACTATCCTTCTTAAACTCACTCATTTATGGGGTTGAGTCTGAAAGTCTTTGGACTGAATTCAAGGTTATTTATTTACTATTTTTTAAACAGTCTGGCTGCCATCTTGCCTCTCATAATGTTCCCAGCATCCTTGCCTTAATTTTGCTGAGTTATTTACTCGCTGCTTCATTTCCTCCTCCCTTTGCTCTGTCATTTTTCTAATGTTCTTAGTGCTTCACTTCTGTCTTTAGGTTTTGACGCCTGGGTTTTAGTTGCTTCTCTGGCATTCAACCTACCACATCGCATCTCTTGGGTCACAGTTAGTGACCTTGCTTCTCTTAGTTTGGTCAAGTTAGGGAGACAAGTATTTTGAATACTCTTAATAGCCTAAAAAGCGCTTCTAAAAATAACTTCTTCAGGTCCTGGTGGCAGATGGTATTCCTGAGACCTACCTCATTCTTTGGTTTTGGTCCCCCCATGATCAGGTGTCAGATATAGACCTCCCTCATACTGTATGCAGGTTTGTCCCTTTGGCCATAGCACCATCACGTTTGTCTTAAAAATAGACCTGAAATCGGTAATAGGTCATTTCTCGCCCATGTAACACTTCTGAAGAAGAAACTTGGCTGGTGGGAAGGTGATGTCTGTGCAGTGATTCCAGGATGTAGGCTCCTTTCATTTTGTGGCTCCACCATCCCCTTGGACACTCATCATCATCTATAACCAGCTAAGGGATGGGGAAAGAAACTCCGAAGGAGGCATTTGTCTTAGAAATGAAGTTTATCACTCCCACTCACGTTCCAGTTGGCTAGAATGTGGTCACATAGCTACAAATATTTGCAAGAAAGGCTGGGAAATGTAGTCTAGCATGTGTCCATGGAGGGGAGAACAAAGATTTTATTAAACAGCTTACATTTTCCCTAAGGAAGACATCCTCGAGTCCCATCCGGTTATTGCAATGTTTTCCAAGTCCCATATTTCTGGTGACACTCTCTCTTTTTCATCATGTTCAGTGACCTGGGAATTTAAAGACAAGTTACCTGCTCCCCAATCTCCACCAAATATATAATGTAGAGCAGGAAGTGGCTAAATGCAATTACAATTCTCATTTGAAAAGGGGAAGAATGGGAAACATACAGCAGTCATTGATTCACAGCAGTGAAGAGGAGTTTTTTATTTACTCTGGATCTATTCTCCCTTATCCATTATCTCTGTGGCCACCTGCTCTAACTTCTGAGAAGGTTTACATGCTATGATTTCATTTGAAGGAGGCATTGAGAACTACGTGTTTCCTTCCTGGGGGGTTAAAGAATTTTCATAGCCTGCTTCGTGAACATGAAGTTTACCTGAGGTTGCTCTGAGAGGCAACACTAAATAAATCTGATCTTTGACACGTGGTGAGTCCCTTTGTTTAGTTGTGCAGTCTTGACAGGCCTTTCTTACTGAAGACCACTTTTGGTCTTTTGTCTTAGTATTTGGGGTTCAGAAGCAGTAGACTTTTCAAGCCCCTAAGACACTTAATCTCTGGCCTCTCTCCATTCCCTTCAATCTCTGCATGAAAACCATTTCCTGCCTGAGTTTAGTGCTTTCTTGTAATATTTTTCCGCAGAAAACATCTCAAATAAGCTGTTATTCTGGCTTTTTCCATTCATTTCCCCTGAACTACAGGTTCAGTCATCACACGACTCCCTTCCAAGTGTAGCAGGCAACTGTTTTAGCGAACGTTTTGCCCCTGAATACCATGGGTTCTAGTTTCCAGCCTGCTCTAGCTGTTTGCTCGCCGCTGGCTGCCTGGCTGCTAAGTCCATGTAACATACTGTAAATAAATGTTCATTCTCACAGATCCTCCCTGGAAGGTCCCAATATTTGTTTTGGTTTTGATTGTTTGTAGTAACAAGTGGACTCTAAAATGTGTAATGGCTCAAATACAATAGAGGGTTTTCTTCTTATTTATGTTAACATTCCAGGCAAATATATCTGGTTGTCTCTTTCCTGTGAGGTGACTCAGTGACCCAGAATCTTTCTAACTTGTGACTCTGCCATTTCCTTGGCTTTCGGTTTCCTCTGTATCCGGCCGGTGGGAGGTGAAAAAAGGCGTGGAAAAGGCACATTTATTTCTTAAAAAGCCTCTTTTTTTAAGAAATTGGTGCACATCATGTCTGCTCATATTCCACTGGCTAGAATTCAGTCATATGACCATTTCTAATTTCAAGGGAGGCCAAGAAATGTAGTCATATGACACAATAGAAGAAAACATGGATTTTGATTAACAGTGGGCAGTTTCTATCTTAAAAGGATTGCTTGGAAAGTCTTCCCTTCAATATGTCAGCTTAGTATATGCCTTCATTTTTTCCCTCTAATTATGTTTATGAGATTCCTTACATAATGTGTTGTTTATTTGGCATTTAGTTACACAGAAGCATTTAGTGTAGTATTTTATTATTATAATTCATTAAAAAGTACTAATCAAGCAAAATATTTAACATATCTACTGAGACTTTTTATTTTTAATTTGAGAATACCTTTATTTTCAAATGGGAAACATGGAATATTCTGATAATCTATGGAAAGAAAGAGTTGATTTACATATTATTTTGCATTCTGGATGTCAAGAGTTACTATCAATTTCCAATTAAATACCTAAATTCCTCTGCAACAATTAAATACAATAATTTGATGATTTTCTAGTTAGAATGCCAATGTGCCTATTTTCTGCTTGGAATTTCACTTTATATCAATTGCAATTCTGTGAAAGACAGTAAGCCATGACCCAAATGAGTATCACTTTTTTTGAGTAAACTCATAAGCAAGTCTATTATTTTTGCTCCTTCAACCTTAAATGTTTTAGTAACAGAAGCCCAACTATCTGTGGGGCAGGGGACAAATTCAGCAGCAAGTACTGGGAAGGGATACAAATTCTTTAAACTTAGTTTAGATTCACTTATGAACCCACTTCTTTTAAGCAGAAATGTTTCATGTTTTCATTGTGTTATACTAGAGGCAAATCTTATAAAAAGAAAAAAAAATTAAACCAAGGAAATTGGGCATTGGTGTTCAACTCTTAAAAAAAGTTAACTAAAATAAGGCTCCTGGTTAATTTGTGGAACTAAGGATTCAAAGGCAATCAGAGATTAGATACTATAGCAACATTAATTTCTGTTAGTTTTAGAGTACCAAAAGTTTAAAAGTTCTTTTCAATATGGAAAATAGTACTTACTCTGTTTTTATAAATCTTTGTTGCTGGAAATAAAATGGACAAGGGAATGTAATATGAAAAATATATCTAAACCCAAGGTCTTTGGGAAAATGCCTAGTAAAAAAGAATTGAAAATCAACAAACTGCTATGCCAAATACAAAATGATTTTGTTAAACAAACGGATAATAGCAATATGAATTATGACAAGTTCATGGTGGAAGTGGAAGAGCAAGCTAGGGAACAGTGTATACATACACATATTCCAGCTAAAGATCCTGAGATCCTTTTATAGCTAGTTTCATTCTTGATTTATTTGTGAACTTTAAAGGAGATTATTTAGACGTGTTTAAACTTGTCTGTAGTCTATTTTCTTTGCAGGTCACATTTGACTTAGAATTAAAGAAAATGACTCAAACATTTTGATAGCAATATTTTATAGCAGGTTGAAATGAGATTTCCTTTCAAACTGGGAGATCTCAATAACATTTACATGTATCCATCCGATATTTGCTTATGCGATCGACACTATCTTGGGTAAAAATCATATCCATGCTTATTTGTCAATGGTAAGAATCGGGGCTGATTTCTGTGCATGCTCATCTGAGAAGACGGATGCTTACCATTCCCGGTGAGTGCTAAAGGGTGAAGAGATTTCTTACAGAAAGGTGAAGAGAAGGAACTTTTAAGCCACACAAAAATTTATTCTCTGGAAAATCAAACTGCCATTAAAATCTCCTTGGATTAATAATTTTAACAGTTTGTGTATTGTGTACAGAGGTCAGCAATGTCTTTACATAATACAATTATACAAAAGGAAGAAGGCACCGAGACAATCGGTGTGTAGACAGTAGAAAAGTAGGTATGAGAGTCAAACACCACATACAGCACATTTTCAATTACATGAAAATGATTAAGTATAAGCTCATTCTATAAAATGGGTCGTTTCACACACGCATCTGTTTATATTTCTGACCCCAAAAGCAAAGGAATATGTGACGATAGTACAACACTGTTGATAACCATACAGACACTTGTATATGTTAATAAGATCCATTAACAGTATACAGTCACTAGAAAATATGGAGACAATTTAAGACCAAGGGAAATGTTAATCAGCAGTGCATTTCTTCAGGTTGTTTAACAGTTTTGCTCACAGAGCATTTAAACTTCATCACACTGTTATATCTATTATTAGAAAAATAAGTAAGAAAGCTCTGTAGAAACTATACTATTCAGGAAGCCTCTTTGCCTCAAAAAAAAAAAAAATAAATAGGAAGAAAGGAAAGAAGCAAAGTAAGGGGATACTGAATATAAGATTCCACTTACTGAGTTTTCCATAAAAATTACATTATTTTGAGAAATAAAACACAATGCAAGAGTACTGAGCAGTGTCTCTTCTTTAGAAAAGGAATAGATTCTAACATTTATCAAGATCCTTAAAGCTCATATAATAACTGGTTCTTCATCAAGACTAACTGAACTGAAAAGGAACACTGATAACACTTTCTTATTTCAAAATTCTAGTAGAAATCCAGTCAAAACGTTGGCTGTCCTCTCTATGACAGTTTTAAAGATTCCTCAAAATTGTTGCCACTATATTTTCACCACAAAAACAGAAATCATCTGATTAAAATTATGCAGAAACATTATAAATGAACTTTGTAATGCAAGCTGCTATTGGAAATTTTTCTCTTAGTAAATTTAAAGTATTTATAATTTCAAAATACTGTTAGAAGTATCACCATTATTTTCTAGCTGTGCTTCAAATAATTGTTTAAATATACTTAAATACTAAGCGAGCCGATTTATATGCAAAGCTACCCTGGTTTCCCCTCACAAAACAAATGTGACAGAATTACAGAATGTTGTAAATGTCCTCAATATTTATTCGAAAGGACTGCCCCAACAGAAACACATGCCATCTCCTCCCCTCCCCCCAAAACAAGACTTCCTATGACTCCGTGGTCTTTACTTCAGTTTTCCTTTTTTGAAATTCTGTCCAGTTATCATTTGACACTTTTAAAACCACAGCTTTTTAAGCCTTCCACACTAAAAAAAAAAAAAAAAAAAAGTCCAAGCCAAATAAGAGAGAAGACCAAAAGGAGGGAATTGGATGGAATTTAGGACATAATGTCCTAAAATCTCATTTTTGAGAAGTTGGCTTCCATTCATTAGGATTAGAATCAGGGTTTATAGAGGGAGGTGGGGGGGTGGGCAAGATAGCTGATGGGCATTAAGGAGGGCACTTGTTATGATGAGCACTTGGTGTTGTACGTAAGTGATGAATCACTAAATTCTACTCCTGAAACCAATACTGCACTATATGTGAACCAACTAGAATTTAAATAAAAATGAAAAAAAAAAAAAGATCACTTATAGGTATTAAAGTTGCCATCCTATACCAGGGCTCTAAAATATTGTTCTTTTAGGCTTTACGGGTCTTTTCTCTTATTGGTGGCTATGTATTAGTTTCATCAACACTAAGGAAGGTTATGAACAGGAATCACTGGTGAGGACCTACCCTCAGGGTATAAAAGGTTTGGTTGTTACTGAAAACAATACCATGTGGAGGAGGTGAACATACTCAGAAACTGACAGACAAGTGCTGGTAAGAGGTTCATAGCCACCCCCTTCAACCAGATGTGAGACAAGATAAACAATCAGTCTTAGAGATATGGGAAAATTCCTATTTTCTCATTAGCACAAAATAGTCATATTTAATATTAACTGCTTAGATTTATGGAAATAAGCATTCCAGCAATCTCTGAATATATAAACAAATTTCTTGAGGTTCTTTTTTCAGTGTATAATGGAGTATTATATTTAACCTATTGAGTATTCATTTTAAAAACAATGTGTCAGGTGAGAGATCCCATGTTAAAGGAATAAACAGAAAGGTAGTAGGGTTTTCTTTTTAAAGTAGTCTTGAATATTTAAAAGACAAGCTCAAACATCAAATAGTAATCAGAATAATAAAGAAAAGGGTAAAGAAGGAAACTAAAATAATAGGACAATTTAAGATATAGACTGTCAAACTGACATTGAAATAATGTCAAAAATCTTGCTATTGCCATAGCAGTGACTTTGTTTTCAGTTACTTAGAAATTTTCATGTGCTAAGGGCTGAGATTCTATGATAAGATTATGCCAAACTTTTGTCAGATTAATAATCAAGTTTCCTTCTCTGCCCCCAACCCATACAACATCCTAGAGTACTTCACACTAGTGGAGGCAAAGTACAACAATAATCACCAGAGCAACAGCTAACCCCTAGTGGCTAAAGGGGACCATGCTTTGCTCTCTCTAGTCTTAGACAAAACCTGTCCGATCCCTGTGACTAAAAAAAAAAAAAAAGAAAGTCCAGGTATTACTTTTCGATAGGTATTATTCAGCTTTGATGAACTCTGGTATTTAATGTGAATGCGCCTGAATGCAAGTGGGGAAAAAAGACAGGGAGGAAGGAAAAAAGAACAATTTCGAAAAGAAACAACTGTCTTAAATTAATAAATAAATAAACGAACGAACAAATGAATGAATAAATAAATATATAAAAATAAAATGAAATGAAACCTACCTGTCTAAATAGGGAGAGAAAGAACAAGATTCATTTTTGATAAAGGGCTAATAATTCTAGTCTATTATATACTTTCACATTAAACTTGCATGATGACCAGACCAAACACAATGATATAGCAGCAGTTACAAAACAGCCCAGTTCCATGCCACATTATCTCAAATACTTAATAAACTGCATTTTTCAGTGGGTTAATCACAGATCTTTGCTGGGGAAAAAAAAAAACCTTCCGAAATGTTAAATATATTCCTGCAAAATATCACACCATAGAAGAAGGTACGGCTACATTTTAAATGAGGGAAAACGGAAACTCAGATGAACTTTCTACACAGCATTTATTTTTAGAAAAAGAAAAAGACCTGAGGCGGCTGTATTAACTTGATATTTGAAATTAAAGATCCTAAGAAAGAGATAAACAATCAAGGATATAGAGATTAGAGAAGAGGTGACAGAAACATTAGTGTTGGTAGGGAAGAATCCAGAAAGAGGTTCATCTGATGAGTGTGAAGACAAAGCCATTTAAAATGACAATAAAAGGCAACAAACCTTATTCTACACAGGAATGAAAAAATGCCTCCATCTACAGCTGTTACTATAAAACTTACCTACAAGTCAGTTTAATTTCATGGAGAATACTGACAGAGATAAACTTGGCAACCTCAAACTCTCTCTTTGCCTTAATTTATCACTGTAAAGACAGTTCACAGGGAAATATTTGAATAATTATCTAAAGTAATTCTTAGGAATCATAAAACCAACATAATAGAATTTATTATACCAAGGAACACTTTGAAAAAGTTATGGTGAATGTGAATGTATAGGAACTCATAATTAAATATTACTTTTAATGTTTTCATTAAATATTTTTCTTTTTAAGGAAGCACAAATAAAAGATCAATAGCACTAATCCTAGTCTTAACCTTGCTCTTATTTATCACTATTACACTTAAATTTAATCTATGGACACTGAAACATTGCTAATCAGTAATTCTCTATCATGAGCTCAATATTCTATACCAAGGTAACTCAGACAGAATTTCCTGGGAAGCTTAATAAAATACAGATTCATAGGTTCCACTCCAGACCAAATGAAACAAAAATCTCTGGAGGCGGGCTTTGGAATACAAATTAAGCTCTCAAAATAATTCTTGAATACACTATAATTTGGGACACACTATAGTTGTTTCAAATTTTGCCCTTGGAGAGAATATATTCCTTTTTTTTAAAATGTTTTTTATTTATTTTTGTGAGAGAGAGAGAGAAAGAGAGAGAGAGAGAGAGAGAGAGAAAGAGAGAGAGAGAGAGACAGCGCGAGCAGGGGAGGGTCAGAGAGAGAGGGAGACACAGAATCTGAAGACAGGCTACAAGCTCTGAGCTGTCAGCACAGAGCCCGACGCAGGGCTCGAACCCACGAACCGTAAGATCATGACCTGAGCCGAAGCTGGATGCTCAACTGACTGAGCTACCCAGGTGCCCCGAGAATATATTCCTTGATGGGAATCTAATCTGTGTTTGTTCTTTAAGATCCAACTAAAGGGTAACCTTCTCCAGGAAGATTTTTCTGATCCCATGTTGTACTCCTCTACAAAATATGTATCATTCTGTGACTACCTTCCCACCTTAGGATGCAAGCTCTGTGAGGGCAGAGACTCTATCTAATATACTATCTCTGCATCAGTAGCACTTAGAACAGTACATTACACATAGTAGGTGCTCTTATAAACGTACATAAAATAAAGGAATAAATAAATAAATCCATGCATTGCATAAGATTCATAAAAAACTGAGACCTATATAACAGTATTATTGATTTCTTCTGCAGGAAATTTAGTTTGATTCAATATTTATTATGTGCCTACTTTGAGCAAGGGGCACATAAAGATAAGACAAGGCATTAACTCATATTAAGGGAGTAAGAAAAACATATAATAAAATAAGCTGTAATCCGGTTAAACCTTAATAATGTGTATGTAAGAAACATAAATAAATTACAATGAGAGCACACAGGAAGACAGAGGTCATTCCTCTCACCTCTGGGATGGGCGAGATACCTGCTAAAGGACACAGGATATCTACTTCATGGGGTAGAAAGGGGATCATATACAATTAAAGTATCTTGGCTTCCCAAAACTGGACGAGGAGGAGAACAAATTGATTAACATACTTTCAGAATATAATTATAGGCTAAATTTGTGGAGTAAATTAATCTCCAAGTGTCTGGAAATCAAACTCATCTATAAACTATTACACAGAAGTACCACTTATATCGGGAGAAGAAAAAAAAAGAGTCTGATCTTCTTTTCTTCTTTATCTTGTATTTCCCTTTTTCCAAGCTTTTTTTTTCTTCTTTTTCTAGTTTTGCCATTCCATTAAGGTGGGTGGCATTACTGATAAATATAATATTGTCCTGTTTTTCTTATGACTAGTAAAAAGGGATGCAATTGCAATATGTGTACTATAGGTTTTAGAGTAATTTACACCTGGATTCTAATCTCTGATCTACTATTTACTTACTGGATGACCGTGGGCAAGTCTGCTTAACCCCCTATGCTGCAGTTTCTTCATCTGTAAGACGTGAAAATATTACTTAGTTCATAGCATTGTTGTGAGAATCAAACAAAATAATAAATTATTATACTAGATCTAATCAATTATAGAAGTTACCATCCTCTTATTATATATTTTGGGGGGCACAGTTGCCGTTTTAAAGTTAATTTAAAAAATGTTTCATAATGTATTTAACTTTCTGCTCAATACGGAGTTTGGCTAGTGATGATAATGATGGCTACCTCCAGGCAGGCCATGGGTGAACTGAGAATGGTGAGTGGAAAAAAACAAATAAATAAAAGCTTTTGGATAGTAATTATCAGTGTGAAATAATGTAATAACTATCAATGAGAAAATCTCTATGAATTGACCATCTAGGCCATGTGGGCAAAGGGCAATTTTATGCAGTGGATTTGCGTCATTTCTATTCATACCTGGAAAAATCTGTTGATGGCTACTGTTCTTACTTCGTATAAAATTTATACCTTCAAATAGCCTCTCAGTTCACTGGAAAAGCTATGATAGCTTTTGGTTTCCATCTTCACCTTAAAGAACACCCTTAATTCTCTGACCTATTTCCCTATTGGTGCTATCTTCCTCTGCAATCATTGCTTATGGTTCTGGTTCACTTGATAAATAAATGAAAATAATGATGTGGTATTGAGAAAATGATTTAACATGTAGCCCTGGTCGTCTGCACTAGGCTGGATGAAACCACCCTATCAGACCCTACACCTAAGCATGTATATACTAATTAAGGTAGCTTAGATGTTTTCTTAATTGGTTTTTCTTTTTTAAACTTGTGGCCCAATTTATTATTTTTGTCACTAAATACAACATGATTGAGAATTCACTGAATGCAATAAGATAGCAATAAGATAGTCAAATGGACTTCACACAAAATGTGGACAATATGGAAGACACAAGTTTACAGAAGAAAGCCCCTGAAAGGTAAGAGAATATTATACTAAACAAAGTTTTTACGGACGTGAAATACACTTTGTTTCCTGGGCAGTAATAAAGGACTACATTTTGCAGCTCATTTGGGAGACAGATAAAGCCTGTAATTCTGGGCTCATATGCTCCCATGAATGCCAGTCAATTGCCATATTTGGACTATTTCATTTTCTTATAAAACTTAGGGGATTTTAAGGGAACAATAAGAAAGTGGGTTGTCTTTCTCACACGTTTCTGAGACAACACCTGCTGCCCACCAGTGGGCCCCTACTTGCTGTAAATCGCTGAGATATAAGATTTTGCCTTTACGTTTTCATGCAAATCTAAGCACACAAAAGAGCAGTAGTACTGTCTTGTGCATTAGATTCAGGAGAGTGAAGTGGGTCTCTTGAGACCTATTTAATCCTTTTCTAAAAGAATAGACAAATTTTGGGGAGTAATTACTCTAAGTTGGGTCAATCCACAAGGTACAAAGATATATATTTTGCTGTGTGTGGAGAAGAATGGCAGCAAATAGCACCCAAACCCAAATATAATTTCTAGTAAATACAGAGAGGAGAAAAATAATCCATAAACTTGATAAATGGTTTTCTAATTAGTTAGTCATCTGAAAAAGCCAGGACACCTTCACCTTTTCGTGTGTGTGTGTGTGTGTGTGTGTGTGTGTATGGTATGCGTGTAGGTGTGTGTGTATACAGATACACATACACAGAATTCATAATCCTTGAGGACTTGGCAGCTGGGGTGGAGGTAGGGTCCTTCATGAAAAGTTTTAAAATTGGTGATTAATTTTTAAGTCATATTGGATTTGATATCTACACCAGAGAACCCCATATAGATCAAAGCACACAAACAATTCTGGACAGAGTCTGCAGAAAGACAGATTTAGCAAATAACAGCTAGTTAGGTCTTTTCATCACTGAAGGAGAAAGCACCACACTGGTCTCATAATATGTTTGATTTTTGATTAGGCTTTGTTACAGCTACAAATATGACTCCTTTCATTAGGAAGATCCCAGTTCTTAGCAATGCAGTCCATTGTTGCGAAGCCAGAAGAGATACTTGCAGCATTGAATGCTTAAATCCAGTTTCCCAGTAAGGTCTATGTTCCCCAACCCCACCCCACCTTTAAATCTCTTTCCACTGTTGTTGAAAATATGTATGAAAGAGATTTTACCATTTTGATGCACATTCTCTCTAACTTTATAACTTAACTCATCTATAAAAAGCCCTGGAAAACGCTCATTAGTGTAACAATAAAAGAATGGATTTTGCCCTTGAATGTAACTCTGTAACATACATTCTTAAACCTCATGTCGCCCAATATAGCATTTGTATTTTATCTTCTAATTCGTGTTATGAATGCATAGAGCTGCCATTTTTTAAACTAAAAAATATTAGGAGTTCACTGTCTTTTTGGATTTCTTTTAAGGCTTTTTCAGTAGAGCCAAGCTGATAATATGTAATGTCTATGCATGGTTTTGTTATTGTGGTAATAACAGGTCCTAGCTTACCATAATATATAGTACTTAGTTGGGACTGGGAACAATGGTATACTGCTTTTTAGTAATTGGTAAATAGTATGTTTTTGTCTAGTTTAATTAGAAATTAGAAAGAAAATATTTTTCATATATACAAAACATTCTATTTAACAAAGTATATGCATGAAATTATATACTGGGTAAGAAGCAAAATTAAAAAGAAAACAGCTTATAATATTCCTGATTAATAAGAGTTCCTAAATATAAAAACAACAAATGGAAATGCCTTGCCATCTAAAAAAATTAGCACATTATACAACTTTTACATACTTCAGAAGAAATAAAGATCTTGTGACACTGTTCTGAGGAATCTTTACATTTATAAAAATCGAAGGCCTAATTTTGCAAATACAACTTTCAAGCTGTATGAGCAAATTTAACTTACATGAAAGGCACAGGATGACATCACGTTGAAGAACGTATCTGTAAATTTCGTAAAATCTAGTCACAAGTCACTAGAAATTTTGTAAGGAATCTCAGAACTGTTTTTAACATGATGTTCTGACTCAAACTGAGAACTGGAGAGTCTTTATATCACAAGTACAAATTCAAGAGTGAAGAAGATTGAGAGAGAACAGTTTCTTATTTGAATGCTACCTGCTTTATGCAGTGTTGGTTACGAGTTCTCAGAGCAGATAATAAAATTAAAATTCTCTTGAACTTGAATTGTTTTCAATTTTCAACAGCTTATCTACTATATATTTTTTTGGTTTGTAAAAAATCCACTTTCACATTACTACAATTTTAAAGAGTCAATTGTGGAAAGAAATGTTAAAGTCCTGCTCTATTAGCTTCCTACATTGGAATACAGGAATACAGGAAGTGCTTTCAACAGAAAGTTACGTAGTTCTACAGGACAACCTGTCTAAAAGACTTGCAAGGGACCAGTACAGGGACTGGGTCTCTTTGGATCAGGCAAAAGCAGAGGCAAATGAAGAAATGAGCTTTTCGTTTTAAAGTGACATATAAAAAAAATTCCTTTACGAAAATGAAGACTTGCTTGCACTGAAGATTTAGTGCTATTGAGAAGAACTGAGGCACAATGAAACTAAGTGCACAAAGGGAAAATATCTGAAATGAAACCGTTTTCTATGTAATTGAAACCCTTTGCCATTAGATATGCCTCATGACAGAGCCGGAGACGTACTTTTGCAGATTAAAGAACATTACCAATACCAGGGACGAACCAGTCAAAATACATGTTTCCTGGTTAGCATTTGCGGGGAGGGGGAGGGGGGGGCGGGACACTAAAACAGTGTTGCAACTAAAAATTCTGATTTAAAAAATCACTTATAATTTTGATTTTTCATGAAAGTGCTGGCTCTTTGCTAAAGTGAAATTAACTTCAAACCAAAAGCATGTTCTTAAAGCTCTGGAGAACTGTTAACTGTGATGATGTAAGTTTCTCATTTCCCAAACAAGCTCTACCAGAGACACATCTTTTCTTCATTTATGTGAGGATTAGACGCTCTTTCCACAGAATTTAAAGCATCCTGGTAGAAGGTAGAGGATGACGCTCTTCTAATGGTGACTAGGTAAAAACAGCAATGCTGCAATCAGAAATAACGCTGTCTTGGATTGTAATTGCTCATTTATCCTATTCATCACGACTCTAGTAACGCATGCCATCTACACACTTGCTGTCCCTTCGACTCTTTCATTTCAGTCCAGTGATTGAGCTCCTCTTCTCCAGAGCTGTTCAGACCTAAAGAAATCCAGCCTATCATCTCTTTCCTTTTCATGCTGCGTTTGTTATACACAGACAGTATGAGTGTCACATCAGAAAGTTGAAATAGGGCCACTTGAAAAACAAATGTTTCCTTGTATACTGGATTGGGCTGCCCTCTGCGGATGGATGTCTTGCATTTGGACATCTCTTGACCCATGGAATTCAGGAGAGTTAATTTAACATACGTATCTAAGGAAAAAAACAACATACCACAAATATCATTTGAAACAAACTCAAAACACCTTTCTTGTGACATCTGCTGAGAACATTAAGTATTTATACTTTATAAGGATATGGTGTATACCATGTTTAATGGAAATTCAACTGATTCTATTTTGATGTAGATGCTTATTAAATGTGGCAAGTGCTGAGAATGCTAGGTAGGCAGAAAATCTTTTGTGGGTCATAATATCTTAACTTCACTATTTCTATGTTATAGTTAGAATTTAAAGGTATACCTCATAATCCTTCCTCCGCCCTCCCCCCCCACCCTTGACCTCCCACTACCACCCTTGCCCCACCCCATCCCCATTTAGCTTCACTAAGCAGGACGTCATAGCATTAATAAACACTTAGCAAGCTCAATTAGCCACAACACTGTAAAGCATTCCACTGTGTTTTCAGAGAATAAGAAAAAACAAACAAATAGAAATGAAGGCAAATGGTAAAGAGGAAAGAAGACAAGAATGCAAAGATGACATCAAAACAGCTTAGGATGAAATGTTAAAAAAATCTCTGCATGGATGTGGTTTTTAAATATATTTTAAAAACATTTAAAAGGGCCAAAAAATGAAGCCAAATGCATTAAGGGTTCAAAGTTTAGCAAATCAAGTAAAATTTTCTCCTGGTTTCATGCAAGAGTACATTTAATGTGCTTTTTGGATAGTTAAAATAAATACTAGAGGGATTCTTTTCTGGCATAATTGAAGGTGAAATTTAAAGTATGGTATTCTTAACTATTTTCATGAATTAGAAAAAAAAACTGATGTGATGTTTCGTGTACAAAGTGAAACGTAACAGTTCATTGCCTGGTTATTTGGGAGATAACCCTCTCTTCAAACAACTGTGTTTTCAAGTTCTTGAGACTCATGCAAATGACCTTCAGCATGGTGATCCATCATGTGTACTTCATATCAAAATTTCAATTAATTTTAATGAAAATTGCAATATTTCTCATGAAATATCTATCGTATGAATCAAAATACAATGAATGAAAAATAAAACCTTTAATTTGAAAAGTTTTGCTTATTTTATACATGCTCTGAATACCATCATCCATAATCAGAGATAAATTCTAAGTTAGTTTTATTTAAAGTACCACAGATAATAAATGTGCATTTTGTTTTGGAAACCAACATGGTGGACAGCTTCACTGCTGGCAAGTTTCAGGGTATTTTGTTTTTGCATGAAAAGACAACATCCAATTAGCCTCTACAGGAACTCACCTCGGATTATATAAACCTGTCCACCTATCAAGTGTTTTAGACAACAGAACAGTCCATCTGACAACAGGGGGTGGAAAGCAGTAAAAGAAATAATGACCAGATGTCAATTGTTGGGTGAAAGAGGGTCAAAGGTTAGAATTAAAGAGGAAACACTGTTCACTGGGGTGGAAGAACACAAAACTTCAGCATTTTATTTCAGGTAGAGGACTGAACAAAAGGGTTGCTGGGTAAATTTCATGGAATGAGAATTTTTAAGGTCATTGTGTAATCTTAAACAAAAATTACACTGTCTTAAAGGGGGACATCTTTATAATGATATCCTCTTGGTCTAAAGCACATTGAACATAGAATCATGCAAATTACCAGACTATAAAAGACTGAATAAAAGTCATTATAGAATTACCATTACGCTAAATTTTGAAGTCTATCCATGCAATATTAAATATTTCGAATACTTCTATTACTTTCAATGTGATATAAAATTAAGTTAAACAAAATAAAATAGAACTATCAAAACTTTTGCTCTTGGATGTTCCCATGTTTCTTTGGATTATTCAGTCGATAACACAGTTCAAGGCCTACAACCAGATATATACAAAGGGTCACCATCTTATATAATGTATACAGTATAAGACAAACTGATACATTTTGCTTTATAAATACTCCCCTTCTTACAATTAATTTTAATGTTGACATATTTACTTACTGGCTGCTTCTTACCTAACATCATTAACCACCCTGATATTGAAGATGTAATTCTAAAATAGAATTGTTCTATTTTAAATTGTTCTAACTTACCCTTACCTACTCTAGGTTATGGATGCATTATAACTTCTCACCCTGTTTATTATCCACCCCCGCTCTCTTCATTTTAGTTCTGGTTAATGTTTCTCTGTTTCTATCAGAGTGGGTACAGTAAGGACAGAAAGGTAAGCCTATCATTCCATTCTGCTATTTTTGAGTATTTCAAGCTATATATTTGTCAAAAAATCAAACTGTTAGCTAAAGCACAAATGGCAAACTGATAGCTGCTGGCCAGATGTAACCCCACATACTATTTTGTTTATCTGTTACAGTGTGCCAATGTTTTGAATTTGAATGTCTTGAGGCAGGGCACACATGCTTGCATCTGGCACCCGCCTTACCACGCTCCTTATCTCTCGCCTACAAAGTTTGTTCATTTAAGTTACTTTCCCAGGCCAGGCCACACGAGTTCGCATTCTAAGTATGTATCAATAAAGATAACCCTGGTCACATTTCCAAAGCTGTTTATTCTAGTAATTGCTTCCTTCCTTCCTCTGAATTGGGGGACAATAATAATTTCACCTTTCTTTTATGCACCTTCATGTGACTTCAGTCTTAGATAACCCTGTGAAAAGACACAACCTTCATTTCACTATGAGGAAACAGACCGAGGTGAGTTAGGTTACTCATCCAAGGGTAGAAATAGAAACATAATTTTGGCCTGACTTTTAATTCAGGAATAGATACATTCCATGATGTCTGTAAGAAGCAAGGTTTCCAATATTACTTAGGGAAAACCAAATATATTTTTCAGACTTTTCACTTTAATTGAAAAGACAATGTTTAGGACATTGGGAGGTAAAGTTAATTTAATTCAAGGGTGGAAAAAGTTTCCCTTTCTTCAATAATTATTTGATACCTGGAGTAAAAGATGGCTTTAAGCAAGCCTGTGAGAAATCTTTAAGCAAATTTAAGGCGGCCATTACTAGTTAAGATTTCCTTTCAACTTTTTGGGTTAGGGCACTAACATCTTTAATTTTAGAGAAGTATAAAGAAGCTACTCCATTCCTAGCTTATCTCTACAGATATCAACAAACAGTTACGAGATTGAGTGACAATCTCTCTGTACTCCCATAGTCCGCCCCCATGCCCCTGAGCAGGAAGAGAGATAAGGAGGGGGGAGTGAAAGGCATACGGACCAGAGCAGAGGTGTATCATCGTACTTTCCTTTCCTAGTGTCTAGGGGAAATAGCAAACTATTCCTTATTCTGTTTGTCCTGGTGGAGGCAAAGCCATACCATTTAAGAAAAGACTCTGCTGGCAGTACTGATTTATAATATTAAAAGAGGAAAACTGTGAAGACGCAGTTTCTTCTTAAATTATCATAAGGGAGAAAAGAGAAAAAATTATAGAAGTATAAACATTAGTTCATAGTACTGCATGCAGACAGAAAACACAACATCAATCTTCAGTTGACAACAAGAGCCATACATATTCCTGATCATATCTGTGGGATATTATTAATGTTAAAAAAAAACCTGTAACTTTTTCTAGCATTGGAAAATAATGGCTATGATAGGGATAATTTATTCGGCAGGCACGATAAAAAATTAAAAGTCTTGTCTCCTTACAATTATTATTTTGAATTTCAAATTTTTCTACTTCCCGAATGACTGGAAATAGAAAGCATGAAACAGATTAGCTGATGATTATTACACCATTTCATTTTGATCGGTTAAGACTAAATGATAGGATTGAGGCCCCTAACACTGAGAGTCCCATAAGTGCAGAAAACATAAGAATTAAAAAAAATTTTTTTTCACTCACTGGGTGGTCTGTTTGCTGCCAAGTTTTTGAAGTGGCTGCCTTTTATCACTTCTGCTGATAGTCTTCCAGTTGTGGCATTATAAAGCAGGCCAATGAGGATTTCTGGAACCGAGCCGTGTTCAAGAGACTGGCAGGAGGATGTACTTTCACTACAGGACATTTCTGACATGCTCATTTGGGAGTCACAGCCCTGTAATCAAGAATGAAATCTTTATCGTATTTTGTAAAAAAAAAAAAAAAAAGATGTATTAAGAGATAACATCGTAAATGCTGTGTTATTACAATTGGGTAAATCACAATAAAGACAAGAGCTGCAAGCAAAATTCCCAAAACACTAGATTAAGAAATGTTGTTCTTAGCATATTTTAGTCTCTGGATCTCTTTTCATTATACAGCAGTCAAAGAAATAATAGAACATGAGAAGGTTTCATAAATCCCTACATATTTATATACAAATCAGAGAGGATGAGTTTCTTAAGCTCATAGGTGTCAATGAACTATTTTTGGAATGTGAAAAATTGTTATTTAAAGACTTATTAACCTTAAAGACTGACACAGACTCAGACTCAATTACATTAAGTATAAATGTCTTTACTGTGTCTTTAATGACACAGATTGGTAAACTTTGATTAAATAAAGAAGACAAAAAGGTCTGCTACTAATAAGTCAATATGTAAAACACTGAGATATAGAAAACTGAAAAGAAAAGGATGGGAAATTATGTACCATGCAAATAATAACCAAGAGAAAATTGGTGTAGATAGATTAGTATAAATCAAGTTTAGCTTTAAGGCAATAACCACTAGTAGAGATGAAGAGATAAACTCAATTTGAACTTTACCAGGAAGATAACTCCAAGTTTGCATGCACTTGGTAACAGGCGCTTAAAATACAGAAAGCAGAAATTTGCCAGAACTAACCAATGGGGATAACTTGAGCATAATTCTTTCAGCAACTGATTAAACAGACAAATAAATATAAAAATGTAGAAGATGTGAATATCACAATAAGCAAAACTGACCTAATGGTAACCTGTAGAACACCATACCCCACAACTATGAAATATACATTTTCTCAAGTATGCAGTGGTATTTTTACAAACTTAATTACAAAAATAAAGCAAAAAGCAAAGATTTTTAAATGGCAGAACTTTCAGGATAGGTCTTTTAATCAGCTAAAAATTAAAACTCTCTTCTAGTAAAGAGAAAAAGTGCCCTATATATTTGGAAATAGCCCAGGTAACTATAAATGATAATGAAAACAAGTTAAAAGAGTAATGAAAATAGATAAATACTGGAGAGTCCAATTTAAGAAGAAAAAGAGAAGGCACAAAAAACAGGAATGAAAAAGGAGACATCACTACATATGCTATAGATTACAAAAACATAAAAGGATGGTAAAAAAATTTTCTTCCAACAAATTTGAAATTCTGATGAAATGGACAGATTCCTAGAAAACTACAACTAACCAAAATGCACACAAGACGAAACAGAATATCTAAATAGTGTTACTGACAAAATTGAATTTATAATTAAAAACCTTTCCAAAACAAACAAAATACAAAACTAAAAAACTTTAGGTAGATGGCTTCACTGGTGAATTCTAATTAATATTGCTAATCTTATGAAAACTCTTCCAGGTAGGGAAAAGAGGAAACACTCTCCAGTTTTTACTTTAAGAATCTAGCAAAACCTTAAAGCCAAAGCCTGATGAGGACATTATTAAAAAAAAAAAAATTACAGGATTTTCTCATTCATGAACTTCGATTCCAAACCCTAAATAAACATTTGGCAGACCAAATCTAGCAACATATAATATCATACTTAATAGAAAAATTTTTGAATGTTTGCTCCTCCTTTGAAACTGGGGATGTGACAATAATGCCAACCATTACCACTTAGAGTTAACACTGTAGTGGAGATTCCACTCAGTGAAAAGAAAAGAAAAGAAAAGAGAAGAAGAGAAAAGAAAAAAGAAAAGAGGAAATGAAGCAAAAGGAAACAAAAGAAAAGGAAAGAAAAGCTATGGAAAAAAGACTTGGACGGGAGGAGATAAAACTCCTTACGTGCTGATTATGTAACTATGTATACCTGAAATCTAAACAAGTCCACGGATGAATTACAATTGCATACAAAGATAAAAACTGTAAATCCACCCATTGCTATATACCAACAAAAACTGAAAATAAAATTTATTCAAAAATAGCATTTGTTAGAGCATAAGATATAAAATATCTAGGAATAAATGTACAAATGATATGTGAGGCTTCTACATAGAAAACTATGAATATTACCGAGGCAAACTGAGAAGTGTTACATAGATATACTACATTAATATATTAGAAAACCCAATTTTGTTATATTCTCTCCAGATTGCTCTATAGATTAAATGGAGTAACAGTCAAAATCTCAGTAGGTTTCTTTGTAGAGCTTGACAAGCTAATCCTAAAGTGCTCATGGTATATATATACAATCTAGGATTATTCAGCCTTAAAAAAGAAGGAGATCCTGCCATTATGTGACAACATGGATGAACCTGGAGGACACTAATGATGAGTGAAATAAGCCAAGCACAGACATGCATGTTTCCATGTATATGGAACAGCTAAAACAGCCACACGCACAGAATGCACAAAGCAGAACGCTGGTTGCTGAAGGGTGGGGGTGGGGAATGAAGAGTTGCTGCTCAACGAGTATAACGTATAAAGTTCTTCAGGCAAGATGAAGAAGTTCTAGAGGTCTGCTATACAATGTAGTGCCTACAGTTAATAATACCGTGTTGTATACTTACACATTTGTTAAAGGGTGGACATCATGTTAATTGTTCTTATCAAGATGTAATATAATGAAATGAAATGAAGATACATGGTAGAATGCCCTGTTCTACTGCGTATCTACTATCAAAATTTATTATAAAGTTACATTATTTAAGACAATGTGACAAAAACAATGTACAATAGACTGTCAGAATAGAAAGCCCACAAATTAACCTAGGCATATACAATTTATAGCAAGAGTGGAACTACAAAGCAGTGGGGAAAGGATCACCTTTTTAATGAATAATGCTAAGACAATTGGTTATCCAATCAGAAATAAATGAAAATTAACCTCTACCTCAAAGCATACCAAAAAGTCACTTCTGAATCTAAATATAAAAGGCAAAATGATAGAGGTGCCTGGGTGGGTCAGTCAGTTTAAGCGCCTGACTCTTGATTTTGGCTCGGGTCATGATCTCACAGTTCGTGGGATTGAGCCCCACATTGGGCTCTGCGCTGACAGTGTGGAGCCTGCTTGGGATTCTGTCTCTCCCAAAATAAATAAATGCTATAAATGAAATAAATAAATAAATAAATAAATAAATAAAATGATAAATCTATATGTTAATATAGGGGATTATATTCATGATCTCAGGGTAGGGAAAGACTTCCTAAAGAGGACACAAAAGCATTAATCATAAAGGAGAAGTTTGGTGCATGTGACAATGTTAAAATTAAGAATTTCTGGGGCGTCTGGGTGGCTCAGTCAGTTGGGCATCTGACTTCAGCTCAGGTCATGATCTCGCAGTTCCTGAGTTCGAGCCCCACATCAGGCTCTGTGCTGACAGCTCAGAGCCTGGAGCCTGCTTAGGATTCTGTGTCTCCCTCTCTCTCTCCCTGCTCACTCTCTGTCTGTCTCTCTCGCTCAAAAATAAATAAACATAAAACAATTTAAGAATTTCTAAGCTTCAGCGGAGACTTTTAGGATGGTGAAAAAGCAAACAATCAGATGCGAGAAGAGGTCTGCAACACACATAGTCAACAATTAGCTCAAATCCAGAGTATGTAAAGAAGACTTATAAATCAATAAGAAAATGATAACACAATATAAAAGTGACAAGACATTTGAACCAGCAATTTCACAGAAGAATAGCCAATAAAATAAATGAAATGTTGTTCATTAGTAATCAGGGAAATGGAAATTAAAACCATGAAGTATCAATACACAAAAAACAAGCTAAAACAAGAGTGTGGTGAGGTCACAGAGCAATGGGAACTTGCATGTTCCTCTGGTGGTAAATTAATATGGCTTTTAAAAATGTTAAAAGTACACTTAGCTTATAACCTGGCAATATATACCCATCAGAAATATGTACCATGTTTATCAAAAGCCATATGAAACAATGTTCATAGCAACATCGTTCACAAGGGCCCCAAACAGCAGCATGGATAAATAATCTGTGGTGACTTCATACACTATAGCAACAATACTGTACACACTATACAGCAACGAAAACTAATTATAACTACATTTACAAACATGACTTAGAGTGAAAAATGCTGAACCTAAATGGATACTTGGCTGTATAATTTCATTTATGTAAATTTCAAAAACAGCAACCACCACCACAACAACAAAACACCCAAAAACAAAAACCAAAGAGCAGAGAAAACTGAACCACAGTATTTTAAATGCATGAATAAGTGGTAACACTATAAATCAAGCAAGACAGTGATTAATATAAAAGTCAAAATTGGGGTTAACTCTAGGGGTGGGGAGAGAAGGCACAGTGATTGGGAAGGGCATGCTGGGCCTATTTTGGGGGTACCGGTGAGGTCTTATTTCTTGACCTGGATTGCAGTTATACGGGTTGTACATGTCTGTTTTTCATACTTTCTAACGTATGCTGGATTTCAAAAGACAAAAGGTTTAATGAAAGAATTACATAATATAAGGATATAACATATACACAAATTGAAGTACAGTGATAAAAATAATATTTATGACTTTCTTTGAAGATTCCTAAGGGGATTAACTCCACAAGTTCAAAAAAAGATGATAACACTATTTTCTATAGTGGGTTTTTATATTTAAAATAGATGTAGATTTTCAGATTAAAAAGAATCTAAAAATGTTTTACACAAATCCTCAAGTCTGAGTCTACTATTGGCTATATAAGTGATTAAGAAGAATTAATACATACCTGGGAACTGAATTAACTCACTGGACTAGTATTCAGATGTATAAAATCTTATATTTTCAAATATAACTCTAAATTAAAGAGGAGAAAGTCAAAGGGAATATACATCTTATATTTCTAAATCATGGGTACACAAAACACATAGTTTGGTATGTTTTCATGACAGTTGGAGGAGAAAACATAATTTTAGTAAGTTTCAATTAGGATATATCATCACTTATGAAAATAGTGTCAAAAACATGCTCAAGCACATTTGGTGCATTTGCTACATTAGGCTATTACACTAGCAGCATCTGTTAGAATATTGTGAGATACATTTTTCATAATATAGTATTTTTCAAATTAACCTACTGTCATATAATAAGATGTGAATCTAATATTTTCTTACTAACACAGAGGTCATATTGCCAATTTTGTGCCACAAAGTGATGTACCAAGAAAGTCCTCAGAAAGGCCTTTCTTGCTTCTAAGGAAAACAGCCAACTTCAGTCCTTCCTTTACTGCTATAAAAATGTCCTTGTCTCCAAGCCCAACAAAAAAGCAAGAGTGATAAGATCCTTAGTGATCATATTCTATTTCAGTAAGCCCTGCTGAAATACAGTAGTGTTAAACACAAAAAACAAAACCAAAAAAAAAAAAAAAAAACCAACCCAAAGCCTCTCAAGACCCAATATTGTCTAAAGGAATTTATTCTGAATTTATTTAGCACCTTAGAAAAAGGGCCAACCTCTAGGCCCTCCCACCGCCATCAGTGTAACGCCGATCCAGTACTGGCACAGGTGTGGCAGTCTGAGGAGCTCATGGAGCACAACAGAAACAGTGTCGAGTAACTATATAAATAGACTAACTGCAACAAAGGCAAATTAAATACAGATACTATATACCCCAGTGGCATCTTCCCTCTCACTGCTCCTCAGGGCATGCTGCTCCACTGAGTGTGTACTCAGGAATCTCTACTGTCTCTGCAGATCCCATCATTAATTCATAATTGGGGCTTGCCCAAGTTGAAGTAACTGCAGGTGATTAACCCAAAGTCAAACAAATCCCAATCATAATTAGGTCTACTTAAAGGAATCATCCTACAGGCTCCCCAAAGTGAAAGTATATCTTCTTTCCACCTAACATAGTTTTTTTTTTTATTTCTTTTTCATACTTCCTCTCCTTCCCTGAGTCCTCTGCCCTAGGGTGGAGAACTATAAGCAATTCTGTGAAAGTAGAAAAAAGTCTATTTAATTTTTCAGAGAAATGAATAAACTCTATATAATGTTTACCATAATATGCAGAACTAGTGCCTATTGACAGCCATTACATGTCCTTAATGGTGCTAATCGGTTAAAATTAGGTGGGGGCTTGAAATATAGAGAAAAAACCCATAAGATTAAAAAAACAACATAATTCTTATTAAGGAAATGCACTGGGCTTTTTATTAATACTAAACTGATTCCACCTTACTTATAACCACTTACAGTATTTTTAAGGCAAAACTACTGAGCTGAGCAATGGTAAGTACTATAAATTTGAATAGTTTGGTGAATTTATTTTCAGTGTGGCTGGAATATATTCTCTAGTTTTTAATGTAATTTGGACATGAAATGCTTCCATTACACTTTTCTGGAAATGGGGTGATAAGGGAACAGAAGGTGCTGACGTGTGACAAG
Source organism: Cryptoprocta ferox (assembly GCA_028646485.1). NCBI lineage: Eukaryota > Metazoa > Chordata > Mammalia > Carnivora > Eupleridae > Cryptoprocta > Cryptoprocta ferox. The sequence goes on from CM053562.1 coordinate 31,143,043, forward strand.
AAGGAGGTCACCTGCTGCAGTGTTGGAGCCTGCCTGATGGTATTATCTCCAACAGCACCTTCCCTCCTCAGGGCCCTTTCCCAGTCCCCGTTACTCAACTTCTATCAGGCTAGTAAGCCAGAGGCAATTTCAGGAAAGAGAAAGCAAGAACAGCATAACCGCTCCAAACCTCACCCCAATCCAGTGTAAAGGAGACCTGTTCTGTATGCTAGTAGCGGTAAAGACACCAAGGGACTCCAAAGGATAATTTACAAGTGAGCTGGGGATGAATGGATAGCTGAAGTTTCAGGGCAGTGTTGGAATCAGGATCCTTCTGGTTTCAAATGACAGAAAATTCAACTTTAACTAGCTTAAGCAGAACAAGGGAATTTGTTGGCATCTATAACACAACAGTGAGGAAGGAGGTAGCTTCAGGTACTCATTGATCTACACCTTAACCTCGGTCCATAGGAACGAGCTCTCCTTATCCATTTTTCGGCTGTGTTCCTCAGTTTGGCTTTATTCTCACGTAGATGCTTTCCTTCCTAGTTGCCAGGTAGTTTAAAGCAGCTCTGAGTTTTGTATGAAAGAAGAAGGCAGCATCCTGATTGCTTCAAGCAGAACTTGCTAGTTAGGGCCCATGAAGATTTAATTCCAGGGCTTTGGAATAGATACTTCATCAGGAGTACACGGGGGGGGGGGGGGGCTGGTTTCCCAAGCAAGATCTGGATACTGTGGCCACAAGAAGAAGATATGCATGCTAGGTTGAAGATATGTATGCTAGGTTATTTGTCCCTGCTTTTCCTCCACGTGGCCCCTCTAAGAGGACTGTCACCCTGTTTCTGAGCAACTGCTCATGTTGTTGCTGTTGCTCTCATTGTGACTACCTCCCTCATGTTCTTTGCTGGGTTGGGTCTGCAGGTATCTGGCTTACAAGGGCCAAGGAGGAGGAATAGGTGGTTCAGTGAAAGGGAATGTTACTATAGTCCTGGAGCACAGCTCTGACATTCAGGTCAGACCGTGGAGAGTGAAAGGAAAAGTAGTAAATTCTCACTTTCTCTTTCATAAAGTTTTTTTCATATCAATGCTGAAAACTTAATGCATTGTGGTTTAAGATACAAGGAAAATTAATTGTGAAACAAATCAAAACAAAATATTTTATATTAACAATACCTGACTACAGCATCATGTAGAGATGATCACGCAAAATTCCTGCTCTGATTAAGATGTATATATGGGTACATACATGTATGTACACATATGCACATATTATTTTTCTTGCTGCATTGAATATGAATGTATTTAATTTGGCTTTCCTGTATATATGCTTGTGAGATTGGTTTATAAAGTTTATAGGTTTTTCTTATGCTCTGAGAAAATTCCTATGCCATATAAACTATTTCAGAGGATGCAAAGGAAAAGTACTGAACTTCTCTTTTGAGACTTGTATAATTTTGACATCAACTAGACAAGAAGAACATAAGAAATGACAAACCAATCTCACTTATAAACATATATGCAAAAATCCCAAATTAGACATTGTTGAGTTCAGCAAAAATATATACTTATGCACATGTCCATATACAATCATATACGTATATATACACACACATAGATTTTTTTTTATCAAATTGGTATTATTCTGGGAGAGTTATTTGTTCAGTGAAGTTGGGTAAAACTTACCTCTGAAACTCAACCATCTTTTTTTCTTTCTCTCTTTCTTTTATGAGAATCTTTGTGACTACTCATTGAATTTCTTAACAGTAATAAGTCTTTTCATTTTTTCTATGATCCCTAAGTCACTTCTTAGAAATTTGTATTTTTCAAGAAAATTGCTCATTTCAGTAAGTTTTTACATTTGTTTTTCTAGAGTTATTCTTATGATTTTAAAATTTCCACTGAATTGGTGATTATGTTCTCCTTTTCATTTAACATATTATTTCTTTTTTCTTTCCTTATCAATATATCTCCAGGGGTTTATTTACTACATTAGTAATTTCAAAAAACCAATTTTTGTTTCTGTTAAACTACTTTATATTTTTCTTTCAATAATTTGTTTTTTGTTTCAAACTTCTTCAGGCGGAAGAATATGCACTCTTTTTTACCCTCTTACAAATATATTTAAGGCTATCCATTTCCCTCTAATATTGTTATAACTGCAACATACAAATTTAATAATGTTTTCATTTGCTTGATTCTAAATATTTCTAATTTCCATTATGTTTTTTTCCTTTGACTCTGAGTTAATTTAGAAAGTTTTTTTGCTTGGGGGCACCTGGGTAGCTTAGTCAGTTAATAATCTGACTTTGGCTCAGGTCATGATCTTGTTGTTCATGAGTTCGAGCCCTGCGTTGGGCTCTGTGCTGACAGCTCAGAGCCTGGAGCCTGCTTCAGATTCTGTGTATCTCTCCCCTACTTGCGCTCTGTCTCTCTCTCTCTCTCTCAAAAATAAATAAACATAAAAAAAAGAAAGGTTTTTGTATGTTTGAGTATCTAAATATATAGTCATGGGATGGGAGTGGTAGGAGACTGCCTCTTTTACCTCACCTTCTAATTTGCTACTTCTCAGTCATGGAGTTCTAGCTAAATGGGCCTCTTTGCTATTCCTTGGAGCATCACACATACTCTGGGCTCTCAAGATTGGCTGTTCCATCTGCTTGCAATGTTCCTTCCCCAGATATGCACACGGCTAACTCCTCATTTCTTCCAAGTCTTTGCTTGTGTGTTACACTCCCAATGAGTTTTATCCTACCTCTTATTTAAGTAGGCTTCATGCCCAGTGCAGACAGAGCCCAATGTGGAACTTGAAGTCATGACCCTGAGATCAAGAACTGAGCTGAGATCAAGAGTCAGATGCTTAAGTGACTGAACCACCCAGGCACCCTATCCTACCTCTTATTTAAAATTATATCTCCTTGAGACCTAAAGTGACAGTAAAAAGGCAAGAAACACACAAGCAGTAACAATGAATATTTCTGTAAGAATCAGTCAAGGAACTCACACACAGAAAAGGATATAAAATATAATAACATATACCTAAAACATGGGGAGGAGAGGAGAAAACAATGTGCTGAAGCTTGAATCATCAACCTAATAGAGACTGCTATTTGCAGAAAAGGTTTTATACAAACCTACAGTCAACTATATACCAAAAACCACTAATAAACATTCAAAGAATAAAGACAAAGAAATCCAAACATATTGCTAAAGAAAACCAGCAAAACATGAACGAGAGAAAGGCAAGAAAGGATCAGAGAAAGTCTCCAGAAACAATGGCAAAACAAGTAATAAAATAGCAATAAATATGTATCTATGAATAATTACTCTGAATGTAAATGGATTAAATATATCAATCAAAAGACACAGGGAGTCAGAATGGATTAAAAACAAACAAACAAAAACAAGACCTATCTATATGCTGCCCACAACAGACTCATTTTAGACCTAAAAACACCTGGAGATTGAAAGTGAGGGGATGGAGAAACATCTATCATGCAAACGGGTATCAAAAGAAAGACAGAGCAGCAGTACTTATATTGGACAAACTAGACTTTAAAACAAAGACTGTAACAAGGGCACCATATAATCATAAAGGAGACAATCCAACAGAAAGATATGACAATTGTAAATATTATGCACCCAGTACTGAAGCACCCAAATACATAATTAATAATAAACATAAAGGGACTAATTAATAATTATACAGTAATAGGGGACTTTCACACTTCAGTTACATCAATAGACACATCATCCAAACAGTACATAAATAAGGAAACAATGGACACACTGGACAAGATGGACTGAACAGATATATTCAGAACATTCCATCCTATAACAGTAGAATAGACATTCTTTTCAAGTATACATGGAACATTCTCCAGAATATATCACATATTAGGTCATAAAAGAGGCCTCAACGAATACAAAAAGACTGAAGTCCTACCATGCACCTTCTCTGACCACAATGCTATGAAACTAGAAGTTAACCACAAGAAAAACATCTGCAAAGACCACAAATACATGGAGGTTAAACAACATGCTACTAAACAATGAATGGGTCAACCAGGAAATCAAAGAAATAAACAAAAATACATGGAAACAAATGAAAATGAAAACACAATGGCCCCAAACCTTTGGGATACAGCAAAAGTGGTCCTAAGAGGGAAGTATATAGCAACACAGGCCTACCTCAAGAAGCAAGGAAAAAATCTCAAATAAACAACCTAACTTATCCCTAAAGGAGCTAGAAAAAGAAAAACTAACAAAGCCTAAAGCCAGCATAAGGAAGGAAATAATAAAGATTAGAGCAGAAATAAATGATATTCTAGAAACTAAAGAAAACAAAAAACAAACAGATCACTGAAACCAGGAGGTGATTCTTTGAAAAAAATTAATAAAATTGATAAATGGCTAGCCAGGCTTATCAAAAAGAAAAGAGAAAGGGATTTCAATAAATAAAATCACAAATGTGAGAGGAGAAATAACAACCAACACCACAGAAATACAAACAATTATACGAAAATATTATGAAAAACTATGTGCCAACAAATCAGACAACCCAGAAGAAATAGATAAATTCCTGGAAACATATAAACTACCAAAACGGAAACAGGAAGAAAGAGAAAACTTGAACAGATAACCAGAAAAGAAATTGAATCAGTAACCAAAAAACTCCCAACAAACAAAAGCCCAAGACCAGACTGCTTCACAGGTGAATTCTACCAAACACTTAGAGAAGAGTTAATACCTATTCTCAAACTATTCCATAAAACAAAAAAGGAAGGAAAACTTCCAAATTCATTCTATGAGGACAGCATTACCCTGTTGCCAAGAGCAAATAAAGACATAACTAAAAAGGAGAACTACAGGCCAGTTTCCTGGATGAACACAGATGCAAATTTTCTCAAGAAAATACTAGCAAATGGAATCCAATAATATATTAAAAATTTTATTCACCACAAACAAGTGGGATTTGTTCCTGGATTATAAGAATATTTGCAAAACAAATAACATGATACATCACGTTAAAAAAGGATAAAACCATATGATCATTTTAATATATGCAGAAAAAGCATTTGACAAAGTTAGCATCCATTCATGATAAAAACCCTCAACAAAGTAGATTTACAGGGAACATACCTGAACATAATAAAGGCCATCTATGAAAACACCCACAGCTAATATCACCCTCAATGGGGAAAAACGTAGAACTTTCCTCTGGTCAGGAGCAAGACAGGATGTCTATTCTCACCACTTTTATTCAACATGGTACTAGAATTCCTAGCCACAGCAATCAGCAACAAAAAGAACTAAAAGGCATCCAGCGGTGCCTGCCTGGCTCAGTCAGTAGAGCATGTGACTCCTGATCTGAGAGTAATGAGTTCAATCCCCACATTGGGCACAGAGACTACTTAAAATAAATAAAATTAATTAAAAAATAAAAGGCATTCAAATCAGCAAGAAAGAAACAAAGCTTTCATTACTTGAAGATGACATAGTATTATATATAGAAAACTTGAAACTACACCAAAAATCAGCTAGAACTGATGAATGATTTCAGTAAAATCACAGGATACAAAATCAATGTACAGAAGTCTGTTGCATTTCTATGCACCAATAATGTAGCAGGAGAAAGGGAAATTGAGGAATCATTCTCATTTGCAATTGCACCAAGAACAATAAGATAATGGAATAAACCTAACCAAAGAGGTAAAAGACCTGTACTCTGAAAACTATAAAACACTGATGAAAGAAACTGAATACAACACAAAGAAATAAAAAGACATTCCATACTCATGGATTGGAAGAACAAACTGTTCAAATGTCTACACTGCCGAAAGCAAGCTACCCATTTAATGTACTCCCTATCAAAATACCAACAGCATTTTTCACAGAACTAGAACGAACAATCCTAAAATTGGTATGAAACCACAAAAGATCGAAGACTCAAAGAAACTTTGAAAAAAGAAGGAAAACAAAGCTTAGAGGCACCACAATTCCAGACTTCAAGTTATATTATAAAGCTGGAGTAATCAAAACAGTATGATACTGGCACAAAAATAGACACATATATCAAGTGAACAGAATAGAAAAACCCATAAATGAACCCACAATTATATGGTCAATTAATCTTCAACAAAACAGTAAAAAATATCCAGTGGGAAAAAGTGGATATTTCAAAAAATGGTGTTGGAAAAACTGGACAGCAACATGCAAAAGAATGAAACTGGATCATTTCTTATACCATACATTAAAATAAATTCAAAATGGATTAAAGACCTAAATGTGAGACCTAACCCCATAAAAATCCTAAAAGAGAACACAGGCAGTAACTTCTTTGACATCAGCCACAGCAACTTCTTTTTAGATAAGTCCTCTTGAGGCAAGGGAAACAAAATAAAAAATAAACTATTGGGACTACATCAAAATAAAAGCTTTTGCACAGTGGAGGAAACAATCAATAAAACTAAAAGGTAACCTAAGGAATGGGAGAAGATATTTGCAAAGGACATATCTGATAAAGGGTTAGTATTCAAAATATATAAAGAACTTATAAAACTCAACACCCAAACAATAAATAATCCAATTAAAAATAGGCAGAAGACATGAACAGACATTTCTCCAAAAAAGACATCCAGATGGCCAACAGACACATGAAAAGATGCTCATCATCACTTATCATTTGGGAAATGCAAATCAAAAGTACAATGAGATATCACCTCATACCTGTCAGAGTGGCTAAAATCAACAACACAAGAAACAACAGGTATTGGTCCTCACCAAAGTGAGGATGTGGAGAAAGAAGAACCCTCTTAACGCTGCTGATGTGAATGCAAACTGCTGCAAACCCTCTAGAAAACAGTATGGAGGTTCCTCAAAAAGTTAAAAATAGAACTACCCTATGATCCAGCAATCGTATTATGTATTTAACCAAATACAAGAACACTAATTCAAAGGGATATATGCATCCTTATTTTATAGCAGAATTATCTACAATAGCCAAAATATGGAAACAGCCCAAATATCTGTTGATTGATGAGTGGATAAAGATGTGGTGTGTGTACACACACACATACACAGGACTATTACTCAGCCATAAAAAGATTGCACTCTAGCCATCTGCAATGACATGGGTGGAGGTAGAGAGTATAATGCTAAGTGAAATAAGTCAGTCAGAGAAAAAGAAATACCACATGATTTCACTCATATGTAGAATGTAAGATATAAAAAAATGAGTACAGGGTTTAAAAAGAAAGAGCAAACCAAGAAACAGACTCTTAACTATAGAGAACAAGCTAATGGTTACCAGAAGGGAGGTGGGTGGGTGGATGAGTGAAATAGGTGATGGGGATTCAGGAGGGCCTTTGTGTTGATGAGCACTGGGTGATGTATGTAAGTGTTGAATGTCTACTGTACACCTGAAAGTAATATTGTACCGTAGGTTTCTAACTGGAATTTAAATTAAAAACTTAAAAAAATAAAATTACACCTGCTTTCCCACTAGCATTCTTGATTCTTTTCACTCTTGTTTCTTTCTTTCCCCCATAATACTCATAACCTTCTTGCATGCTGTATACTTATTATATTTATTTATCATGTTTATTGTCTCTCTCTCTCCCCATCCCCATAATGAATTAAGTTCCATGCAGATTAAAATTTATTTCTGTTTTTCATTAATGTATGCCAAATAGCTAGAACAATGTCTGGTAAAATATGTGCGCAACAAATATATGTTGAACGAATTTCTAATTTCATTGCAATGTGGTCAAAGAATGAAGTTTATATGATATTGATTCTTTGATATTTGTGGAGACTTCTTTTGTAGCCTAGCATATGGTTGACATTTGTAACTGTTCTACGTATGCTTAAATTTATTAAGGAGAGGTCTCATATATAAATCAGACTTGTTAAGTGTTACTCAAATCTTCCATATCCTTACTTGTATTTTTCTGCTTGATCTCTGCTTATTTAGATTTTCTGAGTTTTTAACAATCTCTTGCCATCAGTTCTTCCACCTTATTTCTTCCTTTGAACTCAATGTTCTTCTTATAAAAGTATATGCTTTAGTAATTATTCCAGCAATGATCTATGAGTGGTAAACTCTCTTGGCCTTTGTCTGAAAAATATTTCGAGTTTGCCTTCTCCCCTAAGTGATAATTTAGGTGGCGATAATATTCTAAGTTGGCAGTTCATTTGCCCTGGCACCCTGAAGATACCATACCACTTGCCTTCTGGTCCTTAGGGGTATTGAAAAGCCTTCTGTTAGACGAATTTTTGTTGTTGTTGTTTTTAAAAAAATTTTTTTTACATTTATTTATTATTTAGAGACAGAGAGAGACAGAGCATGAATGGGGGAGGGGCAGAGAGAGAAGGAGACACAGAATCAGAAGCAGGCTCCAGGCTCTGAGCTATCAGCACAGAGCCCGACGCAGGGCCCGAACCTGCAAACCGCTAGATCACGACCTGAGCTGAAGTTGGTCGCTCAACTGACTGAGCCACCCAGGCGCTCCTAGACGAATTGTTTTCTTATATTTTCTCTGTGGTTACTTTCATCATTTTGTCTTTGGTGTTTTGTCCTCTCACTTGTAACTTTTAGAGGTGAGCATTAGTTTTGATTTTCCTCACTGCCTCTCATTTTCTATAGTTTGTCATTCTGCAGTTCTTACAAGAAAATATACTTAACATTCTCATTCCACCCTCCCTATTCCTTATACTCTTATTCATATTTTTCATTGATTCTATTTTTAAAGAGTCTATTTTTCATTCTGGAAGTTCCATATGGTCATTATTTAAATCTGTCTCCTTTTCCATATTGTCTTGTTCTTTCCTTGTGGTTTCTATTACTTCTCTTAGCTCTTTATTCATTTAAAACATATTTATTTTATAATCTCTTTCATGGTGTTCTATTAGTTTATGTCCTAGAGATGCCAATATACTATCTTTGGGATCTACTGACTATCCTTCATGGTGGGTCATTTCTTTCTGCTTATATTTTAAAAATGTGAATTAATCTTCAAGGGGGATTATTTTTTTCTGTAGTAATTCTATATGGCATGGGTTGGCTACCTGAACAAAACAGAACGTCATTAAGGAACAGAAGTAATAGGGATAGCCTATTGGTAGAAAATTAACAGCGTCCATTACACCATCATACCTGATATATATATATTCTCAGTTTGTTTAATGATTTTGAATATGAGATTTTGATTTGAGAATCACTCAAATTTGATTTGAGAATGATTTTGATTTGAGAATCACTCATATTCATCTCACAGTCCTTATTTATTTGTGACCAGAATTCAGGCTAGCTGCAAAAAATAATTATGTAAGCATATACTTTTTTTTCTTACTAAAGGAAACAAGAGAACAGAGGCAAAATGGCTATTTGGGAACTCAGCAGTTTCCAAAAATTCAGTAAAATTTTACTGAATGCTTGTTCTTTTCAAGGCACTGTACTAGGAAAGAGAATAACTGATTTCAAAGCAGACTATAAAAAATGCTTTGAGAGGTTTTATGGGAGAATATAGGTGGACATGATTAATTCTGGGATACCAAACACTGTATTGCTGAGAAGAGGTATTTGAAGTTGGCCCGAAGGAGGTTTCAATAGGCACAGTGAAGGATATTTCAGAAATAGAGTTTGAGCTAAGGCCCAAATGTAGATAGCATGTTTGGTAAATGTAAATTGATGTGGTATGGCTGGTATATGTGGGGAAAGGGGTAAAAAATGTAGCCAGAAAGGAAAGTTGGAGCCATATTTTACTCACTTAGCCATATTTCTCTCAGAGACGTGTCACACGGCACTGTAACGGTTACTTTGTCTGTCTTTCCTACCAGACTGTAAGTCCCTGGAGGGCAGAACCTTTGTTTCATTTATCTTTGCATGTCCCCAAATGTCACTCAGCAGGCATTTAATAAATACTGTTGAATGAAAAGAACAAATGGTGGAAGGCATGAAACGTGATGGTAAGAAAAACTGGACCTGCTCTATAAGCAGTGGAAGGCAGGAGAGGCATTATTAAGTGGAGAGCGACAAGCTCCAATCTGGGTCTTAGAAAAATAACCCAAGGCCAGACTCGTGGCATGCCTGAGTGCCTGGGCAGAGGGCATGATTTACTCTGTTATGCTAGTGACAGCCAAGTTTCTTCTCAAGACCGCAATCACGGTCTGTCTTCATGCACATTTTACGTCTTAAAGGAAAAAAACTACTATTTTTCACCCTGTAGCAAAACATAAGATTTTTTAAAAAATCTGCTTTACAGTATTTGATCTTAGAGATCTAGAAATATGTTATAGTGGCAGTAATCACGTGAGATTTAAAAAATTTTATTTATTTTTGAGAGACAGAGGACAAGAAGGGGAGAGGCAGAAAGAGAGACACACACAGAATCGGAGGCAGGCTCCAGGCTCTAAGCTGTCAGTACAGAGCTCACTGTGGGGCTCGAAACCATGAACTGCAAGATCATGATCTGAGCCCAAGTCAGATGCTCAACCGACTGAGCCACCCAGGTGCCCTGACATGAGGTTTTTTTTTTTAATGTTTATTTATTTTGAGAGTGCGTGTGCGCATGAATGGGGGAGGGGCAGAGAAGGAGAAAGAGAATCCCAAGCAGGGTCCTGTCAGCACAGAGCCTGATGCGGAGCTTGATCTCACGGACTGTGAGATCATGACCTGGGCAGAAATCAAGAGTCAGATACATAACTGACTGAGCCACCCAGGCGCCCCTCACATAAGATTTTTGTAACCTAACAGCTTCAGCACATATTAAGAACTATGATTTTTGTTTCAAAATTAATGTAGCTTTCTTATCTTTTTACTGGTCTATCACATTTCTGAAAATTGCAAAAGCTTTCTTTCTCTGAGATGTTTGAGTCACTGGCAACGTAACTGGGTTGCTAAGGTAGTAAGGACTGTACCCTAGAAATTCCCTCACATATGCTTGTGGGGAGGCGTGAGCTTTTTAAAACTGGTCACTAAGCTTAAAGAGTGCTAGAATCATAATTACTCCTGTGCAAATTAGTGTATTTCAAATGTGTTAAATGTTCCCTTTAATTGCTTTGTTTTAAATGAGATGATTTGAATCTGTGTTTTTAACATAAATATGTATTTTTAACTACTGGGAAACTGAATGGAATGACAATTAGAAAACAGCAGTTCCAAATTATTTCTAAATGCCTTCTAAGTTGTGGATTATATTCCAATATCCACATGCTACTGGTTTTCCAACTGTGGTTAGTGGATCTACTGAATTTCACTTTGAGAATAGAGTATTATCTATTTAAAAATGAAAATAATAGCAACATATACAAATAAATGAACTTTAAAGAGGCAGTACAATGTACTGGTAAGGAAAGGAAATTTTGGAGTTAGATGATCAGGGTCAGTCAGTTATGGGACTGGAACTGTTGGGTACAAAATTTAGCATCTCCATCTAAAAAACGTGGAATAATGGTCTACTTCCTTAGTGATTATGCCATTTGTTAACATTACAAGAGAAGAGTGCATTTATCTGTATTGCAGGTTTCATTCAACATTGTTTGTATTTTGGACTAAACATTTCTGTTTAATTGAGAAATATTTGGGGATTGCAGAGTAAGCTGTTTAAAAAGAGATACCATTTCTAACCCCTTAGCTGTGTGAATCAGATTCTTCTCTACATGGTGTAATTAAAAAAATAATAAATTGTATTCAGAGCCGAAGTAAGACTAAAATGTATTATCAGCAATTGTAGGTACCTGTGCTCTGGAGTAAGGCAATTGTAGTATGTAAGCTCTGACATTTTGCCATCTGTGTGACTTTGGGCATTTTTAAAAATTTGCTTGTGACTCAATTTCCTTATCTGTAAAAGTAAGACAGAACTAACACTATCTTAAAAATTTTATTCTAAATATTTTGCTCATTAAAACAGCTCCATTATTTTCAGTGTTTGATATTGTAAGTAAATACTATAAAAAAAGATTTATGCTTGTAAAGTATCACATAATAGAAATAATATCAAATATTAGAAATAATATTTCATTCGAAATTAAGGGTGTGAATGCTTGAAAAACCATGTACCACCCTCTCTGTACATGTTTCTGTTTGGTGAATGGTCCATTTGAGGACCAAATTTTAAACACTGTAAGACTGTGCTGCCCCCTGCTGACCTGGTTTCTCCAACATATTTTGAGTCGTCTGAGAAGTCAAAACAATACTTTAGTATAATAGTTAAGTAATTAAGGTAGGCTAGAAGACTATAATAACACAGATGGTAAAATATTAAATATAGCTCTAAATAATATATGAAATTTGTCAAGATACTGAAGTACAAACAATCTCATGGTGCAAACAAATATAATAATATGCTCCCACCTGTGTAATCTTTAGCAAATTTAGATATCCCATTCCAAATAACCACTATAATTGCTATTGTTTAAAGTGCTGCTGACACCTTGTGGAAAATTAGCAAAATATATATATTTTGGCTTAATTAATTAATTTTTAAAAATATTTTTAATGTCTATTTATTTTTGAGAGAGGGACAGAGACAGAGACTGAACAGGGGAGGCGAGGGGGAGAGAGAGAGGGAGACACAGAACCCAAAGCAGGCTCCAGTCGGAGCTGTCAGCACAGAGCCCGATATGGGGCTGGAACCCATGAACTGTGAGATCTATGACCTGAGCTGAAGTCGGTTGCTTAACAGGCTGAGCCGCCCAGGCACCCCGATTTCACTTAATTTAAATCCTCAATTATTATTTCCCTGATTCTTTCACTGAATTAAGAGCAACTTGAACTTTATTACCCAACATTAGAATAGCATTTGTACTTTGACAAGTTGCAACATACTAAATTCATACTTTCCATGCTAGAAGTCTTGGGCATCTTCTCTCTTTTGATCTCACATATACAACTAGACACATCTTGGTGATTCTTCCTCCAGAAATCATCTCAAAACTGGCTCATCCTTACTACAAAGACTCCTCTACTAAAGTCTTACCACGTAGTAGTGTAAAGAGTACTTGACAAGAAATCAAAAGAGCTAAGAGCAATGCTACCTGTTATTAGACCTAAAACATTCAGTAAATTACCTACTGAGATTCTCATTTTTCTTCATTGTAAAATAGAGATTCTTTTTCATGTCCTGTCCAGCTATAAGATTACATGAGCTAACATATGATAAGTGCTTTGAAAACAGATAACTATAAGACAACTTTGTATCTATAAGGCAACAACATCTTAGTTAGCTCTTCTACAATCTATGTACTCTGCTATGGATGTATGGAGTGGGAAACGGAGGATGGGAAGAATGGGGAGAGAGCAGGCACAGAAGAAATCTCCTATGTTCAGTTAGGTCAACTTCCATGTCCACTCAATCTGTTACTTACTTTTGATTCTTTGAACTTTGGCCTTACAGCTCTCCTCTATAATGCTCTTAGGTTTTACTTAATTGGATGACCATTTTGAGTCAGCTTACCAGACTGTGTCATGAATCTCCATGCCAGAGGAAAGACATCAGACACTGGTAAACCAGACTTCTATAAAATTGGCTTTGGAATGCCTGGGTGGCTCAGTCACTTAAGCATCTGACTTTGGCTCAGGTCATGATCTCAGGGTTCATGAGTTCGAGTCCCATTTCGGGTGAGCTCAAGCCCCACTTTGGTTCAGCTCGAGCCCCACTTTGGGTCAGTACGAGTCCTGCTTTGGGTGAGCCCCATCTCTCTCTCTCTCTCTCTCTCTCTCTCTCCCCTCCCCTCTGCCCCTCATTCACTTGCGCCCTCTCTCTCTCTCAAAAGAAAAAAAAAAGGAAAAAATTGGCTTTGATGGTGATGTACCACTTCTCAAATACAGTTAAGGGCAGAATGGTGAAGTAAGGCCCTCTGAAAATCTGCTCCTTCATAAAAGTGACAAGAATACTGGCAAAAATTGTCAAAATCAATTTTTTCAGAACTCCTAGTTAACCAAAGGCCTATAACAATCCAAGGAGTGTTTGTGTAAGAAAAATGGCTGAATATCAGTAAGAACATCAAGGTTGGTGGCATTTTTAATGTACCCTATTCCCATCCTCCACTTCCCAGAACCATGGCAGTCTTGAAAATTGACAGTCTCACAACCCTATGGCAGCTGTTAAAACCAGCAGCCTAGCAGACAGTGGAGGGATAAATAAAAGGTTTGGAGCTTCCCCACAGCCCAATTCCCAGAGAACTATCATTACTTGACTTTTATGACAGGCCCCTGAAAAGCTCCATTCTCAAGCTTTGTTTTGATTTGAACTTACTCAGAGCTTGATATATGTGTACAGTACAGCTGTATCCTAAGGAAATTTGTTGGAAACAATTAGTGGCGACTGCTTAACATCACAAAAGCAGTACTAGTTGGGGCTAACAAGAGGTTGATGAAAATACTGAAAGAAAAATCTTGGGAATGAGAAGGTCACGGGAGCTTTGATAAGCTCCAAAACACTCCTAGAAATCAAAACTCCACACACATGTGTAAGTAAGGCTATGCATGCCCAGGAAAGACCTGGGAACATCCTAAATTCACCTCTAGCTGACTCTGAAGGTTGTATGCACAAAGTGAAAGCTAAGACACAACTGTAAACTTGGAGCACTGAAGGCATGCCTAACACACAAATGCTGGGAGATGTTATACAGCCACTTAAGGAAATCTTGGGAAGGGCTGGGAGATTTATACAATACATTTAAAGAAACTGGTCCAATAATTGGCTGACAACTAATCTAACTGAATAGATTCCAATGGCTGGACATGACAAATAATACAGACCTTACAGAATTAATCCAGGAAAATCACCAAACAAAGAGCAAAAACAGCAAAAACAGCAACAACAAGGATTTCCAGAGTTGGAACAGTATAGTATTTTTAAATGTCCACTTTTCCAACAAAAAAATATAAACCATAAAAAGAAACAGGAAAGTATGGCTCATACAAAGAAGAGAAACTTTCCCAAGTGATCTCAGAGAGTAGACTTAATGGATAGGCCTTTAAATCAGATCAGTTCTTTTAAATAGGTTCAAAGAACAAAGTGAAACCATGTCTAAAGAAGTATGAAAACAATGCCTCACTAGAGAATATCTATAAAGAGACAGAATTATTTTTAAAAATATTCTTGAGTTGAAAAGTATAAAAACTGAAGTGAAAAATTCAATAGAGGAATCAACAGATTTGAATTGATGGAAGAAAGAATTAGTGAATTTGAAAATAACTCATCTGAAATTATGCAGTATGAGCAGAAAGAAAAAATGATCAAGAAAAAGAAAAGAGCACCAAAGATCTGGTGGAAGGGAGCCTCAAAGATCTGTAAGACAACATCAAGCATTCCAATGTATGCATAACAGGAATCCCAGGAGAGGAGACAGAAAAGTGTAGAAAACATCTGAAGAAATAATGACTGGAAACTTTCCAAATTTGATGAAAAACATTTAATATGCTGCATCCAAGAAGCTCAAAAAATTACAAGTAGGATAAATTAAAAGGTATCCAACCTCGCCATATATAGTCAAACTGGAGAAAGTGAAATACAAAGAGAGAATCTTGAAAGTAGTAAGAAAAGCAAGTAATTTCATACAAGGTATCCTCAATAAGATTATAGCTGACTTATCAGAAATCATGGAGCCAGCAGGAAGTGGAATGACGTAACCAAAGGGCTGAATTCAACATCCAGCAAAACTATCCTTCAAAAACGGAGAAAGCAAGAAATTCCCAGAGAAACAAAACCTGAGATAATTCATCCCTGGTAGACCTGCCTTACAAGAAATATTAACAGAAGTCCTTTAGGCTGAAATAAATGGACACTAAGTAATTACTCAGACCACACAAAGAGAATCAGTAAAGGTAACTATATAGGTAAATAAAAAAGACACTATAAATGTATTTTAGTCTGTAAAGTTGTGGTGTAGGGTGAATAATGCCCCCCCCCACAAGAAGTCCATATCCTAATCTCTAGAACCTATAAATATTTTACCTTATATGACAAGAGAGACTTTAGTTGGGGTCAAGTTAAGGAGCTTGAAGTGAGGCTATTATCCTGGATTATCTGAATGGACCCAATGTAATCACAGGGTCCTTATAAGAGGAAGGTAGGAGAGTAGGAGGCAAAAGAGAGAGGGGGAAATGTGAAGATGGTATGTTTAAAGCCACGAAGATGGCCTCTAAAAGCTATAAAAAGTAATGAATGAATGAATGAAGAAAGATCTTTCTTTGGTTCTCCCAGAAAAAACACAGCCCTTCTGATATATTTTGGACTTCTAACCTCTGGAACTGTAAGATAATAATTTTTTTTCTTTTTAAGTTTGTGCTAATTTGTTACAGCAGTAATAGTAATATAATACATAACTCTTTTCTTTACTACTTAAAATACATGCGATAAAGAATAAGTTTAATCTAATTTAGATTAATACCAACTTAATTTCAATAGTATACAAAAACTTTAATAGTTCTATTCCCTTCCTCCCTCCTTTATGCTATTATTATTGTACAAATTGTATCTTTATACATTACAAATTCATCAACAAATTTTATACTTAAACTACTTTAAAATAAGATGTTGTTATCTCAGATAAACCACTAAGAACTTAAAAAAATAGAGTAATAGAAACAAGGCAATTAAAATGGTATATTAGCAAATA
This sequence comes from Cryptoprocta ferox, assembly GCA_028646485.1. Taxonomy (NCBI): domain Eukaryota; kingdom Metazoa; phylum Chordata; class Mammalia; order Carnivora; family Eupleridae; genus Cryptoprocta; species Cryptoprocta ferox. The sequence goes on from CM053562.1 coordinate 31,159,645, forward strand.
ACTAACACAAAAGAAGGTAATAATTGAGAAATAGAAAAACAAAAAAGGCATAACATATAGAAAATAAATAGTAAAATGGCTGTTTTATTAATCAGCAATTATATTAAATAGTCCAATCAAAAGGGAGGGGTTGGCAGAATGGTTTTAAAACACATGACCCAAGTACATGCTGTCTACAAGAGTCACAAGTTAGCTTCAAAGACACAAACAGATTGAAAGTAAAATGACTGGAAAAGATACACGATGCAAACAGAAACCAAAAGGGAGTTGGTATGCTTATACCAATATCAGACAATTAGACTATAACACAAAAATTAATACTAGAGACAAAAACTATTTTATAACAATAAAAGAGTCAATCTATCAAGACAATATAACAATAGAAACATACATGCACCCAATAACAGAACGCCAAAATATATGAAGCAAAATCCAACAGAATTAAGAATAAAAATAGACAATTTAGCAGTAGTAGTTGGAGACTTCAATACCTCATATTGAATACTGGATAGAACTAGACAGAAAATCAATAAGGAAATAGAAGATATGAACAGTATAAAGCAACCACATCCAAAAGATATCTATTGGACACTCTATCCAACAAGAGTAGAATACACATTCTTTTCAAGTGCACATAGAACATTTCTTTATGGAGAGACCATATGTTAGACTAAAAACAAGTCTTAATAACATAAACCCTAAAATCATCCAAATTATGTTATTGAACCACAAAGGAATTAAATATCATTAGCATAAACATATTGGAAATTTATAAATATGTACAAATTAAGCAACATAATCATAAACAACTAATAGGTCAAAGATGAAATCACAAAAAAAGTCAATTTTCTGATTCAAGAAGAAATAGAAAATATGGATATACCTACAACAAGTAAAGACTGAATCAGTAATCAAAAAACTTCCTACAAAGGAAAGACCAGGCCTAGATGCCTTCACTGGTAAATTCTATCTGTTGTGGGTTGAATGTGTCTCCCACAAAAATGTTCAAATCCTAATGCCTGTTACCTATAAATGTAAAATTATCGGGAAACAGGGCTTTCTTATTAAGATGTAAATTAATATGTGGTCATACTGCAGTAAGGTGGATCCCTAATCCAATATGACTGGTGTCCTTATAAGAAGAGAAACAGAGACACAAGGACACACAGAGAGAACACCATGTGAAGTTGGGGGTGGAGACTGGAGTGATGCACTTACTTCAGGCCAAGGAATGCTAAGGATGGTAGTCATCACCACAAACCAGGAGAGAAGCATGGAACAAACTGTCCCTCAGAGCCCTCGGAAGCAACTAACTCTGCCAACATCTTGAATTTGGAACTTCGGGCCTCCAAAACTATCAGGGAATAAATTTCTGTTGTTTTATGGCACCAAGCTTGTGGTACTTTGTTGTGGCAGCCCTAGTAATATACTGTCAAATATTTAAAAACTCTTCCAATAATAGAAAAAGAGGTAACACTCTCCAGTTCGTTCCTCGAGGCCAATAATACCAAAGCAAAGACTAGGCATCACAAGTAAAGAAAACTACAGATCTGTATCTCTTATGACATCACAAAAATCTTCAATAAAATATCAGCAAGTTGAATCTAGCAACATATATAAAGGATTAAACATCATAACTAAGTGAGATTTATTCTAGGAATGTAAAGTTGCCTTAACATATGATATCAGCCAATATAAAACATCATAATAACAGAATAAAGGACAAAAACCATATGATCATCTCAATAAATGCAGAACAAGCATCTGATAAAGCCAAACACCTTTCATGATAAAAAACACTCAAAGTAGGAATAGAATGGAATGTTTCCAACTTGATAAAGGGTATATATGAAAAACCTATAGCTAACTAACATCATGCTTAGTACCCAATGACTGAATACTTTCCTCCCAAGAACAAGAAAAAATGCTCTCACCACTTGCAATTCAACATTGTACTGGAGTATCTATCAGGACGATTAGTAAAAAAAATAAACAAAAGGCTGTTAAAAATTATTCTGACACCGGGGCACCTGTGTGGCTCTGTTGGTTAAGCATCTGACTTAGGTTCAGGTCATGATCTCATGGTTCATGAGTTCGAGCCCCATTTGGGCTCTGCATTGACAGTGTGGGGCCTGCTTTGGATTTTATTTCCCTCTCTCTCTGCCCCTTCCTGCTCATACTTTCTCTCTCTCAAAAATAAATAAACATTAAAAAGTTATTCTGACACCTGTTAATACAGCAAGAAAGACTTTACAAGTATACCTTGGAAATATTATGGATTTAGGTTCCAGACTACTGTGATAAAGCTAATATTGCAATAAAGCAAGTCAAATGAATTTTTTAGGTTCCCAATGCATATGAAAGTTATGTTTACCATACTGTAGTCTATTAATTGTACAATAGCATTATTTCTAAGAAAACAATGTACGTATCTTGACTAAAAAATACTTTATTGTTAAAATACTAACCATCATCTGAGCTTTCAATGAGTGATACTCTTCCTGCTGGTGGAAAGTCTTGCCTTGATGTTGATGGCTGCTCAGTGATTAGGGTCCTGGTTGCCAAAGGCTGGGGTGGCTCTGGCCATGTCTTAAAATAAGACAATGAAGTTTGCAGCATCGAACGACTCTTCCTTTCATGAACGATTTCTCTGTAGCATGTGATGCTGTTTGACAGCATTTTACCCACAGAACTTCCTTCAAAATTGGATGTTAGTCTTCTCAAACTCTGTTGCTGTTTTATCAACTACATTTATGTAATATTCTAAATTCTTGGCTGTCATTTCAACAATCTTCACAATACCTTCACTAGGAGTAGATCCCAAGAAACCACACTCTTTGCTCATCCGTAAGAAGCAACACGTCATCCATTCAGGTTTTATCGTGAGATTGCAGCAATTCAGCCCCGTCCTCAGGCTCTCCTCCTAATTCTAGTTCTCTTGCTGTTTCTACCACATCTGCAGTGACTGCCTGCACTGAAGCCTTGAACCCCTCAACGTTATCCATGAGGGTTAGAATCAACTTCTTCCAAACTCCTGTTAATGTTGATATTTTGACCTCTTCCCATGAATCACAGATGTTCTTAATGGCATCTAGAATGATGAATCCTTTCCAGGTTTTAAATTTACTTTTCCCAGATCCAACAGAGGAATCACTCTCTATGACAGCCATAGCCTTATGAAATGTTATTTCTGAAATAATAAGGCCTGAAGTCAAACTTACTCCTTGATCCATAGGCTCCAGAATGGATGCTGTGTTAGCAGGCATGAAAATAAGATTAATCTCCTTGTATATCTCCATTAGAGCTCTAGAGTAACCTGGTACCATTGTGGACAAATAGTAATATTTTGAAAGGAATCTTTTTTCCTGAGCAATAGATCTCAACAGTGGGCTTAAGATATTCAGTAAACCATGTTATAAACAGATGTGCTGTCATCCAGGCTTTGTTATTCCATTTATACAGCACGGGCAGAGTAGATTTAGCATAATTCTTAAGGACCCTAGGGTTTTCAGAATGGTGAATGAGCAGTGGCTTCAGCTGCATTAGCCCCTATCAGGAGACTCAGCCTGTTCTTTCCCAGGGCAAGGCTGTTTCACCTACATTAAAACTTTGATGTAGTGTGACTACCTTCATGAAATATCTGAGCAAGATCTGGAGAACTTGGTGCAGCTTCTACATCAGCACGTGCTGCTCCACTTTTCCTGTTTAAGGAAAGAGGCAGCTTTCCTTAAACCTCAAGAATCAATCTCTGCGAGCTTCAAACTTCTGCAGCTTCCTCACCCTTCTCAGCCTTCATAAAATTGAAGAGAGTAAGGGCTTAACTGTGGAGTAAGCTCTGGCTTAAGGGAACACTGTGGCTGGTTTGATCTTCTATCCAGACCACTCAAACTTTCTCCAGATCAGCAATAAGTCCGTTTCACTTTCTTGCCATTCGTGCATTCAGTGGAACAGCACTTTTAATTTCAAGAACTTTTCCTTTGAATTCACAGCCTGGCTAACTGTTTGGTGCAAGAGGCCTACCTCTCAGCCTATCTCAACTTTCAATGTGTCTTCCTCACTGAGCTTAATCATTTCTAGCTTTTGATTTAAAATGAGAGATGTGCACCTCTTCCTTTCACTTAAACACTGAGAGGCCACTGTAGGGTTATTAATTGACCTAACTGACCTAATTTCAATGTTGTGTCAATAGGGAGGCCGAGGAGAGAGAGAAAGATGAGGGAACAGCTTGTTGATGGAGCAGTTGGAACACACACAACATTTATCAATTAAGTCTACAGTCTTATATGGGTGTGGTTTGTGGTACTCTGAAACAGAGTAGTAATATCAAAGGTCACTGGTCACAGATCATCATAACAAATACAGTAATAATGAAAAAGTTTGAAATATTGTGAGAATTACTAAGATGTGACACAGAGACATGAAGTGAGCAAACGCTGTTGAAAAAATGGAACCAACAGACTTGCTTGATGCAGGGTTGCCATAGACCTTCAATTTGTAAGAAACACAGTATCTGCAAAGCACAATTAAGTGCAGTGCAATAAAATAAAATATACCTGTATTCAGGACTATCAAAATATGTGTCAAGACTATCATATTGGGAAGAAAGTTTAGGTTCAACTCCAAATACAATAGAGACAAGTGGGGATATAGAGCCAAGGAGCAGAGTGAGGGGGCCAGTGAATGAAAATTTCCAAAAAGAGAAACCAAGGATGGGAAAATTCTTGCTAAACCGACTTAACAGCATTTCTACTGGCAGGTCAAGGACTATTACATCAAGGTGGGGCTGAGAAACTTGATCAGACATGAAAGGTGGGAGATTCACACTAAACTGACTTAGCAGGACTCTTTGCTAAGGCTGGAGTGCACTGGGTTGGTCAAAGACAGGACTACTGTCAGGTTGAGGCCTAGTCAAAAAGAGGGCTCAGGGGATCCTGACTAAAATTTGTTCAAGGAGAGTTTTTGTCGAGCCATTCAGATTGGTGGAGGGGGTGGAGTAAAGTTTTCTCTATTCATAGATGATAGGGTCTTGTATATAGTAAATCCTAACAGACATCAAAAAACAAACAACAAACCCTATTAGAACTAATGAACGCACGAGGCAAGGTTGAAGGATATGCAATCAATATACAAAAGCAATTGTATTCTTATAAATTAGATAAGAATGAACAATCTGAAAACAAAATTAAGAAACAATTCCATTCACAATAGCATCAACAAGAATAAAATTCTTGGAAAAAATTTAACAAAAGAATTAAATCTTTTTATAAAGATTTAATTTATATTAATTATATATTCATATAATTTTATTATATTATATTATAAATATATATTATATAACATATAAACATATTTTAATATAAATATTATATTTAATATATATTTATTTATAAATAAATCTTACAAAAGAATGTAAGATTTATACAAGAAAAGAAACAAAACATTTTTTTGACACAAATTAAAGACAACCTAAATAAATGAAAAGTTGTTTCCTGTTAATAGATGGGAAGGTTTATTTTTTTATTATTATTTTTAAAATTATGAATTCCATCTTTTATTTACTTATTTTTAAAGTAATCTCTATGTGTAACATGGGGCTCAAACTCACAACCTCGAGATCAACAGTTCCATGCTCTACCCACTGAACCAGCCAGGCGCTGCTGGAAGGCTTCTTAACATTACAAGACGGTAATACTTCCTAGAGCAACAACAGATTCAGTACAATTCCTATCAAAATTCCAATGGTAGTTTTGGAAGAAACAGAGATGCCAATTCTAAAATTCATGTGCAGCAAGGGACTCTAAGCTAAATCAATCTTGAAAAAGAAGAGCAAGATTGGAAAGACTCACATTTCCCATTTTAAACTTAGTACAAAGCTACAGCAATCAAGATGGTGTGGTACTAGCATAGGGTAGACATATAGATCAGTAGAATATAAATGAGAGTTCAGAAATAAAAATTTACGTTTGTGGTAAATTTTTTTTGATGAGTGTCAACTCAATTAAATGGAAAAAGGAATCTTTTCAACAAATGGTTTTGGGACAACTGAATATCTCATATGCAAAAGAATTAATCTTAACTCCTACCTTACGCCACATAAAATAATTAACTAAAAATGGATCACAGACCAAAATTTAAAAGGAAAAACTATAAAATCCTTACAAGAAAACACATGAGTAAATCTCTGTGACCTTGGATTATGCAATGGTTTCACAGATATGACACTAAAAAAGCAAACAACAAAAGGACAAATAAATAGGACCTTCTCAAAATTAAAAACTTTGTTCATAGGACATCATCAAGAAAGTAAAAGGACAACACACAGAATGGGAGAAAATATTTTCAAATCACTTATCTGATGAAGGACTTGTTCCCAGGATATCAACAATTAAGAGACAAGCCAATTCAAAAATGGACAAAGGATTTTAACGGAAATTTCTTAAAAGAAGATCTTCAAATGGCCAATAACCACATGAAAAGATGCTCAACATCATCAGTTACTAGGGAGATAAAAATCAAAACCACAATGAGACTGCTTTACACCCACTAGGATGGCTAATATATGTATTGGTCTCTTCCTGTCTCTCCCTATATATGTATACACACACATGCACACAGACAATAAGAAGTGTTGGAGAAAATGGAACTCTTATATATGATTTGTGGGATAGTAAAACAGTGTAGCCACTTTGAAAAACTGGCAGTTTCTAAAAATGTTAAGCATAGAGTTGCCAGCAATTCCACAAGTAGGTGTATACTCGAGAGAAATGAAAATGTATGTCCACACAACAACTTGTACACAGATATTCATAATGCCATTATTCAAAATAGTCAAGAATGCAAACAACCCATGTCAATAATTGACAAATGCATTAAAATGCTGTATATTCATAAAATGGAATATTATTAACCCTAAAAAAGCATGAAGTATGGATACATGCTGAAACATGCATGAACCTTGAAAACATCACCTTAAGAGAAAGAAGCCAGGCACAAAAGAACATGTATTGTATGATTCCATTCATATAAAAAGTCCAGGAGAGAAAAAACCATGAAGACAGAAGGCAGATTAGTGGTTGCCAGGGGTTGTGATGGTTAATGGATGTAGGGTTTTCTTTTTGGATGCTAGAAATGGTTTGGAATTAGTGGTGATGTTGCACATCTCTGTGAATATTCTAAACACATGATTTGTATACTTTAAAAGGGTGAATTGCATAGTATATGGAGTATATCTCAATATAGTTGTTATGAAAATTATTTAAGGGCTCTACATATCAATGATATAATTTTAGAAAGAACCTCAAAGAAATTGAATCTGCTGGTTTTCAAAAAACTTACTAACAGTACCCTTTGAAAAAAATAAAATCTTATTCCAAGTTCAAACATGTGAAATAGATAGGTGTAGCATTCTATTGGAATGTATGTATGTATGTATGTATGTATGTATTTATTTATTTAGAGAGACAGAAAACATGAGCAGGGGAGGGGCAGAGAGAGAGAGGGAGAGAAAAAATCCTAAGCAGGCTTCGTGTTGTCAGCACAGAGCCAGATGCGGGGCTCAAACTCATAAACAGTGAGATCATGACCTGAGCTGAAATCAAGAGTTGGATGCTTAACCGACTGAGCCACCCAGGAACCTGGGAATGCACTTATTATTGGGTTCTAATTCACAACAGGCTATTTTGATATAAAGAAAATTTTGACAGTAAGGTTGTAGGGAATAGTACAGTCATGTATTAGGTTGATATCCAGTGTTTGTGTTTCATTTTATTTACAATATCAATAAAGTCCTGATGAAGTAGGAATCATTTTGCCTTGCAATATCAAAATACTAATCCATTTAACTGACTGAGAAAATTGAAAGATAAAGTTATGGAAAATTGAATAAACTTTTCAGTTAAGTCACTAATGGTATCTAATAACTACTTACATTTTAAAGACTGTATTGCCCTGAATTTACATAAATCATTAAAACTACCTGATTACTAGGTCATAGCATAAGCACTGACTAGTATTGACTATAATGCATCAACTTAGTAAAACTATTTTAGGCAGACATGGATTGTACTAAATTAAGCAATATATCAATACCGAGCTATAAGATTCCTAAGCAAAGACATACTTACAAGAATTTCAAATATATAGAGAAATAAACAGGAACAGCTTTATTAGTGAATCTACAGGGGGAAAAAGTACGTAGTATAGATTAACATGTTAATAGCTTCCAGTGGATTAAAACGCAGTACAGAGCAACTGTTTGTACTGATTTTTACAATTTTAAATTATACTCTCATTTTAAAATGAAATTTGAAGGAAACATTTCCAGAATCCAAAAAGTATTTCTATAGAACATGGTTCAAATCCACCTATTTTACCTAATTATACTTATCTTAGAGATGAGAAAAGTCAGTTCTGGAGAGGCTAAATATTTAATTTCTCAAAAGTTTTATATCCAGTTATTATTTATATCCAGAAAATGAACTAGGAAGGTTTGGGATTCTGAATTCAGGATTCTTAGTACCATAGTCACGTCTTACTACCAAGTCTAAATTCCCCATTCAGGTGTTTTTAAAAACATTAAAAAAAATTTTTTTTTTTTGAGAGAGAAAGAGAGAGAGAGAGACAGAGCGCGAGCAGGGGAGGGGCAGAGAGAGAGAGAGAGGGAAACACAGAATCCGAAGCAGGCTCCAGGCTCCGAGTTGTGAGCGCACAGCCCCACGCGGGGCTCCAACTCATGCATTGCAAGATCATGACCTAGGCGGAAGTCAGACACTTAACCGACTGAGCCACCCAGGCAACCCCCATTCTGGTTTTCAAGGATCTCTATTATCTGGCTTCATTCTAATACTTTTTTCCTTCACGATTTGTAAGAGCAGTGAGGTCCCAACATTTCTACTGGAGAAGATGGGGAGCAATTATTGGAGGCATTAGTGGGGGGTGTACCAAAACTCATCAAGAAAGCAAACAGGGGCTAGAGGCTGTGTCCTGTGCATTTCCCTCTCAAACATGGGGCCCGCAGCCTCTTCCTCTTGAGAGTTTCTGTTATTATTTGAGATGGCTTTGTGTGGGGGCTGACAGAAATTACGGAATAGGATAAAGTCCCCTCAAGCCTACCCTTAACACTGACACAAATTTATTTTTTATAAAATTTTGAAGTAGTTGTAGAATCCTGGACCCATTTCTGTACAACATGTTTCGGTGTGAAGCTCCTGCCATCTGACTGCACCACCCTTTCCCCTCAGCTGAGTTTTCCACTAGGAATCATCTAGTAAGTCCTGCTCATTTACTGAAGATTTTTGACTGGCTCACAGACTGCCCTTTTACCCCAACCTCTGTTAGACTTAGGGTGCATTAAATTTCTACATGAATGACCCTTCAAATACCCCTGGGCACTAAGTTGTTTGATTTTTTTCATTTCTAATGATTTCTTCCTTCCAGTCTCACTATTTCTTGGATCTTAGCATCATTGGAGGCTGTGGTTAGGTCTTCACCAAAATGACTAAGTAAAAATCCCAGGTGCTAATTAAGCACAAGCTATTACCCACCTGATCTGATTACTCAACTACTCTCATAACATCACTATGATTGGACCTCTAGGTCTCCTGACACCATACTTTCTGTTCATCAACCTCATTCTGTACTCACTTCCTCCCCCATCAACTTTAAACTCCAAGATCCATCATTTCAATCATTCTCTTGCCTTAAAATTCCTTCCTTCTCTATTCAACATACTCGACTGGCTGGCAAAATGCTAACCTTGAATGAACTTGACAACTCCTTCATTGTACTGGGGGTATGACCACACAATGGGGTGGATTGTAACTTTGTCTGGGCCATCATCTGGTTATATATTTGAATCTTGTTATACTTCTCTAGTAAATTTTTTTTCACTTTCTCAATGATTATAAATCTTCGATTCTCCTATTCACCTGATCCCATTTGTTTTCTCCTTCCTTATTTTTGTCTCCTTCTACACACACACACACACACACACACACACACACACACACACACGCCCTGTGGAAACTTCCTCAATTTTTTGCCAAAATGTCTACAAACATTTTTACATCCAGATCCTCTGCTTCTTTCATACCACTGTTCTAAGAGAAAGCATTTCTATTTCAGACCAATTTGTCCCGATTCTATGTCCTCAAATTTTCTTAAAAATACAGTGTGTCTCTATTTCTCTTATAACTTAAATATTTCTCTTCACTGGATATTCTCATCCATATTTAAACTTGCGTAAGTCTCACTCATATTTTTTAAAAACTTTTTTTAGATCCCAAACCTTCTTCTGATACTCTATTCTCTGTCTCCCTTTCTTTTCTATCTTTTCCTCATTCGGTGTCAGACTTGGTTAAGAGTTTGACTACATTAGCATCATACACTCAGCTCCCACTCATTTCTGAGCTCATTATGCTCCCACTGCTCCACCAATACTACTTTCATTGAGATCAACTGGTGAGAACTTCATGTTAAATCATCTAGGTCTTAAGTGTCATCTTAGTCAACCATTTAGTAACATTCAATAGAATTCAGTAACATTCAATAGAAAAAATTCAACTCGTTCTGTTTGAAACCCAATCCTTCCTTGGCTTCTGTGATACCACCTCTCTTGTTTCTCCTTCTTTCTTTCCTTCCTTCCTTCCTTCCTTCCTTCCTCCCTCCCTCCCCTCCTTTTGCTATTCCTCTTCCTAGTTGTGACAAAGATTACTAATTGTCCACAAAAATCTATTATCTACTTCCTTCTGGGCACATGGTTTCAACATTTTTCAGCTTCTCTTGGAGTTAGGTATGGACATGTGACTGAAAATGGAATGTAAATAGAAAAGACACAGGCTTCCTCTAGGCTGGAACCTGAAGACACTGGGCAAGTCTCCTCTCTATCTTTTTACCTTTCTCATCACTTGGAACCCAGATACAGTGGAGATCAAGCTTTGAACAATAACATAATGGCAGTGTCCTAAAGTAAGAGTCGGTAAAGTACAGCTGTGGGCCAAATCTGGTCTGTGGCCTGTTTTTCTATGGCCTGGAAGCAAAGGATAGACTTTACATTTTTTAAGGTTGTAAAAAAAAAAAAAGAAAAGAAAGAAAAGATGAAGAATATGTGACAGAGACCATATGGGTCTGGCTAAGCCTAAAATATTTACTATTTAGATCTTTACAGAAAGAAAGTGCTGACCTCTATCCTAGGGGATAGGTGGCAGAGAAACATCATGAAAGAAAAATGGACTCCTGAATGACCACGTGGAGCAGAGTTTCCCTCTAACTAACCAGATCTGATTGGCAGGCAACTAATCTGGGTCTATCTGCATTGCTTCTATGGAACTTGCCGGCAGGGAATTTGATGCATATCTGTTGATGCTAACACTGCTTACTATGTCAAGGACAATAAAGTCCTTTATTGCCAGCATCCCTGTGGCAGGCTAATTTATCAGCTAGAGTAGGTTAAGTTCTCAGCCCCTTCACAGTTAACAGTTACCTTTTGTTTTAAATATCTTTCTTTGAATTACCACAGTTTTAAAAAATTCATATGTGGATCTTTATTTAGTCCATTTACATGTAATGTTATTACTGTGACATCATGTTCTTCTGTGCTTTCCACTTTTACTATCCGTTGTTTTTTCCCTCCTACATATTTTTTTGATTTTTAGAAATCAACTTTATTGGAGAATAATTTATATACAGTGAAATTAGTGTAGCAATTTTAAGTGCACAGTTCAATAAGTTTTTATAAATGTATACATTTTTGTGTAATTATCTCTCAACCAATATATGAAATTTAAATCATCAAAAACTATTCCATTGTGCCTCTTCCCAATCAGTTCTCCCACCTACCCCAAGCAACCACTGATCTGATTTCTATCACTATAAACTAGTTTTCCTTTTCTTTAAATTCATATAAATGTAATCATATGGTGTATATACACTTGTGTATCTGCCTTCTTTTGCTCGGTATGTTTCTGATACCTAAGCACATTGCTGTATCAGTGCTCATTAATTTTTATTATTGATTTGTATTTTATGGTAGGACTATTCAATATTTTGTTTATTCATCTGTTGATGGATACCTGGAATGTTTCTAATTCTTGGCTAATAAAGTTTCTATGAAAATCTTTGATAAAATTTTTTCAAATTTCTCTTGGATAAATACCTAGGAATCTTTGGGATGAATGATAAGGGTAAGTTTAAAAAGAAATAAAGTGATTGTACTATTTTATATTCCCACCAACAGTGTATGAAAGCTCCATGCACTTCACAGGCCCAGCAACACTGAGTCCTTTTTAATTTTTATTATTGTTAGTATTTTAATTGTTAGTCTTTTAAATTTTAGACATTCCAATGATTGTGTAATAATATCTCCTTGCAGTTTCAATTTTCATTTTTCAAGGTAATTAATAATACTGACAACTTTTTTCATCTGCTTATTGGTCATTTGCATATTTTATTTCGGGAATTATGTGTTCATATTTTATGTCCATGAATTATCATACTGTTTATCATTTTTTCATTGTGTTTTAAGAGTTCCTTATATATTCTTGATACAAGTCAGACATATGTGTTGGGAATGTTTTCTTCTATTTTGTGAACTGACTTTGTTTATCTGTATACTTAAACAATACATTTTCTGAAAAAGAAAGAAATAAATCCATCCTACTTACAATATCATCAAAAACAATGAAATATATAGGAATAAATTTAACCAAGGAGGTGAAAGATCTCTAATTTGAAAACTACATGATATTGATGAAAGAAATCAAAGAAGATACAGATAAATGGAAACCTGTGTTAATGAATGGGAAGAACTAATACCATTAAAATGTCAAGACTACCAAAAGCCATCTATGGATTCAATGCAATCTGTATCAATATTCCGATGGCATTTTAAACACTCATAAAATTTATATGGAACCATAAGAACTCCAAATAGCCAAAGAAATCCTGGGAAAAGCAGAGAGCTTCACATACTTCCTGATTTCAAGCTATACTATAAGGCTATAATAATTTAAACAGGATAGTACTGGCATAAAAATGGAGAGATTAATGGAATAGAACTGAGAACCCAGAAATAAACTCAAACATATACAGTCAGTTATTGTTTGACAAGGGAGCCAAGAATACTCAGTGAAGGAAAGACAGTCTCTTTAATAAATGGTGCTGGGAAGACTGGATAGAGGCACACCTCAAACCCATATGTATTTGTAAAATCTCACTTACATGTAAAACCTAAAAACACTAAACTCATAAAAAGAAGACAGCAGAGTGGTAGTTGCTAGGGGCTGAGGGGTACAGAAAATAGTGAAATGTTGGTCGAAGAGTACAAACTTTCATTTATGTGATGAATATATTCCAGGCATCTAATGTACAGCATGGTGACTATAAATTATAATACTGTATTGTGTACTTGAGAACTGCTATGGGGGTAGGGCTTTAATGATCTCACCATAGCATCAACAAAATTCTAAGTATATGAGGTAGGAAATGTATTAATTAACTTCACTGTGGTAAGCATTCTGCACTATATGTGTATCAAATCATCACAATGTATACCTTAAGCTTATACATTATGTCGATTATATATCAACGAACCTGGAAAAAAAAAGACAAAAATCTCAGGAACAGGTAACAGGGATAGTTAAACCTGTAACAGAGAGGAAGATTCAAGCCAGCTATATGAGAAAGACCAGGAATCTGTTGGTACCATGGATAGTTCCATGGCTCAATTTGTTCCTCTGTCTTTAATCCCAGAAGGCCAGAAATTATACCTGATTGCAATACTCTGATTTTTACACCTGGTAGCCATATAGACACCTGGAAAAGATAAATATCTCAATTATTTGTGACATACAGAATGGCCATATGTTATGCATTACTGGCCAATGAAAGCTAGCTGCTATAATCATCATCTCTGACCTCACTGAGGGACTATCAAGTGATCATTAATTTACAAAATCTATTAAGCCCAAGCAAGATGAGGAGGACATCCTCACAGAAGAGCAGCATACCAGCTTGGGCAGGGTGAGGACTGTGTCCTTGCTGGGGGTGAGGCAGAATATATGAAGTGATGAGACAGAATCCAGATGGGCAGCCTAGTGGTGGCTAAAAGATCCAGCAAAGAATGAGGAGTGGTCTAGTTTGGGGTGTAAGAGCCTCCACTAGCTGGGTAAGAATGGCATCCTGCTGAGGGCACTGAGGGTAACATAGAATGACTTGTCAGAGCCTCAGCAGGGTGAGGGTATCCATTCAGAGAAATGGGTCAATATGAGATATCAGACCCTGAATAGGGTGAGGAGGCTGTTTCCACAGAAAGGTGGCCCACTAGGGGGTGTCAGAGCCCTAGCAGAGTAAGGCAGGTGTCCCTGCATCAGGGACAAGGGGTGGGCAGACTGGAATAGGTCTTAGAGGTCAAGCACAGTGAGGACCTTCAATGAAGGAGGAGCAAATGGACCCAGAGGTCTGAAGTCTGAGTTTGGGGAGAAGGGTGTGGGAATAGACTAGGAGATGGCTGCAGTGGGACATGAGTTACCTATAAAAGGACTGCTCAAATACGTTAATGCATTAAGGACAGTAGGAGCCAGGCTTCTGACTGTCAAAGGAGGTAGTTACAGATTAGAATGAACCTGGTGGTGCGGGACAGGAACTGGTGAATTCAGTATGAATGCATGGCTTTCAATAAACAGAGAAATAAATATAAATGTAAATATACATGTATATAAATGTATACACATATGTATAAAGAGAATACTACTACTCAAAAAGAGAATAGAGCATTTCATATGTCTTGCCTCTATCAAAAAGCTGTATAAACGATCAAAGATATTTAGTATGGTTTATATGGTACTAGTGTAAAATGAAAACTCTGAAAATTTACATTTCTTTCATATTTATAAAAAGTTCTACTTCTACATTAATATGACTATATCAAAAAGGAGAGTTTTTTTTTAAAGTTATCTGTGTATAATGTTAACAAGGACAAAATGGATTGTGGAGATAATGAACTGTATGGATTCTCACCAAAAGGAAACCAAATTAAACTACTCTACTTAATTTAACAGGTAAAAGGCAAAAGTGGCAGCAGTAATGTAGTGATGATGCTGATGATAATATCAGTACAACTAAGATGCATCGAGTGCTTACGAAGTCCCAGCTACTGTGTAACTGCACTAAGGCATTAGGAAATGATGACTTCAGTTTAAATATACGAACACCTTCCAGTTTCAAATTTCCTTCCTTAAACTTGAAAATGGTAGTAACAATTCTCTTATGCCACAAAACAGACTATTTGAAGATTAGTTCTGATTCACATCTTGAATGTTATGAATAACTTAATGACAAATGAAACAGCAAAATATGATTTATATGTTCATTAGAATATGAATATAGAAGGATATTTCTGAGAGTCTTAATTGACTTCACAGAGAATTCTCTAGTTACTTGAGTTATTCCACATGATGTTATTACTGTTGTTTTTGTTCATATCCTCATAGAGCATTCAAAGGAGTTCTCAGGAAATGAAATGTTAAGAGCTATAGAAATAGCAGTGCTTTTTATTTCACTTTATCATGATGTGTAGTATTTCAGAACAAAAAATTTTTTTACAGTATTTTCATTTTACAGTGTGATTTGAAGACAGTCCAGGTGGGACTACACTAGATAGAGATGGCCTTGAGGATTCTTAATAGGCCACATGACATATTCATGTCCCAAATTCATGTCCCTAAAATACCAATGAGGCCCAGGAAATGCTGAATTTGTCAATTTCTGAACATTTACTTCTAATGTCTTCAGTGCTACAATAAATTCTGTTTAAATAAAACTGAATCCAAAGAAAATTTAATCTATAACATTTCAAGGTTACATATAATGGATAACCTTGGTATCCATTTTTTGGTAAAATAGTTTTTCTTATGGCCATGACTTTAATCCCCTTTAAGATATTTTTCATCTTTTTTTTTAATTAAACAAAATTTTTAACGATTATTTATTTTTTGAGAGACAGAGAGAGACAGCGCGAGTGGGGGAGGAGCAGAGAGAGAGAGAGGCACAGAATCTGAAGCAGGCTCCAGGCTCTGAGCTGTCAGCACAGAGCCCTACGTAGGGCTCAAACTCATGAGCCGTGAGATCATGACCTGAGCCGAAGTTGGATGCTTAACTGACTGAGCCACCCAGGTGCCCCTCGTCTTTTTCTTTTTTGAAAGTATGTCAAGCTTCTAATGAATCAAGGAGATAAATAATTTCAATTATTTTATAATATATCTGAAATATAAAGTTTTGAAAGAAACCAAAGGCAATGAAAGTTAACATTTACCAGTGTGTATAACCATTTCTTCCTATTCAGGCCTATTTCAAAATAATTTATAAAAATCCAAGTCTCATTGCAAGTATTTGAAATAAAACCATTTGTATTAAAGGTGATTTTAAATAGTCTAACAAGCTGCAGTTTGAGCAGATAGTTTTGAAAAAATATTTTATATTCTTAATAAGTAGAGTTTTCTTAATGATATGGTTAGTTTCATGTTAAATCTTAACAGATGTTTCAAAACTTGGCAAAGACTCATTTTAGTCCTATAGCTATCCAGGAAATAATAGTGAAGACTAAGATGTGGAGATAGGATAGATTCTACAGGGCAATGATGATCAATGCTATTCAGGCACTAGTGTCTCTTGCAGAGCTTTTTAAAGATATGAATATCCTGACCCCATTCCTTTAAGTTTTTGATTCAACAGGTTTACTTGGAAGTCTATTCATCTTTATTTTAAAAACTTCCCAAGTCAGACTAGTATAATCAGACTTAAGAATCACCATTTTCAGAATTGGGCTCATAGCCAACTAAGCATATCAGAAAGACACTGTTTAACACAGAACTCAATTCCTAAAACAATATGCAGAAAAGTATGCCAAATTCCGAGATATTATCAAATTGATTAAAATAGGATTTCATCCATGGTATGTCTAATCACTCAAGATTTAGTAATTTTATTTTCATGAAATTTAAATAAACATGATATTGGACATTAGTTGGTTATCTCCCTAGCATTCATTTATCACTTCCTTCCAATAGCGAATGTACTCTTTTCCATCTCTTCTCTAATGTAGTTTGGGAGGTGACCCACTGCCCAACTCTAGAGCTTAAGCTAATCAGTACAGCCCATCCCTGTGATTGGTTCTGGGATGGGCAATTAACCTAGTGGGACACAAGAAGTTTCAAAATGGCAATTATGTGAAATCTGATTATGAAGTTGACACACAGAAGACAGAGTACAGAGGACAGAGGGTAGCAGAAGGAGCAGGAAGAGAGAGAAACTAGGACTTCAGTGGTGCAATTTCAGTCACTGGATTGAGCCATGCCTAAAGACCAGGCTAGTCTCTAGAAGGTCCTTTACTGCTCAAGCCATTTTGAGTTAGTTTGCATTCACTTGAAACTGACTGAATCTTAACAGATGCAAATATTTACTCAATGTAATCTCTGGGTCTTCATAGGTAATTTCAGTTAATTAAATGATCAATGTTATTCAGGCACTAGTGTCTCTTGTAGAGCTTTTTAAAGATATGAATAGCCTGACCCCATTCTTTTAAGTTTTTGAATTTTCTACAAAGGAAACTTCTTTTCATATTTTTACTACAATTTCACTGACACTTCTTTGTAATTCTACTTCCCTTATTTTCTTTTTTTTTTTAAACTTTCATTTAGAGAGAGAGAGTGCAAGTAGGGGAGAGGGGCAGAGGGAGAGAGAGAATCTCAAGAAGGCTCCACCTGACACGGGGCTTGATCCCATGACCCTAGCATCATGACCTGAGCCCAAATCAAGAGTTGGATGCACAACTGACTGAGCCATGTAGGCACCCCCTTATTTTTTTGAATGTCCAAATAATACACAGTTAAATATTTGAGAAGGAAACCAAAGACAATAAAAGATGAAAAGATCTGATGAAATACGGAAAACAGACAAAACTTACCCCAAAGTACATTCCTCAACCCACTCACATCCACAATGTTTTTTAGAAAACATTTTCTATTCCAGTGGCTTTGAAATGTTAGTGTATTTAATGACCCCTTGGGGAATTTATTTAAAAGAAAGATTACTAGTGATGCTGTGATTACTAGGGATTCTGATTCAGTGGTTCAGTGGGTCTAGTATTGAGACCCAGGAATTGACATGGTTAAAAAGTATTCCAGGAGATTATGACACAAACCACTGGGAGAGTTCACTCTGAGAAATTCTGATTTTTAAACTGTAGGGAAAAATAAATACTATATGTGAGTTGCAAACTTCTGCTTGCTTTATTTGACAGTATTAAGACAGTTATTCACTGGTGAATAGACAACATTTATAAATCTACCTTGAAAGTAATTAATGGTCATATATAGGATCTAAGTGGAAGCCTATTCATCTAAAACCTAATTTTAATTTAAAATCTAATCAGATTTTAAATATGAAATATTATATATTTAGAAAGAGGAGAGAAATTTAAAGGCAAAATCATTCATTTTATGAAGTTTCTTCTAAAAAGGTAAGTTGATATTACAAGCATAAATGTGAACTCATGAACATGTAAACTTAAAGCCTGATACCAACATCCTTGGTTGGAAGCCACAGTGAATGCTGTTGGTTACCTACTCAACAGCCATTCCCAATCTGTACAATTTTAAAAAGTCTTTTCTTCTATGACTGTTCCTTCTTTAGAATATTCCCTCTACTTAAAATGTATGTATCTTATTAAATCTTCCTGAAAATACTAATCAGAATTAGTTTTTACTTTTCTTCTCATCTCTGCAATATGTACTCTTCCTGGAGGGTATTTTTTTTTTTTTAATGTTTGTTTATCCTGGGTTTCCTCTTTCCTGTGGGAGGCCTTCCTTCAGAGTTTCCTGAGCTATGACTGCCGGTTCATATTTAAAAATGCATCACTAAAAAGCTGATCAAAAACTGTATACTTTTAAACCCAGTTTTTTCACTGACTGGTATAAATGTGATTAGATATGGACCAGGCAATTTCTCAGGGGAGTCCCTAAATATCACTATAAGGTGGTCTTAGCTTGGAACCACTGAGTTTTTGCAGAGAAGAAACCTATGATATTTACTGCCTAGAGATAGTCACAAGCCTGACACTATTCTTCATGCCAGATGGAAATATAACTCCACTTTTTACTGGCTTGTCGTGACTCTCCCTTTTAATGCCCAGACTCACGCTACCCTCTGCTGTACCCAGAAGTACGTATGGTTCATACGTATAGATCAGATCAATTCTCTCCTTCTTCTATATGCACTTCTCACTAGATTTCCTCCATTCTGCTAAATCAGCTGCTACCCTCCATCCACACTGTTTTCTAGAACTTGATCTCTCACATCTGCTGATGCCCTCATTCCAGTTCTGTTTGAGCTTGTGGGTATAAATGTCAATGTGTGTGTGTGTGTGTGTGTGTGTATTTTTAGCCAAGATACTATCATTTAAGTAAAGATTACAGGAAAGAGAGGAAAGAGACAAATGTGGTTAATCCACTATTTTTTAACTCTAGGAATAAACTAACCATTCCTTGTATTTTCTTCTGGTACTGCCAATTTAGGCAAACTTGTTTAATATATACTAAGACTTGTCATATATTTAAGTTTTTTAAGTCCAATAATATTTTGATAAATTAAGACCCTGAAATCAGAAATTGTGATAACTGGACAAAGCTAAGTATTTAGGAAAGACTTTGCTTTGCAAATTTATTACTTAAAGAAGATTTAAAAGAAAATGTCCCAAGAGAGCAAATTTTTTATACTTAAAGCAAAACTTTACTTATGAACTACTGATATGTTATTATAAATAATGTTAATCTACAGATAGTATTAATCACAGCAATTCTTTGTATGACATTTGCTTCACAATATTATTCACTGCTCCTTGCTATTGACATTACATGACTTGCTTTAGACCAGAGGTCAGCAAACTACATGCTCAAACTGAATGCTGCCTTGGGCCCATTTTTTTAGTATAGCCAGCATGCTAAGAATGGATTTACATTTTTAAAAAAGCGTTCTAAAAAAAGAGAGAGAGAGAAAGAGAGAATCTGCAACAGAGGCCATTTGTGGCCTGTAAAGCCTAAAAAAAATGAACTCTCTAGCACTGTATAGAAAGTTTGCTGACCCTTACTTTAGACACTGAAATGTCAGTGGAGGTGGCATGTGTTAATTTTGGGCAGAAGCTTTAAGGAACAGGGATTAGTTTGCTACATCCTCTGACAATCGGCAAAGTTTCAGAGGTCTGGATCCCAGAGAGAAGGCAAATGGAATAGAGCCATAACCAACCTACACAGTGGACATGCAGCACAGTGAAAAAGAAACCTTTGTTGTTTATAAGCCATTAAAAGTTTCAGGGCTTGCCATCTCTGAATAATCTAGGCTAAACTGCTTGGTATGTTTTGCTAATGTCATATGAGTTATCCAACATGACTGAAAATAATGGAACTGCACTTACTGAAAGAGTATTTATAATTCAGACTTTTAAATAATTATTCAAGATATATTTTTAAAAAGTTGTATCTTAAAAATATTCAAGGCCTGAATTAGATTTAACTACTTGTACTGCTGGATTAAATGCTTTTTACACCGTTGGATTAAAGGACTTTTACTTTCCTCTTTTCCAGATTGCTAACGTTCCTTCTAATTTTGAAACTTGAAAAACACAATATAATAATTTTTATTTATGAACTAGCACTGAATGAAGATTACTACTGACTTAGAACACTAAATTTATCCACACGTGAATAAGACCAAATAAACCAAATCACATAACAGTATCAAGGTCCTACTTTGTGTCAGATGATGTTTTCAATTCTGTATATGGTTTATCTCCTTTACTTCTCATACATATTTTGAGGCAGCCATTATTGTTACTATCCCCTTTTACGAACGAATGAATGAATGAGGCACAGAGGGGCTGAGTACTCACCCAAGAACACAAGTTGGGAAGAACTGGGGAACCAGGGACTGCAGAGCCTCTGGGTTCCCAATCTCGATGCTATACCAACCCACCCAAAATACAAATATAAACTTTGTCTTAGATGTCTAACAATTTCGACATTAAACTGGAGATTTCCACTATTTGGTAATTCTCTCTTTTAATTTTTTAATGTTTTATTTATTTTTGAGAGAGAGACAGCGTGAACAGGGGAGGGTCAGAGAGAGAGGGACACACAGAGTCTGAAGACAGGCTCCAGGCTCTAAGCTAGCTATCAGCACAGAGCCTGACGCGGGGCTCGAACCCAAGTACCACGAGAACATGACCTGAGCCGAAGCCGGACGCTCAACCGACTGAGCCACCCAGGCGCCCCAGTCTATCTGGTAGTTCTTTAGTCTTTTATGAAAAATCACAAATGACTTAGTATAAAGAAAATTTTTTTTTATAACATGAATACAGCTTAAGGGATAATGCCAGGGGCACCTGGGTAGCTCAGTCTTAAGGTTAAGCATCTGACTTGAGCTTACGTCATGATTTCACAGTTCATGAGTTTAGCCCCGCATGGGGCTCTCTGCTGTCAGCACAGAGCCCTCTTTGGATATTCTGTCCCCCTCTCTCTAGCCCTCCAACTCCCAAAAATAAATAAACATTAAAAAAGGGACAATGCCAGCTTTCATTTCAAAGAAAAATATACCCACAAATTAAGCTGACTGATATGAAAAATGTACTTATGATACATGCTCATTTCCATGAACTAGATAATACCTTATTCCTTGAAAACTAAGCCAAATTAAAGTTCAATTAGCTCAGTCTATTTTTTATTGTAGACTATGGAAATATTAAGAGATACATAATTTGATTATATATAAATTATATGCTTTGATGATATATCAGATAATTTAAAAATTATGTGTACCAAATATATGCTTACCTACTCTGAACAACTGTCTCTAAATAGGTCTGTAACTATTTAGTTTTACACTAAAGTGAGCCATGACTCATATTAGTGCTATTGTCTAGGGAACTGAATTATACACAGGCAGCTTTCTCCTTCATGTAGTAATTTTTAACTGTAATCATTAGTTTATCATGAAGCTCTATTTTTAATTGCTTTAGGATGAAGGAGTGCAATGTACATTTTCTAAATGTAGATTCCTCACAGTGGTAGAATGTGAATGTTGTGAATATGAAAACAGGTGAAGCTAAGTTTTAAAAGACACTTGCTAATAATACAGACTAAAGTATGATTCTTAGGGGGACACACATTTCAATTACAGAGTATAAGCAATAATTTACCTGTCTTAAAAGTAAAAGCCACAGTATAAATATCAAACTAAATTAATTCAATCTATTAACAGAAAGATAGGCTATTTTTGAGATACAGGAATTTTAGGAATTACAGGTTGAAACTGCAAGTATCTAAAAGAAGATCATCATTTCAGTAAGTCATAAGGAAGTCTGAAAGACTGTGGCATTACACTCTTGAATGGGAAATTATGTAAGCATATATGTCTCTAGTTGATTATTATTTAAAAATAAAACACTCTGTGATCCTAAGAGTATGCTTACTGGCTTCTAGGTTATAAAAGATTTCTAACAGGGCTTTTCTGATACCTAGCTGGGGACAATGTTATATGACCTTAGTAAGAATTTTTAAATGATTAGGCTTACCTGAACATGCTAATTAATCAATTTAACAGATATTCACTGAATACCTATGTTCTAGGTTCTATGAAAACTAAGTATAACTAAAACCATATAAATCAAATACACATAGTCTCTATTAGAGTATTTAAAATCTAGAAGGGCATAGAACAAGTTGAATAACAAGAAAACCTATGACTAGCCACAAAAACAAGCATCAGAGACAACAACTCAGAAAAAAATATGTACCACATGCACCTACTCACCCATCCATCCATTCAACATTCATACAGCAATTACCACTACTAGATACTTGGTATACAAAGAGAGGTAAGATTGAGGAGCCTGGGTGGCTCAGGTGGTTGAGCATCTGACTTTGGCTAAGGTCATGATCTCATGGTTTGTGAGTCCAAGCCCTCATTGGGCTCGCTGCTGTCAGTGCAGAGCCCACTTTGGATGGATCCTCTGCCCCCCTCTCTCTCTGCCCCTCCCCCATTCATGTTCGTTCTCTCTCTCTCTCTCTCTCAAAACTAAAGAAACATTTAAAAAACAAAGATAAGATCAACTAATTTAAATTTATACTAGAAACAATGCAACAAATTTCTATAAAGATGGGATTTCAATTAGACTTTCTATAAAATCTGAGATTTAAATAGATTCAAATTATAATTGGGATTGACATTTTAGAACAACCTAAATGAAGGCAAATCCCTCATGATATTGGCTATATCTTTTACTTTAACACTCATTCTGTTTTTCTCTGTATTTCCTCACTACCACAAACTTCCATTATATTCCTCCTTTTCTGAATCTTTTCACTATGCCTTCTGGTACTCCTGATCTATGATGAACTCCTCCAGAACTTTAGTTTTTTCTATAAATCCCCAACACTTTACTTCAACCAAAATCCAATTCTTCCCTGAGGATACATCATCCTCTGTAGACTATCCATCCTGGTTATTCCCTCATACCTGAATGCCTTAGGGTCAGAAAGCAGAGTTCTCTGCTGCTTCCTCAAACATTCCTCCTCTGAATTTATAGACAAGAATAACTATTTTTCTTTAAGGCTGATGTCATCCTGTCTTCGTAGGTAGTCTGTCCTGGACATTTCCTCTTCATTCCTCGAGAACAATAATCTTTCATTCAATCTTCTTTTGCACTTCAATTTCTGCCGGGATCTTTTGTGACTTCAGTTTCGCCGTGGATAAGCCATCCACCAAGAACCAGGCCTCTCCTGACCAACTCATCCAACTCCAGTGATTGTGCCTCTTATTCCATCTCAGATGCCCACTCTGACCCTTGTTGCCTATCACTGAAATTAACTGAAAGCAGTCTCCTCTAACTACATTTCCCTGTCATTCCACACTTCTTCTTCAATTCCTCCTGTCTCATATGTTCCTTGATATCCTTGGGATTTTCAGTCCACCAACCTTTCTTCATCCACTGCCTATCAGTCCCTTTCTAGCTTCACTTCTGTCTTTCTTCAACTGAGATTTCATGGCCCACAATTTAAATATATGTCTTAAAAATACTCAACATTTTTGCCTCTCATCATCCCAGATGCATCGGTTAATACCCATATTCAATTTGTTCCCCTATATTGTACACCATCATTGATTACATCATTGGCATCAGCATTAAATTTTTTAACATTTTATTTATTTTTGTGATAAACAGAGAGAGAGAGAGAGAGAGAGAGAGAGAGAGAGAGAGAACAGGGGAGGGGCAGAGAGAGAGGGAGACACAGAATCAGAAGTAGGCTCCAGGCTCTGAGCTGTCAGCACAGAGTCGGACACTTAACCGTATGAGCCACCCAGGTGCCTCATTGGCATCAGTATTTAAGCATGCCCATGTCTCTCCTAACCTGAAAAACATCTTTCCTAAAGCCTTCTTCCTTCCTACTTTCATAGCCAAATTTGACATAAAAGTTGTCCCCATGACTGCCACTCTGGTTTGGATTCTGCCCACCATCTACTCCACCCAAATTGGTCCCACTAAGGCTACTCATTACCTGAATAACCTGAATTTGATGAGAAGTTAGTTTTCTTTTCCCTTTAAAAAAATTTTTTTAACATTTAATTATTTTTAAAAGACAGAGAGAAACAGAGCAGGAGAGGGGAAAGGGGCAGAGAGAGGGAGACACAAAATCCAAAGCAGACTCCAGGCTCTGAGCTGTCAGCACAGAGCCTGATGCGGGGCTCGAACCCATGAACTGTGAGATCATGACCTGAGCCGAAGTTGGATGCTTAACGGACTGAGCTACCCAGGCGCCCCTCTTTTTCTTTTTTTAAAATTTTAAATGTTTATTTGTTTTTGAGAGAGAGAGAGAGAGAGACAGACAGACAGACAGAGCATGAGCAGGGTAGGGGCAGAGAGAGAGGAAGACACAGAACTCAAAGTGGACTCCAGGCTCCATGCCATCAGCACAAAGCTCAATGCAGGGCTCGAACTCGTAACTGTAAGATCATGACCTGAGCCGATGTCAGATGCTCAATTGACTAAGCCACCCAGGCACCCTGAACAAGCAGTTTTCAATACTTAGATTATTAGTTCCATTAGCAGCATTTGACAAAGTTAATTATTTCTTCCTTCATAACTGATTCTTGGCTTTTATGGTATTTTAGTATCTCTTTCTTCCTACTTTACCCCTCCTTTCCCCAGTCTTTAAGTCTAGGAGTTCCTGAGGATCTCCTGCCTGCTGAGACAAGCCCACCCACTCCCATGTCTACTTATTCTAGACGCTATGCATTCACACAGAAATAGGACACGGAGCCAGAATGAATGGAACACATGTTAAGCACCCTCTATCATTAGAGCTTAAGTTTCAACACAATTTCTGTGGCAAGAAGTCCAAATGAGTTCAGCTGGATTCTCTACTTAGGGTCTCAGAGACTGAAATCAAAGTTTCAGCTGGACTGGGCTCTTATCTGGAGGCTCTGGCCAAGAATCTACTTCTAAGCTCATTCAAGATGGTAGCTGAATTCAGTGCTTTGTAGCTATAGGACTGAAGTCCCCATTTTCTAGCTGGTTACACTTCACACATTATGCTAGTTAAAGAGTGTCTGTATAGGAAGGGTTGTGGGTGTGTTTATATGCTTGTGAGAGAAAGAACAAAGTCTCATTATTAATAAATCATAAAAAATCCAATATTGTCATGAAATCTAGTAAGTTGAATGAGAAATACAACTGGAAGTAAGAAAGGGGGAGAGGTGGGGTTCCTGGGTGGCTCAGTCGATTATGCATCCGACTTTGGCTCAGGTCATGATCTCATGGTTTGTGAGTTTGAGCCCCATGTTGGGTTCTGTGCTGACAGCTCAGAGCCTGGAGCCTGCTTCGGATTCTGTGTCTTCCTCTCTCTCTGCCCCTCCCCCGCTTGCACTCGGTCTCTCTCTCAAAAATAAATAAACATTAAAAGAAGTTAAAAAAAATAAGGGGGGAGAGGCCATTCCTGGCAACTGTTACACAGAGTAATATGGTGCCGAAGATGCAGGTGAAGAAAGTAGCTGGGGTTATATACCAGGCAAGAGTGCCATATGAACAAAGATGAGTACACGAGAAAAGGTCCACTAAGGGGTACACCGTGACAGGAAGGGTAACTGATAACATTCTAGCTGTTGAGTATGGCTTCAGAGATGACTAAAACAACTAAATAATAAACTATATGGCTATTTCAACATGTATCAGTCAGGGATCTTCTCTGAAAACACTGGAAGCTAACACTAAATGGAAGAGTAATTTATTAAAGGAATCGGGATGACTAGAGAATAGGCTTATGGGTATGCTTTTCAAGAACAAACCTAAAAGCACACTGCAGAACCAGCCTGGTGAGGAAACTGTGCTACCGCTCCCCATGGACACTTATGCACCAAGGTCTCTTCTCTCCTGCAACAGTCACTGTCCAGCACCCATACTATTTCTGCACCAGCAAAGCTATTTCAGACTTACTACGGACTCTGAGTATCAGATTCCTCCACCATCAGCCCCATGCAAATATGATGTGAGTGTGTAGCAGCCGCTTCTCTGTTCAGTCTGTACTGAGGTTTCCTGGTCGTGAACAAGAGTGGAAAGAGAGCCTCGCGAGCATGGCTCTCGCCCTAGCTGGGAAGGTGAACTCCCCCTCAGGGAGGTGGGACTATTTATTAGTTGGGATTTTCCCAGACATTAGAAGGCGCTTGAAAATATATGGAGGAGTGAGAAAACATAATAAATATCCAAACAAAAAGTCATATATTTAGCACATCTAACTCCTCTAAAATCCACCCATTTCTGTTCTTACCTAACGCCTTTCCCAAAACATATTAGTAGAATCGTAATATCAGAGATGGGACACTTGGTTTAATTCCCTCTTTTTATTACTGAGAAACTTGATGCCCAAAGTGATTAGATAATTTTTCCAAGGTTAGAGCCACAAAGAACTCATGCTTTTGAACTCTTTGTACGTACGTTTATCATCATTCAGTGATCAAACCATGTCTTTACCTTAAAATTCAACTTAAATCCTACCCTCAGGGAAACTCAGGGTTTAGTTCTTATAAAGTTGTTCAGTGATAGTGATCATTTTTCTCTCAATGTACTGATTTGATCAATTCCTGAATATAAAGTTAAAATTTCCAATGTAGAATTCTATTTTTCTGTTATTACCCATGAAAGTAAACTGCAATTAAACTGCAAATATGTTTTAATCATAGTGTATCAATTTTTGACTGCCTTAAAACTGCCCCTTGCCTAAAGGCTAGTATTCTTGCAACAAAATCAAGTAATTATTCAAAAGCTACAAGAATAAATTGTTTAATTATGAGAACTTCGCACTCATTATTACATCTTATAAAATCACAGCTAAAATCACCCATGTAATCTATAATCACATGATTTCTCCATACAGTTAGTATCAAAACTTAAGCAAAGAGAACATAAGTACTGTAGCACGTATGGAACACATACATTCTAGGAGCATTTTACCGTTATGACAAGACAACTGATAGAATTATGAGGCTTGACCTCAGAATTGTGGTGTGCTGAACTGTTTCTGGCACAGAAGCCAAAATATTTTGGGTTGTGAGTAGGTGTAACAGGAAAGACGGAAAGAGAGAGGAACAATTAAACACAGGCAGTAAATCTGAAAAGTGTGGCAGTGTAGAGAAAAAATTCTCCAGGAGCAGAAGATGGAGAGTTCTCTATTCAGATTCTTAGAAGCTCTTTGTCTAGCACTCTTTTCTTTTTGGCAACATGCCTCGGAAATTTACTGTACTGGTCGTCAGAAATATAGAATCAAGGACTATGAGCTAATACATGTAATGTAGGTATGTACAGAAATCATTTAGTTTGAACAGAGATAAAACCATATTATTTCCGATGGCTTCATTTTCTTTGTGAAATGAATGTAATTAATACAGAATTGGAAACAGATCATTTGAAGTAAATAAATATAAAATACATACCTTGTGATGATACAGTCATTCTCTTCTAATTTAAATCAGGTAATTCTCTATAAGAACATGTTTTCCACAGATTAACTAGTCATCATTCAAACCAAATCATGAAAAAGTTTAAAATCCTATTAAGAATTGCAGAATATTCAATTTTATAAAAAATTGCTTTTTCCAACTCTGACATACTGCCTGGTCTTTCTTTTCTCTCTCCACTGATAAACTGCTGATATTACATTTTTAAAAGGGACATTTCCCCACAATGGTAATTCTGCAATTTAAAATTATAACAAGTTATCAGTAAAGGCTAAATAGTATCCTACAAACCTGTAGGGATATACTCTACTTACTATCGCCTTTTGGTTTGAAAAATGTTGAGATCATCTAGCTGAAATGGTATGATGAAAAAAAATTTAATGTGAATGAGGGTCCTATAAGATCCAATGCTTCCCAGTATAAATTCTCTGATCTTGAACTTATGCATACAAACGCTTTAAAAGCTTAAAAATAACCCTAAAATATTATACCTTTATTTAAAAATAAACATTCGTTCTAAAATCTCTGTATTTATATTATAAAAATGCTTTTAATTCAATATAGCAGAGAGGAATAAATATAATATGTAATTTACACTTACAGCATGTCACAGATTTTCTCATAATCTAAATAACTACGTGACATAATGTATCTCCTAGTTTAAAGAAGCAGGTCAACTCTCCTGTGATTTGCAATGTCTTGTGGGCATTTAGTTAAAAATATGGAGAGAAAGAGAGAGAGAGAGAGAGAGAGAGACTTATAAGTGATCAGAACCTGGAGAACAAAGGAGAAAAGGGAGAACAGCTCACAGACTAAACTTAAATATTCACCCAGAATTACTGCAAAACCTTTGTTGAGAAAGGGTACGAGAGTATCACAGGGCCGGATTTTCTTCTGAACCTTTAAAAATAATTTCATTGCAGTTCTGAAAAGATAATTAGCCATGACCTGGGCAGCAGTACATATTCTATAAAAGCAAATAATTTCTGTAGTATAGTAAAATAAGATATGGGGCTGGATCTTACTGTACCACTCAGTTTTAATCTGGAAATAAAACAATAAAGTCTACACGGAGTTCATTTTATGTCATAATCAATCACCTAATAAATATTTAACAAAGGAACAAATGTGTAAGACACTGGACTGGACTCTGTGAAGGATTAATTAAAATACATAAATCACATATAATCTTCGAGGGGCAATTTTTCTAGAATGAGAAAAAATTATACCTACCTATCCAGGGCTTAGAAATTTTGTAAAGGTATGATTACTACACTTTAAAAAGACTGAAAAAGTTGTTGCGTTGATCATGGATTTTAAAAATTATGGATGTTATATATCACAATATAAACCATATTCAGGCTATTTGATCAGATACTCACAGAATGATTGTAAGAAGGCTCCAATATCACAGGTAATGACATTTTCCCTTGAAGATTCAATTTTGTTAAATAAAAAATCTTTTCCCCCACAATCTTTTCTTTTTTCATGCGGTGTACACCGTACAGTCTAAACCGAACTGCGTAATTTCCAATCATCTCAGATTCAACATGATTAAATTTGAATGTTTCTGTGAAGACAGGGCATGGTCCTCTCTGGATGCTGGTTTTTGCTCTCTGTTTCTTTATAGGTAGAAGAACAAGGTGTACTTGCCACGAGTTGCCACCTGTCCTGTTATATGTTGGGATATCTGTGACAGCTGTCACCGTTACCAAAAGCTTCTGTTCTTGTGAGTCATAGTCAAAAGTCACATCCAGTGTGCCATATTTAGCTTCTGGCTCAGGATCAAAAGGTTTAGGAAGCTGTGAAGATGATCCTTGAGCTGACATATCCTAAGAAAAGCAAATTTAAATGTTTTCAGTTTTTAACTCTAGTATTTAATCTAGCATGTAAATAAATGCCTGATATTGCTTTAGGAGGCTGATATGAAAACTGTCACAATGAAGGTAATAGTAAGTAACAGTCAACTACAATCAAAAGCTACTCCACAGAGTCAGAGGAGTAAAAGTGGTAGGTTAAATTCAAACACTTATTATAATAAAGACAAGGAATTTAGCATTCCCCATCACAATTCTGAGAAAGTTGGGCACATGTTTTTATAATTAAAAATACATACTTCAAGATGTATCTCTCTTCCTTTCGTAGGAAACTACTAAACTGTACTTTCAATGTTATAAACAACGTAACTGACAGTTCAATATTAGGTTGGACAGAAAGATAACAATTACAAGTATAAGGACATTGAAAAATTTGGTCCCCTTTTCAAAGTTTGTTCTAAAACACCCCCATCTGTAATAGAGTTAAGCACCTTGAGGCTTGGAAATCAATGGAAATGTGAAATATGAAAATATAAATACAAAGTCCTCAAAAAAACTTGTGGCCAAACACTAATTTTCCATAACATACACTATTTCTACTTTAATTTTTAACCTGAATTTAAAACTACATATTATTTTCTGATGTTCATTATTGTTGAAAATTGCTGACTACACATTTCAAAAGTTCCAGAATGACCAAAACTGTACATGTTAATGAAGAGACTGGAAGAAACTGTACCCATTTTGCCTGGAAATGTCTCCAATTCCTGCCAGTCTAACTCCCTGGAATGAAACGGGAGGGTTGGCTACTTACCGACCATGCCAAACCCAGGTCTCTGACCTTTCAACGATACCACTTTGCCCCGTCAAGTATTTTAATAGGTCTTAAACATCTTAAAAGGATGGACATTTTAAAATGTGGACCAATTTTACAATTTTCTGTTTCTGAACTTGTCCTTGATGCCTATGGGAGCAGCCACTCCTCCTAGTCCCATTCTTCCCTTTTTGCATTTCTGAGAAGAACCACCTGAGTCTTAGGCAGAAATACGCTGTCCAGCAAGAGACCGCACTTCAACACTTGCCTTGTGGCAGTTATGCTCATGAGACTTGGCTTTGGTCAGTGGGAGGCAAACAGGAGTATGTCTGACACATCCAGATTCGGTTTATACCTAATTACTCTTTCTTTCTTGGTCTTCCCACCAGCAGATACTCAGGTAGGATGGGTGGCTCTGCTTGGATCATGTGAACTAAGACAATACTCCAAGGGATGGCGGAGTGACAAAAAACCAACCTTCCCCACCCCCACCCCCTGAATGATGTTGTAGAACAAAGCTACCTACTCCCCTAGACTGTCGTTAAATGAAAGACAATCCTTTGTGGTTGTTAGCCATCATACTGGTCTCTTGTTAAAGCAGCTGAATGCAAGCCCCAACTGTTGTACTAACCATGTGCCAGGACACATTTTCACTGGGGAGGACACAGCACAGAACCAACAACACTCAGGTCTTTTACATTATAAATCTTACATGTCTACCTATGGGTGACCCCGCTTGGTACGACGTATGAAAAAAAACGATGACAAATGAAGAACAGTACTTAGGGAGAGGGAACAAACTCTTATAGAAGTATTCAGGGTTGTTGTTTTTTTTAATGGAATATGATGGAATCAGGGTAAACATATTCTTAGTCTGTCAAAAAAATTGATAGTCTAGAGAAAAATGTTTTAACGTATGCCACTTCATAATTGGCAATCAAAGATGATTAATTACATGGCCCTGATTTGTCAATGAAATACTTTCTAAAATAGTATCATAATAGCTAAGATTTCCAAGGCAGTAAAACATTTCATAAGGTCCCAGAGAGGGTTAAAAGGAGGACCTTTACAGATAAAAATTACTATTTGTGTTCTCTAAATAGGCTACTAAAAATAATCCCTCCTTTCAAGGTGTCTACATTTAAGTTTTGTATCACTGTTAGCTAGTAGTAGGTCATCAATAGAGTTTTTGGCCTCCTTGCCACGGAACTTTCTGGAGCCCTCACTCCTATCCCAGTTCAATTGTGTATGTATATGGGCTCTAACATAGCTATGTCCTGAATCAAACCAAGAGGAAAGTAAGAATGTTCTACTTGAAAATAATATCTATTAAAGGAATAGTAGGAAGCAAAATAAATTTGAGAAAAACACAAGAGTGTACTTTATACTAACAGAGGCTATAAAAGCATCTAGATATGGACACAATGTGCATTTGCTGTATAGTGTGAATATATTCAATTCTGCTACAGAGATACAAAAACAAGCAGGATAGAAGAGACAAGTGTCAATAGAGAGCAAGCTGGCAGCTTCTGAAATATGGACAAAACTCAAAGGCTGTATTAACTACAAATAATGAATAAGGAAGTAATCTGAGAGACAGGCAGAAGTCAGAAGATATGGTAACTACAGATAGTAACTAAATTAATAACTTGGAAGGTATGCCAAAGACAGATATAACAAGTCAAAAATATAATAGAACAAATGAGTACGGTTTAGAGAAAGGGATGTAAAGCCCAAGCCATGATCATGTCACCTCTGAGCTAAAGCTCTGTCACCCATGTGTTCCTTAATGGAAATAAAACCTAGGTTGATTTAGTAGGCTAACTGGCAAGTTTTACTGATGACCAGGAGTAACTGTCCCTGCATCTCTCCCAGAAAACAAGTATGTGTTTTTGGCCCTTGGCACTGTCGTTTAAATCTCAACTCGGGGCGTCTAGCTGGCTCAGCTGGTAGAGTATACAACTCTTGATGTGGGGGTTGTGAGTACAAGCCCCACGCTGGGTGTACAGATTACTTTAAAAAAATCTCAACTCTTGTCCCTGTTACTATGACCATATATAGGGAACACTGACAGGGCAGAAAGAGAGACACAGGACATTTGGGTATTACCTAAATCGAGGCTTACATAGTGTATTCCTGCCACCTGTACCTACTGGCATCCTATTCTAAGTGTGTTAACCTACCTCATCTTGCTCCTCTTCTTACATTATATTTGAAATAGATTAAAACACATGTGCATGTACACACACACACACAAATGATCTGAGCATCTGAATTTGGTCCATGAGTTCTCTGAAATAGCTGGCCTGCTGATTTACTTGGAAGGTACCATGCCAATGCATCCAAGTAATTTCCCAGACAACGATTTAGGTCAAGAAGGGGAACAGAATATAGTTGTTAAGAGCACTGTTTTTGTAGTCAGGCGGACCTGGGTTTGCATTACAGTTCTACCATCTAAGAGGTACTTATGTGTGGGCAAACTGCTTAACTCTCTGAGTTTTATAACTTCCTGAAGATGAGGATACTAAAATTAACTGAGCTGACTATAAAGCTCATAGCAAAATTTCTGACACCACTGTTGACAGCTATTGTTATTGTTAATTCCACAATCCAGGTTTCACCGTTCACTTGTTGACTATGCATCCAGTGTGTAAACCTACAAAATAGTGGTCTCAAATTTGTTCAGGCACAGAGCAGAGAGAAATACTCTTTGTGGAAAACCATGAAATACTGATATGTTAAAATACCAATGTGGAATTTTCTTCTAAATTAGATCCTATATTAGAATACTAGAAATAGTAGAAATATAGTGACAGATAACGTGTGTTTTTAGAAATTATGTAAGAAGAACTTAAAATTGAGGGAATTCTGTTCATGGCTCTACTTTCATTATTTATTTTTGGCAGTATATGAAAATTCACCTAGTGAGAACACTGACATACTACAGTACTATGAAATGTTGTCTGGCACAAAAGTTGTAAAAACCTGCCACCTAAAAGAAAGTAAATCCTAAAAGTACATAGTACCTAATGGAAACCTCAAATTACTGTTACAGTGTTCATCATTATCAAAAGGTTAAAATAAATCCTTTTAAGAACATGGAAAGACTTCAAAAATTCAACACACCTATTTTTGTTGTACTTAAAATAGGAAATAACTTAAAATACAACCAACCAACGACTCTAAGTGAGTGATGCCATGAATCCAAATTTCATTAGTAGAGTTGAGCATCACTTCTCCCTTTGATATTCCATGACACAAAAATGCAAAAACATCATTTCTGAAAAATCTACAGAACATTAATGAGCAACCTTCCCAAAGTAAAAATATCTAAACTGAAAGAATTTTAAAAACAAAAAACACATGCATCAGAACCTCAAGTTGAAAGAAACACATAAGTAATTCCAGAATGTTTGGTATACAATGTTAAAATAAAAAAGACTTATCTTGAGGTGGAAACCTGGGGAAGACAATTTTTCAGTATCTTGTGTATTGATCTAATTTTTAGCTACACATTCTCCTTTGGGGAAAAGGGGGTGGGGTGGGTGAAGGATGGTGGCGACAGTGCTGATATGTCTGCTGGATAAAGATTAGATCAGGGAGAACATAGGTACCCTAAGCCACAAAGGACAAGATAGTGACGAACTGTCTTACCAAGAGGAGAAGCACAGGATTATTATCTGCCAATAACGTCCATTAAAAAACTCTACGTGCTTTTTTTTACTTACTTCTGGGCTCAGGACGGCAGTGCTGTCACTTGGAACGTCTTCTTCATATCCTTTATTATGAAAACTTTCTATTTCGTGACCTGTGCTTCCTTCACTTGGGCACTTGTTATATGAGCATCGTGGACTGTTGCTGCAGTGGGAAAATTCACATTTACTGTCCCCAATTTCTGAGGGCGTACATGAGAGATGGGGAGAACCACTGTCATCCTGATATGGTGGTGGCTGCAATTCATCCAGTGGGGGTGTTCTTCTCATTCTCTGAATGCAGTTTCCTGACAATGATTAAGAATCTGGTCACTGTTTCCAATTAGCCTCAACATGCAGTACCGTCCACAATAACTGTAAATAACTTAAAAAAAAAACTGGATTAAAACATCTGTGGCAACGTAACTCTTAGATTCATTCATGAGTTTCCTTCTTCCCTAATTGAGAGACGAAGAAATAAAATAGCCTGGTTTTCCACTCCTCTTCTCCTGCATAATAAGATTAGGAAAGATAAAAGTCATATTCTCGGAGAGATGCTGTTACATACCATAAAAATAGGAGTGCGATAAATATTAGTGCAATAGCTTATTTACCTAGTTCTTTCTTTCCAACCAATCTGGAAGCATACACATTTACCTCCTCCCCTATGATGAGCAGCCCCCCTAGTCACAACGGGTGAAAATATGGTAGGTACAACAAACACAAAACCTCATTTATTTTTTCCAGTGACTGAGATGAACTTGAACTAGCATTCAGCTCAGAACTATTCTTCCACATCCACCCTAGATCCAGAACCCTAAACGGAGGCGCACTGTGAATCTAGGCCTAATCCCCACTGCCAGGCAGAGACTTAAAACTGCATTTCACCCTATCTCCACCACCAGGCAGATACTCACTGCCCCACTGAGCCATGTGTCCCTAACTCCCTTTAAAGTTTGGCTCTACCTTGTCTCTAACACACATTGCTGCCTCCAGCAATTCATTTCAAACCATATTTTCTTTCAGTCTTAAATTATCCTTTTAATTTTTACCTCAATGATCTATCTCAGAAACCCAGAATAAACATATCTATGAACAGGATAGATGTCGGGTGAGGTGGATGATGTAAACAAAAAATAGTTGAGTATACAATTTAAGAACAGCTAAGTCTCAGCTAAATCCTGAATGCAATATCAGATATTAAATTTAAACACTGCTCAGTTTTTCTTTTAATGGACTGTGAATCTGTTCTCAAAAGGGACCCTGGGAAAAGGTATTTTGTATTGTAATTCTTATAATGGAGTTCAGTTCAAATGTTCAATAGGTCTTCTGTTCTTCCTAAGACAGAAAAACTTTACATAAGAAAAACAAGACTCATTTAAAAATTACCACAACGCCTGGTTCAAATGAAAAATAATTTGCATGAACTTAGCACAAATTTACATATTTATAGCTCAGAAGCCCAAATTTTGGAAAAAGAAAACTTAATGTCTTACCTAGTGAGTCTAACATACTAACTTTAGTTGATAAAGCATAAGCAAAAAATAAACAAGGTACTGAATTAACATATTTGAAGCTAAATTTCAGAAGGGAAGATAAAGTTGATACATTGCACTTAGCAGCAAATAAAACACAACTTCCCAGGTTTCAGAGAGGGGCTTCCAGGCAACCTTTGGCTTTCCTGATAAAAGCAGGCTGACTCAACTGGCATGCCCTCTTTGTCCACTGGCCTTTCTCCTCCTGCTTGGATGTGCTGCAGCCATTTTGTAACCATGAAGTAACAAGCACGACAATGAAAGCTCAGGATGGAGAAGCAGAGAAACAGAAAGTATTTGGGTAACTGAAACATCCCTAAGTAGCTATTTCCAAACTTCCTGAAGCCTGAAACAAATCCTGCTAGGTTAAAAAATACAACAACAGCAAGACATTGATTCTGTGGTTTCCAAATATATTCTCTACTGATAGTTTTCAAATTATTTAACCAATATCCTCCCCTCATTAAAAGTGTATATTTAATCAGTCACTGAATTATAAATTAAATGGTAGTATCTAGTATTTACTATAACATGAAATCAATTAAAAATTTCCCAGTGCAGTGGTTTCAGGAGTCTGCATACCATCTTTTCCTTTACCCTTATCTTTATTTTTTTTTCTTAAAAAGAGGTGGTCTTTCTCAGATCTCAGATCTCAAATTGCTCAGCATATTACCCCACAGATCGTACTGGACAGAACTAGGTACATATCTAGTCCTCAACCCATCTCAGATAGGGGGAATGGGATTACCATAATTCACTCAGATTAATCAGAAGCCATCAAAGTGAAGGTGGAGATGGAGTCAGCCTCAATGTCTGTATCTACACGGAAGAGAGTAGAGTAGATGCCACTCACCAAGAAAAAAGAGAAAGGGCTGAAATAAATAAAATTAGATATGAAAAAGGAGACATTACAACTGATATCACAGATAAAAAGGATCATATAAGATTATTATGAACAATTAAATGGTAACAAATGGGACAACCTAGAAGACACAGATAAAGTCTTAGAAACATACTAGCTACCAAGACTGAATCATGAGGAAACAGAAGATCTGAACAGACCAATAACTAGTAAGGAGACTGAACCCATAATCAAAAACCTCCCAGGGTGCCTGGGTGACTCACTCAGTTAAGCATCTGACTCTTGATTTCAGCTCAGGTCATGATCTCATTCATGGTCGTGAGACTGGGTGCCACTGGGCATGAGCATAAGATTCTTTCTCCCTCTGTCCTTTCCCCACTCATTCTCTCTTTCTAACAGAACAAAACAAAACAACAACAACAACAACAAAAAAACAACAAAAAACCTCCCAACAAACAAAAGTACAGGACCAGATGGCTTCACTGGAGAAGTCTACCAAAATTTAAAGAAAAATTAATACTAATCCTTCTCAACATCTTACAAAAAGAATAGAAAAGGAAGGAACACTTCCAAACATACTTTACCAGGCCAGCAATATCCTGATAGCAAAGCCAGACAAGGTCATCACCAGAAAATTATAGGCCACTATCTCTAATAAACACAGGTGCACAAATTCTCAACAAAGTACCAGCAAACCAAATTTAACAATACATGAAAAGCATCACACAGCATGATCAATTGGGATCTACTGCAGGGATTCAAGGGTGGTTCAACATCTGCAAATCAATGTAATACAACACATTAATAAAACGAAGGATAAAAATCCTAGGATTATCTCAGTAGATGTACCATTTATGACAAAAACTCTCAAGAAGCAGGGTACAAAAAGAATGTTAGTCAACATAATAAAGGCCATATATGACAAACCCACAGCTAACAGTATATTCAATAGTGAAAAGCCGAAGGCTTCTTCCCTAAGATAAGGAACAAGACAAGGATAGGATGTAACTCTTACCACTTTTATTTAATATAGTTTTGGAAATCTCGGCCAGAGCAATTAAGCAAGAAAAGAAAAGGTATCCAAATTGGAAGAGAAGAAGTGAAACTATCTCTATTTCCAGATGATGATATTATATACAAAAAACCCTAAAAGAATCCACCAAAAACCTGTTAGAATAAGTGAATTCAGGGGCACCTGAGTGGCTCAGTTTGGTTAAGCATCCAACTTTGGTTCAGGTCATGATCTCAGAGTTCATGAGCTTGAGCCCCACATTGGGCTCTGTGCTGACAGCTCAGAGCCTGGAGCCTCCTTCGGATCCTGTGTCTCCCTCTCTCTCTGCCACTCCCCTGCTCACGCTCTGTCTCTCTCTCAAAAATAAATAAACATAAAAAAAGTGAATTCAGTAAAATTGTAGGATGCAAATAAATATAAGAAATCAGTTGCATTTCTACATATTAACAACTATCAGACAAGAAATTTTTAAAAATTCCATTTATAATTGCTTCAAAAAGAACAGAATACCTAGGAATAAATTTATCCAGGGAGATGAAAGATCTACTTGTACACTAAGGACCACAAGATACTGATGAAAGAAACTGAAAAAGACACAAAATAAACAGAAAGATATTTTATGCTAATAGATTGGCAGAAATAATATTGTTAAAATGTCCATAAGTTGGGATGAGTACTGGGTGTTATATGTGAGTGATGAACCATGGGAATCTACTACCACAGTCAAGAGCACACTGTATACACAGTATGTTAGCTAACTTGACAATAAACCATATTAAATAATAAATAAATAAATATTCAAAGTGCACTCTATCAAAATTCCACTGGCATTTTCCACAGAAATAGAAAAAACAATCCTAAACTTTGTTTGGAACCACAGAAGATTCCAAAGCCAAAGCAATCACGAAAAAGAAAAACAGAGTTGGAGGTATCACACTTCCTGATTTCGAACTATATTACAAAGCTACAGTAATCGAAAGAGTATGGCATTGGCATAAAAACAAGACACACAGATCAGTAGAAGAGAGAACCCAGAAATAAACCCACATGTATAGTCAATTAATTAATGACAAAAGAGCCAAGAACACACACAGGGGATGATAGTCTCTTTAATAAATGGTGATGGGAAAACTGGACAGTCACATGTAAAAGAATGAAACTGGATAATTATCTCACATCACACATAAAAATCAACTTGAACATAAAGCTTGAAACTATAAATCTTAAAAGAAAACATAAGGAATAAGCTCCTTAAAGTCTTGACAATGATATTTTGCCTTTGTCAGAAGCAAAGGCAACAAAAGCAATAAACAAATGGACTATATCAAAATAGAAAGCTTCTACATAGAAAGCTATCAAAAAAATTATAGGCAACCTATGGAGTAGGAGAAAATATTTAGAAATCATATACTCAATATATAAGGAACTTACACAATTTAACAGCAAAATAACAATCTGATTTACAAATAGGCTGAGAAGGGGTGCCTGGGTGGTTTAGTTGGTTAAGCATCTGATTTTGACTCAGGTCATGCTCTCGCAGTCCATGAGTTCAAGCCCTGTGTTGGGGTCTGTGCTGACAGCTCAGAGCCTAGGGCCTGCTTCAGATTCTGTGTTTCCCTCTCTCTCTGCCCTTCCCCCACTTGCTCTCACTCTTGCTCTCTCTCTCTCTCTCTCTCTCAAAAATAAATAAACATTAAAAAATGGGCTGAGGAACTATACATTTTTTTCAAAGAAGACATTCAGGTGGCCAACAGGAACATGAAAAGGTGGTCAACATCACTATCATTAGGGAAATGCAAATCAAAAGCATAATGAGACATTTTTATGCCTGTTAGAATGTCTAATAACAAAAAGACAATGGATAACAAATGCTGGCGAGGATGTGGAGAAAAAGGGACCCTTGTGCCATGTTGGTGGGAATATAAATTGGTAAAATCATCATGGAAAAACAGTACAGAGATTCCTCAAAAAATTAAAAATAGAATTACCATATGATTGAGGAATTCCACTCCTGGCTATTTATCTGAAGAAAATAAAATCACTATTGCAAAAAGATATCTGCACCCCATGTTCACTGCAGGATTCTTTCTAATAGCCAAGACATGCAAACAACCTAAGTGTCCATCTGTGGATGAATGAAGAAATGTGGTACACACACACACACATGCACACACACACACACACACACACACACACACACACTGGACTATTATTCAGCCACAAAAAAGAAGAAAATCTTGCCATGTGACAACACAAATGGACCTTGAGGGAATTACACTAAGTGAAATAAATTAGAAGGAGAAGGAAAAATACTGTATGTTATCACTTGTAAGCAGAATCTACAAAATGTGAACTCACAGACATGGAGAACAGACTGGTCATTGCTAGAGGTGAGGTTGGGGAGTGAAGGAAATGTGTGAAGGTGGTCAAAAGGTACAAACTTCCAGTTATAAGATAAATAAATCAGGCAATCATGATGATGTCATCATGATGACAGTTAACAATAATGTATTGTAGATTTCAAAGTTGCTACCGGAGATCTTAAAAGTTCTTATTAGGAAAGAAAATGTGTAATTATGTGAGGTGACTGATGTTAACTAAACTTGCTGCGGTAAATCATTTTGCAATAAATACATATATCACATCTTATATTGTGCTAATACCTTGGACTAATACGATGTTATGTATCAATTATATCTCAGTAAAACTAGAAAAAGAAAAGAATGACTAAATACTTCCTTTACAAAAGCTTATACACTAATTGAGAGCATAAAAATATATACACACATGAAACAAAAGCAAAAGAAACAAACCAAAAAGAGTATATGCCTAAAGCATACAGGGTCCAGGGAGAAGGAAGATAAAGGACGTTGGCTAGAAAAACCCACACTATCAAATCCTTGCCTTCCTTATCCTTCAATCTGATTTCATATTCATCTTGATTAAAATATCTTCCCTGTGGCTCTTTCTTCCTCAATAGCTACTTCACTACATTAATCCTTCTCTGAACTTCCTTCTCATGTGACCAATACAATCTATTTTCTGTCCGTAATAATCTAATACCTTACTTCCTTTAGTTTGCTTTTTACATCAGGTCCCGGTCTAG
Organism: Cryptoprocta ferox; assembly: GCA_028646485.1. Lineage (NCBI taxonomy): Eukaryota > Metazoa > Chordata > Mammalia > Carnivora > Eupleridae > Cryptoprocta > Cryptoprocta ferox. The sequence goes on from CM053562.1 coordinate 31,200,533, forward strand.
ACGCCAGCCAACCCAGATATATTTACACAGCTGAGCTTCAGTCATCTGGCTCTTGTTGATATTTAGTGTAACTGCTTTCCAGAGACTAAGGCACGAGGTACCCAAAAGACACTTAGTGATATTTAAAGATGCTAAGTAGGCTCCACGAGGAGACTTCACTAGTTAGTGTTTCTGGATTTGAGAGAAACAATTTTAAAGCTGTGAATTTTGGAATACACATATTGGGATATATAAATTATATATATAACATATATTATTTATTTATTTTATACATTTATGTAATTATAAAATATGATATAAATCCTCAAAGTTTTGAAAATAATAATACCATACTTTTTACGTTTCACTCTACTTTTGCATTTTACTTTACAAAGTGAAGAACACCCAAATGTATACGGAATAATTATATCATTAAAAAAATTTTTTTAATGTTTATTCTTATTTTTGAGAGAGAGAGACAGAGCATAAGTGGGGCAGGGGCAGAGAGAGAGGAAGACACAGAATCTGAAGCAGGCTCCAGGCTCCAAGCTGTCAGCACAGAGCCTGACGTGAGGCTCAAACTCACAAACCACAAGATCAGGACCTGAGCCAAAGTTGGACACTTAACCATCTGAGCCACCCAGGCGTCCCAGAAATTTCATTTTTAAAAATGCAATTACAAAGACGTTTCCTCTTTTAAACTTTTCCAACAACATGTTCTTTCTCTTGGCAACTACTTCATATCATCTACACAGTGTAATAACTACAAGTTGGCTAAAATTTAACTGATGTTGGAAAATTTTTAAGACAAATGTTTTATAAAATAACACAATTTACACTACAGTTGTTAATTTACATGTAAACATCCAACCTTAAGAGGAAGTTTCTAGTGAAACTATCAAACACCAAAATGGTGATGCCCTGTTATTACTTTTCCCCTGGTTTTACAACCTAATTCCATACCCTATTTTGTGGAAATGATATATCCATAAAAAGGTTCATGCATGGATATATTTTAAGCAATTTCATTTACCATCTGCATATTGTAGAGCACTTACAAAACAAGACAGAGTATCTTCCTACCTTAAAAAAAAAACTGGAAAGGGGTGCCTAGGTGGCTCAGTAGGTTAAGCGTCCGGGGACTTCAGCTCAGGTCATGATTTTGTGGTTGGTGGGCTCGCGTTGGGCTCTCTGCTGTCAGTACAGCAGACAGATCCTCGGTCTCCCTGCTGTGGATCCTGTCTCCCTCTTTCTCTGCCCCTCCCCCACTAATGTGCGTGCGTGTGCTCTCTCTCTCTCTCTCTCTCTCTCTCTCTCTCTCTCTCTCACACACACACACAAAAGCAGGTAAACATTTTTTAGAAAAAGGGAAAAAAACCTAGGATGCATGCATATCTGGAAAATGACCTGTAGTTTTTTAACACTTTTAAGACTGTAGTTTCTGAAGTTTGAGAAACTCAGCTCTAATTAAGTTAAGGCTTGACACATTTCACAAAACTGTAAGCAGAAAGAAGGTGTCTTTTGACCACAGTGAAATTAAACTAGAAATCAAAAAGAAAAATATAACTAAAAAAACTATAGAAATCTAGACAAAATAACTGAAAATTAAAATAAACCATGGGTCAAAGAAGAAATCACAACAGAAATAGAAAATGTATTGAAAATGAAAATAAAAATAATCTGTATAAATGCTGTGGAATGTGGCAAAAGCCATGCTTAGAAGGAAATTTACAAGCCTTAAGTACGTATATGTCGGGGAGGTAAGGGGAGTGAGGAAGGCAGAAGACATGGACCTAAGCACTCACTTCAAGACACTAAAAACTTAAGAAACAAACAAGTTAAACTCAAAGAAAGGAAAAATAATGAAACAATGAAGAGCAGAAATAAAATCGAAAACATACACACAATAGAGAGCATTAGTAAACCAAAAGAAAATTCATTGAGGACACTAATAAAATTGATAAATTGGAGGAAGACACCAGTCAGAAGAGAAAGAGAGATGCTATCAATTATTATTATCAGGAATAAAAAAGAGGACATCATTTCAGACCCTATTAACATTAAAAAAGATGGCAAGCTTTTCTTTTGTCCTTCGCTTTATGAAAATTTCAGTTCTAAAACTAATTAGTGGGGTGGAAGGAGGAGCAGCCTGCACTGGTAGTGGCGTGGGAAGCTGCAATGGCCCAGAGCCTTATGTCAGAGCCTGGGTGGGATGAGGAGGAGGTCTACCCAGGGGAGAAGCCCAGTGTACTATTTTGGAGCCCAAGAGGGATGAGAAGGGCATCCATATCCATAGAGGGGCAGCCTAGCATGCAGTGTCAGAGCCCAAGTGGGGGAAGGAGGGCCTTTATTCAGAGTGGCCAGAAGTAAGGTGTCAAAGCTCAAATAGGGTAAAGTGGGCACCCATACATGGGAGCATCCCTACACAGCATGATGGAACCCAAACTGGGTGAGAAATGCCCAGCACAGAGAGCCAGAGCCTTAACAGGATAAGAAGGTTCTTGATGGTGAGGTAGCCTGGCATGGGGCAACAAAGCCCAGAATGGTGAAGAGTGCATTTACACTGAAGGAAAAACAAGTCAAAATCCAAGTAGGATCCGAGCCATGGAGGGAGGACAGGCCAGGCTGTGAAAGCCCAGTAAGGCTAAAGAGGAAATCCACACAGAGGAATACCTGGTGAGAGAGGAAAGCATCAGCACAGTTGGCCTGACACAGGAAATCCACCCCCAAAGCAGGATGGGGAGAGTATCCATGAGTGAAGGTAACCTGGAGTGTGGTGTCAGAGTCCAAGTGGGGTGAGGAAGACAACTATGTGGGGAAAAGGGGGAGTCCTAGAGCATAGTGTCAGACTCCAAGCAGGAAGCCAGAGCTTTGGTAGGGTGAGGACGACATCCAATGTGGATGGTAAGCTGGTCTGGAGTGTCAGAACCCACGTTCTAAGGGTCATCAGGACATCCACAAGTAGGAAAGGCTGCAGGGTATATCAGAACCCAAACAGAGTGAGGGAGCATGCGTGCAGACTGAGGGCGGGGGTGTTGGTCAAATAATAAATATGTTAAGTTTAATGGAAGTCACATCTCTCTCAGTGTTGGAGAAGGAAGTTAGAAATATGGAAAGGGAAAAAAACAGAACTGTGGTCTTGGATTAGAACCGAGGCTATCAGTGTGAACTCAGTTGTTAAATAATAAGTAAATACAGCATAAATATGCATATAACATGCGCACGTATGCGCGCGCACACACACACACACACACTCATTCCTAAATATCCTAGCTCTGTCCCCTGAGAGGATTTAAGAACACCACCTCGATAGCAGTGTGCATACCTAGTGCCCAGATCTTGGCTTCTAAATCTATTCTTCACTGAAAGGAAGCAGGGTTCCATGAAGAAATAGCAAATTTCAGGGCTATGAATGGAAGTCGAAGATTAGATTGTATTTAAAGAATGATGGGACGTGTCAAAAAGACAAAGAAGCCTCCTTGAAGTTTGCACTGAACAAATCCCACAATTTGAGCTTCAAAATAAACAGCTGAAGTAACTGATTATAACACACTGAAGAAGAGAGGAAAACATGAGTCCTTCTAGATATAAATAAATATATGAATAAATTGAAAGAATTCTGAGGAACAGATTGTCTCCGTTGTTACAAAGTACCTTCTGACAAAGTACTTAATTATCTAGTGTGGCTACTCCCTTAACGAAGAGATCGAAGTGAACATCATGAGTAACAGGACAAATCAAAGTATGTATCACCTGATAGGACGCAATGAGAGGATGACAGCACCACTGCCTTGGTCCCCCAACTAAAGATGCTTAACCTGAATCTAATCATGAGAAATATCAGACATTTGCAGATATTCTAAAACACAGTCTTGTACTCTTCAAATAGGAATGACTGAAGAAGCTGTTCTAGCCCAAAGGAGACTAACTCAACATGAGAATGTATGATTTCTGAACTATATATCCTTTTGCCATAATGGATATTATCTGGACAACTGCAGACTATGAATGGATTCTGAGGATTAGATGGCAAATAATAAACCAATGTTAAAAGTCTTTATTTAGGTGGCCGTATTGTGGTTATGTAAGAGAATGTTCTTGTTTGTAGAAAACATACACTGAAGTACTGTGGGGTGATAACAAATCAGTCCAGTGGGCCACTTACTCTGAAATAGCTCAAGGGGTAGAAAGGATTTTGTAGTATTTTTTGAACTACTTTTTCAACTTTTGTTAATTTTATGAATGTTAAAAAAAATCTCTATAAAAAAGGCACCATCATATCTTTTGAAAATCAGATGATACACACAAATTCCCAAAGAAACAAAGCCTCAACAGATTCAAGAAGAAACAGGAAAATTATATAATCTTATATCTATTACAGAAATTGAATTCATATTTTAAAACCTTCCTAACAAAGAAAAGTCCAGGCCCAGGTAACTTCACTGGTAAATTTACCATTTAAGGAAGAAAAATCACCAATTTTACACAAAATATTTAGGTAGTATAAAAAAGAGGGAACACTTCTCAATTTATCTTATGAAGCCCCATAACCTTGACATCAGAGCCTGAAAAATTATCTTACAAGAAAAGAATAAGCCGATCCCTCTTGTGAACACAGATACAAAAATTCTATATAAAATATTAGCAAATGAAACCCAGAGACATACAGAGTACTGCATCATAACCAACTTGGGCTTATACTAGGAATATAAAGTTATTGTACAAATGCAAAGTGGATTTACTAGTAGAAAATTAATTTATATAATGTATTATATTAAAAGGCTAAAGTTAAAAAGTAACGTGATAACTGTAATGAATTTAAAAAGGATTGGAAAAAAGTATTTGATAAAATTTACTGTGCATTCATGATAAAATCTCGGCTGTGTACAAATGAGGAATAGAAACCAATTTCCTTAATTCCATAAAGAGTATCGTTGAAAGTCCTACAGCAAACATTATATTTAATGGTGAGATGTTGAAAGCTCTACCTCTGATATTGGGAATGAGACAAGGATGCCTGTTATCACCGTTTCTATTCAACAATGTACTGTAAGTTCTAGCCATGGCAATAAGGTGAGAAAAACATGTAAAAGGACTGGAAAAAAGAAAACTGTTATTACTCTCAGATGATGACCGAGATATAGAAATCCCAAAAATCCTTTTAGAGATAATCTATTAGAGTTAGTAAGTAAATGTAGCAAGGTCACTGGATATGGGATCAATACTACAAAAATCAATTAAATTTCTACACACGTGAATGAAAAACTAAAAAGTGAAATTTAAAAACAATCCCATATATAAAGGTAACAGGTAACACCAAATACCTAAGAATAAATCTGTTATTTTTCAAGTTTGGGGGCACATAATTAGAATATACTCTTAGCAATTGGCAGAATCCACACTTTGGCTTTCTAAGCAGTTTGCAAGAAGGGACTCCTGCAAACCACTGGAGCTTCCTTTCTCCAGCAGCAAGTCATCCCAAAAGAAAAAGAGAGATTAGTCTATCATCAGAGATATGAGAACTGCAGGTCTGGTGAATATATTCACTAGTTTGGTCACTGTAAAAATTAATAAACTTCAAAAATGATGGCAGACTATCATTAACTTCTAATTACATGACTTTAACTGGAAATGCCACTCCAGATGGAGTCTCCTTATTAAGCAAATTAAAACAGCCTTGGTATTTGATACGTAGCTTTTACTTAGCAAATGCTTTATCCTTTGTAACAATCAAGAGGGAACAGAAGTAACATGTTGTTTTCACCTGGCAAAGACAGCAATGCTTCTACTTCCCAGCTTCAGAGAAACCTATAATACAGTATTCTCGTTCTATGCCCCAGGCTGCTCTGCAGAGACCTTGGCTGCCTCAACATTCCATACTACATCTCCTCGATCCTTCTCTGGATGACAGCAAGCTATTAGGACCTGGAGAGTGGAAGAGTTGAGAGATGAAGCACCTTGGTAAAATATACATGTGTGACAGAAGTAAGAACTCAGTCTTATGAAAATACAGGGGCTTGCCTCCTCAATAAAGTTCCTGAGGGAGCAGGAGTACGATGGAATATTCCTCCCAAAGTCAAAGAGAATTTACTATCCCTTGTCTGTGTCCCATTAAGGATACAAAAATGTTGGTTGGCCTCTTTACATGCTGAAAGGAACACATGCCACATTTGAGTACACAGCTATGATCCATCTATAAGATAAAATAAAAAGCTTTCAGCTTTGAGTATCAAGGGAAACTAGCAGATATTAGATGAGAACCAATTAGGCTCTGAAGGCACAGGCAGGTAATATATGCCTACTGTATCTTGCTTAACTTGCATGCATAACCTCATGAGTACATACGACTCACATAGTGAGGGTTAACTGAGAGTTAAAAACATTATGTCTAGAGATATGCTAAAGCCAGCAGAAGTGGAATGTTCTGGCATATAATTATTTCAGAAGAGGCCCTGAAAAACAATATGGAAGGAAAATCCTCTCAGTGGACAGAATTCTTAGTAGCCCATTTGGTTTTCAACTCTGCTTAGAGTAAGAGTTGATCTCAATTACTGGCTGCCAAAGGTCTGGCTGGATGTGAGGACTTGAGAGGAGAGAGACTGGCAGACTGGTGTCATCTAGAATGGCTTGAGGGCCTGAAAATATCCCCAATACAACTTAAAACACAAATATGCAGGAGCGCCTGGGTGGCTCAGTCAGTTGGGCATCCAACTTCGGCCCAGGTCATGATCTCATGATCTCATGGTTTATGGGTTCAAGCCCTGCGTTGGGCTCTGTGCTGACAGCTCGGAGCCTGGAGCCTGCTTGAATTGTGTCTCCCTCGCTCTCTGCCCCTCCCCCACTCATGTTTTCTCTCTCTCTCTCTCTCTCTCTCTCTCTCTCTCTCTCTCTCTCTCAAAAATAAATGTTCAAAAAAAAACTTAAAAAACCACAGATATGCAGCAAATACCTGATTTATAAAATTTAACTTCATATATTGTAAGTCAAATTCTCCAAATTGAAGGAGGCAGCAATATTGATAAATTAGACTCCTAGATGAATTTTAGAAGCATGCCCAGAACTACAATGTCAATTTCAATCAATATTTTTGCTTCTCCTTTTATCTTTGTGTTCACTGCTATTCAGTTTTACCTGCAGAAAATATTTCATATTTGTGAATGATTAAAGATAATAGCAAGGGATTTGTTTTCGTGCCCGAGGGAGTAAATGCTACTGTCATCTGGTCAGCCCTCTTGCTGTAAACAACTACAAAACTGGACAGAGCAACTGTTTACAGATAGTCGACAACACACAGTGTGAAAAAGAGTACCCACAAGGTGATCCCCTCAACTGACCAACTCTCTGCTTGGGCACAATATCCTAACTACAGTAGGGAGAACTGGTCTGAGGTGGGCAAAAGAGTCACCTGAGCTGAGGCAGAGGTTAACGTTTTAAGGCAGCTGCAGTAGCCGGAGACGGTGGGGCAGGGCACTGAGCAGAAGAAAGCTCTACAGAGAAAAGGGGGCCTCAAAAGTCTGTGGAGGACCCCCCATGAGTCCCTGACCAAAAACTGGCTGAACATGTGTAGAGACAGACTGCCCAAGGCTTGTATGGAGATATTAGATGCTAGTCAGTGCTGGGGGGAAGAGCTGTGCTGGGCTCGTTCGGAGCGCCCTCTACTTGTAAAATCTATTTTATTATGGTATAATTTATAGGCAATAAAATCTATCCATTTCAATGAGTTTCAACAAATGTATACAGCCCTGTAACCACCACACAAAGGAGATACAGAAGGTTTCCATCCTCCTAAATTCTCTCATGTTCCTTTGCCTCCCGTAAGCCCAGACACAGGCCAATCACTGACCTGCTTTCTTTCACTGGAGTTAGACCTTTTAGAGAATTTCACACAAATAGGATCATATAGTATATAGTCCTTTGTGTCTGGCATTTTGTACTTCCTGTAAATGCTACTGCCATTCAACTATGCTGTTGCATAACTTTTTGTTAAGTTGTATTCTGCTCTAGAGATAAAATTTATCCTTTCAAACTGTTTTCCAGGAGGTTGTACAATTTTACATTCAAACTTGGACTGTATGAGAGTTCCATTTATTCCACATCCTCACCAATATTTGGTATTGCTGGTCTTTTAAATCTTAACCATGTCACTGGCTGTGTAACTATATCACTGAGTGACATCTCACTGTGATTTTAGTTCACATTTTCCAAATGACTAATGATGTGAGCATCTCTTCATGCAGTTATTTGCCATTCATAAGTCTTTTCCAGTGATGCATCTGTCCAAAACTGTGCACATTGTTAATCCGGTTGTTCGCTTATGTAATTGACATGTAAGGGCTCTTTGTGCAATCTGGATACAGTCCTTTATAAAATGTACATTTTCCAAGTGTTTGGCTTACCTTTTCATTTTCTTAACATGTGTCTTTTGAAGAGCAAGTGTTTTTTACTTTAATGTAGTTACAATCATTCCAGTTTTCTTTTAGGATTCATGCCTTTTGATTCCTATCAATAAAATCTTTGCCTAATCCAAAGTCACCAAGATTTTCTAGGTCTTCTAATAATTTCACATTAGGTTTCACATTTAGGTTTATGATCCATCTGGAATTAATTTTTGTGTGTGGTGTGAGGCAAAATTTGACACATTTTCCCACTTGGATTTCCAGGTGTTCCAGCATCACTTATCGAAAGCTTTTTTTTCCCCCTCGTTGAATTAACTGGGTACCTTGTTGAAAATAATTGTTGTGTGTGGGTCTGCTCTGTAGACTCTCTCTTCTTTCACTGACTGGTATGTCTAGCCTTATGCCTAAACCATACTTCCTTGTTCACTGTAGCTTTACACTAAATCTTGCAGACAGTGTAAATCCTTTTACTTTGCTCTTCTTTTCCACAACTTTTTTGACTAATCTATGCCCATTTCATTTCCATAAATATTTTGGCGTGTCATAGGATACAAAAAAAAAAAAAGAAAAAGAAAAAAAGGAAGGCCTCCTGAAATTTTAACTGGGTTTATATTCAATCTATAGATCAATTTGGGAAGAACGGGCATCTTAACAATATGGAGTCTTTTAATCAATGAATTTGATGTACTACTACATTTAAGTCTTCTTTACATTATCTCACGTTTTGTAGTTTTCAGTGTAAAGACCTTGCTTCTTATTCTTATTCCCAAGAACTGTTTTATGATACTAGTATAAATGATATAATTTTTGAAAAGTATTTTCCAATTACTTTTGCTAGTATACAGAAAGACATGTAATACTTGTATATTGAGCTGGTATCCTAAAAAGTCTTGTAAATTTCTTAGAAATTTCTACATAATCATGTCATTGCAAATAAAGATACTCTGATTTCCCTTTCCAATCTCTACAACTTTTTTTTCTTGCCTTATTGTACTATCTAGACCCTTTATTAAAACACCAAATAAAATAATATTGAGAGAGGGAATCCTTGGCATATACTGAATTAAAAAAAAAAAAGAAAAAAAGGGAAAAAAAAGGCTTCAAAATTTCACCAAGTGTTAGCCTTATGGGATTAAAATTGTTTTTTATTTTGTTATGTTTTGTTAGAGCCTGTAATCAGAGATTAAGAAAGTTTGCTGGAAAATTTTATCATGAACAGAAATGGACATTTCTCCATCAAGTGTAGTGAATGATTATGTGATTTTCTACTTTATTCTGTTAATGTGGAGAAATACAACAAGTGATCCTCCAATGTTAAACTAAATCTGTATTCCCAAGATGAACTCTACTTGGTAATGATGTTATCTTTTTTTTTTTTTTTTTTACTGCTGGATTTAACTTACTAGTATTTTAAAGGATTCTGCATCTAGGCACATGAGCAACATTGACCTTTTTGTCTTTGCAAAGTCCTTGTTTGTTTTTGCTATCACGGGAATTCTGGACTATACGATGACATAGGGAAATGTTACCTCCTCTTCCTTATTTTCTGGAAGACTTTGTGCTGAATTGGTAATACGTTTCTTTTTAAAATGTTTAGCAGAATTCATTGATGATGCTATCTGGGTCCAGAGCTTTCATTACAAGATTTTGTTTAATTTTTTTTTTATGTTTATTTATTATTGAGACATAAACAGAGCATGAGTGGGAGAGGGGCAGAGAGAGACGGAGACACAGAATCCAAAGCAGGCTCCAGGCTCTGAGCTGTCAGCACAGAGCCCGATGTGGGGCTCAAACCCACGAACCGTGAGATCATGACCTGAGCCAAATTCGGAAGCTTAACCGACTGAGCCACCCAGGTGCCCCTGATTATGAGTTTTTCAATTATAAATATAGGTCAACTGAAGTTCTCTCTTCTTGAGTGAGGTTTAGCTACTTGTGTCTATGTGTCTATTGCATTAGAACATATTTATTGGCATAAAGTTGTTCATAATATTCTCTTATAACCCTCTTATCTGTAGGATCTGCAATAATGTACCTATTTCATTCATATGTTGATTATTTGACTGTCTTTTTTTTTTCTCCTGGTCAATATGGATAGAGATTTACAAATCGGATTCAGTTTTCCAAGAATCAGCTTTTGGTTTCAACTGGTTTTTCTCTTTCATTTGTTCATTTGCTGATGTCATTGATTTCTACTCTTACTTTTATTATTTCCCTTCTTATGCTTAGCTGCTCTTTTAATTTCCTAATTTCTTATAGGAGTAACTTATATGACTGGTTTTCAACTTTTCTCACTTTCTACTATTAGCAATTAATGTTACAAATTTCTGCCCAAGCACTGCTAGCTGCATCACACAAATATTGATATACTGTACTTTCATTTTCATTCACTTCAAAATGCTAATTTTCCTTATGATTGCTTCTCTGACCCATATTTGTAAGGTTTTTTTTTTAATGGCCACATATTTACAGATATTTCCAGATATCTTACTATGCCTGGTTTCTAACCTAATTCTACTGTTGAGAGAGAATATAGTATATGGGATTTCAATACTTTAAAACTTACTGAGACTTTTTTTTAATGTCCCAGAATATGGGGTCTCTTAGAAAATGTCTATGAACACTTAGAAAGAGTATATATCTTGCAACTGGTGAGTGGAGTGTCCTATCAGTGTCAGTTAGGAAGAGCCGGTAGATTCTGTTGCTCAAGTCTTCTGCATCCTTACTGATTCTCTTTCTACTTCTCCTATTTATTACCAAGAGAAAAGTACTGAAAATCTCTGAATATAATTGTGAATGTCTGTCTCCTTTGCCTCGAGTTTATTGAAGCTGTTATTTAGGACTGTTATGTCTTCTTGATGAACTGACTCATATTTTTGTGAAAATGTTCTTTATCCCTGGTAACAATACTTGCTCTAAAGTCTTCTTTGTCTGATAAAAATATAGCCATCTCAGCTTTCTCTGCAATTCGTGTTTGCATGGCAAATCATGTTTCTCTATCCTTTAACTTTTAAATGTTCTATGCCTTTATATTTCAATTAGGTTTCCATATATTTGGATCTTGCTTTTCTTTTTCTTCTTTTCTTTTTGTCTTTTTTTTCGGGAGACAAAGAGTGTGAATAGGAGAGGGGCTGAGGGAAAGAGAGACAGAATCTTAAGCAGGCTCCATGCCTAGTGCAGAGCTTGACTCACATGAGGCTCAATCCCACAGCCATGAGATCATGACCTGAGCCGAAATCCAGAGTCAGACGCTTAACCGACTGAGCCACCCAGGCACCCTGGATCTTACTTGTGTATGTAGTCTTGCTTTTAAAAAAAAAGTCTCATCTGACAACCTATGCTTTTTAATGGGCACATAAATCATTTACATTTAATGTAATTACCTGTATCAGGGACTGACAAACTTTCTGTAACAAACCATATGATAAATAATTTAGACTTTGTGCCAAATGTAGTGTCTATGACATATTTATGTGTGTGTTTCATACTGCTTTTAAACTGTAAAAATCTGTTATCTATGTAATAAAATATTATTTAGCCATAAAAAAAAGTGAAATTCTAGCATATACTACAATATAAATGGATCTTGAAGACATTATGCTAAGTGAAATAAACCAAACAAAAAAAGAACAAATAGTGTATGATTCCATTTATGAGTTATCTAGAGTAGCCAATACAATAATTTATGGTATATATAATACTTAACAATACTTAAGAATGTGGGCTTTGGTATTAGCCTGCCAGATTCTATCTCTGCTTCTACCAGTTACTAGATGTGTGATTATAGAAGTTTACTTACATCTCTGACACCTTGATTTCCTCATCTGTAAATTAGGAATTGTAATAGCACCAATGTCATTGGGATTTCTGAAAATTAACTGAGGTGTTTTAAGTGCTGAGGATAGTGCTTCATAGTAATAGTAAATATTACTATGATAGTTATTTTATTAGCACTGATTAATGCAATACCCCAGTTGGGTAGGTGAGACTCAGGGTAAGTGAATTAGGCCCAGATATTTTTCATATTTTTAGTATTCTTGAGAAAAAGCAAAAGAACTTCTAAATTTTTTGGCAGGTTAGTTTTGCAGGAACTCTACCCTGCTAACGTGTAGAGAACATAACATCACCTTACTTCAACCTTATAAAAAAAAAAAAAAGAGGGCATAAAAAAAAGAACCAAACAAGAAATTTTCAAAAAGATACAGGATTACTGCTCATAATATGTCATTTAGCAATATATTCCACGCCATCTTTATTAGCATGAGCATCTTAATTTACATATTTTACTTTGGATCTACCTAGTAATCAATATTAATCATGACCGTAAATTGTCATTAAAGATTCAATTAAGCTAAGCGTAGGGGCACCTAGGTGGCACTTAGGGGCACCTAAGTGTCCGGCTTTAGCTCAGGTCATGATCTCACAGTTTGTGGGTTTGAGCCCCAAATCAGGCTCTGTGCTGACAGCTCAGAGCCTGGAGCCTGCTTCAGATTCTGTGTCTCCCTCTCTCTGCCCCTCCTCTGCTCATGCTCTGTCTCTCTCTCTCTCAAATATAGACATTAAAAATATTTTTAAAAAGCTAAATATAAAACACAAATAAGAAAGGTTTCCACTAAAAAATTAAAGAATTTTCATGCTTAAGGAAGTGAATTCCCAGTCATCTTTGAGGGCTATAGATAGCCAGGGGCTTACAGTAATTACATCAGAAATACAACAAATCTAATAAAATATAGCTGACTTTATTTCTGAGCTCAAATTTTAGATATCTGGTACTTCCTCTGGTCTTCCTCATTTCATATACTCCTAGAATTTTATATGCGCCTGTCAATCAGCACATAAAATATGCTCATCAGTAAATGAGTAAAAAAATAAAAGCTAAAAAATTAATACAATTATATTATCAAATCATATCTGCTACATTTCCCACTGTATTTTATTTTATCTATAGAAAAGAAGATAATAAATAATAGCTTTTTTCACATTTGGCTTTAAAAAATTTTTTTAATGTTTATTTTTGAGAGAGAGAGCGAGCGAGCACAGGAGCTAGCAGGGGAGGGGCAGAGAGAGGGAGACACAGAACCCAAAGCAGGCTCCAAGCTCTGAGCTGTCTGCACAGAGCCCAACATGGGGCTCGAACCCACGAACCGGGAGATCGCAACCTGAGCTGAAGTCGGACACTTAACTGAGTCACCCAGGTGCCCCTCACGTCTGAGTTTTAATTTAAATCAATCAATAATCTGAAATAATAATATTTTAGCTTTATTTGCCTTGTTTGATGTACCAAATCAGAAAATAAATTTTTTGTTAAGTGCTATATATGCAAATAATATACTGTATTGATATTATAATACATACTAAAGATTTAATTTTAGAATCAGCTTAAGCCCTGTTGAGATTATACATTACATTTTTTGCTATGAATAATTTGGTGAAAAGTTTTTATATTTGATTTATGAAATGGAAAAGAACCAATATTCTTAGAAAGACAAAAAAGTGTAATCCGGTTCTGGCCTGTAAAATATATGCAGGTTTATATTGGATGATGTTAACAATGCAGTCTGGTGGTAGTGGGGTGGTGGTGGTGGTGGTTATATACTAATAAAGACAGGAATGAGAACAACTAAGTAGCTGTTACTTATGACATAAACTGGGGATGTGAATTCAATTCTTTGAGGATAAAACAATAAGGCAGTTTTCATTCCATTTTGTTTTAAAAGACTTCAGGCATTCTTAGGACTTCTTATTTTTTCATTTTTATCACACCAAGTAACCAGACATTTCAAAAATAGATGGTTGAAATAGTAGCAATTTAGGATTATGAAGCTGTTAAGTGCTTCACAATGTTGATGTAATATAGCAATTATAGACCTTTGTAATTCAGCAAAAAGGCTTTGTTTTCTTGTTACTCATATTCAAACTATACAATAAGAATACCTCTTTATTTTCACAGAAAAGGACTCAAATTTTAAAAATTCTTTGCATTAATGTTTTGACCATTGTTATGAACTCACCATTGAAATTTATTATTTTGTAACTAAAAATAAAATGAAGCACTAAGGGGGAAAAGGTTGTATAATGTTAGAATTTTGATTAGCAATCACAGCTGCACCAGAATTAGTTTCTATAGCAACAGGAAGAAATAATGTGTTGAATTGCAATGCAATACAAGATTATTCTTTACAGATTGCAATTCAAAAGAAAATCTTTAAAGAATTTTGTCTTAAAAGAGTTATTAATCTTTCAGCCATCATAATTCCCTTACAGAAAATACTTAAATTATTCTAGACTACTTTCCATGAATCTTGTTTTAACTCATTTAAATTAGTATGTTTCAAAAAAGATTGAAAATATAATATACCTGAACAGTAAGAATTTTGGCTACTGTCTTATTTGCATTTTAAAATAAAAGTGCACGGACTGATTTTTGCACACTGTATAGACAGAGAGTATATTTTCTAGGCCCATTAGAATCTATAAGGAAAAGGGTCTTGTTTTGAATAAACTATATTGTAGGAATAAGAACTAAAAGTAATAAATTCCACATTTGTATCAATATGAAACTAAGCCTCCATTTTATCGATGTGCACACCCATGTCCAAATTATGATTAAGAAACTACACTACTGGTGAGTATTCTGAGTGTATATGTCCCTTATGTTAGTAAGAGAAAAGACAAGCATTAAATTTCACTTGCTGCCCATATTTCTAACAATGAAAAATATTATTTTGTGGCATCCTTTCTAGTCCTAGCTATTTTTGGAAACTAATTAGAAGCATACCCCTGAACCTTTTATGTATTTTGCCCTTATAATGAGACCTATTACTGTGGCTTACTCCATCCATCTGAGTTCCAAAGTATCTTTGGTGTTACCATGGATACCAGCGACAAGCATTCTCCCACAACTGCTTTATGTGTCTCATCAAACATAAGAAAACTGACATGGCAAGAATCAAGCCATCTAGACACAATGAATTTCTAATTGTACCTGTATTCATGCCTTTTAGGAAATATATATATATATATATATTTTTTTAAATTAAACAAACCAGATGACCAGCAAGTTATGTAAAGAATCTGAGCAGACATCAAATCACTGGGAAAAAAAATAAGAGGTTATAAAAGAAAAGGTTACAAACATTAAAACAGACCAATACAACAGTCCATCAGTGATTCATAGGGTCCAAAATGAAACCTGAAGTCAAAAATCAACTTGGGTTTTGAGATCTTCAGGATTGAAAACTTCTAATCATATTAAAGACAATGTATAATAGGGGCACTCGTGTCATACAGCCAACAATAGAAAACATCAGAAGAAGTCATTTATGAGAACATACAGAATGTCCAAGGTTAACTGCTGGCTGTTAGCAAAAACATCATTGCAAAATTGAATAGAATGCTTTTTTTTATTACCAGGCAAAATTACCAGCAAAAATTATTTAGTCTACATCAGAAATCATCTTATTCCATCTGTACTTTTTTCTTTCTTATTGTAAGGTCTAATTTTTCTTGTTAAAATCTTTTACTAAACAATTTTAAAAAATCAAGAATTGAGTATCAAACTGGACTTCTAACAAGAAGTATTTTCAGCATCTCCTTTTGTGACTTACATTTTTAAAAAGTGTAAATACATAAGGAGTGGTGAGACAGATTTCCTATCAGAGTTACGTGATTTTACTTTTTATTTATTTATTTATTTATTTATTTTATTTTTGTGATTTTACTTCTTAAAACAAATGTATACACACAAATCCTAAGTTTCATTCTCTTCACACAAAATAATTCACAAGAATTATATTATTAAATGTATACTGATATGTCCTTTTAATGAATGCTTAATTATTCTAACTTTTAGGATTAAAAAACTTGGGGCACCTGGGTGACTCAGTCAGTTAAGCATCCAACTTTGTCTCATGTCGTGATCTCATGGTTCATGAGTTTGAGCCCTGTTTCAAGTTCTGCACTAATAGTGCAGAGCCTGCTTGGGATTCTCTCTCTCTTCGCCTTCCCCACCCCCCACCCCCAAATAAATAAACTTAAAAAAAAAAAACCAACTTCAACCTAGTAATACATATTAGTCCACCTACAAGGACTTGTGACTTAAAGATCATATAGATTAAGCAAATACAATGTTTTTTCATTGCCTGATATGTGAACATATGATTTACTAATGGAAAGCTCTTAAATTTATAAGCAGTACATGTAATATACAAATTCAGTCTGGGGTGCCTGGGTGGCTGAGTCGGTTAAGCATCCAACTTCGGCTCAGGTCATGATCTCACATTCGTGGGTTCGAGCCCCGCGTCAGGCTCTGTGCTGACAGCTAGCTCAGAGCCTGGAGCCTGTCTTAGGATTCTGTGTCTCCCTTTCTCTCTGCCCCTCCCCTGCTCATGCTGTCTCTCTCTCTCTCTCTCAAAAATAAACAAGTAAATAAATAAAAACATTAAAAAAATTAAAAAAACCAAATTCAGTCTGATACAGTTAATTCCACACAGATGTTCCACGACAAACCTCACAACACCTCAATTTCTCCATATATAGAGGGGAAATAATCTTTTCTAACTATTGAATGATTATAAAAAGTTTCTAAATAGAAACCATAAGAACAGTCAAAGGAAATGGGATTACTCCATTTAAATTACAATTAGCTGAGGGAAAAGTAACACATCTCTGAAATTCTTAAAACGACTTAAAGGAAATGTTTAGTATCTGTTTTCCTTATCATTAAGGTCTATAGCAAAAGTCTGTAGAAAACATTACACTCTATTCTTGTTGAATTTAGTTGAACAGACAAAATTCATCCACCCAAATCAGCTTCTGTCATGACTGGTACAAGAGACCCAAAGCCATGTTCTGTGAAGAGGGGTTTAGAGAAATAACATATAGACCTCTACTGAAAGCACACATCTAATTCCAGGGTGCCCCTATTTCGCCCAGGTGTAATGAAGTGCAAACCACCGAAAAAACAGCAATTCCAAGTTCACCTTTCTTTCTCTCCCAGGACAAGGTAAACTACATGCATTTATTTTAGTACCAATTTTGTGGTAGGCAAGATGCAAGGTACTGAAATGGTACTGGTGCTCAAGAGAAAACCTAATTTGTGAAGTTTACATCAGGGATAAGGAGGGTGACACTGAACAAAGAGGGAGAAAACCGGAGTGTGAGTCCATAGTCTGCTACTAAGAAGCTAAGTAAGCATTTACATTCTGGGCCTGTGTTCACAAAAAAAAAGAGAATAAGCTAGATCACTAAGACCCTTGCAATAATAATAATAAAATAAAGATCCCTACAATTTTAACTATGATGAATCTGTAATATTTAACAGCTCCATTTTGGAACTGGAATAAAATAAGGGATTACTTTTCTTAACTAATGATGCAATAGACTAGCAAAGGGAACTAGACAATCTCCTTTCTTGTTTTACCTTTTGATATTTGAGATGCAGACCTTTCAGCATAACTACGAGCTCTCAAGATCCTACCTAGTTTGTGATTCAACAACTAAATGCATGGTGATTGCACAATGCAAAGGGAGATGGAAAACAGGGCATGAAAGGTCGTTGTAAAGATTAAAAGAGGAAAAAGGGGTGTCTGCGTGGCTCAGCTGGTTGAACATCTGAGCCTGGAGCCTGCTTCAGATTCTGTGTCTCCATCTCTCTCTGCCTCTCCCCTACTCATGCTCTTTCTCTCTCTCATAAAAATAAAACAAACAAAAAAAGATTAACAGAGGGAAAAAATATTTTCTCTCCTGAGAATAAGATTTTTTTTAATGTTTATTCATTTTGAGAGAGACAGAATGGGAGGGGGCAGAGAGGAAGAGAGAGAATCCCAAGCAGGCTCTGTGCTAATAGCACAGGGACTTGATCCCATGTGCTTGATCCCATGACCTAAGCCAAAATCTAGAGTCAGACACTCAACTCACTGAGCTACAAAGATGCCCAAGATGTTTATACCAAGTAATCTAAGTGACGATTAAATTTTGCAGGCATTTTACATTAATACTATGCCAGATCTTTTAAGTAATTTCAACTTTAATATGAACAATATTTTCTTTGAAGGTTTCTAAATTCCTGGGGTGCCTGGGTGGCTCAGTTAATCGTCCAACTCTAGACATGGATGTGAGATCCAAATGATTGTGAGACTGTGAGATCAAGCCCTGCATGCAGCTTAGCATTGATAGGGTGGAGCCTGCTTGGGATTCTCTCTCTCCTCTCTCTCTCTGCCCCTCCCCCTGCTCACATGCACTCTTTGTCTCTCTCGCTCTCAAAATAAATAAATAAACTTAAAAAAAAGTTTGAATGTTCTAAGTTCCTAAAGTTGTTTAGAAAATTTACAAGTAGATCCTTTTCTTTATAATTTTTTTAATGTTTTATTTATTTTTGATACAGAGAGAGACAGAACATGAGAGGGGGAGGGGCAGAGAGAGAAGGAAACACAGAATTGGAAGCAGGCTCCAGGTTCTGAGCTGTCAGCACAGAGCCCGACGCAGGGCTCGAACCCACAAACGTGAGATCATGACCTGAGCTGAAGTTGGAGGCTTAACCGACTGAGCCACCCAGGTGCCCCCAAGTAGATCCTTTTCTAAGGATATTTCTAGTATACCTATCTATACAGTTTTTTTCTACTAATATTTGTCAAAAATGTCTTTTTCTATGCTTTAACATATTCAACCTTCCTATATTCTTAGTTCTAAGTATATTTCTTAAACGTCAGTTCCTATATATTTATTTCAATACTTATTAATGTTCTTCATATGTCCGAATTCTAGATGCTTACTGAGCTTCTTAGTAGCAGACTATGGACCCACACCCAGGTTTTCATTTGAACTATATTATGCTCTTAAAAATCACATCAAACAAAGGCATAAAAAGGGAAGACAAAGCAGCACAGAAAAAGTGGGCTGAATAGAACAAAATAAAGCAGTACAAGTGAATTCGGACATATGAAGAATATTAATAAGTATTGAAATAAATATATAGGAACTGACGTTTAAGAAATATACTTAGAGCTAAGAATATAGGAAGGTTGAATATATTAAAGCATAGAAAAAGACATATTTGACAAATATTAGTAGAAAAAAAGCTGTATAGATAGGTATACTATATCAAATGAATAGATTTTGAGACTCCAAAAAAACATAAAAATAAAGGAAAATAGAGCATTAATACTATGTAATGATAGATGAGATGATTTATCAGAAATATAGTATATAAATTTAGGGGCACCTGGGTGGCTTACTTGGTTAAACATCTGACCCTTGATTTCCGCTCAGGTTATCATCTTAACGGTTTGTAGCTCGAGCCCTGCGTCAGGCTCCATGCTGACAGTGAAAAGCCTGCTTGGGGACCCCCCTCTCTCCCCCCGCCCCCGCCATGCTCATGTACTCTCTGTCTCTCAAAAATAAAATAAACTTAAAGAAATAAAAGAAATAATGAAAGAAAAATGGACAGAATCCCAAGAGAAAAAACTGACAATCAATCACGGTAAGAGATTTAACACATCTCTCCTAATGATTAAAAGTTGAAGCAGAAAAATATTTAGGAAGGATACAGCAGATATGAACACAGTAAGTTTGACAAAAGGACATTCCTAGAACCTTGCAACCAAGAATTTAAAAATACATATTCTTTTGATGGACACATTGAACACTGACAACCTTGTCCTTCCTCCCAAATAGATACATTAGTTACAAATGGCAAGAGTCAATGCCTGTCATGTGGTCACAACATGATTACTTAGAACTTAGGAACAATAACAGGTTTTTTTTCACTCAAAACATTTGGAAATTTTCTATACGTTTGGGTATTTTTTAAATTTCAGGACAGGGCATAATAACTAAAAAAGAAATCATGATCGGTATTAGGAAAATTATAAAAAACAAATGGAAATGCAAATACTATATACTAAAATTCATGACACAGTTAAAACAATAAGAAGAAATATATATCTTTAAGCGCATACGTTATTAGACAAAAAAATAATAAAATAACTAACTGAAGATTAAAGAAAACAAAAGCCCAAAGATAGAAAAAAGAAAAATAAAAAAAAATAGCACTGATGCAATTTAAGAATATATTCAATAAAAAAGACCAATAAAAATCCAAACTATATTTCTTGGAAAAAAAAAAACTAAGGAAAAAAAAAAAGAAACCCTAATAAGATTAAGCAAAGAATATGATTAATAACTTCAATGCCATGATTTGAAAACTTATAGAGAATTCCTGAGAAAACAGAATTTACCAAAACTGACTTAAGAAGAAGTAGAGAACCCAATTACTCCTACAATATTTAAGTACTGAATAAAAATCTACCCACAAAAAAATCCTAAGATGCAGGTGGATTTTACAAATTGATTCTGCCAAATATTTAGAGAACAGATACTCTCAATTTCATGTAATATTCTAGGAAAATGAGAAAGAAGAAATAATCTAAATCTCACTTATGATTTTAGTAAAACCTTGACTCTACCAGCCAAACAAGGTCAAAATGAGAAGGGACAATTTTACAGTAAACTCCTTTAGGAACATAGTTGGAAACTCCTAAGGAAAACAAAAGAGTAAACCAAATACACGATGACAACTTTGATTCAATTGCAGGAATGCAAGGTTGGTTTAACATAGGTATATCCTTTAATATAATTTACAAAATAAGCAGATAAAAACTAAAAACTGTATGATCTCATAAGATCAGAAAGAGCAATTAATAACATTAAACATCAATTAATGACTAAAAAAATAATCTTAGAAAACTAGAAACTGAAGAAAATTTCCTTAACTCAATAAATGAGATCTTCCAAATACCTACAACAAACATCATAAAAAGAAGACAGTAGCAGCATTCCCTCTAAAACCAGAACAAGCAGCAGCAGTAATTCATTCAGCATTGTACAGGCATTCCTAGCCAGAGCTATAGGCAAATTATTGGAAATAATGAGCAAAGCTTCTGGATAAAATGTCTAATAATTTGTCTCTATAGTCTCTGTCTTTTTCTAAAAAGACATATCATTTCCCAACAATGCCTATTTTGTTTATTTCTTCTTTTCACATCTTCACAAATTTCATTTCTTTTTCTGTCTTATCCATTATCCCTAGGGATGCCATCACAATGTTGAATGCCATCTACTAGACTGCCAAAAATGCATAAGTCTGGCAACTAAAAGTGTTGATAAATATATATAAGACCATGCGTACAACTGTTACTGGAGGGAAAATTTTTTTAATGTTAAAAATGCATGGGAATGATAAACACCAAATTACAGGCAATAAAGATGCCTATAGAGATCTTTAACTCTATTTAATGTCTCATTTCTTTAACAAATTTATAATGTTTGTTTATTTTTTAGAGAGAGACAGAAAGTGAGTGGGGGAGAGGGAGAGAGAGAAAAAGGCATAGAATCTGAAGTAGGCTCCAGGCTCTGAGCTGTCAGCACAGAGCCCCATGTGCTGAATCCACAAACCATGAGATCATGACCTGAGCCAAAGTCAGACTCTCAACTGACTGAGCCACCCAGGTGCCCCATAATATCTCATTTCCTTCAAAAAAAGGTTTTGGAATATAGTAAAATGTTAAAATCTAAAACAGCTAGAGAATACATGCATTATGATGAAATTATCTGTATGCTTAAAACATTTAATTTAAAAAGAAATTAATAGGGGCATCTGGGTGGCTTAGTCAGTTAAGTGTCTGACTTCAGCTCAGGTCATGATCTCAGGGTTCTTGGGCTTGAGCCCCACAGTGGGCTCTGTGCTGACAGCTCAGAGCCTGAAGCCTGTTTTGGATTCTGTGTCTTCCTCTGTCTTTGCCCTTCCACTGCTTGCTTGCTCTCTCTCTCTCTCTCTCTCAAAAGTAAATAAACATTAAAAAATTTAAAAAGAAATGAACAGGAAACCAACTTGCAGCATGACATTATAGGGAGCTCTGCTGGTCCACGCCCAGTCAATCTGGTAAAAACTATGTATTAAAAAGAAGACCATTTAAAGCCATTGGAAGTGAACAGCAAATGAAGAAACACCTATTCAAGAACATCTGTGACAATTCACTAAGAAAAACAAGAGTCCATCGTATTTGAACCAAGACTGCTCTCTACCTCACCCCTCCTAGTTTTGCAAAGTAAGGACTCTACTCCAGATTGATGCAGCCAAGAACAACATGCTTACCTCCCCTCAGCACCCAGATGGAAGGCTTTCTCCTGGAAGAGCAAAATGCCAGCTGTTTATCGTGTCCCCAGCTACCTGTTGCTAAGGCTAAGTCCCAGACAACTGCAACTGAGAGGTGGGCTTCCTTCTTCTGCCCAGTCCTCAATCATGGAATGAGAGCCTAATCTTGGGCATGGCATCCTGAGAATACTGCAGCTCTGATCACCTTTGCCCCACCTGTGAGCCATAATTCCACACTGGGAAAGGTGCCTCAGGCTACTTCTTCCCCCACAGTGGATATTCAGCTCCTAGAGCAGGAATGTCAATCAGACAGAAGCTTACCATTGTTTCCACCTCCAACTCCAAAGCCCTGGCTCAGAGATGTTACTTCCAGGGAGAAACATGCCATCTCTCTCTCCCCCCTACCCACCCACCTCTCTCTCTCTCCCTCTCTCTCTCTCTCTCTCTCTCTCTCTCTCTCTCTCTCACACACACACACACACACACACACAGTGAAGTATTATTTAGCCACAAAAAGGAATGAAATTCTGATACATGGTGCAACATGGAAGAACATCAAAGACATCATGCTGAGTGACATAAAACCAATACAAAAGGACTAAAACTGTATGATTCCACTTATTTAGGTTCTACTTGTACTTTTTGCTATGTACATTTTATCACAATAACAAAATTAAATTTGAGAAATTTCACTAGAGTGACTAGAGTGACAGAGTTAGAATCTAGCCTCAAGTGACTGGAATTAATATCCAATGAAGATAGGCAGGTGTTAACTAGCCTTCAATAGAACTTGTAAGGAAAGGAAAGAGAGTGTTAGTACAGAGTAACTCAAAAGATTAGAAGGATGTTACCTCAACTAAGTTGACTTTTAAAACATACTTTTAAAAAACCCATACAGATAAAGATTAGAAGGATGGACACTGTTCATGCAGAGAGATCTAGGAATGTTTAAGAAGAGAAGGAAGTGAATCATGGAAAGAATTAAGTTGCACAATAAAAAAAGATAAGTGATTGCTGATAACATCCCCAGCTAAGGTCAATGAGAGAATATACCAAAGGCGTAGGAAAATGATTGGATCCCTAAAATATAAAGTAGAGATGACAGATAAAAAAAAAGAGGCATTTTGATATGTAAAGGAGGCACACTGAAAAGCTTCACATTGGTGATTAAAATCAATGTTAAAAAGAAATCAAGAAATACTCTTGATAAAAGGTCAATGTGATCCCAGTCAAAATAGCATGAAAATTATTCTAAAGTTTATCTGGAAGAATTAATGTAAAAGAATAACCAGAAAAAATTTGACAAAAAATAACAATGTTACAGTATATCATTAGACACTGTAGCAGAGGAAGTAACTGAAACAGAATAAAGTTCAGAAATAGACAAAAATCCAAAAAGAAATTTAGTATATGATGAAAGTAGTATTTTAAATTAGTGGTTAAAATATTACATTTTTCAGTAAATAACAGTGGTAAATTTGGAAAAGAAACTTAGTAATTTGTAAGAAGAAAGCTAAATCACCACTTCATTCCTTACATCAAAATAAATCCCAGCTGGATCAAAGATTTATATGTAAAAAAAAATGAAACCATAAAAATACTAGAAGAAAACATGAGAAAATTTTGCAAACCTTAAAATATGAAAGGTCTTTCTAAACATAACACAAAATCCAGAAGCCATAAATTAAAAAACTGAAAAATCTTAAACAACATAATATTAAAATTCTGGGTTGGAAAATCACTATTAATAATACAAAAAACCCAACTACAAAAATATTTACTAACATACAAGAGAGGTGAATTTTCTTAATATCCATGAGCTCTTAAGGATTAGTAAGAAAGATAATATCAATGCAAAAGAAAAATGAGTCTCATTTACTAACAGTTACAAATACACACATACACTCATACACATAATACATGCACACGAACTTTAGAAACCAAACACTGAATATCAAACTCTAGAACTAGCAATTCTTCTCACAATTAAAGAGCTATTATAGCTTCAGAGAAAATGTATATTTAGAAATATAATATAAAATAGAGGTGTCAAGGATATGGATTGTCCTGAGAACTGACTGGCTTTTTTCCACCTCCCCCCCCCCCCCCCCCGTTCAAACAGGAGTGAAAGGTACAGGATTTTATGAGACTAGAATGTCAAATTTCACTTGTAAACTACAATGTTTAGTTGTGCCCACTACAATTCTAGAATTCAAAATGGACATGCTGATGGCAGGGTGCTATAACTAGCAATAAAAAGCTTCTTGCTTATTTATTTAAAAAAAAGCAGCAGCATGCCTGAGCAATCAACTCCTAATCTGTGAAAGGTACTCCTTATTCACTTGTGCATTCCTGTGTTTTTGTTTTCTACTGTCAAAAGTTCACCAAATTAGAAAAAACATTACTGACCTAGTACACTTATCAGATAGCATCTTTTTTATTTGTAATATACAAAACAAGTTATTATATTGGCAGTCAACCATTTGCAGAGATCATCCCTGTAGTTTTACTCCGTAAAAATCAAATTTCCAAATATGCACTTGGTTATTAGTTCTATTTTTAACCTGCCACTCACATACTGTCATGTACTTAAAATTCAGAACATGTTTACATTATCCATCCAGCAGGCTAATGCAACTGCACACCAGACAGTCATGCATAATTCAAACCAATATCCTCAGGCTTGCAAATCTAAGTCAAGGCTGCCTTTAAAAAAGCTAGGGTGTGACTTTAACATGAATAAAGTATATCTAATTTTTCTTTTTATGTGACAAATTGATACTTGCTGCAATGGAATGCCAAAAATGCAAAGCCCCTGTATAATATATCTTTACGCTATTGAAAAATGAGATAATTGAAAAAATAAATAAGGCAACTACAGTAGTCTTAGGAAATTAATTCTAAATAGTGAAAGAGATCAAGCCAAACAAGATTCAAATAGCAAAGCTCACATTATAACAATAGATTATATGAAGTTTTGCCAACAATCAGAATGTACATAAAATTACAAAATCAAGGATCTAAGTTACACTGTGAAATGGAAGTTCTTTTTACACTTAAATTCAAATTACAATTTTAATATCTGTAAAGTTAGTTTCATTTAAATTCCTTAAATAAAACCTCTACTACTGAATTTCTATAACTAGTCATGTGTCTAGAAATGGCTAGAAAAGCATGAGTCTAGAAAAGCTTGAGTCTATCAAATTTAAATTGAGGGTTATTGGCTAAGTATGTCAAGATATAGCCCTGGATATCTACTGTACCAGACTCTACACTCTGTCACCTTTTACAGTTGAGATCTGATTTTTTAAAAACTAAGAAAAGAAAGATAACTGGTCTTATCTAGAAAGGGCTACTTTTAATGCTACTGAAAACATAAGTATTTACCAATAACTTGAAATGTGACACATAACTAATCTGGATTAAAATTCTCATAAGCAAAAAAAATGTCTATTTTTTGATAATTTTCCTCTCAGAAGCTTCAAATTTGACTAGTCATTTAAAGAAACCCTCCAGATATGAACGGCATCATTGTTCGGGCAACTCAACTCAATTATGAAAATTTCATATTAGTTCTATTCAATATTACAGACACACCAAACATAATATCCTTTACAATGACAGTCCATTAATGTCAAGGTGCAATAATATGAAGGATGAAATTAATGGGATAGAGAGAAAGGATTCAATGGTATCTGAGATAATGAAAAAAAAGATTAAATGGCAGACCTTTGGGAAATACAGTAAAGGCATGGAAGTCCTTTCAATGAAGACAGAGGATCTAGTTCAGGTACATAGAATATATCGTTTCAGTTTTCTTGTAGAGATGGAAAATTTAAACAAAAGTTCAGATGACAGAGTGGATAAATCAAAGATGTCTTCATTAATCAAGACTTGAATTTAATTATGAGCATATAGATAACATTGTTAGCCACATCAGTCCAATAACTATTCTGCAAGAAAGCAGTAGAAAAAAAGTTTCACAGCAATTCAACCACCGATACCAAAGAAACTGATTCACAGAATTCAAATTTATAATAGCAATAACAAATGAAAAACTGTCCTAAAAAAGGAAGGTCAATCTCACCTAGCAAGAGTAGTGACATGAACCATGCATGGACTGAGTTTTTCCCCCTTTCTTTTGAGGATATATCCCTTTAAATTTCCAAAGTTCTTGCCCATAATTACAACCATGTAACATTTTTAAGGCTCTCCAAAGATAAATCAGTTATTAGATCAGAGTTCTCTTCTTTTATTTACAAGCCTACTTTGGAGAATATATGTGGTATAGTATAATTGTTTAAAGAGCACAAAAGTTCAAAGAACAGACTATTTTCATATGAATTTTGAAAGAGACTAATGACAGGTTTTAGAAAAGTATCCAGCAAAAAAGAACTAAATGATTACAGACTATAAACTGCATACCTAAATTACTTTTCATAACTAACTTTACATATTATACCAAAAATTATGAAGGCAATAACATGAAATTTTAATAGTTCTACTTAGGAACATATAAACTCAGAATGTGAGATCTGGGATGAACCTTAGATCATTCTACCCATTCTATCATTTCTTTTTTCCTTTTTTTTTAAATTTCTTTTTTCTTTTTTAAGTAGGATTCATGCCCATGGTGGAGCCCAATGCAGGGCTTGAACTCACAACCCTGAGAGTAAGACCTCAGCTGAGATCAAGAGTCAGATACAACCAACTGAGCCACCCAGGTGCCCCTGCTCAAGCCTATCATTTCTGTAAAAGGAAGCACAAAGAGCCTGTGAAATGCATAAAATAAGATCTTGTAGAAAGGGTAAGATTAAAAACCATGTTTGCCACTTACAGGGCTGCTGGGTATAGACCTGTTCAACAACACGTGGTGGCTCTCTAACCATTTATCTGAAGCAAAAAAAAAAAAAATAATGAAATTGCATATAAAGTTTTAATGGTAATATAGATGTAACAGAGACCAAAGTTAGACTAGAGTTTAGATACACGTACAGCTCAGAGATGAATCAGATGAAACTCTGTATCACCCAACCTCCTCAATTCCCACTCTCCACATCCCCGTGGGTCTGCTTGCACCCCTTGATGGATATAGTGATTTATGTACAGTGGGAGAAGACTCCCAGAAAAACATCTCAAGCTAAAGCCAAATGGAAACATGTCTGGCATATTAGAGGATGAAGTGCATATGACAATCAAAAGTTCTGGAAGGAGTGCGAAGACTCCTGCCATTCACAATAAGGGAGGATGGGCTCTGCCACAGCAAGCCGTTCTAAGCTATAGGGCCTGAAGTCAGAGAAAAGTAGACACTCCCATGCAGGTGATGGCTAGTACAAGGACCCATCCTGCCAAACTACTGTGGCTATATGGGAAGACAACATGCTGTGCATGAACTGAAAAGAAGCCTCTTTAGACTCTGTCACTTCAGAGCCCAGAACTCTGGCAGAGGATTCCCCAAACCCTAATGCAGAAGAATTCTTTTTCTCGCTTGCAAAAGCATGCTGAGCTGTCATGTGTCAGGGATAACTGAGTGCCATGGTAGCAGAGGCCAGCTAATGCACTGAAGAAGAGTGTTGATAACGTGTCTTTGTGGCAGAACTGGTGAATGAAGAACAGTCTAGAGCCAACATAGGTCAAGAAACGGAGCAGCAACCTAGCCTAATCTGTGAACTGATGACGGCACCTCTTGAGAGCTTTCTGAAATAGTTGAAGGAATGGGCTATATTAAGAGATCAGAGTCTCCATGAGTAGGTAAAGCTGGCACTATTAAGATTTGAACATTAATATTAATGTGAACTTATTCATGTTCATAGGATGTAGAAACCTGTCAGTGTTCGGGTTATATATATATATATATATACAGGTTTACATAGACACACGCAGGATTTCTCTTATCAGGTTAGCAAGGGTGAATTAATACACTCTGCTACCACTTTCATTCACAAATTAAGAATATAATAAGCTCTATATAACTCTAACGGTGTGCTTCATGAATTACAGATTAATATAGCTGGTTTTTCATGATATGCTATGTCTATATTTATTACATATATTTGAAATACACTAAAGCTGTTTATTAAACACTCTCAGTTCAGTGGAATATGACAAAAAGTCACTTTCAGTTAGTAAAGAATCTCAAGCCAGTAGAATTTTAAAACTCCATCCCCAGGTCAAACTCAAATCTCAACTTTGTAAGTTTTGTAAAACAGAGTTAATAACAATCCATCGCTCAATGAGCTGTTAAAAGATAAAATGAATTAGCTAAAGAGCTTAAAATAGTGCCTGTCACATAGTAAGCACTGTAACCCCTGCTCAAGGATGCCAACTACACTTTTGTTCACAGAACTTTGAGTGGGAGACAAAATGTGGTCTGCACTTGTCTGTTTTTCTCTTCTTAATCCCCTTCATCTATTTCACATATCACCTCATTATCTCCCCTCTGACAACCATCAGTCTGTTCCCTGTATTTAAATGTTTTGTTTGTTCGCTTTGATTTTTAGATTCCACATCAGAGTCAAATCATATGGTATCTGCCTGTGTCTGACATATTTCACTTAGCATAATGCCCTCTAGGTCCATCCATGTTGTCGCAGGCAAGATCTCATTCTTTTTTGTGGCTGAGTAATAGTCCAGGGTGCATGCGCACGTGTGTACGTGCATGCCTGCGTGCACATACACTAAATCTTCTTTATATACATTCATCTACTGATGCATACTTGGGTTGCTTTCATATCTTAACTACTGTCAATAATGCTGCAATAACACAGGGGTGCATATCTCTTTTTGAATTAGTGTTTTCATTTTCTTTGGGTAAGTGTGGTCTGTACTTTTAATCCTCCTACTCCAACATCTTGGTAACCCAGTTCTGGGATGCTTTCTTCCCTTTCTTCTTTCAACTCTCAATACTATGATGTGTTGGAGTAGGGAAAAGGAATAGCAGAAATTGCTAGGACTGAGGAGCCTGAGTGGCTCTGTCAGTTAAGCATCTGACTTCGGCTCAGATCATGAACTCACAGTTTGTGGGTTTGAGTCCTGTGTTGGGTTCTGTGCTGACTGCTCAGAGCCTGGGACCTGGTTTGGATTCTGTGCCTCCCTCTCTCTCTCTCCCCTTCCCCCGTTCATGCTCTGTCTTTCTCTCCCTCAAAAATAAACAAACATTAAAAAGAAGAAGAAGAAATTGTTAGGACTGCCTTACTGGCTTCCTGTAGGTGGTGGAAAGGTATGGCAAATCTCACTTGAGTTCTGGTCACCTGTGGTAGCTTTTGCTGATGTGGTAGTTTATTCACAGGTGATGCACATAATTCATTTGGGAGATGTTCAGCTTCATCTCAACCTCCCCAGAATAGGGCAGTCAGGTCTTCCCTCACCTGTGATCAGCAGTCCATGCCCCCAATCCACTTATTAGGTTCGGCATCTCCAGGCTTTCTGGTTGCCTGATTTGTCCCATAGCACGTATCTCCTCTTCTACTTTCCATGCTCTTTCTCATGAAGCCCCCCAAATCATCTCTAGGCCCTCCAAGAATCTAAGTGCCCACTGAAGGTAGGATGGGAACCCCTTCCATAACCTAACTTTCAACCTCCAACTCTCTTTTCTTTTGTTTCTCAGTCTCCTGTTTATCTGGTATGGGATGGGAGTGGAAATGTGGGAGATGGAACAATATTTGGGGGTAACAGAACCAGTCTGGACTACTTCATAATAAATACTTAGAAAAGTATCTGACTCACACCATCAGGAGGTGTTAGCTCTAGACTTAATAGAGTGGATGGGGGAATGTAGTACTGTCACTTCCTCATCCCATCTTTGGGTCCTTCATCACCAATCCCAAATAACAAGTCCCAAGAACAGTCGCACTAAACAGCCTGACCTAAGAATAGAATATCTTACCCAAACATCACAGTAAACTGTTTTAAGTTCAGGTCCTAATGCACAAACTGAAGAGACTAAATATCTATGTGAGCACAGGCAGGGACAGAAAGTTTATGTATTCTATGTATTCTTTTTTTTTTCATGTTTATTTACTTATTTTGAGAGGTGTGTGTGGGGAGGGAGGGAGGGAGAGAGGGGGAGAGAGAGAGAGAGAGAGACAGAGAGAGAGAGAGAGAGAGAGAATGAATATCCCAAGCAGGCTCCATACTGATGCCAGGCTCGATCTCACAAGCCATGAAATCATGACCTGAGCTGAAATTAAGAGTCAGACACTTAATTAACTGAGTCACCCAGATACCGCTGTATTCTACATATTCTGAAGAATGATCCTCTCTACTCCTAGTCACAAGAAATCTGCATATGTAAAGGAGGAATCTGTTGTCAAGCTATATGGAAGTAGTTGAGTTTGGTAAGTTGTTTACAGATTTTGGATACTAACCCTTTATCCGATATGTCATTTGCAAGTATCTTTTCCCATTGTCAGTTGCCTTTTAGTTTTGTTGACTGTTTCCTTTGCAGTGCAGAAGTTTTTTTGTCTTGATGAGGTCCCAATAGTTCATTTTTGCTCTTGATTCCCTTGCCCTTTGGGGATGTGTCGAGTAGGAAATTGCTGCTGTTGAGGTCAAAGAGGCTGTTTCCTACTTTCTCCTCTAGGGTTTTGATGGTTTCCTGTCTCACATTCAGGTCCTTCATCCATTTTGAGTTTATTTTTGTGTATGGTGTAAGAAAGTGTAGTCTAGTTTCATTCTATTGCATGTTGCTGTCCAGTTCTCCCAGCACCACCTGTTAAAGAGGCTATCTTTTTCCCATTAGATACTCTTTCTTGCTTTGTCAAAGATTAGCTGGCCATACATTTGTGGGTCCAATTCTGGGTTCTCTATTCTATCCCACTGGTATATGTGTCTGTTTTTGTGCCAACACCATACTGTCTTGATGATTATAGCTTTGTAGTAGAGGCTAAAGTCTGGGATTGTGATGCCTCCCACTTTGGTTTTCTTTTTCAAGATTACTTTGGCTATTCGGGGTCTTTTGTGGTTCCATATAAATTTTGGGATTGTTTGTTCTAGCTTTGAGAAGAATCCTGGTGCAATTTTGATAGGGATTGCATTGAATGTGTAGATTGCTTTGGGCAGTATTGACATTTTAACAATATTTATTCTTCCAATCCATGAGCATGGAATGTTTTTCCATTTCTTTGTGTCTTCTTCAATTTCCTTCATAAGTTTCCTATAGTTTTCAGCATACAGATCTTTTACATCTTTGGTTAGGTTTATTCCTAGGTATTTTATGGTTCTTGGTGCAATTGTAAATGGGATCAATTTCTTGTATTCTCTTTCTGTTGCTTCATTATTGGTGTATAGAAATGCAAACGATTTCTTTACATTGATTTTGTACCCTGCGACTTTGCTGAATTCATGTATCAGCTCTAGCAGCCTTTTGGTGGAGTCTTTCGGGTTTCCCATGTAAAAGTGAAAGTCTGACTTCTTTGTCAATTTTGATGCCTTTTATTTCATTTTGTTGTCTGATTGTTGATGTTGGACTTCTGACACTATGTTAAACAGTGGTGAGAGTGTACATCCCTGTCATATTCCTGATCTCAGGGGGAAAGCTCTCAGTTTTTCACCATTCAGGGTGATATTGGCTGTAGGCTTTTCATATATGGCTTTTATAATGTTTAGGTATGTTCCTTCTATCCCGACCTTCTTGATAGTTTTTATTAAGAAAGGACGCTGTATTTTGTCAAATGCTTTTTCTGCATCTATTGACAGGATCATATGGTTGTTCCCCTTTCTTTTATTAATGTGATGTATCACACTGACTGACTTGTGGATATTGAACCAGCCTTGCAGCCTAGGAATGAATCCCACTTGATCATGGTGAATAATTCTTTTTATATGCTGTTGAATTCAGTTTGCTAGTATCTTCTTGAGAATTTTTGCATCCATGTTCATCAGGGATATTGGCCTGTAATTCTCCTTTTTTATGGGATCTCTGGTTTGGGAATCAAAGTAATGCTGGGTTCACAGAATGAGCCCAGAAGCTTTCCTTCTGTTTCTAGTTTTTAGGACAGCTTGTGAAGGATAGGTATTAATTCTACTTTAAATGTAGAATTTCCCTGGGAAGCCATCTGGCCCAAGACTCTTATTTGCTGGGAGATTTTTGATAATTGATTCAATTTCTTCACTAGTTATAAGCCTGTTCAAATATTCTTTTTCTTCCCGTTTGGGTTTTGGTAGTGTGTGGTGTCTAGGAATTCGTCCATTTCTTCCTGGTTGTCAGTTTGTTGGCATATAATTTTTCATACTGTTCTCTGATAATTGTATTTTTGAGGGATTGGTTGTGGTAAGTCCATTTTCATTTGTGATTTTATTTATTTGGGTCCTCTCTCTTTTCTTTTTGAGAAATCTGGCTAGGGGTTATCAATTTTATTTTTTCAAAAAACCAGTTCTTAGTTTCATTGATCTGTTCTATTTTTTTTGATTCTTTAGTGTTTATTAAATACAGAGAACAAACTGAGGGTTCATGGGGGTGGGGGAGGGGGGAAATGAGGGCACTTGCTGAGATGAGTACTGGGTGTTATATGTAAGTGATGAACCTCGAGAATCTACCCCCAAAACCAAGAGCACACTGTACACACTGTATGTTAGCCAATCTGACAATAAATTATATTAAAAAATTATTAATTAAATTTTTACTCAGTAAGCACTATGTGAGAAACATAGTGCTTCGGTAATCACACTGAAGTGAAGTAAAATAAATTACTGTATGTAAAAAAGAACAAACCAAAACATTACAATAAAGAGTTACAGAAGTTCTGAGAATAGAAAGATCAAGGTGTGGAGTGTTAGTAAGAAAATTTCATGGCAGGAGCCAGTCTTAACTTTGGCCTTGAAATACAGAGCTAAATAGAAAGAGATGACAGTATTCAAATTGGGGTACAATATCAACAAAGCTACAAAGCCAAGAATAAGTGTGATGAGCGTAGGGAACACTAAAAGGACTAGCTAACTGGAGAAGGTGTTAAACGATAGGAGAAAAGGGAAAGCCTAACTTAGATATTTCTTCTACCTCATGCTCAAATTTATCTTCAATCTTCTGATTTCAACTGTCAATTCTATTAACCAATGGCTTTCAAAAAAAACCTTTCTAGCTACAGAATCCTTTGTTCAAATAACATCTAACTTATTTAACCCCACCCCCCACCCCCAAAGAGGTAAGGAGCTGGATCTCTGTTCTCATTTTTATTCCTCACACCTATGTCATCTTACTCCCAGGGAAACCACTACCAAGGATCTACAGGACCCATTCATGGAGCACAGGTTTAAAACTATTATAGGGTCACCTGGGTGGCTAAGGAGGTTAAGTGACTCTCGGTTTCAGCTCAGGTCCATGATCTCACAGTTTGTTAGTTTGAGTCCCATATCAGTATCTGTACTGACAATGCAGAACCTGCTAGGGATTCTCTCTCTCTTCCTCTCTCTCCTCCCTTCCCATGTGCGTGCTCTCTCTCTCTCTCTCTAAATAAACAAACTTATAAATAAATAAATAAATAAATAAATAAATAAATAAATAAAACTATTATAGGAGTACTTGGGTAGCTCAGTCAGTTAAGTGTCCAACTCTTGATTTCGGCTCAGATCATGATCTTATGGTTCACGGGATGGAGCCCCGCAATGGGCCCTATGATGACACTGCGGAGGCTGCTTGGGGTTTTCTCTCTCCCTCTCTGCCTCTACCCCACTCACCTGCTCGCTTGCTCTCTCTCTCTCAAAATAAATAAACTAAAAAAATAAAACTGTTATATATTTTGGGACTCAACTAGTTTTTAGTCATTCCAATTCTCATCTAATATCATACCCTATAGATTCCGTTACTCATGGTTTCACTACAAGCTCTGGAGACACACCAGCCACATAAGGCTCAGTGTTGGAACTATTTGTCAGTACAACTTTCATGACACAAAGCTGTCATCAAATGTACTTTACAGGACATAAGCTTAATGAAAATAGGGCTCTGTGTCTAACATATCAATATTTTTTTGTTAAAAAATTTTTTTAATGTTTATTTATTTTTGAGAGACAGAGAGACAGAATTTGAGCAGGGGAAGGGCAGAGAGAGAAGGAGACATAGAATCTAAAGAAGGCTACAGGCTCTGAGCTGTGAGCAGAGTCCAATGCAAGGCTCCAACTCATGGATCATGAGATCATGACCTGTGCCGAAGTCGGACGCCCAACCGACTGAGCCACCCAGGTGCCCCTAACATATCAATATTTTAAGTGATTTTAAAATAAGCAAATTTTGCTTCTTACCAAAATCCAGGTTATTCTTAGGCAAAAGAACAAAATACTTTTTAAATATAGGATCAAAAAATCTTATTTGTATGGTGTTCTTACATGTTCTGTAAAAGGAGAGACATCATTTTAGAAGTGGTTACTGAAGGGTTTGTCATAGGTAAAGTGGCAACAATCACTGGGAACTCAATTTAAATATTAACCACTATGTAGCCAGGAGCTGTAACTGAAATTGACTTTTTGGATGGAAGGCAATACTGTTTTTAAGAGTAATATTCTGATAGAAAAAAAGTGAGATAATCTGCATTCTGACTACTAAAATATCAATAAAAAGCCAGCTGTTACAATGTTTTAGGTAGTTCGAAGTTTATGAACTCTATTTTTCTGACAAATTGGCAATGTATAACTATGTGACTTAATTTTATACATATAAAGACCTTTCATGTATACAAATGTTAAGAGCTAACATTTATTCAGAACCATTACATCCAAAGACATGCAGAATTTCTAGTCCTCACAATAACTCTCTAAGGTAGGTTTATTAGCTATGTTTTACATTTACAAAAAGGAGCTCAGAGAAGTTAATTATGTCACATAGATGGTAATAATCAAGGATAGATTTGTTTTTGTTTTTTTTTAACTTTATAGTTTATTGTCAGGTTGGTTTCCATATAACACCCAGTGCTCTTCCCCACAAGTGACCTCCACCATGACCATCACCCCCCTTCCCCTTTCCCCCTCCCCCTTCCACCCTCAGTTTGTTTTCAGTATTCAAGAGTCTCTCATGCTTTGTCTCCCTCCCTCTCCCTCTGTTCCCTCCTTCCCGTCCCCATGGTCCTCGGTCAGGTTTCTCCTGTTAGACCTATGAGTGAAAACATATGGTATCTGTCCTTCTCCGCCTGACTTATTTCGCTTAGCATGACACCCTCGAGGTCCATCCACGTTGCTACGAATGGCCAGATTTCATTCTTTCTCAATGCCATGTAGTATTCCATTGTATAGATAAACCACATCTTCCTAATCCATTCATCAGTTGATGGACATTTAGACTCTTTCCATGATTTGGCTATTGTTAAAAGTGCCGCGACGAACATTGGGGTACATGTGCCCCTATGCATCAGCATTTCTGTATCCCTTGGGTAAATCCCCAGCAGTGCCATTGCTGGGTCATAGGGGAGTTTTATTGATAGTTTTTTGAGGAACCTCCACACTGTTTTCCAGAGGGGCTGTACCAGTTTACATTCCCACCAACAGTGTAGG
>CM053562.1:31237038-31301042 GCA_028646485.1 Cryptoprocta ferox
GGGGGGGACAGACAGCAAAAGACTGTGGACAATCTAAAAGTGTATAACCAGTCAAGAGGAGAGATAAGAATAAGATAAGGGAACTATATCTGGATGGCAGGAGAAAAGAAGGAGAAGCAAAGAAAAAAGTAAAAAGAAAAGAAAAAAATAGGCAACTTTCCTGTGCGGATGGGCGTGGTTTGGCATAGGTGGGTGTGTCTCGGGGGCTGCTCTCCGAGGCCCCGCCTTGGTGGTCGCAGAGAGAAGAATGGCGGAGCTTTAAATTTTGCTCGAACCAAGCGTTGCAAGCCGCTCTTCTGAGTCTGATCTCCCTGTGCCGTGGGAGAGCCAAACTCTATTCTCCGAGCTCCACCTCACTTCTAAATCCTGGTCCATGGAATTCAACACTACCACTGGCGATGAGATGCGTTCCCACCGGCGTCCGGCCTCCCGGCCAGTCCCGCCTCCACCACTGCCGCCCTCCAAGGGGCTTGTGCTGTAGGGGGGCCGCCGCCCGCCGCCACTCCCAGTGTGGCTTGGAATGGATGCAGCTGCCGCTGCGCCCAAGGAAGAATTCGCCAACCAGATGTGACGGATTTCTCTCCCCGCGCCCAGCGGTTATATATATATGGGGAGATAGGCGAGCTTTTCCTCCCTTAGAGATGGTTCTATGAGCGTTTTCAGTCTCTCTTTCTCTTCCCCTTGTCTCTCCGGGGCACAGCGCGCTCTCCCTGTGTTGGGTTGGGGCTCCTTTCCCCCTGCACCTCCGTGGCCTTCCTGTCCCCCAATTTCCAGTTCACAATCACTCACTCAGGCCTCTCTGAGGTTGTCTTCTTTCTGGCGTCTGTTTCTTCTTTTCCCCCACTTGCAAATCAGTGTAATCGCCCTTCAGTCCTTCTCAGTTCAATCGATGCGGGCGAGCGCAGACTACAGAGCTCCCTACTTCTCCGCCATCTTGCTGCTTCCCCTCAAGGATGGATTTGAATTCAGTTTTTCCACAGTGTATTCATTGCCTGACTGTGTGACCAAGTCAGACTATGACAAGAAACAAATGAATTTACTCCACAGAGCTCCAGAAAGGTTCAGGTGCTATAGAAGGCGGTGGAGGAAAGCCTGCATAATAAGCAGTTAACACCACTCCCTACCCCAAATTGCATCCTCCACACTAGCATCCAAGTACCCAAAGGAACCTCAGGCCTAAGAGAAAGAAAAGGAGAGGCATCATACTGGAAACAGAGAATTAATTAGAAATCGGTATCAATGAATTGTGAGACACTCAGCAACCTTGTATCACCCAGTTCCAGCAGAGCTGGCTGTTAAGCATTACTAAAAGACGGATGATGGAGGCTTCTTCTGAAAAACCAAATGGTCTCAGAGAGTATAATTTACAATTATGTTGTGCCCCAGGTACATATATTTTACAATACAGAAGCAAAGGGGAATAGTGTAAAATTTCCTGAGAAAATAAATCATCAAAGAACGATTGAGAACCAAACTGGCATAGGCTTCTTCCGGCAGCACTGTAAGTAAGAAGACAACAGAGCAATGTCTTCAAGATTCTAAGGGAAAATGACATCCAAACTAGCATCCTGTATCTGGCCAGGCCAACAATCAATTAGGAACTTGACATAAAAATATCTTCATAAGTAGAGTACTGCAAAAAACGTGCCCTCATTGTAACAATTCTCTGGAAGCTACTAGAAGATATGTTCTACACCAAAATGAAGAAGTAAACCAAAAAAAAGGGTGTTGATTTTGTATATACTCATCTGCATGAATTACTTTCATAAAACCTAGAAGGTGCTTTGATGAAAAGAGCAGGGTTAAATTAATGGTTAAGGGCTTTTAGATTTTAGTGAGACTGGTACCAGAAGCTGAACATTTAAGTACTCATTCTACAGACATAATCAACAGAATTGCCCGATGAATGCTAGGAATTATTGCATTTAGCGACTTGAAAAAATTCTGTTATTGCTGAACTAAGCTATAAAAATGTCTTCTCTAAGAAGTGCCTGGCTGGCTCAGTTAAGTGTCTGACTTGATTTCAGCTCAGGTCGCGATCTCACAGTTCATAGGATCGAGCCCTGCATCCTGCTCTGCCCTCAGTGTGGAGACTACTAGGGATTCTCTCTTCCTCTTTCTCTGCTACTTCCCCACTTGTATGCATGTGCCTCCTTGCTCGCTCTCTCTCTCTCTCTCAAAATAAACATTTAAAAAATGTCTTGCATAAACAGTTAACTTATCTTCCTTCCTCCAATTTTTTACATGTCTAATCTAGTCTTCATATACTTTGTAGTGTTATCTTCCTAGAAGAAAATGTCAGGTCATGTAATGCTCTTATTTAAAAAAACCTAGGGGCTCTTCAGTGCCAAAAAGAAAGTCCACGCTGCTTAGCCTGGCAGCTAAGACCTAAATAATCTATATCAAGTTAACTTTTCACTCTCATATTTTACTCCTAATGGTACTCCAGCCACACATGACCACCTGCTGCTTCTCGGACTCAGCAGAAAGTAGTTCATTTTCTCTTAAAAAGCTATTTTTTCTATCTCCTTGCATAGCACAGTTGGCATACCAAAAAATACTGTGGCATAAATTAGTGATTCACTGTAGTGAAAGAGCAAAAAGGAGTCTGCTAAAATATATATATAATCATACCCCGTATGTATGAACATAGAAAGTTAAAGTTAAGTAAAAATGTTTTTATGTATGTATGTATGTTTTTATGTATGCATGTATGGATATCAAATTTCCCCATTTGGGTATAATCTGGCCTTGTTTGATCTGGGCTATGTATGTATATGAAAATAAATAAAAGAAGATTTACAGTCATGTAGCAGACATTGTATAAAATTGTAATACTAGAAATTGTAAGAAAATCCAGAGAAGAGAGGAGAACAGGGCATTTAATGATGCACCTAAAACAAAGGTAACACATGGGCTGAAATTTTTTAAATGGGAAATATGTAAACTTTAAATAGGTAAGTGGATTGATTTAATTAATACATCTCATTAATTTCCTGTTAAGAACCTGTTGAAAGGGCCTCTAACCATCATAATTTTTCCTGCCTGTCAATGTTTTAATATTTCTAAATTGCCTAAGAATGCCTTTGTTTCTGTGCTTCTGTGAGAGTTATTAATACCTAATATTGGTTCTAAATAGTTTACCATGGGGGGGGCACCAAGAGCCTAAATGATAAAATTCTATAATTAGAGTTCAAATAAAGTGCTCCTCAACAGTAACTTAACAGACAAGAGCTTCAAAAGAATTTAGTAAATCACTGCTGGCAATTTGTCTGAAACAGTGCTCCTAATGAATTTCAGTTCAGAATACAAACCAAGAAATTTGACTGTATAAACACAAAAGGATCCAAAAGTTAGCATACAGAGTGGCCAAAAAGGAAATTAAATCATCTGCTAAAAGCAACTAAGATACCGTTAATAGTCTCAATCCTATTAAGTGAGAAGAAAATAAAGTAACAGATATAAAGCTAGTCTTTCAAAGAAATTTTATATTAACATTCTACAGAAAGTAGTTTGAAAGGTATTTCCTCTATTCACGAGTGCAACCTACCTGCCAATGTAAAAAAGAAGGAAAAAGATCTTTATGACCTCACATGGAGTGATTTTCAAGATAATTAAGCAGCAAAAGCCAAGAGCACACTGTTTACACTGTATATTAGACCTGACAATAAATTATATTTAAAAAATCATGCTGTAAAAATAAATAAAAACAAAAGATGAAAAAGGAAGATGCAAAAGCAAAATACACATATGCACACATACTTATATACAGTATACTACCTTTTATATAACAACAAAGGAGAGACAACAAAACACACATCCTTAGTTTTGCAAAGCAAAACACAGAAACAAAAAATACAAACTGAACTATATTTATTCCAAATATATAACTAACCACAATAAAGGAAACAAAAAGAATTAATCCAGGTAACTTTTGCACACTAATACACCTTTTGTGGGATCTACTCTCAGGATAAACAGAATGCAAAAAGTTCTTGAATTTGATTTAATAGGTTTATTGTTGGAAGTAGTACTTGTGTACCAATTCCTAAGCTATTTTGTGTGTACTGCAGAACTGAGCAAATGATGTTGCTCGGAACCACAGTTCCTACCATAGGTGAGAGGAGATACAAATATTGGGAAAAGGAGAAGAAAAACTCTGTGGTGTTGGATTCTAAACTGTGGTATCAGAATGTACTCTGTCCACTGAAAAGCCCAGAGTCAAGGATACTTGACAGTAGCAAGCAATCTAGATCATGGTTTCTAAACACCATTCCTCACAAAAAAGAGTAAGGCTGCTTTAAAAACATGACTGATTCTTGGGCTGGTCAAGGAAAATATAACAGAAAAATAGAACTTCTTCTGCCAAAAAAATATTTAAAGTTAGAAAGTGCTCAAGGTATGATGGGGACATGTTGAAAAGATAGAGGAGTCATGTTAAGCGTACTTTTTCATGCATCTGTTGGCCATCTCTGTGTTTTCTTTGGGAAAATGCCTATTCAGGTCTGAAAAGAAATATATATGCACCCCTATATTTACGGCAGTATTACTTACAATAGCTGATAAAATAGTGTGGTGTGGTAACAGATGGTAGCTCACTTGTGGTGAGCATGGCAAAAGGTATACAGAAGCTTAATCATTATGTTGTACACTGGAAACTAATGTAATATTGTGTGTCAACTATACTAAAAAAAATTTTTTTAAAGGGAGGGAAACCAAGAAACAGATTCTTAACTACAGAGAACTGAGAGTTATCAGAGAGCAGGTGGGTGGGGGATGGGTTGAATAGGTGATGGGGATTAAGAAGCACAATTGTGATGAGCACTCAGTGTTGTATGTAAGTGTTGAGTCACTGAATTCTGTACCTAAAATAAATATTACGCTGTGTGTTAACTAACTGGAATTTAAATTAAAACTTGAAAAAAGAAAGATAAAGGAGTCAGCTTGAATGAACAACCAAAAACCAAATTTGGGACCACTTGAGCATCCAAATGAAAAATAACAGGAGTGGATAATTAACAATGAATACAAAAAGAACCTATGAGTACTAATAAAAATAAATATAATAACTAATGTAGGCAAGAATCATCAATGAATCCTAAAACCACTGGGACAGGATATTCACATGATATCCATGTACCAACCCAGAAATTATTTACTCATTAGAAGATGGAAAAGGATCCTTTAAAATGGAGCAATCTAGTGGACACTACATCATTTAAATCAAAGAAAGTCAGTAGCACCAATGACACAAACTGAAATCACACGGCCACTAATTTAACACACTGAGGACCTTGCATCCATGTAGGAGTCCTGCAAAAAAGTATTACCCTGAAAAAGGTGAGCATTTTTGTTATTTATGTTTTATATAATATTTAACTTGCATTTCCAATTCTTGAGCTATAGTCAACCTATGTTTGCCAACCTATGTTTGTATTTTAAAACACCTGAGATATTCTCAGTATATTTAACCAGAAGTATATTGAAATGTGATCTACATTAAATTCTTCAAATTACAATATGTAGAAAAAAGGTAATCAATAAAGGCAGAAAAACTATACCTAAAGCTAGAGAAAAATCTAAACAATTTTTAATTTTTATTTGGCAACATTAATTCAATGCACATTCATAGGATACCTTTCTTTCTATGTGATATATATTCTCAGACAGGTGCTAAGCAAAGATGAATATGGCAAAGCACCTGTCACTTTTTTCATAAAAATTTCTAATCAAAATAAATCCAATGAAAAAGAGTATTTACCTAAATTCTGCTTTAAAAGGGTTATACAATGGAGGATCTAAATTAGAATCATCATGTAACTATATCAATCAATATAATAAGGCCACAGTAATGTAAAATAAATATTATATTCATTGATTAATTACAGAGGTAGAAAATACAGTGATTAAAAACAAGGGATCTAGAATCCTACTTCCAGGCTGAATCCTGAGCCCAAAGTAAAATGGGGATAATAAAAATATCTAACTTGCAGAGATGTTGTAAAGATTAAATGTGTTCATGTACACGAAAAGATCTTACCATACTTACTGGCAACCAAAAAAGGCTTGTATGAGAATGTTCATGGCAGCACTGTTCTTAATAGTTAGAAACTAGAGGGGTGCCTTGGTGGCTCAGTTGGTTGAGCACCCAACTCTTGATTTTGGCTCAAGTCATGATCTCACGATCCTTGGTATCTAGCCCCACGCTGGGCTCTGTGCTGACGGTGCAGAGCCTGCTTGGGATTCTCTCTTCCCCCCTTTCTCTGGCTCTCCTCCCCCACAAAACACATAAATAAATTTATAAAAAATAGTCAGAAACTAGGAATGTGATAATGTTCATCCATGGATGGATGGATATAGAATATATATGATGTATCTATACAATGTAATACAATTCACTAATAAAAAGGAACAAGTTCTTGACAAATCTACATCAACAGATGAATCTCAAAGCATTATGCTATGTGAAAGAAGCCAGACATAAGATACTACATACTGAATGATTCCATTTGCATGAAATGTCCAGAATAGGTAAATTTATAGAAAGCAGGTTAGTGACTGCCTGAGACTGAGAGTGAGAATGGGGACTCCCTGCAAGTGGGCATAAGAGGTCTACTGGGGAAAACCTGTCCCAGAAATGATTTACAATGATAGTTGTCCTACTCAGTCAAGTTACTAAAAATCACTGAATTAATGATACACATAAAATAAGCAAATTTTATATGTAAAATAATCACAATAAAGCTGTTTAAAAAATACATACTGAAAATATGTTCAATGTTAGTAATTATTATTCAAATAAATCAAGTAATTTTCTTTCCACTATGTAATTTATATTATCAAATAAGATTATTTCCTAAGAACAAATAGAACATTAAATAAAATTTGCTAAATATTTGAGAATGAAAGCATAATGGGAATTTTCTAAAGATTTAGATATTCTAAAGTCATACAGAAAATGTTCTACCTAAAATCAAAACAAAGAATATAAAATAGTCCCTTAAAAGCTACTTTCTGCTTTAACATAACATGACTTTACTCATTTACTATTATTATCTTCAATTTCATATACACAGAATCTACTACTTATTACTGATAAGTACATCTTCAAAATGCTACTTACAAATGCTATTCTATTTTTTTAATTTTAATTGTTTTAACAGCTTTGAGATAAAACTGAAATACAAAAAACTGCATATATTTATTGGATACAATTTGGTGAGTTTGGACATACGGATATATCATGAAACCATCACCAACATCAAGGTAATAAACATATCCACCACCTCCAAAAGTTTCCTGTTGCCCCCACCCCTCCCTATTTTTGTGTAAGACCACAATAGGAGATTTTTTAAAAACTTTTATTAAGAGGGTAGATCTCATCCAAATGCTATTCTAAACTAAAGTTCGGGAAGATGAGAAATTGTGTTTCATTTGGTAAAAATCCCTTCTTGCTTATTAATGTAACTTCACTTTTACTTTGGAGATGTAAAATGGCCAGAGGAAGCTTTTTTCAAAGACTTCACCTCAAAGAGTATTCCTTCAAAAATGCTTGTAGCATTATTCTAGTTTTAAAGTTTATTTTATCTGAATGCCAACACACACACACACACACACACACACACACACACACAATGTCCTCCCTTAAAGTATACTAAACTTATAAATTTTAAAATATGTTAATTTGAAATATAAGGTTCTGAAGTAAATGAACTTCAAATTAACTGCATTCAAAGCATCTCATATATTTTTTATAGAAATCTAATTAATTTGGAAAAAGCATTTGTATTTAGCACTATTTTGAATAAACAGATATTCATTTGACATGGTTTTATAATACATTAGGAAAATATTTTGTGGACTAATTTATACTGATGAAATTAACTTCTATAATTTTTACTGTATTAGAAGCTTTCAGCTGAATGTGTGTAGTACTGAATGTTCCTATTATTTTAAAATCTAGGGGCGTCTGGGTGACTCAGTCGGCTAAGCATCCAACTTCAGCTCGGTCATGATTTCGCGGTTCGTAGGTTTGAGCCCCATGTTGGGCTCTGGGCTGACAGCTCAGAGCCTGGAGTCTGCTTCAGATTCTGTGTCTCCCTCTCTCTCTGACCCTCCTCTGATCTCTCTCTCTCTCTCTCTCTCTCAAAAATAAATAATAAACATTAAAAGTTTTTTTAATAAAATAAAATCTAAATACCTAGAAAAATTATAAATATTCAATAAGAAGATGCACAATTCGTAAAGAGAATCACTTTCTGGAAATTCCAAGTAAAGGGAAAACTTTTAAGATACTTTTATGCTTCCTTGGAATGAACAAATGAACATGTCTGAACAGCAAGATATCTTTAATATCAACACAATTAGATCTAGAAAGAGTAAATCTATTACATTTGTTAGAGGAAGCACGCTGGTAAGTTTTAAAACTGAAACAAAAGATTCCTATGGACTTGTTTCACTAAAAGACTATCTCAAGCAACAGAAGATTTCCACAAAAGAATAGAGGCTAGCAATGACTTAAACGGGAAAAAAATTGAGGTGCAATTTCTAAAGGGCCTAAAAAATGAATTCTAAATTCATTACAGAGCTTCATATAGTAAACAAAGACTGCTACAAATATTTCTGTATTAGTTAGCAATAGAAA
Source organism: Cryptoprocta ferox (assembly GCA_028646485.1). Taxonomy (NCBI): domain Eukaryota; kingdom Metazoa; phylum Chordata; class Mammalia; order Carnivora; family Eupleridae; genus Cryptoprocta; species Cryptoprocta ferox. The sequence continues at coordinate 31,245,683 of CM053562.1, forward strand.
TTAACCAGGGCTACCATAAGCCAAAGAAAATAAATGTATAAGAAAAATACAAGGGTAGGGGTGCATGGGGGGCTCAGTGGGTTAAGTGGCTGACTCTTGGTTTCTGCTCAAGACATGATCTCACGGCTTCATGGGTTTGAGCCCCACTTCGGGCTCTGTGCTGACTGTGCAAAGCCTTCTTGGGATTCTCTCTCTCTCCCTCTCTCGCTGCTCCTCCCCTACCCATGCTGTCCCTCTCTCTCAAAATAAATAAACTTAAAAAAAATATATATAAGGATATATGTAATGTGATCTTAGAAATAATTGAAAAACTATGCCTTATAAAAGGCATTAACCAGGATCCCACCAGGGACCCAAAAGTAGAAGTTTATGCACCTCTTCTTTAAAACACTGAATCAACCAACCACAGCAACAAGGGTAAGGCCTTGAAATAGAGACAAAACTGCTGGGCATCCAGCCTTAGAAAGTAGAGATAGTTGCCAGAGAAGGGAGAGTGCTTCAAATTAAGAATCTGAAATAAAGAGAGTTTAAGATTTTTTTTGGCTTTTATTTTATTTATTTTTTTAATATACTTTATTGTCAAATTGGTTTCTGTACAACACCCAGTGCTCTTCCCAACAAGTGTCCTCCTCAATGCCCATCACCCACTTTTCCCTCTCCTTACCCCCCATCAACCCTCAGTTTGTTCTCTATATTTAAAAGTCTCTTATGGTTTGCTTCCCTCCCTCTCTGTTTGTAACTTGTTTTTTCCCTTTCCCCTCCCTCATGGTCTTAAGTTTCTCAAGATCCACATATAAGTGAAAACATATGGTATCTATCTGTCTTTCTCTAACTTATTTCACTTAGCATAATACCGTCTCACGCCAGTCAGAGTGACTAAAGTGAACAAATCAGGAGACTATAGATGCTGGTGAGGATATAGAGAAATGGGAACCCTCTTGCACTGTTGGTGGGAATGCAAACTGGTGCAGCAGCTCTGGAAAATAGTGTGGAGGTTCCTCAAAAAATTAAAAATAGAACTACCCTATGATCCAGCAATAGCACTGCTAGGAATTTACCCAAGGGATACAGAAGTGCTGATGCATAGGGGCACATGTACCCCAACGTTCATAGCAGCACTTTCAACAACAGCCAAATCACGGAAAGAGCCTAAATGTCTATCAACTGATGAACGGATTAAGAAGATGTGGTTTATATATACAAGGGAATACTCCTAGGCAATGAGAAAGAATGAAACCTGGCCATTTGCAGCAACGTGATGGAACTAAAGAGTTTAAGATTTTTTAAAAAACATACTACATGTCCACATTCCTAAAATTTACCTTGTCAATATTATCCTAATAAAAAATCTGGCATGGTCTGTCAGGCAGATTTGATTGCAATATAACTAATATAATAAACAAGTATTACTAATATAGAATCCCTGGTTTTAAATGCCATCTATATACAATAATAATTCCCAAATCCGTATTTCTAGCCTGGACCTTTTCCCTAAGTCATAAGACTCACCCAGTGAACTATCAATGTGTTATTTTAAGTAGATATCTGAAAGTTGCCTGAGTGTGTCCATAAAATCCTTATTCGTGCCCCATTCCTTTTTTAAAAAAATGTTTATTTATTTTTGAGAGACAGAGAGAGGGAGACAGAGCAAGGGAGCATGAGTGGGGGAGGGGTAGAGAGAGAAGGAGAGAGAGGATCCCAGGCAGGCTCCACACTGTCAGTGCAGAGCCTGATGTGGGGCTCGAACTCGAACCATGAGACCATGACCTGAGCCAAAATCAAGAGTTGGACATATAACTGACTGAGCCACCCAGGCGCCCCTATCCTACTCTTTCTCATACTATCCTCAGTGATCAAGCAAAGCTCTAGGAATCTATCCTAGATTTCTCACTTTCTGTTACCCCCATACCTCAAGCACTCTCATAACAGCATGGAGATCCTGGAAGCCTGGCGATTTAAGGCTGGGAAGACGCCCTGGATAGAGAACCCCTTTTTAATTTTTTTTAATATTTATTTTTGAGAGAAAGAGACAGGGTGTGAGCAGGGAGGGGCAGAGAGAGAGAGAGAGAGAGAGAGAGAGAGAGACCAGAAACCGAAGCTGGCTCCAGGCTCTGAGCTGTCAGCACAGAGCCCAACGTGGGGCTTGAACTCACAAGTTGGGAGATCATGACCTGAGCCGAAGTTGGACGCTTAACCGACTGAGTCACCCAGGCACCCTGAGAACCCCTTTTTAATACTCCGCTGGGTTTCACAAACTCACTGAATGTCCAGCTAACATCAGCATAATCAATTTACCAATAAAAATGAGAGTTAACCTTACCTATTGTTTGTTCAGTGAATGGCACTGTTATATAAATAAATAGTAGCTTATTTTGGTATTATATTTATTATCATGTCCATTCAGCACAAAGAGTCAGGATTCAGACCTAGGCAGCTCCACAACAGAGTCCAGGTTCACCACTTTTTTCTCTTTCTCTTTCCTCTGTCCTGAAGGATTATGTCTAACCTTATTAAATATGAAATTCCAATCAATTATTTGCTGGCATTTGATGTTACTAGAGAGTGTGAGTATATAAAAATACCCGTCAGTATTGCAGGTTACTGCAGGAAACATGTTCATGTAATCGTTCAGTTTGGCAGAAGCTGATAAAGGATTCTGTACCATAAACAGTATCATCACTATTTGAAAAAGTCTTTAGTTATTGTCACTACAAGTCAACGAATGACTACAAATTGAAGGGAAAAATAATCGGATGAGTTTGAAATAGCTCCCAACGTCAAATCATGCTCAGAAAAGCCCATCATTTAGCTGGTAGTAGCAGCACATAAAAGATCACAGCAACAACTTCTAAAAATAATTAAATGATTTTGAAATCACTAGAATAATTTGATAGTTTTTCCTACAACTTATACCCTTTGGTAACTAGTTTTATAATAGATAAATTTTAATTTAGCTACGTAACAAATAAATATATTCAAATTATTTACTCTTTGTTCATATATTTATATTTTCATGCCAGTTAAGTATTTTAATATCACCTGAGTCCATATAATGCCCTCACATATGTGCAGCACCCTGAGTGATTTATAGCATAACACAAAACACAAACATCAACAAATCACATCCAGACTTCTTATTAAAAACATAAGCACAGAATGAAAAGAGCTCCTTTGACCAGTGAGATTCAAGTCAGAATCTTGAAACAGAAACAGAAAGTGCCAGAGAACGTGGTAGAAAAGGAGTCATTTTAAGAAATTATTAAGAACAACCTTATCCATAGGAAAAATGAGAAACAGACTAAATATCAGCAACTAAAAACTGCTAAATAAATACAGTACACCATGTAATAGTATGCTGTACAATTTGTATATGTGATGTTGTAGAAGTATATACATTGGCAAAAAAAAAAGCTATATTTTTGAGTGGAACAAAAGCAGATTACAACACTATGTAAGAAATCCATTTTGATTTAAAAATACATATGCAAATAAAAATGTCTATAAAAGGATACAAAAATAGAAGCAATTGTATTCTCATGATGAGAATATGAGTAATTATTCTTTTTGTCATCTGTAATTTCTGACTTTCCTATAATGAACATGTATTACTTACACATTAAAAACAGCAACAAAGAATTTATTTAGGTGTAAAACTTACATAAAAAGACAGATTTCTCCCACATGGCATTGTCTGAGGTGCTGCAGTGGAGAGCTTCAGTGCGTTAGCTCTGGGGCAGTGACCTGTGTCTGAATCCTGGGCCTCTCACATACTTGCTACGTTACCCTAGACAAGTTACGTACCCCTACGGTGCTTCAGTGTCCTCTCTGGAAAATAAGGACACCAACAAAACCTGTGTCTTAGGGTAAGTGTGAAGATTAAAAGAATTAATTTATGCAAAGTGCCTGGAGTAGTATCTACTCTATAATTCTTCATTATATTACAGCTAATGTTATTTATGGAACTGTAAGTAACCTGTTATCAATGTAGTGAAAATATAGATTTGCAAACTTCAAAAATATTTTAATCCATCATCTTGAAAAAGCTATTCATTATGAAATTTTTAAAAAGATTATAAAAGGTTATAAATATTTTCCTCTAGATTGCTGATGCTTAATTACATTTATACTTAGAGGCATTTCCCAAGTTACCAGCGACCAAAATCCCTTAATATGTTTTTCCCTTAACTACTAAAACAAGGCACAATGAGTAAAAGCATTGTGAAAATTGTAAAAGGCAAAGGACTTCATAATTATCTAGACCTTAAATAACTAAGGTTAGTTTTAGTTGATGGTATTGTTGAATACCTCAAAGACTTAAATATAACCAAATTTTCTAAGAAAATATTAATCTTTATGAGTACATATCAGCAAAAGGAAAGAGATATATGCTAAGGCATCAAAATACCTCTCAGCTTCCAAAGGTAATTCTTGACTCCTTCATTAGAGAGTCATTTTTTTCTCATAGGCAGGAAATCTCAAAATGAGAGCCCCACACCAAGACTGCTTAGATGAGAGATTTTTCAGAATCTTAAAATTAAAGTAGAGGGGTGCCTGGGTGGCTCACTCGGATAAGCATCTGACTTTGGTTCAGGTCATGATCTCATGGTTCGTAAGATTGAGCCTGGTGTGGGCTCTGTGCTGACAGCTTGGAGCCTGGAGCCTGCTTCAGATTCTATATCTACCTCTCTCTGTGCCCCTCCTTTGCTCGTTCTCTCTCTCTCTCTCTCTCTGAAATAAAATAAACATTAAATAAATCATAAAATTAAAATAGAACCTCAATTTCATTTTTTCAAAAGCTGTTAATTAAGTTGTTACTTATCTCTTTGACACAGCTCAGTAATTATTCAACATGAATGAAGCAGGAAGAGTATCTACATGCCATGATGTAGAACTCATGTCACTGTATCTCTAACTCAACTTTCAATGACTCCCCCATTGCCCAATACAAGTTTACATCCATTCAGGCCTCTTTTCCCTTTGCTTCTCAAAACCCAAACTGTGATTCACATCTGCCCAAACATGGGGAAAACAGGATATGTTCTTCTGATACTATCAGGTAAACAATTTAGTTCATGCTTTCATGGTCATAACTGTCTTCTTTTTTTCCCCTTTCTTAACTCTTATTCTACCTTGCGTTATAGCAGAAACTGGAAATAAAAACTATTTGACTGAGATCACCTCATACTGAAGTTCAGTTTCAAACAAACTCATTTTTAAAAAAAAGTGTTAAAATTTCAGGAGTGTTTTGAACAAGTTTAGAGAATATGTAAATAAACTTAGTACAAACAATTAAGTCTGTATCGCATACAACGTGCAGAGTAGGGAAACATGGAAGAACAAACTTGAAAAACAGTACAGAGAAATTAATCAATTTCTAATGATCGTCTTCATAATAAAGCTTTTAATAAGAAACCAACAGCATCGATGCATTCTTCAGTTCCAGTATTCGTTTATAAGTATTTATATTCTTTTTCTCAGCGATAATTTTTTTTACTGATCAGTACAGAGTATCACTTATAAAAAAATGTGAACAAAGAATATATGAGGAGTTAGCATCATAAATAAACAACTGTGGGGCACCTGGGTGGCTTAGTCAGTTAAGTGTCCGACTTCAGCTCAGGTCAGCTCAGATTTCATGGTTTGTGAGTTTGAGCCCCATATCGGGCTCTCTGCTGTCAGCACAGAGCGTGCTTCAGATCTTCTGTCCACCTTTCTCATTGTCCCTCGCCTGCTCATTCTCTCTTTCTCTCAAAAAAGAAGTAAATGAACTTAAAAATAAACAATTAGTATTTCATGTTTTAACACTTCAATTACGTTTTCCTTTCCAACTTTATTTTAAGGAAAGACAAGTGTTAATTTAGAAACTTCTAACAATAAAGAATCTGCCTACTGGTCCACAAACTGCAGATTAATTAATTTAGAACAATCACCTCTCTAAGATATAAATCCACCCAAGAAAATTACTCAATAGATTTATTCAGATTATGTTATGCATGAGGGGATAGCAGGAAAGGGGTAGAAGACTCAGTCCCTGGTCTTAAGAGGTTGAGAGACTAATGAAGATTTTAATTTTACTTGGCCTGTTCTGTTAACTGATATTTCTTGACTTCCTTTCATTTACTGTCTACTTTACTCCTTCTTCCCAAGAAAAAAGGAACATTATATCTTCAATGAGCTCATGATAAAACCATTTATGTAAGTTCAAAAACACACAAAACTATTCTTTCTATAAACAGCTTGTGTGTTTGTAAAGCATGAAAACAAAGAGTGGAAGAGTATATACCAAACTGATAATAATGCTTAACTCTGGGAAGGGGGAAGGGACCAAGATAAGGAAACATTTAACTTTCTAACAGGTTAAATTTTTGAAGGAACATGTATTCATTTATTACTATATACACTGTTTTAAGTTGTAGCCATAAAAAATTCTGGCAAAAAATACTAAAGTATGAATGGTATTTGATTCTGAGTTGCACATGAGTGAATACCATTAACTTCTGTGTATTAACTGTTGATGTTCCTACCAGTCCATCACAAGGTTAGGTGTAGTTTTTTACTGATTGACTAGTTTATGCCTACTAGAGATGCCTATATTTACAACAGCTGCCTTTGTACTGTATCCTGACTATACTCGAGTATCATACTGATGGTGGTATCTTTAATTACTGCTGAGACTGATACAAAGACTTAAAATATTTGATGGGGCTTCTTAAATCTCCTATAATGTACTCTAAAGCAAATGTCTACAGTTAAGACTTTTTTTTAATGTTTCTTTATTTATTTTGAGAGAGAGAGAGAGATAGAACATGAGGAGGGGAGGGGCAGAGAGAGAGAGAGAGAGAGAGAGAGATTCCCAAGCAGGCTCTGCACAGGGTTCAATGTGGGGCTTGAACCCACAAACCATGAGATTATGACCTGAGCGGAAATCAAGAGTCAGACGCTCAACCGACTGAACCACCTAGGCGCCCCTAACGGTTAAGATTTCTGGCGAGACATGAAAGCTTTTGCTCTTGCTGTGGTATCCTTTTTTTTTTTTAATTTTTCTTAATGTTTATTTATTATTGAGACAGAGAGAAACAGAGCATGAGTGGGGGAGGGACAGAGACAGAGGGAGACACAGAATCTAAAGTAGGCTCCAGGTTCTGAGCTGTCAGCACAGAGTCCAACGCGGGGCTCAAACCCACAAACCATGAGATCATGACCTGAGCCAAAGTCGGTCACTTAACCAACTGAGCCACCCAGGTGCCCCTTGCTGTGGTACCCTTAATATGATCTTGTCTCAAGGGGACAGGATGCTAGTTCTACATTCCTGTATCCTACATGGAATACGTCCCATGGGAACCAACTCCTAAAATCTCTCCTCTTATCTAAGTGAATTCTAACAAGAGTCCACCATGGAAAAGTTTTGTAGTATCTCAATAAACCCCTGCTGGCTCTTCTTGGAATAAGGCTAGAGGTAAAGCGACAAGTCCCTCATTTCCCCCCAAGCTTTCTGTACTGGGTTTTGAGATAAGAAGTCTGCACATAAACTCTAGGGGCTTGCTGCTCTGTACAGCTTGCAGAAGGTCTGCCCAAGTATTTTGTTAAATATAACAGGCATAATAAGTGCTTCATCTCCGAGTCCGAGACCAAAACCCTGGATCCTCCCCAGCTGTATGGTTTTCCCTTTTCCCAGAGGCAACGCCTTCACAAAGTTCTCTGAGAACAATGAGACATCGTTTTTTGGAAGAAAAATATAGCCTCTTTATCCTTGTACTAGGTAGAAGAATACCTAACATGGTCTATTATACTGGTCAAGGACCTGCGCTCAGGAATCAACTGAACGTGTATTTGCACCCCAGCTGTTAGAGTGGCTGTAAACCGTGAACTTAGGCATGTTAATGTTCCTCTCTAAGCTACCGTTTTTTTCAAAATTGGGATACTAATTAATCATATAAATAAATAATAAAATGAAGAGCACCTGGGTGGCTCAGTCAGTTAAGCATCTGACTTCAGCCCAGGTCATGATCTCACCGTTTGTGAGTTCGAGTCCCACATCAGGTGCATCAGGCTCTCTGCTGTCAGTGCAGAGCCTGCTTTGGATCCTCTGTCCCTCTTTTTCTCTCTGTCCCTCCCTCTCCTCTAAAACAAACATTAAAAAATTAAAAAATAATAATAAAATGAAAAATTTCTGTGAGGATAAAATGAAATGTTTCACACAAAGACTTTAGCAGCGCCTGAAGGACAGTAAAAATAAATGTAACAACAGCCACATTTAATCAACATCCCTCCGGCTTGAGGGCCTATGCACCATACTGTCCTCCAGACCTCCAGCCCGCTCTAAAGCTGTGACAGTTTTCCTCAGGCTCTAGACTCGATAGGCATGTTAGGCACAGTTTTTAGAAGTAGCTTCAAGTTTCTATTATACCTCCTTAAGGAGAGTATCTCACATGCCGGAGGACAAACAGAATCGCGCCTCCCTTATTAGGGATAGTTTCCTATGAGATCTGCTTCATTGGTAAACTTGAATTTACAGTGAATAGATATTCCAGTCAGTTTAAACCACCCACTGCTGCCCTCAGGTAATAAGATTACTGTCAGTCCATTTGGGACTCTATGTCACGCTCCCTAAATGTAACTGAGACTGACTTCCTACAGACTTTGCTAACAGAAACCTGTAGATAAAGAGTCAAGTCTACATAAACGCCAGACTGTTATTAGCATTATTCCTCTACTTATCAGACAAACCTCAACCCCTAGCAAGAGACATGGCCTGTAATCAATTTATAGTGCATCGCTTATCTATTTACTTGGTTACTGAATAGTCCTTTTTTAAAAATCTATTTTTAATTGAAGTATAGTTGATATATAATTTTACATTGTTTCAGATGTACAATATAGTGATTTGACAATTATATTCACTATGAAAGGCTTACCACCATAAGTATGGTTACCATGTGTCACCACACAAAGTTATTACAATTATTATTGACTATATTCCCTATGCTGTACTTTTTATCCCTGCGACTGATTTATTTTATAACTGGAAATCTGTACTTCTTTGTCCCCTTCACTTATTTCATCCATCCCCCTACCCACTTCCTCTCTGGTAACCATCAGTTTGTTCTTTATATTTAGGAGTCTATTTCCCTTTTTTGTATTGTCATTTTTTGTCTGAATAATTCTTATTTTTAAATGTTTTATTTATTTTAGAGAGAGAGAGAAAGAGAGAGAGAGAGAGAGAGAGAGAGACAGCATGAGCAGGGGAGGGTCAGAGAGAGAGGGAGACACAGAATCCGAAGACAGGCTCCAGGCTCTGAGCTAGCTGTCAGCACAGAGCCCGACGCGGGGCTCAAACCCACCAACTGTGAGATCATGACCTGAGCCGAAGTTGGACGCTTAACTGACTGAGTTACCCAGGCACCCCTGAATAATTCTTTTTAAAAGCATCAACCTGTTGGGGCACCTGGGCTGCTCAGTTGGTTGACTGTCCAACTTCAGCTCAGGTCATAATCTCACAGTTCGTGGGTTTGAGCCCCACATCAGGCTCTATGCTAACATCTCCGAGCCTGGAGCCTGCTTAACATTCTGTGTGTCTCTCTCTGTCCCTTCCCCACTGTGCTCTAACACTCAACAATAATTAAATAAACATATAAAAATTTTTTGAATTAAAAAAATAAAAGCATCAACCTGTTCTCTGGTTAGAAACACTTACAGCTTCAGTTTTGCCACCTGTGAATTTTATGATCTTAGTAAAATCACATGTCTCTGGGTTTCAGTTTTATAATCAGTCAAGGCTATCTTAAATACCATTTAATTTCTATCATTCTAGCTACCTACCACCAGACAAGTATCTCAGACAAAGAAAAAAAATGTGAAAGATCAATATAGATTCACCATGGAAAACAGAGAAACTTCACCAATTTATTTTAAGATTGGAAATGTATAAACACAGGTGCTCAGGGCCCTGTGTATGATTGTACAGTTTGTGCACTGCAAAAAGTTACCTAATGGAGAGGGGTGCTGAAATGTAGCCTGTACTGAGTTTGCCGAATCTTACACTTGGAGGAAGGGATGCCTTTTTCTCCTTACATAGGTGCTATCTGATCATGATGTAGTCCCTACTCACAGGTGATACCTTTTTCTAACTCACCCACATGGCAGGCTGTACCTTTATCTGAACTCCACAAAGACATCTCATCTTAGGTCACAGGCACCCTGCAAAAAGTAGCCCTATAAAAGAATTCTACACTACTCCAAGAAACTAATCTCATCACATAAAAAGATCTCCAAAACACAAGGATGCAGAGGAAGTCTTTAAGATCAATTTCTCTTCAAATTGGCCATATTTAAAGTTATACGTGCGTGCACACACACCACACACACACACACACACACCAATTCTTCACTGGAAAAATGTGAATAAAAATTTGAAATCAAAGAAAAAAGTTTACCAAAAGTCTAAATAATCCATGTAATATATATAACTTTCACTGTTTTAAGACACCAAACATTTTTATGACAAAGGCATCTGGAAAATACAGACAGAATTTTTTTGTTCTTGCCTTCTTCACAAAGAAATTGTGAAAATTAATAGAATAATATTTATAAAGCAGTTTAAAATGGACTTAAAATATAATTTATTATTCTTAAGTATTAAATTATTTTAAAAGTAACATTTAAATAAGATGAACAAATCAATATGTTTTAATGCTCCTAATTTTAAGATAACATCAAAATTAATAGCATAAAGCTTGTGAAGCAGCCATAAGAAAGAGAATGACAGGTGTACGTATATATATGAGCTACATACCCTAAGAAATAAGTGGTGCTGGAAATTATTTTAAATGCCATTTTCAATGAACTCACTCCAAAATAACAACATATGATTTTAGTTACATAGCTATGCCACAATATATAAATATAGGTTGGTAATCTCTATGGTGAACTAAGAATGAAAAGCTATAAATAAGAGACATTCTAATAATTTTACATTAAATTATATAAAATCATCCTTAATAGCCTTCTCCTACCTAATATAGAAATGGAAAGTACTAATTAGCATGAATGGAATTTCAGAGGTTGGTCTATCTTACCAACTCTTAAACAAGATAACTACAACCTATTATTTAACTCTGAAACCTTTTAAGAATAAAATAGGATTATCAGAAAATGCCTTAAATTTTAAGAACACAGTAAAAATAAAATTAAAATTTTAAACAAAGGAAATTGGATGTATTATTTTATTATTTATTTTTCCTGGAAAAATTTCTTACAGATATCATTCCCTTTTGTAGTTCAAAAAAAAATGGAAGATTAATAAGGCCACCTAGAGGAGAAAACATGATAACAAATACGCCATTGCATTCTTACTTTTTCTTACTTTTTCTAGAATATCAGTTTATGTTTTAAAGGACTTAACTGAAGAGGTTAATCATGTATGAAAGAGACTTTGGTTGGATACTAAAGTAGCAGGGATGACCTAAGAGAAGCTAAAACAACATTCATTTTGCAGTGGACCTGATAAGCATAGGTTTTGTAACTTATCATGTGACCTTAGGTTAAAAATTACTTACTCCATCTATATCTCTTCTCATTTCTATAAAATGGGGATAATCTATCTACCACAATGATTTGCAGTGAAGATTAAATAGTATGGTGTGTACAGAAACTAACAAAATCAAGTACACAGTAGGAGCTCAATATGGTAGTTCTTAACTACCTACTCAGAAAATTCTGCATTCTTCTCTCCTAGTCCTACCCAAGCCCTCCTTGACCCTCTCTAATCTTACAGATATTTCCAGTATTGGCTGTTCCAAAGCTTCACTATGAGAATTAATCAGTGTTGAGAAATGGACTAATGGTTTCTTACCAGCACTAATGAGGTAATAGTATGTCAGGTAAAAAAATGTACATTTAAGAATATGTTTCCTTCTACCCTGGAATTCCCTTTAGTTACCTCAACCTACACATCAGTTAATTTTGATCCTTATAAACTTCCAGAATAATATGCAGAATGAAAGATCAGAGCAATAAAGGAAAGCATTCATCCCTTAAATCCTACCAAGAGAACTATACTCAGCAGTCCGCGTAGGTGACCAGCCATAAAGTGAGCAGTACTTCTTCTAAGACAGCTACACAGAGGAACAACCACCTGGTGGAGACTCAAATGTGTATCTGAACCAAATCCCTCACCTTCCCAAATATATGCCAGAGTAGGGTTTCCACCATTGGGTTGGAGGGAGAAGGTGAACGCTGTGGTTACAATCCCCTTAACTACCTCTCTTCCACGATTCCACAAGTTGAAAAGGAGAGAGTAGGTGTAAGAAAGTGCAGGCAGCAAAAGTATACTTTCTGACCAGTTATTCTCTCCTTAACAAGATTCAATTTAACTTAACTATTCTAAGCAACTAAAACTTTAATTGAACTTACTGATTACTTGCTATTGGACAAAGCAGCTTGTATGAATTCTTATCCTCCCCAGTCTACGTGCAGCATTCAAAACTCTCCAGACAACATTCTCCTGATTCTCCATTTTATTGCCTTTATTTTCTCCTTTTCTATTTAAGTGACATCCTTAATTCTCCTGTTAATGAAAGGAAATGATTCTCTGATCTTTTCTCTCCACATATTCTCCCTCATCAATTAAATCTATTCCCATGCTTTCTATTTTCTTAGTATGTATCATCTGAAAACATCTCTCTTTCTCTTCCTAACCTCATTCCTGATTTCAAGCTCCATGGTCATTTCCAACTGCTTGAATATCCTTGCTTCATCACACACACACACACACACACACACACACACACACACACACATCATCATCATCATCATCATCATCATCTTTGTTCCAAATACATTCAGCTCCTAAATCTGATCAATTCTACCTCTATGTCTCTCCTATCCTCTTGTATTTCTATGCGACTACTGTAATTCGGATTTTTACCATTTTCCACACAGACTACTACAAAGACCTCCATAATTGGTGTCTTTTCCTAGTCTTCCTGTTGCTAATCTAAGACACATCCCAATTCATGGTTCTTTGATAAAAAAACTTTCAGTGAGGTCTCAGTGGCTAACAAATTAAATCCTAACTTTAGTCTGGGAAGAACTCCAGGCTTTAGATTTCATCTTTCTTTCCATTTTGTTTCCTACTCCTATCTATCTATCTATCTATCTATCTATCTATTTATCTATCTATCTATCTATCCATCCATCCATCCATCCACCCATCCATCCATCCATGTTGGAGCCAAGTGGACTTTACTCTGTACTTTGGGGTTTACGAAGTTCCCCCTGTATAAAATGCCTCGTCTTTTCACCAACTTTACACCCATTCTTCAAAGTTAAACCCAAATGCCATTTTATCTAAAGCACTCTCACACCTTCCCTGACAGATATTTTACTCCCTTCCTTAAAACTTTTTAGAATTTTATATGTACTTCTGCATCTTTGTGTGTGGGCATGTTCAGAATTTACTATCACTTAAAATTGCTTTAACCTAAGATCTTGAGCTCAAATCTCCCTCTCCAATCAAATTTTCCTTTCTTCCCCCACTCCACTGAATCTACTTTGGGCTCAAAGTGATTTTTGACTTTTTAATAAGTAATAATCTACAATACAAAGCTATTCCAGTGGTCTACTGCTTTCTTACATTATCCCTTGGTCATCTCTCCATCCTAAATCCCCATGATAGTATTTTAACAGTAAGGGCGTGAATCTCCACTGGGATATTCCAGGCACTTCAGATTCAGCATGACGGAAACTAAATTACCTCCTCCCACACAAACTTACTTCTCTAATGCTCTCTAAACTAATTAAAAATCTTGATTCTTCACTCACTGCATACATTTAGTCATTCAAGATTTATTGAGACCATTCTTAAATCTATGAACTCTGTCCCCAAACTCAATGCCAATGAAGATTTCATTACTATTTATTTAATGTTTATTTATTTTTGAGAAAGAGAGAGACAGAGTGCGAGCAGGGGAGAGGCAGAGAGAGTGGGAGACACAGAATCCGAAGCAGGTTCCCGGCTCTGAGCTGTCAGCACAGAGCCCAACATGGGGCTTGAACTCATGGACTGTGAGATCCTAAACATATAGATAAAATGAAACAAGAGGATGACTCCAGGACAGTTGCATCAGTTCCAGAGATTAGGGCAAGAAGAGAAGAGCCACTGAGGTTATGCCCTCTCTCCTCACTGCTTTCCCCGCAGACTATAGAGCCATGCAAGGATAACAGGACTATGGGACAGAAGCAATCAAGACAGCAGAGAAGTGTAGGGAGTGAGAGGGAAGAAGCAGTGAGGAGGAAAAAATAAAAATCCTAAACTGAAGCTGCAGAAAGGTAAGAGTCCAGGGACATAGACAAATGCAGGGCTCATTCATGACTCCTCACTCTCATCTTTACCACTGTTTCCACTACCCTCAGCTACAATGATCATTTAGTGTTCACTTACCCACAGGGGCCAGAACTGTGCTAAAAACTACCACACATACCATTTAATGTTCATGACAACCCTATCAGAAAGGCATTAGCCACAGTTCAGAGACCATGAAACAAACCTAAAAACAATTAACTATACTGCCTGAAGTTTGTAGCTAATATGTTAAGACACAGAATGTGAACAAGGATCAGGTTCAAATCCCCTTCTCTTTCAGCTCTACTATGCATGTGATGGGGTATAACATAACATATGTTAGGGACTGGCTTTACTGCTTTGCGTTACTCAGTTATCTTTGTAAGCACGTGTTTTGTGGATTTTTTTAAGTTTATTTATTTATTTTGAGAGAGAAAGAGAGAGAACAGGGGAGGCAGGGAGAGAAAGAGATTGAGAGAAAGAGAGTCAGAGAGTGAGTGAGAGAGAGAATACCAAGCAGGCTCAGCACTGTCACCACAGAGCCCAACGTGGGCTCATCTCACACACCACGAGATCATGACCTGGGTCGAAATCAAGAGCTGGACGCTTAACTGACTGAGCCACCCAGGCACCCCATATAATCACATGTTTTATTTTCTCTAGTATTAGAAATGTATTTTTGAGGGTAGAATCTAATATTTTTATTTCTTTCCTAGCATCTCATAATAAGCTTTCTGTAATCACTCAGTATTTGATTAATTTCTTATTATAAATCATGTACTAGTAGAAATAAAAAGAAGGCATATCAATCATTAGTTAGCATCAAACCAAACTAAAAAAAAAAAAAAAAAGATGCTTTACCTTCTCTGACAAGTCTATGTGCTGGGGTAAGACTTTAAGTAATTAATAGTAATAGGCTCTTAAACACAAAGCACAGCTATAAAATTAAGGATAGTTTGTGTCTGATATAGTAATAAAAATGCTGTCTAAGATGTATGCTCTTTTTTTCATATCTGCATATAAAGATGATAATTTCTAGGAATAGTCATACATTGTATCAAGCATGTGAGCAACCTACCTAGAATGTGGAAATAAATATGCTTCAATTAATGGCAAGACTTCTCTCATTTCCCTTATGGAAAGACGTAAAAACATGTTAGAGTGGATGTGTATCGTTTACATAGGTTGAGTTTTAAGTCAATGTCGGTACATGAGGCAAAAATCAAATGGAGACAAAATATCCTCAAAAATTCCTTAAATTGCCCTTAAAGCAAAGTATAACACAGTACCAGCTCTCAATAAATCCATCTCAGATACCTTTTCCCCTTGCACAGGACAGATCATCACTTCTGGTGTGTGCGAGAAGTATGTGGCTCCTGTTTAGGGCCATACTGAGTGAAAGAGCGTGCATTTACACACCAGTATCATGTCCAACACTAGGAGATAACTTTAGACTCTGTCAGTTCCTCTAACAGGTATCTAGGAACAGATTCCATGTTAGAGAACAGCAGATTCACATCTTCTACCTCACGCTTGCACTGGGGAAAGAGAGACAGAATTGCTACGGTCTTTAAATTGCTTGGCGTTTTGCTTTTAGGTGTTTTGTGTTTTGGCTTCAGTCCAAAGATCTGAATTTCAATAAATTATACTCACAGAAACGTGACTCTGTGAGCCATCTCTTGTTTCTCATGCAGCCACAGATGCCTAGAATTTTAGGCACGAATAGTCTAACACCACAGTGTGTGATCTAAAGAAAATAAAGGAAGCAATCTATCTTACCTTCATCCATCGATGCTTCACTACTGTAGCCGTCATACTCCGCAGACAGAGGACTGTATTTCTGTCTTGTTTCCCAAGCATAGTTCTTTTGTCTTGAATCTGCCAAAAGAAGTCTGGAATTGTGTGTTCTGGACAAGGCCTCATGATATTTACCCAGCGCATCATCTTCACTTTCAGAGGATGAACCATGCTCATCTTTGTCCATGTAGGAATTATCTATTTGGAGTGACAGGGAGAGCAAACCAAAATGTTAATAAAGTATTATGAATTTGATCTATACATACACACACACGCACGCACACGTATATGCACAGATATATGTCACATCTATCCATATATACACGAATATACATATACATACACAATCTGAATTTTCAGCTTTAGCGAAGTATAACTTTTTCATTTAAGAAGGCCAAATGTTTAGGTTTTCATGTTTTTATTAGAAAAAGATAAAAGATCAATCTGTATATTCTAATTATAAAATAATGTTGCAGGATTTTCCAACCATGTTACAGATAAAGGAAATAACAGAGCTTGACTCCTTACACAATTTTTTTTTTTTTTACAGGATCAGTAGCACACCAAGAAACTCAGAAGTACTGCCAGTATATATGGACCTGATGATTCAAATAATTCATGTCACAAGAGACGTTCTGGTTATCGTCTTGGTCCAAATTTTAAAAAATGATAATGCCTAGTGCTAGGAGTGGAACAGAGAAATGGGCAGATGTATACTATTGGTAGATTTATCATTGGTACAACGCTCCTAGGGAGCAATTTGGCAATACATATCGAACTTTTAAATCTGCACAGTCTTTGATTCATTTCTAGGAATTTACCAATTCTATTTCTAAGAATTCAGCCTAAGAAAATACTTAACAGGTGGGCAGAGATATATATTTCAGACAATTCACTGCACTGTGTTTAACAGCAACAGAAAACAAAAATAAAACATAATCTAAATATCCATCCCTGGGCCTTGGTTAAGTACATTATGATAAATCTATGTGATGATATACTATGCAGTCACTACTAATTAGGAGGTGAACTTACAAGTACTTATAGGGAAGAATAAATACAACATCATGTTAAGAAAAAAGAGGTTATAAAACAGAAGGCATACCTACATCTCATTTAAAAAATACACACACACACACACACGCCCCTACATGCAATATACACACACACATACACGCAATGTATATTAATATGCACATATAAAAATATGTGGAAGGATATACACTGATTTTCTGTGAAAGGCAGAATTACTAAGAACATTTTACTGAAGTATAACTAAATTTCAAATACAATTTTCAGGCCACACAAAATTTATATTATTCTTTAAAAAACTAGTTATTACCAGTTTTTAAAGTAAAAACTTTGTAACTGTACTATGTTGGGGTTCATTTAAACTAAGATGCAACCTTCTTAGAATTATACAACAACTCTGGAAAGACAAAGAGACCACAGCAGGTAGAATTGATTAGGTCAGTCTAGGTACTTTTCTCTTTATACTCCGTTCGGATCATCTGTAGTAAAGGAATTAAGGTTCGAAATTCAAGAGGGGAGACACAGAATAAGTAATTTAAAATATGGTAGAGAAATGGTATGTTTAGAGATAGCAGCAAGGGAGCTTCGATGTCACTGGTCTAAGTCCTCCTTTTCAGTTAAGAGAAAGCCGTGAACGGGTAAAACTATAAGCAGTGTCATATTCTGCACTGTCCAAAATGGAGTCCCTAGCCACACGCAGCTATTTTATTTAAAATAATACTGTTTAAAACCCAGTTTCCCAATACCACAGCCACATTTCAAGTGCTCAGTAACCATATGTGGCTAGTGGTTACTACATGGACTAAATGGAAGTTTTCCGCCATTGTAGAAAATGCTATTAGATGGTGGTGAGGTGATAGCAGATCTGAGTGCCATTTCAGAGCTTTTAGCACTTTGTGGGATTGTGGGATACCATGGTGGTGGTTTCGAAGGCAGCAGGAGAGCTCTGAGGAGGGTAACTAGGAATTCTGCAGTCACACTTCACCTGTTACAAAATACTACCCAAAGTAGCCTTGTATTCAGAAATAGAGAAGGAAACTCTTCCTTCTCTTTCTATTCCCTATAAGTTCCATAAAGAACCTAGAACACAGGAACTAGTAATATTGATATTACTATCACTGTTAACTAATAATATTATGGTTCAGCTATATGAAGAGATAATCTATGGGTCAAAAGATTTTCAAACGATTTTTAGGACATAATATGTTGAGGTTTAGGCGCACGTGGGTGGTCTTGATTTCAGCTCAGGTCATGATTCCAGGGTTGTGGGATCAATGTGGGATCTGCATTGAGCATGGAGCCTGCTTTAGAAGAGATATTCTCTCTCTCTCTCTCTCGTCTCTCTCTCTCCCCCCCATCCCCTCCCCTACTCACAGTCTCTCTCTCTCTCAAAAAAAAAAAAAAAAAAAAAAGAAGAAGAAGAAGAAGAAGAAGAACATAATATGTTTAAGTTTAGTACTGACTATAATCTAGAATACCTGAGAGATACTTGGGTGTTTTAGGTACCAGCATGCTTCTGAATAAAAACAAATCAAAACAAAATTAACTCTATACTGTTACTTGTATAGCATTTATTACTAGTGTCTATTCTGTTATTTTCTGAATAAAATATGTAAACTATTCTATTTTACTTCTTTGCTTATTTCTACTACTACTCTAAGTAATAAGGCTAACAAAACTAAACAAAGGCTACCCAAAACTACTGAATTTGACAATCAAAAAACTGCTAGAAGAACAGACTCAAAAATGGACATATTTTCAAAAACTGGCTTCCCTATAGCCTCTATTATATCACTTAGAGACCATTCATATAATCGATAAATAGCAGATCCCAATTACATCTGATGTCCTGCAGCAGAACAGAACTCATTTCTACTGCCACTCAGATCTTTGTTATTTTATTAGAATCTAAATTTATTTTTTAAAATGTCAGATACATATTTTTTAAGCAAAAGCCAATGTACTTTTGGCCTTGTGATCAGATCAGCAATACATGGAAATGACTCAAGGATTACCAGAAGTAATTATTGGTAGTGTAGAGTAATTCTGCAACCAAACCAAGTAACTGTCAGCTCACTGTTTTGAAAACGGTCACAAATATTGTGGTTGAAAACTATAAATGCTTAGTTGGAATCTTAATTCTACATAGAGAACTCATGAAAAATAATAGATTGTTCACATATACTCATTGTAAATACAGAAGCCATATACAACTCTTAATACGTGGTTAAATGAATAGCCATATCCTGAAGCATGTTATTCAATAAAAGAAACTCTATTGCTCTAAAGGAAAAATATAAGATACTTAATACAGATTCTTACTGGGAATGACTTGAAGACCAACACAGTATAAAGGTCTCAAGGGTTAATTACAAAAATATAAAACTTTAAAATTCATTAAATAGATTCCATATAAAGAATGCACATTACTTAAGAAAACTATGGAGTTTCCGGTTGCATAATAAAGAAACATTAAGAAATATTAGGGCCACTGAAGAAGTGACCAAATAATGAAGGGACCAGGGACAATACTTAACTTAGCAGTGTACAAAGAACATGAATGCTTTCAAAATAAATGACTGCCAGAAAGAAAAAAAGTATGACCTTGAAAGTGTCTCCTAGTAAGAGGATTCAGGAAAATCTTTTTTTTTTAAAGTATATTTATTTCTTTTGAGAGAGAGAGACAGAGACAGAGAGAGGGAGAGAGAGAGGGTGGGGAGAGACAGAGAGAGAGAGAGAAAGAGAATATGAGTGGGAGTGGGGCAGAGAAAGGGAGAGAGAGAAAATTCCAAGCAAGCTTATGCTGTCAGTGTGGAGCCTGATGCAGGGCTTGAACTCATGAACTGTGAGATCATGACCTAGGCCAAAATCAAGAGTCAGACGCTTAACTGACTGAGCCACCCAGGTGCCCCCAGGGAAATCTTCAATTATATTTACAGACATGTAGAGGAAAGTTTGGAAATTTGGATGATGTTTTCGTAATTTAAAAAATCAAGAGAAAATTTTATCACTCAAACCCACATTAGGAGACCTCACCTTTTCCTGGTATTATCCTAGAATATTTTTCATCTTTACTCTTTGCTGTTCCTTTGTTGACAGAAATGGCTTCATTTTTCTTTGTTTTTACGTCTCCTTTCACTGGGTAGCACGTTGTTGGCTTTATTTGTTCTTTGTGTTTTCCGTGTAACTTATCTTTAGAATTGGCTGATGGTGCTGGGTATGTGTCTTCTTTCATGATGGGTTTCTGTATTGTGTGCCTGTTGCTTGCCAAAATATCTTTTGGAGAACACTCATTTCCTGACCACTCATTCCCTCTGGATCCTTTACTTTTAATATGTTTTTCAGTTTTCTTTAAATGACTTTCTTTCATTTCTTGATATCTTACCTCCTTTAAATCATTCTTACCATCATCAGCAATTCCTAATCCACTTTTTTTATATCTGTCAGTACTTTCAAGTTCTTGACACGCAGATCCAGCCCTTGCATTCTGTGTGATAACTGATAACCCTCCATCACTCAAGTGACCTTGCAAAGAAGAATCACCACCAGCATTATCACTTTCTTGGTATTTCAATAGAGTCTGTTGCCTATCATTGGTATGTTTAAATATTCTTTCTTCATTTTTCCCTTGCTCTTGCTTTTGTGAAATTGAAGTATTGTCACAATTGATCTGATTTGCTCTGTGCTCTAAACTAGATTGTGTTTTCTGACAACTGGGGTCTTTGGAGACTTGTGGTAATGTGGCATTTGCTGGGTTAGCAGTATCTACAGCTTTTGCTACTGCAGAGCTTTCTCCTTCTGGGCGAAAGCCACTAATCATGCTGGTTACCTGTTCAGCAACTGAGTCAGTTAAAGTGTAGCTGACTTCTCCAACAGCAGCAGTCAAATCTTCTACAGCATTGCTGATTGTGTCCACCAGAGAAGACACTGAAGGCAGATTCTGCTGGAAATTTTTGAAAAATGCCATTTTCTAATGCCTGATTCCTAAGAGATGCAATCATGGAATTTTCTCTTCTCAAAATATCAACCACTTTGGAATTTGAATTTAAAATTTACTTAAATGTTGTTACTCATGAGCTCAATATTATTATTTTGCATTGTGGCATTTAATCTTTCTGTAAATGCATTATGCATTGAAAGAAATACGTTGAAGCAAAGACTCTTCCAAAAAAATAAAAATCAAACCACTTGGCTTAAATGTAATGACATTTTTTCCCACTCCATAGCTATCATAACAGCAGCAAGACAATAATTTCCCCTGAAATACTACTGGTTTTTATTCTATACCTGCAAGAAGAAGTATAAAAAGGATTTTTATTACGGACTTTTAGTTTATTTATTAACAGTCTATGAAGGGAAACTACCCTATATTCTTAACAAACTACTAATATCATTTCAAATTAACAAAAATATTAGAGGGAAAATACCTAAACAATTTGCACAGAGGTTAGAATAGAGGAGTCAGCAGAGGCTGAACATCTGCTGAGTGGCTACCAGATGCAAGGCATTGTGATTTACAAGTTTTATCTCACCTGATCCCATAATAACTCTAGTAGTATTACTATTCTTATTTAATAAGTGAAAAAAAGCAGGTTCAGAAAAATTAAGAAGGTCCCCAAAACCTTTCCAAGGGATCCTCAAGGTAAGAACTATTTTTATAACAATAAAGGGATATTTAACTTTATCACTTTCATTTGCTCATAAATGAACACTGGAGTTTTCCAGAGGCTACATGACAGATTGACTGCAGAGACAGACATGAGGATAACAGCTGTTTCTTCAATGCCAGTCATTTAAAGAGACTTGCAAAAATATATAAAACAGTGGCACTCGTCTCACCATTTGGGGTGGGGGGAGTAGAAAATATATAGTTTTTTAAGTTAAAAAATATTACTTATGTTTAACATGCATGTAATAGCCTTACTGATTTTTTAAACAAACAAACTGATAAGAATATTTTTAAATTTCCTCAGTTTTAATTTCTAATACGGTACACATCAATAGATACCACTCACATAAACAAAAGCTGTTTGGGGTCTTCAATTATCTTTAAGAGTATTAAAGGGTCATTAGACCAAAACAAACTAACAAAAAACCCACAAAAAACAAAAACCAGAAACACTGAACCAGGGAATTCTTGGAGGCTGCCCAAAGGGGTATCTTTAAAACCAGTTCATTCTACACAAATGATCCAAAAGCAGGAATGAAGTATGAGAAACACTAAACTTAAATCAAAATCACATAAAGTACTATAGTTTCCTAAAGCAAAAGTCACAGATTTAATTCTGTAATGAATAGACTGTATAAACAATGATGCTATTGCTTTTTAAGCTACAAGAGAAAAACATCTCTCCAATACAGTACATAGACAAGAAAGGCAAGGTATTTCTGCAAATGCTCGGCAACACTGCTCTAAATTAACACCTTGCTTTTATAATTCTCAACTTGCTTCTGCTATCATTTAAATAAGCCAGTCTTTGGAAACAGCAAATAAAGAACTCCTACAATAATACTAAAAAAAAATTAACGCCATGGAACACTTTTCATGAAAGACAGAACAAGATTACAGGCCTCATCTCTCCTAGTATCTAGCAGTAGTAAGTGATATACAGTGATATAATGATAAGTGATAATGATAAGTGATAACTGAACATAATTAACAGATTTTTTACTCCTAGAAAAGTGCTCAAATGTTAGTTTACAATGTGAAAACCAACCTTCCCATATGTGTTTTAAAAAATAAAATAATAGAATGGTACAGATAAAAAGAACAAACAAGAGAAGCAGTGATGATACTTACAAATTTTATCTTGTGAGTTCTTCCTTGTATTGTATCCTGAACCAAGATCTGGAAACCCGCCAACATTTTCAAAACAGAACTTCTTATTAATATAGAGAAAAAGGAGCAGCATCAAGATAATAAACACCCCAACAGCTGACAAAAATCCAACTGCCTCTGGAGATACTAGAGAAAAAAAAGTCACAGCAGTAAGCATTTATTCTTCTTTAAGCTACTAATAAGAAGGAAACCCCTACACATATGTTAGATTACTGCCATATTTGAATTATATTTTTTAATTGTCATAGTTCACACAGGTTTATAAGAAAAAACAAACTGCACACTTTAATGAGCTGTTCAATTCATTCAACAGTATTTATTCAAACCTAAAAGTTTCTGTATAGATTTTGTTGGAACATCCTTAAAATACAGGAGTCTATAAAATAGGCAGTTATATATTTAGTCCATTTAAGAGCATTACAAAAATTTTAACCCAAGAATTAGAAAAAATTATTTCCCATGCATAGGTATATATTACTTAGCCACATTTATGAGAATCTATATTATTAGTATTAGTATTATCTCTAAAAGCTTCAATGGCCCATTTTGTTTAATAAACTCTAGACTTCTTAACTTGGCATTCAAAGCTCCAGCCTCTCTTTTCAATATTACAGTCCAATCAAATTGTTCCACTAATGGCCTCAAAATCAGCTCTACGCATTACCTCACATCTTGTCTTTGTTCATCCTCTTCCCCTTGCCTGGAATGACCAAGTCTCCTTTCTACCATATCCCACTCATTCGTTCCAGTCAACAAATATTTTAGACTAGCAGCCATACACCAGGCATTATCACATACACAGTTTCTGTCTTCCATGAATAGTCTGGCAAAGGCAATTACAAGTGGTGTAATAAAGACTACAAGTGGGGAAGAACAGGGTCTATGAGACCATAGAAACACTAAGCCAGTGTTGAAGGATGCAGTAGGCTTTTCTGAAAGTTATGGCCTCTATGATTATATTCTAAAAATAACTAAGTTGTTGAGCAAGTTAACAGTATTCCAGACAGAAGAAACAGCAAGTGCAAAGGTCCAGTGACAGGAATATACAGAAACTGTATATTCTAAAAACCCAATGAAACTGTTAAAAACCAGATTTCAAGAGGATTTGATCTCAAGAGAATACATGAAATCATACGTGCTGATTTTGTACCATGAGAACAAAAAAAAAATCTCCTACTTCTCCATCCCTCAGCAATCTCTCTTTCAACATTTGTGTTATCTGCCACTATACCAGTCATTTGGAGTAAAATAGGAACTAAAATTTTCGTTCCTAATGCCTTATATCTAATATTCAAGTATTAGCTGAGAATGAATCCTAAGCCTCAACTATCCTCTACAACCTATAATCTACTCTTTCTTCCTCCCCTACTCAAGCAACAACTAAAATGTCACCTCCTCCAAGATTCATTCTTAGATCAGAAGAGCCATGGCAATTAGCATCTTTAACTCATTTGTTTAAAATGAAGTCACCAACCAGTCCAAAGGTAAGTGTTTTCACCTCCTAGCTTTTCATTATTTGTGAAAGTCAGGCATCCCGGGTATAGAATGGATATCACATTATAGTTTATTCAAAGCTGGATCAACAGTATTGTGGTAGAGGATGGAGCAGAGTGACATTCTAAGGGAAAAGGTGAGAGTCTGAATGGTAGAAAAAATATCAGGCCGAGGAACAGATCCTGCTACAAGAACCAAGAAGTTATGCTCAGATATTAGCCCTGACGGCCTCATTTTCAGGCTGGAGAACAGTTAGGAAAGAGAAAAGGATTTTAATTTAAAAATCTAAGCTATATTACCAAAAACAGTGGTGTGCATTAAGCCTGAAGGATGAGGTAAAAATGAAGAGAAAAGAATTATCCTCAGCATTTCTAATAGCTAGGAAAGCCAGAAGCAGAACAGCATCTGGTATGAAGAAGCAAAATGCTCAGTCAACTTATATTCAATATTATAACATAAGTAGCACATATGCATAGGAGCTTCCCTTCTAGCCCAGGTCCAAAATACATTAGAAAATTTGATGCATTTAAGTGAACAGACAGGGTTAGATAAGGTACAACCTGAAACTCTCCCATTTCTTAAGAGACTGAATGAGAAAGAAAACATAGCTCACCTCACTTAAGAAAACTAATTATTGCTAACAAAAACAGCAACAAACACATACAGCATATATCATGTAATAGTGAGTTTTAAACTTTACATATATTAACTTTTTTAATCTTCACAATTATACTATTATAATCCCCATTATAAATCATGACGCGAAGATACTAAATTATCTGCCCAGCTTTTAAGTGGAAGAGTCAGGATTCAAACCGTGTCTGGCTCCAGAGTCTGTGTTCTTAGCTACTGCTCGCACTGCTTCTCCCGTATTCCTTTTCTCCTTGTATTCTTGCCTCTTCCTATCTCATGTCTCAATCCTTATCTCTGTGTTCCTCTTTTCATCTCCCTCCTTCCCATTTTAAAATTTAAGCTAGGGTGGGGTGGGGTGGGGGGAATCAACTACAAACAAGTATAATACAGCAAGTACTATAATAGAGGTAGGAATATAAAGTATTAGTGGAACACAAAGAAGAAACATTACCCGGGGGAAGTCACAAATGCTACAGAAAGGAGATAACACTTGAGTAGGGTATGAAAGATTAATAAAACTCTATCAAACACTGAAAGAGCAGATGAAACAGCATGGTAAAAGACACAAAACAATGTGCATGGCATTCTATAAGCACTAACGGGCAACAGTCGTATGTTTTGCCTCCGTGTTCTCAAAGCACCTGGCACAATGCCACATACCTGACATGATATAAACATTTGTAAATGACTGAATAAATGTGTGTTAAGGAAAGATCAAGAATATACCAGAAGAGCTCAGACTGGAGATAAAGGCAAGATCCAAAATGTCAAAGAAGCTTGAATACCATCCTAAAGATATTACATTTGTAGAACTACATCACTTAAAACAATTAGAAAACTGGAATATATGGTAGGGAGTGATTGGCAGCAAAACAAAACATCAGGAGTTTTTAAACTAAGAAGTAACAGTGGTGACAGAGTTACAGTTCTTGTTCAGGGAAAAGTGATAATAACCTAATCGATTAGATGTAGAAGATGAAGATGAAGAGAAGTTGAGGATAATTCTAAAGTTTCTACCTTGTGTGGATGAGTTAACAGTTACGTCATTAACCAAAATGAAAAAAATATAAAACGAAAGGGATACAGTTTAGGGCTTGGGAACAAGTGGGTTTTGGAAAGAGAGAGAGGATAAGGAGTTCAGTTTTTGACATGCTACATTAGAAATGCCAGCAGAATATTTCAGTGTGGATGCCTAGTAAGGAAAGGGAAGTATGTGTATAGTGCTCTGGTAAAGGCTGAGTTAGTTATAAAAGATTTGGGAGTTTTCCCCTTTTTGTTCATCCTATTCCAGGTGAAAGATTTCACTGGATAAATACAAACCAAACTGGCATACAATGGGTGTTAAGCTTTATTAATGGTAGACCTTTATTTTATAAGCTTTTAGAAAAATACATACTATGACTCTCCCCACTAGAAAAAAGAGAAAGATCCTACTGTAAATATGCTACTGACACAACTCCTTTTATATTGCCTGACTGTCCATTTTCTACTGAAAATATTTTATGTCCTTAAATTTTAAAAACAGTAATATGGCTGTAGACAATAGAAAAAAATTTCCTAGTAGAAATATTAAGAAGCTTCATCCTTATCTCAGGATTATAATATTATTATTTCAAATGATATGATACCATAAGTTGGCCAGTAACAGTTCTAAGCGTAAAAACATTTGACAAATCCTACTTGTACATAAAACTGCAATAGAAAACACACTGAAATTGGGGTGCCTGGGTGGTGGCTCAGTCGGTTAAGTGTCTGACTTTGGCTCAGGTCATGATCTCCCGGCTGGTGGGTTCGAGCCCTGTGTTGGGCTCAGTGCTGACAGCTCACAGGCTGCAGCCTGCTTCGGATTCTGTGTCTCCTACTCTCTTTGCCCCTCCCCTACTTGCACTCTGTCTCCCTCTCTCAAAAATAAACATTCAAAAAAAAAAAAAAGAAAATACACTGAAATCAAAGACATGAATTCTATACACCACCAAAAAAAACTAAACAAAATTACACTTACAGTTCACTGAAATAAAATATATTTTAATTTAGTATAAGAATTTACCCTTAAAATCTTATTTATATTGTCAATCTGCTTATAAAGCCATTCTGCATAGAATTGCTAGGATTATGGTTAAATTATCTATATATAAACCTACTCTCTTCCAAAATTCTAGATTAGCTACTGCAAGCAAGTAAATGCTATTGCAAAATGCATACTACCTTTTAAGGAGGACATTCAAAATCTATTTAACAGCAAACAGATAATTAGTTTAGGTTAATACTATACATTTGAAGAATTTAATTTGCTGAATCAAATTTGAGTTAATCAATACCTCAAAATTCGCTAACACATTACTTTCCCATAATCCAAATTTGTAAAATTTACATGTGACGAACAATAAAATTAGCAACATCAAATATTTAAGAGTACTTATTATTTGCTAAGGGCTGGTTTTTTTTTTTTAATTTTTTATTTGAATTCCAGTTAGTTAACGTACACTGTAATACTACTTTCAGGTGTACAATATAGCGATTCAACACTTCCATACAACACTGTGGTCATCACAAGGGTGCTCTTTAATCCTCATCACCTACTGCACCCATCCCTCCACCCCCCTCCCCTCTGGTAACCATCCCTATGTTCTCTATAGTTAAGAATTTGTTTCTTGGTTTGCCTCTCTCTTTTTTTCCTCTTTGCTCATTTTAAGCATTACAGTTAAGAACACTATCCAATTGATTCCTCACTATAACCCATTTTACAGACATGTGTATTGAGGCTCTGAAAGAGTGAAGTAGAATTTTCAAGATCTTAAAATTAGTATTCAGTGACAGTCTTGATTTGACTGCAGGCGCACTGACTCTTGAGCCCAAAAGGTTAAACACTAATCGCTATTGCTTCCTATTTGCCAGGCATTGTTATAATCTTTCATTTTAAAATGTAATGATCAGGGTGCCTTGGTGGCTCAGTTGATTAAGCGTCTGCCTTTTGATTTTGACTCAAGTCATGATCTCACCGTGAGATTGAGCCCTGCGTCAGGGTCTGTGCTGGCAGTGGGAAACTTGCTTGGGATTCTTTCTCTCCTTCGCTCTCTGCCCCTCTCCCACTTGCACTCTGTCTCTCAAAATAAATAAGTAAACATTAAAAAAAATTAAAAAGTAAAATTTAATAATCAAAACAATTTTATGATAGGTAAGCGCTATATATATCATCTTAGTCTTTAGATTATTAAACTGAGGTCCAGAGACTAATGAACTTGTCTAAGGCCACAAATGTAAACGGTAGAATTGAATTTGAACCCAGGCATTCTGACTCGAGAGCCCATGCTTTTCTTAAACATCAGGCAATACCGCTTCCTTACATGTCAACCTGAAATATAAAAAACAAGGGAAACCTATGTGATCAAAGTAATATAGCTTACTCTATACATTAAGAGAAAATATTTTATGATACAGATTTTATATATATTAAAAAATGAAAATGGATTCAAGCTTTCTCAAAGTAAATATATAAATTATATAAGTGGAATAATTTTTCCTATTCAAGATACTTTCCTAAATATGCTAAAATTAATTACAAAACTATGTTTAGAAACCAAAATCAGTGGCACATCCTTATATGCCACATTCGAAAAGTTAATAAAATTTAAAAACTAAAAGTATCTTATGGAATAATAAGCCTGATATTCATTAAAATGCTCAGTAAAAGTACATACCAACTATATAAAGTCCTGTATAAGGTCTCTGTGGGCTACATGATCCCCTATAGGAAGTATCTAAACATTACAGTGCAAAGTAAAAAGGTATAATATCTTACTAGGAAATACAAAAAGTTTACCTTGTCCAAAATTAATGATTACTTATATTACATACAGTTAACTAGCTTTACAGTTATCTTTACTATACATTTAGAAATAAATATATACATATATTTACAAAAGATGAATAAACCCATTTTTTGTCAAAATTCAAGTTTCAAT
The DNA here is from genome assembly GCA_028646485.1 of Cryptoprocta ferox. Classification (NCBI taxonomy): domain Eukaryota; kingdom Metazoa; phylum Chordata; class Mammalia; order Carnivora; family Eupleridae; genus Cryptoprocta; species Cryptoprocta ferox. The sequence continues at coordinate 31,274,781 of CM053562.1, forward strand.
GATAGTAATAAAATTCATTTTAATTTCTACAGATAAATTGGTCATAAGAAAATGATAAAATTACAGTCTTATAAAATAGAAGCAGGAACAAATCCATTTGGACTCTGAATGTATTACAGAATTCACCTAAATTCTACTTTCCATTTTGTCACAAAGAAAGCATTTTTTTGTAAGTTTTATGAGAAAAATACTAGGATATACATAAGAATAAGGAAGATATTTATTTATAAAACTTTCATATTTCCAATATTAACTTATTTATGCAATAATACTCTTCTCTAAGTAAAGTTTTTTTGTATCAGAACAAATTAATTACAAATGTTACATTTACATTTGTAAATTAAATTTTACAAAACTATTCTATTAATTATATTTCACATGCAAATTAAATAAAAAGTACCCATGCTTCTTAAAATTCTTCAAACAAGAAGGATTGAGGAGAGCCACTTACAATTTGTATTATAAGGTCTGTATTGTTGATCTGTCTTGCTTGGCATGAAACACTAGTCTTCTAATGACATGTCATGGAGACTTTAATAATTCATTTAATAGATGCAATTCTATCTCTTGAACAAAATGTCAACTGTACAAGAAGTCACCTTTCATTTTAAAAGAAATATATGCTTACTATTTAATAAGTCCTGAATATTTTTTCTGATTTTCTCATCAGAAAAATTCCACAATTTGTATTGCTCTGGTTTGAACAGAGAGAATTTATCAGTATTTTGAAGAATGCAGGAAAATAAAAGATTAATTTGACATGTTTAAATTTCCTTTTATAATATCTCAGTTGCTTCCACAAATAAAATCTTCCTTAAAATTTTTAAATTATGATATAAATAACACAAAACTGGAAAGATGATATATATATAATTCAAGAAGGAAATATAATAATACATAACCATTAACTCTAGATTTCGTTTAAAATTGGTAAAAAAAAAATGCATTCACTCATAAGTGACATAATTCACTGCTAACTTAAAGGGACAACAACAGATGGCAGTGATGTGGGGACACTGCCTAAAATCTTACAAACAGAACTGCCCTCTGAGAGAAAGCTACCTGACCACGTCCACAAAACATGCCATCCAACTTGTTTCAAATGCCAAACCATCACTAGATTGAACCAATATTTTCTATAAGTAACATGTAATAAATTGAAATTTTATTCAAATATCATAACAGTGAAAAATCCTAAATCGGTCTTTAAAAATTTGGGGGGAAAAACCCAAATATTTATTAAGTATAGAAACCAAATACATAATATATTTAAACCATATGCCTCATACTAAGACTTGATAATAATATACTTAACATACCCTTAATAAACTTGTGATAATATATTTAAACCAAATATTTAATATAAAATCTTTTGTCAAACAGTCTCTGAAAGATGTTTTTCTTCAAGTATACTCTTGACTGAGGCTTCAAATTACAATTCCAATAAAGGTTATATTAAGACAAACTCATTTTCCTGGCAAATCTCCACACAGCAAAGCACAGTCATTTTTTTAAACAACAAATTAGGGTTAACTGCCTCAAAATTCCTCATTGTCCATTCAACGTGTGTGAATTCCTCCAAAATTATCTGAGTGATAAATGGTACAGGAAAATACAGGATCACTTCTTCTTGCCCTGTACTTTTCCAATGATTTTTTGCTCTTCCTTTTCAGTAAGATCTTCACTGCTGAGCTACTATAAATAAGATTTTGAAAAGTCAACACCAACTGTGGAAGAATCTTCTAGTTAAAGCCAATTTGTAATGTCAAACAAGTTTTAGATATGCTTATTTCAAGCTTTAATTCTAAACCATTAAATTCTAATAAATACAAACTGGTTCCTTTCAAATCTCTTAGAGAGACATCACCTTCTTCTATATCTTAATGTTATGTCAATACTAACTCTCTTCTTTAAATTTTTTGGTCTTATACATTTTTTTTTCAAACTTCACTGAGGTATAACAATTGAAAATTGTATATACGTAAGGTACAACTTGATCTGATATACATATAGAATATAAACTAATCACAAATTATTACACCCATCACCTCACACAGTTATCATCTTCTCTTTTTTTTTCTTTTTGTGGTGAGAATGCTTAAGATCTATTCTACTAGCATTGTCAAGATACCTTGTATAATTAACTTTAGATCTCCAGAATGGATTAATCTTGTATAACTGAAATCTTGTGGCTCTTGACCAACGTCTTCCCATTTTCCCTACCCTCAGCCCGACAATCACCATTCTATTCTCTGCTTCTAAGGGTTTGACTATTTTAAATTTCACATATAAGAAATATCATGCAGTATTTGTCTTTCTGTGTTTTGCTTACTTCACTTAGCATAATGTCCTTTAGGTTCAGCCATGTAGTCACAAATGGCGTGATTATTTTCATTGTTAAAGCTAAGTAATATTCCACTGTATACATTATACCACATTTTATTTATCAATTCATCTGACAAATGACATTTAGGTTGTTCCCATATCTTGGCTATTATGAATAAGACTGAAAGTAACATGGAAGTGCAGATATATTTTAGAGATTCTGGGCTCGCCTCCTTTGTGTATATACCCAGAACTGGGTTTGCTGAATCATAAGATAGCTCTATTTTTAATTTTTTGAAGAAATTTCACACTGTTTTCCATAATGGCTATACCAATTTACATTCTCACTAACAGTGTATAAGGGTCCCCTTCTCTCCACATCCTCCCCACTAGTTACATTTGTCTTTCTTTTTTTAGTTTTTTTAAACTTTTTATTTTATTTGAGAGAGAGAGAGAGAGAGAGAGAGAGAGAGAGCGCGCGAGCATGAGCAGGGGAGGGGCAGAGAGGGGGAGGGGCAGAGAGAGGGAGAGGGTGAGAATCCCAAGCAGGCTCTGCATTGTCAGCACAGAGCCCGATGTGGGGCTTGAACTCACAGACCGCAAGATCATGACCTGAGCAGAAACCAAGAGTCAGAGGCTAAACTGACTCTTCACTGGCTTAACCAGCCAGGTGCCCCTGTTGTCTTTCTGAAAACAGCAATTTCAACAGGTATGAAGGGATATCCTGTAGTTTCATTTGCATTTCCCTGATAATTAGTTAAGTCAAGCACCTTTTCATACACCTGTTGGCCATTGTATATATGAAGAAATGTCTACTTGATTTGTTTCTCCATTTTCACAGCAGGTTATTTGGATTTTTTATTGAGTTGTATGAATTTCTTACATATTTTAGATATTAACCCCTCATCAGATACATAGTTTGCAAATATTTTCTCCCATTCCATAGTGCCTTTTTACTCTGTTCATTGTTTCCTTTGCTGTGTAGCAATTTTTAGTTTCATGCAATCCCACTTGCCTGTTTTTACTTCTGTTGCTTATGCTTTGGGTGTCATATCCAAAAAATCATTCCTCAGACCAAAGTCAAATTTTTCCCCTATGTTTTCTTCTAGTACTTTAATGGTTTTAGGTCTTAATTTAAAAGTCTTTAATCCAGGGGTGCCTAGGAAGCTCAGTCAGTTATGCCTCTAACTTTTGGTTTCATGACTGAGTTGAGTTCAAGCCCCACCTTGGGCTCTGTGCTAGCAGTGTGGGGCCTGCTTGGGATTCTCTGTCTCCTCTCTCTCTGACTCTCCCCCAGTCATGCTGTCTCTGTCTCTCTCAAAATGAATAAATAAAAAAACTTTAAAAAGAGTCTTTAATCCATTTTTTAATTGATTTTGGTATATGGTGTAAAGTAAAAGCCCAAGTTCATTCTTCTGAATGTGGATATCCAGTTTCCCCATTATTGAAGAGATTATCCTTTCCCCTTTATGTGTTCTTGGAACACTTTCTAAAGAACAATTGACAATAGATGCATGGATTTATTTCTGGACTCTCTATTCTTTCCATTGTTCTGTATGTCTTTTTTATACTGATACTATACTATTCTGATTACTATAGCTTTGTAAGATGGTTTTAAATCAGGTAGCTTCCAGCTTTGTTCTCCTACCTCAAAATTTCATTGGCTATTTGGGGATTTTTTTTTTTTTTGGTTCCACACAAATTTTAGGATTTTTTTTTCTATTTCTATAAAGAATGCCATTGGGATTTTGATAGGAATTGCACTGAATCTGTAGGTCACTTTGGTAGTATGGACATTTTGACAATATTAATTATTCCAATCCATGAACATGGGGTGTGTTTTCATTTATCTATCAAACCTTGTATACTGTTAATGTCTTCTTTAAAATCCTTCATCAACATTCTTTTTACTAAAAAGTTTTTTTAATGTTTATTTTTGAGAGACAGAGAGAAAGAGAGCATGAGCAGGGGAGGGGCAGAGAGAAAAGAAGACCCAGAACCTGAAGCAGGCTCCAGGCTCCTAGCTGTTAGCACAGGGCCTGATGCAGGACTCAAACATATGAATCATGAGATCATGACCTGAGCAAAAGTCAGAACTTAACAACACAGCCACCCAGGTGCCCCTCCTTCATTAATGTTCTATTTTCAGTGTACAAGTCTTTCACCTCTTTGATTACATTTATTTCCAAGTTCTTTTTGTTGCTACTGTGAATAGGAATGCTTTCTTATTTACTTTTTGACAGTTCATTGTATACAGAAACAAAACTGAGTTTTGTATGTTGATGCTGTATCCTGCAACTTCGTTGAATTAATTTATTAGTTCTAACAGTTTTTTGTTGAATCTTTAAGGTTCTCTATGTATACGATCATGTCACCTGTAAACAGAGCTATTACTTTTTCTTTCCAATAGGAATGCCTTTTATTTGTTTTTCTTGCCTAGCTGCTCTGGCTAGGGTTTCCAGGACTATGTTGAAAAGAAGTGGTAAGATTAAGAATGCCTCCCTTGTACTTTGTACTAGAACTTTGAAGAAGGCTGTTGTCCTTTCCCCTAGAGTGGGGAGGTTGTAGACAAAGGTATCTCTTGGCACTGGGGCACACATGCATTCAGCAGTGGTACCAGTATCCAGGGCATGGATGTGCCCAGCACACAAATGGGCACTGCCAGTGCCAAGGGGGCAGGTCCAGGCAAATCAGCTGCAGCACCAGTATCCACATGCATGTGGAATGGCTGTGGAGCCAAAATCTGGCACATGAACACAGCAGCACCAGGATGGCAAGGTAGGGGAGGTGGTGGTGGCTCCAGTCTGGGAAGGGGTAAAAATCAAGAGGTAGCTCTATTTTTGGGGGTTGGAGGAGAGATGTTGAGGTGACTACTTCAAGGGGACTCAGCAGGGTAAATTCCAGACAGCTTCATCAGCTAGGGTCAGTGTTGGCAAAAATTTTGGAGGTCCCTAGAGGCAAAAGCTGAGGGTGTCCATGACAGTGTTGAGGGCTACCAGATTCCTCACTGGCAGTGGTGAAAGCTGCTGAAGACATCTTGGTCTTCTTTCCCCTGCTGAGGGGAGGTTACAGCCGAGGGAATCCCTCTTGGCATCAAGTTGTGCTGAACTAGAAGATGGGGTGATGCAAGTAAAATGCTTCCTACACTTTTCTATGTGGTACTTCTCAGTTTTGATAGTCCAGTTCCACTGGACTGCTACAGCTTCTCCATTGTATTCCAGAGCTGTCCTAAAGCTACTTTCACTGGTAGTTGTTTAATCATTGTTTTTGTTGGGGGATGAGTGCTGGGATTTTGTAGTCCATCATCTTGCCAATGTCAATCTCTCTACTCTTCCTGGAGTGATTAAAGCACCTTTCTTCACCCTAAACTTGATCCAGTTTGAGACACACAGCCTTTGCCAAAAACACTGCACAATTTTAGATATGGATTTACGGTGTCTGAATACGTACGTACTCAAAAGTCCACTTGCCTTAACAGCATACCATGTTTTCTTATTATCACTAAACAGGTCCCACACTTTAGTTAGTGGTGATAAGGGCTCAACATCATATTGTGCTCCTACTTCCACACAACAATTTCCAAGCAATTACACCACCAAAAAAAAAAAAAAAAAAAAAAAAAAAGACGCATCTTTCAGTAGTGTCTATTTTAGTTGGAGATTTAGGGAAATATATAATTAAACTGACAATGAAGCAAAATAACATTTTCTGAAATCTAAGAAATAAATGCACTTGAAGAAACCTTCATGCTTTCAGTGAGTATCTTTGTGTACTCATGAGACATATGTTCTCTTTTCTGTCAGTGGGAAAGTCTGAGAAGTACTAAGTGTACATTAATTTATTCAATAAATATTAAGCAATGAGAATGAAACCTGAACAAGGTAAATGTAGTTCCTGAACTTAGAGACTTAATAAAGTACTACAGGGGCACCCAACCTTGACTTGGGAGACAGGAGAAGACTTCCTGGAATAAGTGTCACCTAAACTGAAATATGAAGAATCTAGAATAAGGACGAGGAAGGGGCAAAGCAAAAAAAAAAAAAAAAAAAAAACGAGAGAGAGAGAGAGAGAGAGAGAATTTACAGTGAAAAGGCCCAGAAGCAAGAGATGACAACATCACTAAGGGAATAGAATAAAAGGTATAAAGTGATTAAGAGATAAAGCTGGAGAATAAGCAAGGGCAAAATCATGAAAGCCCTTGTAAAAACTGTTAAAGAGTTTGAACTTTATCCTGAAGGCAGTGGGGACTCAATAAAGCATTTCAAGCAAGGAGATGATGCATCATCCTGGTGTACAAATAAGAATAGGAATGAAGGACTAGTACACACAGTTTATGAAGCAACTGCAGTGATGATGGCCTAACAAGCTAGATGCCTCGACTGAACAGGCTGGAAGAAGGTTCTTCTCAGAGCCTACCTTTAAGGCTGTCTCACATATACAAATCAGTAAATACAAAAACACACATATAATGTCCCATATTACTTTTTAAAAAGCTGTCTGTGTAGTTGCTCCATTAAAGTTTCTATTTCAAGTGATGAAGAGAGAACTTCCAATTCATGGCATTGTATCACAAATATCTAACAAAACATAAAATATTATTGATTTTATGAATATATTAAAAAGGTGTAAGTCCACATGCTTTACCAAACCATCTTCCTTCTATAAAAACTGTATTGGTATTCAAGCAAGTGAAAAATAAACTGTGGGTTATACGCCAAAAGCTATTATTTTATAAGAACAACCATGACAGGAGCGCCTGGATGGCTCAGTAGGTTGAACGTCCGGCTTCGGCTCAGGTCATGATCTCGCAGTTCGTGGGTTTGAGCCCTACGTCAGGCTCTGTGCTGATGGCTAGCTTAGAGCCTGGAGCCTGTCTTTGAATTCTGTGTCTCCCTCTCTCCCTCTGACCCTCCCCTGCTCACGCTCTCTCTCTCTCTCAAAAAAAATAAATAAAACACTTAAAAAAATAAAAAAAACAAAACAACCATGACAGTTACATAAGAAAATATTAACACGTTATCGAAATACCAACTTTTAATTATCTAGAAAAACATGTGACACTAAGCAGCAACCTTTACGTCTCAGTGAAATATGTCAGATAACTTTTTCAGTTCTTTCTGTCAAAGAATAACTCACTATGTAGACAAGGAAAACACGTAAGATGTCTGGCTTTCTTAAATAAACCTCACATTTTTCTCCAAAATGAAACTTCAGTTTAATCAACAAACTTGAAGATAGGATCTAGATTCTAGATGAAAGATTTGAAATTCCAACAAGGAAGTCACTTCATGGTAGGCCCTACCCTACCAAGGTAGGCTATCTCTTGGGCACGCACTCGTATTAGACCTGGTTTTGTGTTTTTTGTCTTGTCCAACATTTCTGGGTTATCACATTTGCCTTTATTGGTAACTAGGTCTAATGCCAAAGAGGCCATCTGAGTCACTCCCTCCCTAACTAAATTTTCTTTTTCTGGTGTAGCAACTTGAAGTCAGGGAATAGCAAATAGCTTAGATAGAAAGAATGAATATACACAAAAGGATGTACGATTACATCCGAAACTTAATGACTCACAGTCACCTTAAAGAGAATCACTCTATAAAACTGTGTCACTTAATACTTTTACCTAACCTGAATGAAGGAATTGAGAATATGTTCATTAATTTTGTAGAAGGTCCTAGGAACTAGGTTGGGCACAGCTGCTAATTCATTCAAAGACACGCCAGGGACCTCAATACATTAAAGAAATCATAGGTCAAAACAAAATGAAGATCAATATGGATAATTCCAAGTTACTACCCCATCAGGGGCCAAACACTGGCAAAGGTTAATGAATATATTGCCTCAGTAAAACATGTCAGGAACAAATGTTTCTAACAGGTGAAAATTAAGCCTTCTATTACCCTATCAGATTCTTATTAAAGCAGTATAGTCCCCAATTTCAAAATACAACTGAGAACACTAAAAATGTTCAGACAGGAACAAGTAAATTCACTATACATATATTAAAAGCCTTGTGCCAAAGGTGAAATTGCTTTATACTGTAGAAGAAATGGCAAAAAAAAAAAGGTGTTTATCTAAGGATTTAGTATTCACAGATCAGTTGGACCACATAATAGAGAACTTAAGATTACAAAATATAGAAAGTGACCTCTAATGATATTTTAAATGTTGATTACAGAAATACTATTTAACTGCGAGGATTAAGAAATGAAACAGACTATCAAAAAAGGCTAAAGGAGTATAAAATATACAGGACTGAGATTAACAATTTGCTTGAGACAAAAGCTAAGAAGATCCTATTTTAAACAAGTCCCAAAGGGCTAAGGTTACTATGATGAAGATACTAAGAAAATGCTTATTTAAAAAGAAATTTTGAAAATTTTCAAAAGTGGGAAATAAATTAGTGGTGATAGATGATTACACTTGTATTAAAACACTAAAGTGGATCCAGTTACACAGAAGAGTTAAAAAAAGAATAAAGTACACAATGGATTTGGGTTCTACTTCACAATAAAGGATACATCAAACAGCAGACGAAAACAAACAGAAAAAAACATTTGTCAATGAAACTGAGTTTACAAAGGAAAAAATATTAATTAAGAAAACATATTTGTAAGAATTTGGCAATATTTACTGAATTTTAGGGGGAAACTGATTTGGATGTCATAGTAGAAGACAAATAGGGTATAGGTACAATATGGTTCCCTTCACATAAACTTCTAGAAGGTTACTAAACATTTTTTGGCTTGTAATTTGGAAAGCTGCTCCTGGGAGTCTAAAGTTCTAGAGCTTTGCTAGTGCAAACAAAGACCTAAAGTCCAGGTCAGGTCTCTGAGCAACTCTGACCGGTAGGTTAAAGGCAGGGAATCAACTCCTCTCATCTTATGTTCTTTCTTCCTTCAAGTCCCTTCCCGTCAGTCTTCTATAAATGCAGGTAAGTGACAGCCAAACCTTACAAAATCACTTGAAAATGATTTCCCATCATTTTTTGCTCCTCCTCAAAACATAAAGACATATGTGTTCTTCCACTTAGCGTTTAGCTTCAAAACAGTGAAACATTCCTAAAGGAAGGACAATATTTTCGAGAACTAGATTTTAATTAGCTTTGATACTTTGTGGAATATTACTTCGAACAAGTCACTATCTTTCAGTTAAATGGATTACTGAAGTTAACTAATGAAGTTTGCCACATTATCCCCCTATATTGTTAGAGTGAATGGATCAAGAGATGAAAGGGATTGGGGTATATAATATGTATGTTTTATATGCAGTCTTTACAGTTAAAAGAATAGAGACCCTGAAAAATCATTGTTAAAAACCAAAAACAGCTTTTACTAATTGTCCTTATGATAAATCACTGATTACTCCCCACAATCAGGAATGGTTAATTTCATTAAAAAAATAAATTTACTATTTTTTTGATTAAAATTTTTTTAAAGTTTTTTATTCTAATTCAGTACAGTTAACATTAGTATTATATTAGTTTCAGGTGTACAAAATAGTGAGTCAACAATTCTATATATTACTCAGTGTCCATACTGGTTAAGTGTACTCTTAATCTCCTTTATCTATTTCACCCATCCCCCCCCCACTCCCCTCTGGCAAACATCAGTTTGTTTTCTATAGTGAAGAGTCTATTTCTTGGTTTGCCTCTTTTTCCCCCCTCTGTTCATTTGTTTTCTTTCTTAAATGCCACATGAGTGAAATCCTATGGTATTTGTCTTACTCTGACTGACTTATTTCACTTAGCATTACTCTCAGTTTCATCCATGTTGTTACAAATGACAAGATTTCATTTTTTATGACTGAATAATATTCTATTGTGTATATATATACATATATATGTATATGTATGTGTATGTATACATATATGTATATGTATGTATATATATATATATACATCTTCTTTATCCATCTATCAGTGGACATTGGGGCTGCTTTCATAATTTGGCTATTGTAAATAATGCTGCAATAAACACAGGGGGTGCACTTATCCCTTTGAATTAGTGGTTTTTGTAGTTTTGGGGTAAATACTCAGTAGTGTGATTGCTGGATTGTAGGGCAGTTCTATTTTTAACTTTTGGGGGCACCTCCACACTGTCTTCCACAGTGGCTGCACTAGTTTGCATTCCCAAACAACAGTGCGAGAGGGTTCCTTTCTCTCCACATTCTCACCAATAGTTGTCTTATGTTTTTGATTTTAGCCATTCTGACAGGTGTGAAGTGATACCTCACTGTAGTTTTGATTTGCATTTCCCTGATGGTAAGTGATGTTGAACATCTTTTCAAGTGTCTATTGGCCATCTGGATGTCTTCTTTGGAGAAGTGTCTATTCATGTGTTCTACCCATTTTTTAACTGGACTATTTGTTTTGGGGGTGATGATTTGTATAAATTCCTTATATATTTTGGATAGTCTTTATTGGATATGTCATTTGCAAATATCTTCTCCCTAGGAATGGTAATTTCTAAGATAGTACTGTTGACTTATAAAAAGTGTTACAATACTTCCAGTATGACCCAGGCTCTTCTTTCACTACAAGTTTTCCCTCATGCTTGATAGAACTGCCCTCCTCTGCGTCCCTTCTCTCTTCACTTGACCTTGCCAACTTAAATCTCATACTTTTCTGGATCCTGCTCATATGTGGACTCCTCCAGAAAGCCCTCTTAGACTTTAAGAATGGGCAAGAGGTCCTAACTATATGCACCCATGGTGCCCTGACCATGACTCTTTCATAGCACATATCACAATGGATCAAACTGCAAGTTTAGTTGTCTGCCTCCTCCAAGACAGCTCCATGAAGGCAGGGACTTTCAAATATATCACTGGTTCCCTTCTGAATACCTAGTACAATACCCAGAATATGGCAGTACTCAGTATTTGTTTTAGGAATGAGGCATAAATTAGTTTCATAAAATAATTATATGCTCAAAAAATTCACATTCACACATAATGTAATGGTTTAATAATCTATGCTCAAGTTATAATCTATACTCAAAAAATTCACATTCATACATAATGTAATGGTTTAATAATCTATGCTCAAAAAATTCACATCCACACATAATGTAATGGTTTAAAGAAAGCAAGTTAAGGAGGACTGCCGGCAAGTGATTGGCCAGCAAGCAGCTTTCTAGGATACCATTATCTTTGACAAGTCATCACTATGCAATATCTTGTCCTCATTTTTAGAAGTCAAAAGCCTATCTTTTATCAGGGCCTAGAGATCTTATAGGAGGAAAAAAATCTGAGTAGGCATACAGGTTGGGCGCTTGGGTGGCTCAGTCCATTAAGTGTCCAACTCTGGATTTTGGCTCAAGTAATGATCTCACAGTTCATCAGATGGAGCCCTGTGTCGGGCTCTGTGCTGCAGTGTGGAGCCTGCTTGAGATTTTCTCTCTCCCCCCCTCTCTTTCTGCCTCTTCCCTGCTGTCTCTCTTAAAATAAATAAATAAACTTGAAAAAAAAAAAGTAAGCATAGAGGCAATCAATCTAGCCTGGTACACAGCAGCCAAATTCAAATAGGGATAGGATATATGAACAACGTTTAAAACTTACATTGGAGACACTCTTTTAAAATAACGGGAATGTTTACAGAATGTAAAAGTTCATTAGGACTCATCTTGTCATCAGAGTACCTGAGAAGTTGTGTGGCGAGCACAGGACGAAAACTTATCTGGGGATTCTGTATCAGACATCGAGAATCAATCTGAAACTAGAATTAAAATGAAGTGGCAATGGCAGAGGGATAGACAACAGACCAACAGTACAAAATAGGCCAGAAACAGACACAGGCGCAAAGGATTCCGATGTATGACAAAGATCATAGCAGTGGAGAGATATCATCCTTTCAATACATTGTTTTGGAAATAGGAGGAGAAAAGATGAATTTACATACAAATCAATTCCAGACAAATTATAGACATAAATGTGAAAAGCTTTTGTCAATAAGTCTTTTAGAAAAATGCACAAAGACCTATCTTCACAATCCCAAGGGAAATAAAGATTTTTTATTAAGCAAGATACAAAAAGAACTACAAGGGAAAATATTGATACACAGGACTACATTAAAGTATAGAATTTCTGGTCATCAATAGATATCATATGATGAACAGGAAAGTTGAAAATGTATAATAGGTCTGCAATATATATAAGGGGGAGAGGCTCATGTCTAAAATATACAAAGAATGCCTACAAATATATATATAATATATAAATATATAAACATAAACATATAATAGATAAAAAGTGGACAAAATCTTGACCAGGCTTATCACAGGGGATGAAATAAAAATGGCCAATAAACATATGTAAAATTGTTCAACTTTGTTTTTAATCAGTAAAATGCAAATTAAACCATGATGCAACACCCTATTCCAAAATGACCAAAATTTAAAAGTCTGTCAATACCAAGTATTTACAGGAAAGTGGAGCAACTGGAAACATTGCAGACAAACTAGTAAAAGTCTGATGATCAGTAGAAGATATTAAAAAACAAACAAGCAAACTAACATGGTACAGTCCCTGACTTACAATGGTTCAACCTAAGACTTTTCAACTTTATGATGGTATGCAGGTAACAGGCATTCAGTAGAAACCACACTTTAAATTACGAATTTGGCTCTTCTCCTGGTCTGGTAATAAACAGTACAATGCTCTCTCGTGATGCTGGGCAGTGACACATGATCACCAGAGTAAACAACTGACGCAACCACTGCGTACCCACACAATGATGCTGCTTTGGCTTTCAGTACAGCATTCAATATGTTATGTGAGATGTTCAGCACCTTACTATAAAACGGGCTTTGTGTTAGGTGGTTCTGCCCAACTGTAGGCTAAATCTAAGTGATCTGAGCACATTTAAGGTAGGCGAGGGTAAGCTATGTTTAGTAGGTTAAGTGTATTAAATGCATTTTTACTTGCAATATTTTCAACTTATGATGGGTTCACTGGGATATAATGCTACTGTAAGTTGAGAAAGAGCCACATATTCACACACTAGAATATAGTGCAGCCATAAAAATGAATGAACCAGTTACATGTAACAGAATGAACCATAAAAACATGAGGTTGAAAAAAACAAAAACAAAACAAAACAAAACCATGAGGGTGAGGAACAAAGCAAGGCAGAAGAGTACATACAAGATTCCAATATAAAGTTCAAAACAGAGAAAACTAACTAGATCTTTCAAGGATGCACACTGAGGTAGTAAAACCATAAAGAAAAAAAAGGAAGTAATTTCCGTAAAAGCAGATGGGGCGGGGGAGGAGGTGATATTCAGGAAGAGTACATGGGACTTATAGAAGAACAGCAACATTCTACTTCTTTATGTAAGTAGTAGTTACACAAGTGTTTGCTTTAAATACTATTTTTATGTCCATTATGTTTCAAATAAAAAGAACTAACATAATGGATAGTGAGGCCTCAAGGGCAGTTTATGGACGTTTTGGTGATACCTAATAAATCTTTTCAGCTCTGCAAGAGCTTCTAACTGGACTACCTATTTCCGATCCTGTCCCTCTTAGTCCATTCTCACCACAGGATCCAGAATGAGCCCTTAAAAACTCAGAGTTAACTGTCCTCTGCCTACAACCTTGGGATGGCTCCCCATTTCCTACATGATCTGGCTCTCTGTTACTCTTCCGACCTCATTTCGTACCACTTCCCTGCTCGCTTATTCTGCTCCAGCCATGCATGATACTTTGACATTCCTCAAGTATCAGCCAGCTTGTTTTTTCCTGATTGTTACCTCTGCTTGGATGGCATTTTCCAAGCTATTCACATAGACCATTCTCTTGTCTCCTTCAACTCTTTGCTTAAATGTTACTTACCTTCTTAATGAGAGCAACTTTGTCCATCCTATTTAAAAATACAACTCATTACCACCCACATTTCTCCCTTTCCTTGATCTGTTTTCCATATCTATCTTCAAAAGTACCAAGTAATATAATTTTGCTCTTTATTGCCTCTCTTCCCCAATTAGAATGTAAACTCCAAAAAGGCAAGAAGACAGATGATTTGCAGATCTTTGAAAATGCTTATTTTTATGTGAAATTTGGGATGAATTGTTATTAGCATTACTGCAACAAGATTTGATCTCTATGTTTATGAACATAAATGTAAAAAATTAATATTAAAACCAAATCCAGAAATGCAAGGAGAAATATATCAAGACAGCAAACAAAATGAATGGTAATACATTATAACCCAAAAGTATTCACTTTAAAATTAGGAACACAGCAAAGCTGCTAGCTATCACTGCATATTTTCAGCACTGAAGTAGAAATCTTAGGATGTCTCCGATTCAAAACATTAATTTCTAGCTTCCTTGAGTTTCAGTGAAAAGAAGAATCATTGATCTTCTATGATATCCCATCTCCTTTACTTTCACAAAATCCATCCCAACAATAAAACTTCATTTTTGGAGGACAATGAAAACATAAATCAGTCTTATATTTGTGTTTTTAATCACAAAAGGATGAAAATGATGCAGCAATTAAAGAGGTTTTAAAAAGAAGGCATAAAATGGCCCTAATAAGAGGAGGAAATAAGGATAAAAGCATCATTAAATTAAATTACTGATAAAAGCAACAGAGGAATCTAAGAACTTTTTCTTAGATTTTGGTGTGTGTGTGGGGAAGGAGGACTAAAAGAAAATGTACAAACCTTTATCAATCTAATCAATAATTACAACAAAACTAGTATTAATTCAAGGTTTACTCTGATCATGCACTATGCCAAGTATTTTACCGGTAGTATTTCACCCAACTTTCATAACCCTACCCTTGAAGAAAAACTCAAAGTTGATGAATAATTTGCCCAATTCACTGAGTTGTAAGTGGCAGAGTAAGGATTCAAACAAAGGCTTATTTAACTCAGATCACTGCGTGAACCAACATATTGTTTACAAATACAGAATACTATACAGGAGAACAGGGATATGATCATAGATAGAGATGATACTTAAAATTTTAAAGGCTAATATTTTATAAACCTCAGCACAGATAATTTTCCAAATGTCTATGAAATACGCATAAAATACAAGTTTCAAGTATCAAAGAACCATCTTAAATAAAAGGAATAGGCCTAAAAGTTTTAAATATGTTCTAGGGCACAAGATGAAAAGCCTCCTCATTCATTTTTCAAAGCTAGTCTAATTCTGGTATCAAAATCTGACAAAAAGAACACTACAAAACATTATATATTAGGGGGTGAAAACTCAAAAACATTCAGAATCAAGTGGGCAAAATAAATGTGTAATTCTAGTTGTATAAAAGAGAATGATTAACAAGAGTATGATTAACAAGATTGACAAAGAAAATGAGAGAAGGCTCTATTACCATTATCAGGAAAGAAACAGGATATCACTATACACCCTGCAAACATCACAGGACAATAAAGGCATGCTACAAATAACTTTCTAAACATAAATTTCACAACAGGGTGAAATGGAGCAATTCTTCAAAAATTACACATTATACACCATTATATAACAAATAATTTGAACAGCTCTACAGCTATTAAAGAAAATGATTCATAATTTAAAAAGCTATTGAAAAAGACATCTTCAGGTCCAGAAAGGTTTCACTAGAGAATACCAAACATTTAAAGAATTAACACCAATTCTACATAATCTTTTCCAGAAAATAGAAGAAGATAAATTATTTCTCAATTTGTTTTATGATGCTAAGTATTGCCCTAATAACAAAATCAGATAAAGTCCGTAAACAACAACAACAACAACAACAACAACACTATAGACCAATAACCATCATGAATACAGGCACAAAAATCTTTGACAAAACATTAGCAAATAGGATTTAGCAATACATTTAAAAAATTACACACCATTAACAGAGCTCAATATTCAAATATATAACAGTATAATTCACTATATTATCAGAAGACATTAACTTAGTAAGAAGGAAAATCACAAGATCTTAACAAGTGATGTATCAAGACAAGACTCAACACCCATCTATGATTTAAAAACTCTCAAAAACCTAGGAATAGAGGGAAACATACTCAACTTGATTAAAAAAAAAAACACCAAAAAACCATATCCAGCTAACATTATACTAATAGTGAAAGCCTGAATGATTTCCCCCTATGTCTCAGAAGAAGGAAAGGATATGTGTTCTCACTGCTCTTATTAACATATCACTGAAAATTCTGGCCAGTACAATAAAGAAAGAAAAGGAAATAAAAAGCACACAGATTGGAAAGGAAAAAATGCAACAGTCCCTATTTGCAGATGTCAACTATCAACACAGAAAATCCAAAACAAAACAAAATGAAAAACAAAACAAAAAACTACAACTAATAAATGAGTTCAACAAAGTCACAAGATACAAGACCAACATTGAAAAATCAATTATATTTCCATTTCCTAGCAATGAACATGTGGAAAATAAAGTTTGTTTATTTGTTTATTGGAAACCAAAATTAAAAATACAATGCCATTTATAATCATTCCAAAGAATATGAACTACTTATAAATCTATCAAATTATATATAAGATTTATATTTTACATAAAAAATACTGGTAAAAGAAATATTCTAAAATATAAATACATGAAGAGACAGTATGTTAATAAATTGGAAAATTCAACATAGTAAAAATAGTAATTCTTCCCAAGTTGATATACAGGTTTACTACAATTCCTATCAAGATTCCAACAAGATTTAAAATTCAGCCTGATTCAACTTTATGTTCCTTCTACCATTATCTCACACCTTTAATATCCATTCCCACACACATTCCCTAGATTTGTCTACATTAAGTGGAAAAATCATGAAGATTTTTTTTTTGGATTATAGAGCACCTCCTCATGGGTTACACTTTGTATCTCACCTTTAGGGGCCTGCTGAGACCTGAGTCTAGTAAAACACTCAGGATGGTGGGGGTGGGTGCTAAGGAGAATCAGGAGTGCTTCACAATGCAAACACCTCAGGGGAGGCCATTACAGTTTCAGGCCAAGCAGGGCTAATCTCCTCAGATAAGAGTAGAACAGCTGCTTCCACTAACAAAGAAGACTCAGCAGAATTTGGGAGTTCAATGTCTCAAGCTCATCAGAATTGTCCCATATAGCTCCATTCCAATTTTCAGAATTCCATTCCCTACTAATCAATGCTTTCATTTCAATTGACATTCTACAAAGCTGAGAATCCAATCTGCATTGTAATTCAGCTACTCACAGGATGTGACTTTGGATATGGTTTTCAGCAATCTCAGCCTCTGACTAGAAAAGCTGGCGGGGGGTGGGGGGGTACCTAGGTGGCTCAGTCGGTTAAGCGTCCAACTTCAGCTCAGGTCATGATTTCACAGTTTGTGGGTTCAATCAAGCCCCACGTTGGGCTCTGTGCTGACAGCTCAGAGCCTAGAGCCTGCTTTGGATTCTGTGTCTCCCTCTCTCTCTGTCCCTCCCCGCTTGCACTCTGTCTCTCAAAAATGAATAAAAATTAAAAAGAAAAGAAAGGAAAAGCTAGGAATCTCTTTCTGGTAAGACACAGGAACTCTGAGGTGATTTATGTGGTACTTAAGCTGGGAATTCATACTCTTTTCTTTCTTCCCTTTCAAAGCAATAAGCCAATATCATTATATGTATTAGTCTCACAATAATGTTCTAAGATATCAAAATATATAGTCACCTAGAACCTTGCCTCTTAAAAGTACTTGAGAATACACTGGTGAGAATATGCATATCACTATTGCCATTATCATGCCATGGACTATCACTGCTCTTTTTACTACTGAAATTTGGAGTATGTAGATTGAAATCAAATTAGATTAGGAAACCAGCTGGGGAAACCCCAGAACAAATTCAGAAAAAACCATTCTCAACATTCTGTTCCTCTAGAACCACTCTCAGTAACAAAACCTGCATTAGTCAGGGTTCTCCAAAGAAACAGAATCAATAGGCTATATCTATAGATAGAGAGATTTTGAGGAACTGGACCACATGACTGTAGGAGCTGACAAATGTGAAATCTTCAGGACAAGCCAGCAGGGTGGAGACAAGGGAAGAGTTGATATTGTAGTCTTGAGTCAGAAGACAGTCTGGGGCAAAGTTCCTTCCTTCTGAGCTGGGTCTCAAGTCTTTTCTCTTAAGGCCGTGGGCTGATTAGATGAAGCCCATCCATATTGTGAAGGGTAATTTGCTTGGCTTAAAAGACTGTGACTTAAGGGGCAGCTGGGTGGCTCAGTCGGTTAAGTGCCCAACTCTTGATTTCAGCTCAGATCATGATCTCACAGTCATGAGATCCAGCCCCACGTTGGGCCCTGTGCTGGGCATGGAACCTGCTTAAGATTCTCTCTCTCCCTCTCCCTCTGCCCCTCTCCAGCTCTTCCATGCACTTTCTTCCTCTCTCTCTCTCAAAAAAAAAAAAAATTTACTACAACTTAAATATTGATCACATTTCGAAAATACCTCACAGAGAGGCACTTGGGTGGCTCAGTCGGTTAAGCATCTGACTCCTGATTTCAGCTCAGGTCATGATCTCATGGTTCATGATATCCAGCCCTGCATCAGGCTCTGTGCTAACAGTGCAAAGCCCGCTTGGGATTCTCTCTCCCTCTCTCTCTGCCTCTTCCCTGCTTGTGTGCAAGCACATTTGCCCTCACTCTAAAAAATAAATATTTTTTTATTTTTTTATTATTTAAAAAATTTTTTTGTGTGTGGGGGAGAGCACAAGTGGAGGAGAGGCAGAGAGAGGGGCACAGAGGATCTGAAGCAGGCCCTACACAGACAGGCTGACAGCAGTGAGCCTGATGTGGGGCTCGAACTCACAAACCGTGAGATCATCACCTGAGCTGAAGTCAGGCGCTCAACCAACTGAGCCACCCAGGTGCCCCTAATCGTGTTTTTTTTTTTAAAAAGGAATGTTCATTCAGGTCACTGTGAAGGAATATTTACCAATATAAGATGTTTATTTATAAGAATTCATGGTAAAGGCACAGAAAGAAAATGTTGAAAACATATAATGAGGTTTTACTGAAGCAGATATTAAAATATATTAACAAACTGCAACTAAATAGTATACTATTAACAAAATAGACTACATAAAAAGTAAAGCATAATCCGGTATACACAGCAAGTTTGTATATAATAAAGGAGGAATTTCAAATCAGTAAAGAAAACATCAATTTACTGGTTATTCAAGAAACAGTACTGCAGTCTCTGGGTATAGAGATTACATGTGATTTTTAATTTTTTCTTAATCTCTGTTACCCAAATGTTCAACAGTGAATATTTAGTTGTTCTATAAACAGAAAAAATATGTATTAGCTATTTGAAAGAGTTAAATGAAATTTTATTTTAAGTAAAATTTACAAACATAAACCATAAATAAAAATAATTAAACTTTTCCTACATACAAATATGAAAATTCTGTGTATCAAAAGATACCACAAATTCAAAGTTCAACAACAGAAAAGGGCTAAAATTAATATACGGCCAAAAAAAGTTATCACTCAACCCATTCTTAATACTTTTCAACAAAGAAAATTACTAAACCTACAAGAGTAATTTCCAAAGGACATTCACCAAAGTATTATAAGTTATCATTAAACATGAATAATATCCAACCTCACAGAAGCAGAGAAATGAAGTATACAATAATACACCAATGTCACAAAGGTTTTTTTTAATTTTTTTAATGTTTATTTATTTGAGAGAGAGAGAGACAGAGAGAGACAGAGAGAGACAGAGCACAAACAGGGGAGGGCCAGAGAGAGAGAGGGAAACACAGAATCCAAGCAAGCTCCAGGCTCTGAGCTGTCAGCACAGAGTCTGACATGGGGCTGGAACTCACGAACCCTGAGATCATGACCTGAGCTGAAACCAGATGCTCAATCGACTGAGCCACTCAGGTGCCCTCTCACAAAGTGTTTTTTTTACCAAAGTGATGAAAAACGCTTTGTATCTGATTATTATCAATGTAAACTGCTACAAATTTTATAAAAGACCTTTAAAATGAAGATATTCTTTGACCCAGATAGTTCATTTCCACAAATATTTTAGTCCATAAAATAGACTTTCCTGAAGGAAATAGAGCTATTACAAACATTATAAAATTTTTTTAATGTTTATTTATTTTTGAGAGAGAGAGAGAGACAGAGAGATAGAGCATGAGCAGGGGAGGGGCACAGAGGGAGGGAGACACAGAATCCAAAGCAGGCTCCAGGCTCTGAGCTGTTAGCACAGAGGCAGATGCCGGGCTCGAACCCACAGACACAGACCTGAGCTGAAGTTGGATGCTTAACCCAACTGAGCCACCCAGGCGCCCCTATAACTTTTTTGTACTCACTGAAGCACTATATTAGTAATAGTAAAAGAATTCATACATTTAAAATTCCAGAAATAGCATACTGGCTAATAAAAAATAGTGTGCCCATACAATGGAAAACCATGCCACCACTAAAAATCAGATAAACAATAAAACAAAATGACAAATGGTCAATAATAATGTTCATAATGTAATATTAGGTAAGTGAAAATCCTGGATAAAAAAAATAATCAACAGAATGTGTTTGTTTATTACATATATATATATATATATATAAAAGGCTGTATGTTAATAGCCTAAGTATTAATATTTATTTGTGGGAGGTACAATTATGTGTGCTATACATTTTCTAAATATTTCTTGGCATTTTCTAAATTTTTGATAATAAGCATTTTCATATGACCAGAAAACACAAAAAATTTTATTACATTAAAAAAGAAAACTATATATATGTGAATATAAATATGAAAGATCCCTTTAGTATTAAAAAGGGAATATAGAACAATTCCAAAAATAAGGTTAAAGAGCACAAGATCAACAGGATTTTAACACATTTTTTTTTAAAGGAAAACAGGGGCCCATTATGAAATATACTTAGGAAAGACAGGGTTGAACAGAGTCAGACAGTCACCTTCAGTGCAGGACTTCTAGAGGCTTCAGACTGCTAACTTTCCCAACCTCAGCCTCTGCAGTGGCTCCACAGAAATCTAAGATTCTGGAGAAGCACTGAAAGAGTGCCAATCTAATCAATCATTCTCCTGTTCCGAATATACTTTTAAATGTATACAAAAAGAGAGGAAGAGAGGGAGGGAGGAAGAATAAGTTCTGTCTACAACAGAAGTGAGGTTCTATAAGGCATTAAATTCGTAAGTACGTTTTGGGACAAGGAAGAGGGAACAAGAATTCGAAAAGACAGCAGATGAGATGGGAAGGTTTGTAAACTTGGCTTGCTTGTTATAATTCGTGTATAAATTTGATTTATATTGAATATAACTTAAAATATGCTAATTTTATACATATGCCTTCATATGGGAGGAAAATCAGACACTGATGTAGTTGAATTTTAAAGATGTTATAAATTGAAATGAAACTATACATATACCTTAGTTTTTAAATAAAATTGTACCTTGGACGTTTACAGCACCAAAGATTTCAGTGTTAAATTTAATCAGCATATAAACAAACTGCTAAGCATGATGCTATTTACTAGACAGATTTTCATATTAGCCATTAGATGGCACCATATATCTACTAGTTAACACAGTTTAGTATACTAAACTAATTTTCTCCCACAGGCTTAAACAGTATTATAAAATATATTCAACTGTTAAGTACCTATGTTATACCTTACCTTTCATCATGGTTACAATTTAAGTTTTAAAATGAAGAAAACTGATATAAGCAACTACGTTTGTATCACCATTTCTAGAAAATTATAAGCAACTACATTTCTATCACCATTTCTGGAAAATTACTACTTAAAGAATCCCATCCCAGAAATCAAACTGGACTATTCTAAGACAACTATTCAAAAGGTAAATGTCAGATGGCTAGAGAATGTTTTCCTCTAAGCTAAATCTAAGATAAAACTAATTGTCTACCTTAAAAATTTTTTTACTTCCTTTCGGTCATAAACCTACATTGTCCAGTTTTTAATTCTTAATAATCAAATTTCTGTCCACTCTTCTTAGCTAAATTTCATCATTTCTTGTTCTCTAATCCAGAATCTTTCAATTCTTATCAATTTAAAGTGCAGTTTCCCAGTTTCTATCCTAAAACTCTCTGCTCCAGATTTTTATATTATCTATTTACATACCAAAAATGACCCCATTCTGATCATCACATTTGCCTTTTCCAGGTAAAATAGAGTAACATGAATAAGATTTACCCTACCACCCTAAGACAGACAAAAATGTGAAATAATGGCACCAAGACACTGGGCATAGGCAAGAAAGGACAGTGATCAAAGACACAGAAAACTAAATTATTTTCCAACTTTACCACCTGGAGAAAGTTTCCAGGCTGCAGCAAAGGGAGGGGGAACCCAAGCAGAACCCGGTTGTTCCCCCTGAGCTGAGGAGCAGAAGCTGGGAGTATAAAGAAGTGAAGGGTGCCGAAGTTTGCATGGCTGAAACCCAGAGAATAAAAAGCTGTGCAGAGAGAGAACTCCAGATATCCACACTGAAGTCACTTGTGAGTATACAGCTAAGGATTGCTTACGACATTCATGTGAGGGAACGATCAGAGGTTGAGAAAAGAACCCCCCCGCAAAAGAACTAGAGGGAACAGTGATCCAATCTCACATAGGACAAGAAATAGTGCTCATTCTCAATATCAAGAATGAAAAATCTCAAATCTTATGGGGGCACTGATTAGAATACTAAGAAGGATCTTACTCAGAAGGAAGGAAAACTTAATGCTAGAGAAAACAGGTAGATAAGGTCCCACCTTAACAAATTTAACAGTAAGACCAAAATGAACAATATTTTCCTAAGTAACAGCTTATTTCAGAACAAAACTCAAGAAATAAACAAAAATACTCAAAACACAAGGGAAACTTCACCATGTCTGACATTCAATAAAAAATTATCAGACATGGAAAAAAGGGGGGAAGAGGAAGTGGAGGAAAAAAATCAATCAAAATTGACTCAGAAAGATGACAGAATTAATAATTTTTATGATGTATTCCATGGATTCAGGAAGCTGACGGAAAGATTACATGTGTTAAGAGACATGAAAACATTTTAAAAACCTTATTCAAGTTTCTAAAGATGAAAATTACAATATCCAAGATAAAAATACACTAGAAGAGACCAACAGCAGATTAAATACAGCAAAATAAAGCGTTAGTCAACTTAAAGACTTATCATTAAGAAGTATGCGAATTAAAACAAAGAAAAGACTGAAAAAAAAACAGAAAAAAGTAAACTGTGGGACTTCAAGTGGACAAACATATGTGTAATGGGAGTCCATGAAAAATGAGAGCAGAGAAAGCAGGCAAGAAAATATATGAAGGCATGAAGGATAAAAAACAGTCAAAATTTTTACAAATTTCATGAAAACTACCAACAAAAAGAAGCTTATTGAACTCCAAGTACAAAAAAACATAAAGAAAACTACAGAAAAGACATCATACTCAAATTGCTTAAAACCAGTTATAAAGATAAAAATCTTCAAAGCAACTAGGAAAAACAATTATGAACAAAGGAAAAAAGATAAGGTTAACAACAAATTGTTCAGAAACAATACACACTAGGAAAAAGTGGGGCACCATCTGTAGAGTATTGAAAGAAGGAGAAAAAACTGTTAACTAGAATCATTACTAGTAAAAATATCTTTTTTTAAAAATATCTTTTTGAAAAACAAAGATAAAACAAAACAAAAAAAGTGAGACATACAAAAGCTGAAAAATTTTCCACCAGCAAACCTGTTATGAGATCTGTTAAAGTCCTTCAAGCAGAAAGAAAATGATTCCAGATGGAAAGCTAGAGCTACAAAAAAGGAGTACAGAGCACTGGAAATTGTAAGTGCGTGGGTAAATATTAGTTTTTGTCTTGTTTAAATTTTTTTAGAACATAATCAAGAGTAATCTCACAAAAAATGACGAAGTAGGAAGCTTCAAGGGTTGGTCCCTCCACCCAAACAACCTTTAAATGGGAAAAAATTACCAGAATCAATTGTTGCTATATTTTGAAATGGACACTTAACAGCAACCAGAAACACAGTTGGTGAAAGAGGCTTCTGAAACTCATTATGAGAGCAGTGTGTACAAACCAGCTCCCATCCCCCATCTTCAGCCCTGCTACAGCCCTGGGGAGAGCAGCTGGCTGGTACTAGGGCTGGCAGTTAAGGACCTAGTCCTCCAAAATGTTGGGGTTATGCATTTGAGCAATTCCCTGAAGGACCAGCATAGATGTTTATCTTTGTTTTGCCCTCCTCAAGCTATAGCAACTTCCCTGACAACAGTTATTAGATTTGAAGACACACATATCTTTGTTTGGTTTTGCTTCCTATTTTGGATACAGACGCACAAGGAAAACTGTAAGGTCACTGGCTGAACACAGATTACATATATAATGAAAAAGAAACTTCAGTGACCACACATAAAAAAGGAATATAGGGGCACCTGGGTGGCTCAGTTGGTTGAGTGTACGACTCTTGATTTCGGCTCAGGTCATGATCCCAGGGTCATGGGATCAAGCCCTGCATCCGGCTCTACACTGAGGTGGAGCCTCCTTAAGATAGTCTCTCTCTGTCTCTCCCTCTGCCCCTCTCCCCCAGTTGCTTTCTCTTTCTCTTAAAAAAAAAAAAAAAAAAGCAGAAATACAGACTTTTCAAAAATAGTCTGGAAAAGACACTAAGTAGCCAACTGCAGCCCTCCCCCTGCCCAGGCAAAAATCAGCAATCCCTGAAGAGCAGGAGAATCTGACTTCAATTACCATATTATAGTATTCAAAATGTCCAGTTTTCAACAAAAAATTAGAAAACATTTTTAAAAATAGGGAAGTATGGTCCATTAACAAGAAAAAAATACTTTGACAGAAATTATCTCTTCTAAGAAAGCCCAGAGATTAGAATTACTAGTCAAAAATGATAAATCAACAGTTTTAAATATGCTCAATGAACTAAGGGAAACAATGTGCAAAGAACTAAAAACAAGCAGGAGAACAATGCATGAACAAGTACAGAATGTCAATTAAGAGACAGAAACTATTAAAAAAAAACAAACAGTAATTTTGAAGATGAAGACAATGGGAAGATAAAACAATTGGAATTATTCATTTTGACAAGTAGGAAAAAAAAGAATGAAAATGAACAGAGTCTAGGGGACCTATGGTACACTATCAGGCATGCCAACATATTATCATAGAAGTCCCCAAAGAAGAGAGAGAAAGGAACAGAAAAAATATTTGAAGAAATAATGGCCAAAACATCCCAAACAGCAAGGCAAAGATATCTGTTCCCAAATTTGTGGAAGGGAATAAATGCAGCATTCAAGAAGGTCAAGAAATTCCAAGCTGGATAATCAGAAAGACCTGCTCCTACTACTTCCACTCAATACCGTACCAGAGGTCCCACTCATTACAGTAAGGCAAAAAATAAATAAATAAATAAAAGGCATCATCCAGATTGGAAAGGAAGAAGTAAAATGATCTCTGTTCACTGACATGATCATCTACATAGAAATTCCTTTAGGATCTACAAAAAAGCTACCACAACTAACAAAGAGGCAAGCAAGGATGTATAAGATCAATATGCAAACTCAACTGTATTCTTTACATATTCTCAAGGAACAGCTAAAAACTTAAATTTAAAAATTCTATTTATAAGAGCATTAAAATTATGGCATATATAGGGATAAATCCAATAAAATATGCATGAGATGTGTGCATTGTAAACTACAAAATATATCTGAAAAAAATTAAAGAGCTAAATAAATGCAGATATATATATATATATATTATGTTCACAGATCAAACATGTCAATATTATTAAGATACCAATTTTCCCCATATTTACAAGTTAAATACAACCCCATTCAAAACCTCACATGAAAGGTGTAATTGAAAGTAAGGGGATGGAGAAATATCTATCATGCGACCGGTAGTCAAAAGAAAGCCGGAGTAGCCATACTTATATCAGACAAA